>CM060863.1:19648619-20248619 GCA_030737845.1 Acorus calamus | reverse complement strand
GTTTTAGCCGCCCCTCGACTGGGGCAGTTTTACCTGGAAAGCTAACAGGTAGAGTGTGGCATGTTGTACATAGCTGCCCGGCATCAGGCGTCATGTAGATTGTAGTCGCCCCTTGTCTGGGGCAATTTTTTTGTTCTGTTAGTCTGCCACCTCTGTCTGCTGCTGCTGAAAGTCCTCATGAATGTTTGTTTAACCTTCAAAACCTATAAAAACATTCTTTCCATGGACCAAGCGTTAAATCTGTCATGATTGTGCCCCTACACTGACTTTCGAGCCCTTCTTGCTTGAATCGTCAAGGGCTACAATCCATCTTAAGGTAATTAAAAGCCTAATGCGAGAAAGTAAAGTGCGGAAAATCATGCTTTAGTACGCAAGGAAGGGATTCCAAGTGCGAAAGTGAAGAAGTATGTGTGAGAGTGGGATAATTCCTCCTTAAGAATGTACGGAAGGGCATGAAACGAGTGTAGTGGGGACAATTTTAGTCTTGGTATGTGGAGTCAGTTTTAATATTTTAAGGAAATTGAATGCCTAAGTGTTTTGAAAAGGAAAAATGCAAGCTTATGCATAAGTGTGAGTGGTATAAGGGAGCATTTTAATTCTTCTTTTTGTGAGAGGGCAATGTTTTCAATATCTCCTAAGTAAAAGATACCATTAAGTCCCCATAGTGGGGCTCTTGTGGTCACTTATGTCCAAACCAGGATTGTATTTGAAAGGTACAAGCCTTGGGTGTCAGTTTTCTAGGTTCATGGTTTTCAAATGTTTGATCATATTATTCTAAACATGCTGAAAAATCTATGAAAGTACCAGGAATCAAGTCAAATAAGCTTTCTTGGGATAGACAAGTCATTAAATAAACTCATGTAAGTGTGTGTAGTTGTAATCATAGAAAAAGGTCTACTTTTGATTGAAATTTCACCTTTCCCAGCAGACATAGTCCAATTTAAAAATTCTTTTGCAAAAATAAAAGGTGAGGGGGGGGGGGATGGAGTAAGAGTAATATCTTCTTTTTGGGCAATATTTTGAATTGTCCCAGTCTAGCATATGTCTTACTTTCTAGGTCACTCTGGCTTTCTTCTTTTCAACACTTCTTTATTTTTGAGTGGAAAGTACAATCCACTTGTTCGGGTCTGTACTAGTATAGCCGCTGTTTAGCATATACTGTACATAAAGGCGTGAAAGCTTGTTAAAGTAGAGAGTTTAACCCGTTTACTTAGGTATTATTTTTCTTTTGTTGGCCTCTCATTGCCTGATTTTTTTTTTTGAGGGGGGGCTCTTCTGTTTTTCACCCTGGTTCTTTTCGTGCTTCCCCTCTAGAAGTGTTTGTATAGTGCCAGAGCCAGTTTTGAGACATATGCTAGGTCCAGGCAACTCCTCATCATGACCTTGGGTTAATACGAGTAGTGGCGGAAATAAGGGAGGGGTGCTTTGGGGTTTAAAATTTGTCCTAGTCTATGGGGTAGGCAATTTTTCTTCTATCGAGTGAACCGATCCTTAATTCATACGTGTGTGAAGGAAGTGGCATGATTGGCGGATATGAGTTTGAATAACCACAAGTTTATCTTTGGGAGCCTTATATTTCTATCATCAAGTGCTAAACGCTGGAAATTGCTGGATGGAAGAATAATATTTATCAAGTATTGAAATTTTCATGCATGGAATTTCTTCAGATAAAGTGCATTCCACGAACCTAAAACATCGACTCTCTCGGCATCTACCAGGCGGTAGGCATTCCCGGAGTAGGCATGTGTGATCACATAGGGTCCTTCCCACGTGGGCTGCAGCTTTCCTCTTGGGTGAGGCTGTCTTGATGGCATGATCTGCTTGAGTACTAACTCCCCGATTTTGAATTGCCTTTCTATTACTTTCTTTTCAAATGCCCTTGCCACCCTTCTTTGGTAGACCTGGGCGTGGTCTGCCGCTCTTAATCTTTTCTCGTCCAATAGTTCGAGGCGTAGTAAAAGTGCTTTTAAGACTATTCTTAAGGATGGTGGAATGAGAATTAATCGGGCCAATCAGTAGCCTTGTGGGTTTCTACTATCTTTGGCCGGTGGGTGTTCGGATAGAGGTTCGGTAAGCCCAGAGGGGGTCTACCAATTTATCGGGCCAATCAGTAGCCATGTGGGTTTCTAATATCTTTTTTATAATTCTGAGCAAGGTTTTATTGGTAGCCTCTGCTTGCCTGTTTTTCTGGGGATAATATGGCATGGAATGGTGAAGTTCTATATGATGTTTATTGCACAGGTCTTGGAACTCCTGGGAGATGAATTGGGGGCCATTATCGGTTTTGATCACTTTGGGGGTACCGAACCATGCAAGGATATGAGTATGAACAAAGCGAGCCAGGGTAGAGCTTTTAATTACAACATAGGATTTGGCTTCAGCCCATTTGGTGAAGTATTCTGTAGCGGTGAGGATAAAGGCTTTTCAGTGGACTACTGGGGCTGCACAACAGGAAATCCTGTTGTGGCGGTCAATTAGAAGCTGATACGTAGTACAGTCTCCGTACGAAAGGCTCGTACGAAGCACTGGACTCAGGCTCTATAACATCATGTCAATTTCTTGACATTCTGTGAGTTGCAGGCCGGTTCGGTGGACAAGCGTGCGCCACCGAGACACGTTTTGTTCGAATTCCTCCCTAGGCCTCATTCTCTCTACGGTTAAATCTGAAATAGAGGGGGTTCTAATCCTCTGGTAACCATAGCGGCCGAAGAACTTCTCGCTTACACCCGAGAAGTTCGACAAGTGATCTACAGGGAGGGTGGATAACCATTGTAGTGCTTCTCCTTCCAATGATTTCTGGAAGAGGAAGACTAGCAGAGGTTGATTATCTAGAAACGGGCGCGCGTCTAGATAAAAGGTAGTTAAATGAATGTCTGGGTCTCCATGACCGTTATACCGGCAGAATTTGGGGATTTTGAATCCCTCCGGTAGGTGGACTGACGGGATTTGTCTCAGGTTATGTAGAGACATGTGCTTGGGGGCTGAGGGACCAGTCTCGGAGAGGATTCTCTGGATGGTTTCATCCAGTGTTTCTCCCGTGGGAGGGCTGCCTAGCGGTCCCGGGTTTGGGGTGGCCTGGTAAGGGCCTGGGGTGGAAACGGCTGGGAATATTGGATTCCCGGGGGAAAGGGGGTGCGAAAAGACGCTCGGGTTGACCAAGTGACTGGGTGTGAACGGGGTTTTGGGAACGGCCTTAGGGGTTTTGACAGGGGCCTCCTGTCTTACGGTTTTGACCTGGTGGTAGTCGGCGAGGTCATGAAACATGTCCTCTACGGATTGGTATCCTAGACTGGCCATCTTTTCCTCTAGATGGGTCAGGAATTGCATGGCCTGACCCTCTTGGTGGGTTCTTTCCTCTAATATCTCCTCCTCTATGCGGGATTCCATGATGCGTGTGAAATGATTTAAGGGAACGAATGCAGATATAAAGCAGTAAATAAAGCGGTAAACGATTGCGCAGCGGTGTGCGGCTTACAAAGCAGTAAAGGATTGTGCAGCGGTGTGCGGCTTACAAAGCAGTAAATGGTGCTCTGATGTAAATTAGAGGAGGAACTGATTCGAGGGGTGGGAAACTCTAACCTTCCTAGAGGGTTCATAGCATTCTAGTCAAGCTTGTAAAAGGGGGCAAAAGAGGATTACCTTTTATTGTTTTCATGAAGGAGGTCCCAGCGTGATCGCCAGATTTGTCGGTATCGTCGGGAAGGCCTCCGAGGGCTGTGTGTCGGTGCTGTCGGAAAGGGATCCCGGCGGTGCGTGGGTGCGCGTGCGTGTGTGGGTTCTTCGGATCGGATGCGTGCCCCGGCGGGCTCGGTCGGATCGTCTTCTCAGAAGGGTGAGGGGTGTCGCTCCTGGTTGAGGTGCCCGATAGCAGCTCAAGAGGATTCCAGGGTTTGTGTGATCGCCACCGGCTTTTTCTAAAAGCAGGAAAAGGGGTCTGGTTGGATTTGATCGCCTACGTGGGGAGTTTGTGGGGTCTCCGCTCTGAGACACGGATATACCGTACACAGAGGTGAAAAACAGATAATCCTATTCTGCTTCCGGGGCTTGACTAAAGGAGTCTTGGGATATAGGGGTGCAAATGGGGTGTGTATAGGGGGCGGCTAGTGGGATCAAGCCGTCTGGTCAGGGGCAGCTAATAGGGTTTAGCCGTCCGGGGCCTGGTCTGGTTTGGGCAGAACTTCGGTAGGAATTGAGTTTGGTTTTGGGCAGAGGCTAAGCTAGGTTTAGCCCGGGTTTCTGGAGGGTGGAATGAGAGGGTATTTTATGTAGGGAAATGGGTATTTCTCTTACAAAAGGGGGGCTCTCTCTCTCTCTCTCTCTTGGGATTTCTAGTGGGGAATGTGAATTGTGGGTTGTGGATTGTTGATGTGAATATGTTATGTGAATTGGTGATGGGTTTAAAGGCTTGGGACCTCCTCTATTTATAGTAAAAGAGAGGCAGGGGAATGTCCAGGGGATAATAGAGTGGCTTGGCAAATAGTGTGTGTGATTAGACCCCTCATTAATTCTCTGGTTCTTCTGTCAGGACCAGGTGAAGGGCGGCAAGTGCTAACCTCACGGAATTGTTTTAGCAGGACTATGGCAATGTTGTTGGTGGCTTTGAACGTAAGCTGAAACGCTCGTGGGATAATGACGCCTTCGGGGGAGATTAGTGCTATTCCTATTCCCTTTCCCTTTTGGTTGACCGCTCCGTCGAAGTATAGCGTCCATGTCTCTCTATTCTTTTCTTCAATAATCGCAAATATTTCTTCGTCCGGGAAGTCAGTTTTTATTGGTTCGTAATCAGGGAGGGGTAGTTGAGCGAGGTGGTCAGCAATAGCTTGCCCTTTGATGGATTTTTGAGTGGCGTACGTGATGTCAAACTCATTTAACTGTACTTGCCATCGGGCTAAGCGTCTGGTTAATACGGCTTTCTCGAATAGGAACCTTACTGGGTCCATTTTGGCAAAGTATTTGACTTTGTGGGCAAGAAAGTAATGTCACAACTTTTGGGAAGCCCATACTAAGGCTAGACAAGTTTTTTCCGTAGGAGGGTAGGCTTTTTCGTATTCAATCAGGGTTTTACTCAGGTAGTAAATGGCATTCTCCTTTCTTCCCATGTCGTCGTGTTGTGCAAGCACTGCACCAATGGCTTCCTTAGTTGTAGCTATATAGAGGAGCAGGGATCGTCTGGGCACTAGGGCCGAAAGGACTGGGGGATTAAGAAGGTACTTTTTTAAATTATCAAAGGCCTTTTGGCATTCACTATCCCAATTAAACCTGACTCCCCCTTTTAACAGTTTGTAAAAGGGGCGATATCTTTCAGCATGTTGCGAAATAATTCTCCTAATAAATTGCAACTTTCCTACGAGCCCCCTCAATTCTTTTAGGTTCTTAGGTGGGGGCATTTTGGCGATGGATTTTTCCTTGGTTGGATCTATTTCTATCCCCCGCTTACTTACCGTGAATCCTAAAAGTTTCCTAGAGGAGACCCCAAAGCAACATTTCTTTGGATTCATTTTAAGTGAATACTCCCTGCATCTATGTAGTACTTGCCTGAGTATGTCTGCGTGTCCTACTCGAGTGGTTCCCCAAGGTGTGGTAAAAGAGGTATTTTCTTGGTCATCAACATATACTTCTACTAGTTTGTGCATCATATTGATATGTTGCACCTGCATTTATGAGCCCGAAAGGCATCACTATGTAGCAGTAAGTTCCCCAGGGTTGGTAAAAGAGGCACCCAAGCGAACGGGTTAAACTCTCTACTTTAGTAGGTTTTCACACCTTTACACACAGTATATGCTAAACAACGGCTATACTAGTATAGATCCGAACAAGCGGGTTGTACTTTTCACCCAAAAATAAAGAAGTGGTAAAAAGAAGAAAGCCAAAGGGACCTAGAAAGTAAGAGATATGCTAGACTGGAACAATTTTAAATATTACCCAAAAGGAAGATATTACTCTTATCCCATTCCCCCCTCACCTTTTATTTTTGCAAAAAGGGTTTTTTTTAAATTAGACTACGTCTGCTGGGAAAAGCAAAATTTTGACCAAAAGTAGACCTTTTCTATGATTACAATTGCACACACTTACATGAGTTTATTTAAAGACTTGACCGTCCAAAGGAAGCTTATTTGACTTGATTCCTGGTGCATTCATGGATTTTTCAGCATGTTTAGAATAATATGATCAAGCATTTGAAAACCATGAACCCAGAAAACCGACACCCAAGGCTTATACCTTTCAAATACAACCCTGGTTTGGATATGAGTGACCACAAGGGTCCCTCTATAGGGACTTGATGGTATCTTTTACTTAGGAGAGTTGAAAACATTTCCCTCTCACGTAAAGAACAATTAAAAAAATTAAAATGCTCCCTTATGCCACTTACACTTACACATAAGTTTGCATTTCCCTTTGTCAAAACACTTAGGCATTTAATTTCCCTAAAATATTCTAATTGGCTCCCCGTACCAAGACTAAGTTTATCCCTATTACACTCGTTTCATGCCCTTTCGCACATGCTTAAGAAGAAATAATCCCACTCTCACACATACTTAAAGATTCTTCTTCACTTACGCACTTGGAATCCCTCCCTTGCGTACTAAAGCATGGTTTCCTGCACTTTACTTTCTTGTATTAGTTTTTCATTTACCTTAAGTTGGATTGTAGCCCTTGACGATTCAAGCAAGAAGAGCTCGAAAGTCAGTGCAGGGGCACAATCTGGACGGATTTAACACTTGGTCCATGGAAAGGATGTTTTATAGGTCTTAAAAACACTCATGACAACTTTCAGCAACAGCAGACAAAAGTAGCAGAACCACAAATTGCCCCAGGCAGGGGGCGGCTACACTCTACTAGCCGCCCCTCATTAGACGGCTAGTTCTGACTAGCCGCCCCTGCCCCCTTGTTTCAGTTAAAATGCCCAGGCAAGGGGCGGCTAAACGAAACTAGCCACCCCTCACTGGGCGGGTAGTTTTAACTAGTCGCCCCCTGACTGCTGCCCAAGAACCTGCTGTCAGTCCCGTTTTAATCAAATCTTCAAGTTTTCAATACCTGTTGAGAACATTTCTTCCCAAAACTTGCATACACACAAAACTTGCATACAACCCTATCTCAAAATCATATGTCCATCCATAAATCAAACCTATAAAGACCGAGATTCATTTACACACACATACACGTCCAAGAAAATTAACAAAAAGGGAGTTTTCTAAACATCCATGCTCACTACACCAAACCATGCATGCAAAAGAAATTATAAAATTGTCCCACCAAGACCATAAATATAAATTGTTTTCAAAGCTTAAAATTGCATAAAAAAGGGATTTCCAAAAGAGAGAAAGAAGAGATAAATCCTTCAAATACTCCAAACTCCGAATGTCTTGAGCCGTGCATCACCGTATGATCTCTTTGGCGGGCTCTATGATTATTCCGCTTATGAAATGTTCGTACAACCTCCAATCGCATTTTTCCTTTTGTTTAGGGCGATGCTTGGATGAGCCGATGCCCCTTTTATCTAGCCATGCTGGGAGTTCGATGGGATCCAAAATCCCATTTTGTTGTCCCAAGGTTCCCCCGGGAAGATAACTCATGGCCTCCATTATATGCCAACCAGGGTTCTTAAGTCTAGGGTGGCTTATCTCTGTGGCAACGGACAGAGTGTTCCGGGGATTTAGCCAATTGACTGGGAAATCTAAGATGTGGATGGTGGCCTCTGTGGGTTTTGAGTTACCGGTTTTTACAGCGATGGTTTTATTATCAGCGAACCTTGATTTAGGTCCCTTGATCGCATCCCCTTGTATTTTGATTATCCGACCTCCCAAGGGGAATTTCAAGCATTGGTGTAGGGGAGAGGAGACCCCTTTTATGGATGCTAGCCATTTGCATCCTAGGATCATATTATAATCTGAATCCATTTCTAGGACGTAAGCTTTAGTGCTAGTTTCTAGCGGACTTACTTTCAATCGGAAGTCTTTAAAGCCTAGAACCGGACGAGCCGTTTTGTCATAGGCGAATATACGGGTGTCTGTTTCGAAGAGTGTGATTATGCATCCGTCAATGTGCTCGAAGGTTTGTAGCGACATGAGGTTTACCCCTGCTCCGGTGTCAATTAGAACTTTATCTGTTAGGCCTGTGTCATTTAGAGTCCTAATTTTGATCGGAGTCGCTAAAATTTTGACTTTAGCTACCTACTAGGGTTTGAAGACTCTGATTAATAAATCTAACTGCATATTATGGGTCCTGTTACTGTTTTGTAGTGCCCATAAAATTTTCTTTTAATTCCGATAACGTTTTTGGAATTATGCAGTTTTGATTTGGTATTCGGATTTGATTTTATAAAAATCCATGATGAAGAGGTAAAAATCCGATATTATTATGTGATGTTCAGTTTTGATCTAGCTTTCATACAGAAGTGGAATTTGATCAACTGGATTCGTATATCAAAACTTATGGGTATTTTTCCGAGTATACCCTAAAGATGAGAAATCCAGGCAGCAGCCCTGTAAGATGTTTAGCCTAGATTTCGGAATAGCTGGAGAGGTTATTTTATCTGAGTATAAACATGAAATCTGTAGATAATCTTCTTAGCTTTCCAATGCCACTAGAATCGTACAATTTGGAGCTGTATTAAGGAAGTTATAGCCGTTTTAGTGAAGGTTGTCCAGAGTTTTAGTCCGAGGACGGGTTGGTCATTTCATTTCCTCTTTGCCTATAAATACCCCCCCCCCCCCAAATGTTACGACCTTGGCCTATTTTTCCCTCTTTTGCTCTGGTTCAGCCCCTTTTTGGGTGTGTTTTGGGTGGGGGAAATGGTGGTGATGGTGGGGGAGGAGCTCAAATGGAGAGAAGAAGATGTGTAAGTGTTGTTGTTTCTTTTCCTTCTCCATCCTCTCCTCCTTTAACTCCCCCCTCCCCTCTGGTTCAGCATGAAGAAGAGATGTGGAGGCTGAGATGGAGGTTGTGGTGGTGGCGGTTGAGGTGGTCGTGGGCGTGCTTGTGAGCCCCCACACCTCCCCCTTCCCTCCCCCTATCTTGGTAGGCTTTTCCCTCTTCTTTTTATAGTTTGTTGGCACATTTGGTGTGTTGGGAGGTGGTGCATACCAAGTGTTTGTAATTATGTTTGTGTGGTGTATGTGTGTGCTTAGTTGCTTGGGAGTAGGGGTGTCGGCGTGCCCGGGTGTGTGCTGCCCTGTGTGTGCTGTCTGTGCCCAGCAGGCCATGCCTGTGCCTTGACACACACCTAGCACGGGTAGGCCCAAGTTAATGCCGTAGTTATCGGTTTAACAAAATCGATGCCACGATGAATTCTTCAGAATTCGATACGAATGCATCACTCGGATGCAAGGGGTGATTACATCGCTAGCGCTTTAACTAATAGGGTACGACCCGACCGCGGGTCATACCCTTGCCTATTACGGATAGGCCAAATTAGTTTAGCATGCGCATATATATATATATAAGGAGAAATCATAACATAATTATATGTGCCACATGCACGATAATATATATATAACTATAGGGGTACTCCCTAACATGGATTTACATCATAAACAACAAATCATACAACATGCATACAAGGTATGGCCCACTTAAACATGCTTATAAGGCCATTAATCATACAATCATAACATTCGTTGGTTATCACCAACTTAGGAGGAAAGGGTCAAGCGCGATCTCGCGCACTAACGGGTGCATGCCAATATTCTCGAGCGAACCTAAGTCTAGTAGGAACCACATATACTTACTCAGTTTACGCCAAGAGGGAGGGTAAGAGAGAGGGAAAATCTCACCCTCTCAGGAAGCTGGTCATAGCTTTGCCCCAACAGATGGGTGCAACAACTATACCATTCCTCCAGTCTAATCGTAAGGGAATATTAGTACGCATCCGGTTATTAACCCAAGGTTTAACATGCTAGGTATTACTCATATAGGGGAGGAGTATTACAATACTACCTAAGGCATGCATATTCTATACATCCATAACTCATTCAAAATACATGCCCAAAACACAAGGGGCGCATGAAAACACAATCATACAAACATGAATACATACTTATGCAAGTATAGGGTAGAATAGGGGTTCTACGCAATATACGAGCTATACAACTCTAACATGCAAATATCTAGCATATTTAGGGGTTAAGATGCCCCAAGGATGCGCAATGCACAACTGCGTGCATCGAGCGCTCCCGGAAGGGTTGGAATCGGACCACTCACCGATACCCGGTTTGATGCGCGTCGAGTGGCAGAACGCGACCAGGGCGAGCAGGGCAGCACGCACGTGGAACAGCACGCATGCGGGCCAGGCGGGACAGCACGCACGCGAGACAACACGCACGCACGGGGAAGCACGCACGCACGGGGCATCACCCGGGGTGCGCAGGCAGGGCAGGGCGTGCTGGGCAGGCCGCCGGGCACGCTGCCGGGCATGCTGGGAACAGGTCCTGGGCACGCTGGGAACAGGTGCCGGGCACGCTGGGAACAGGTGCCGGGCACGCTGCCGAGAACGCTGGGAACAGGTGCCGGGCACGCTGGGAACAGGTGCTGGGAACGTCGCAGGACGCGCTGGGCAGAGTCGCTGGGCGCGCTGGGAACAGGCGCTGGGAACGCTGCCGGACGCGCTGGGCAGAGACGCTGGGCGCGCTGGGAACACTGCTGGGCACAGACAGGGTCTGCTGGGGCACAATTTCTAGTGCTGCCAGGGCAGCAGGTACTGGGACTGGCAGGGCACAGGTGCTGGGGCTGCTGGGCACAGGTGCTGGGGCTGCTGGGCACCAGTGCAGGGGCTGCTGGGCACAGGTGCTGGTGCTGCTGGCACCTAATGACATCCTGCTTCTTTATAATACGGCCTCCAAGCATGCAGTCAGCTCAGCGTTACTGAAGGATATGGACCGGGGGCAGAGGGCAGGGGCAGCGCCTGGTTGTGAGTGGTGGGGTCAATTGACCTCACCAAATCTTTTGAAAAAAACAAACAATTAAGCTCTTGTTCGACATTGACCCATTATATTTTTTTTAAAGAGAGCTAATACACGCAATTTTTTACAGCCTATTTTGCAGCTTCATACGCTATGATAACGTAATATATACTGCACTATTATAATGTATATAGGACTATAAGTCCTATCATAGTATATGACCCAATTTTTTTCTTTATTTTTTCACTATGAAAAAAATACACTGATGTTTCTCCGTATATACTTCATTTTATATAACATAATGCATTTCAAAAGGTGAGTGTATGATTTTTTTAAAAAAAAGGGGATGTACTGTAATTGAGGCTGCAATGGGGGCTGTGCATATCTTTTTTCTTTTTTTAAACAAATCAGCAGCCCATCAAATTTTCTTTAAAACAGACCGGCCAAGAGACCCATTAAAAATCCTACACCCACTTCAAATGAAAAAATAGTGGGACCACTGCTCCATTTAAAAAAAATCGCCCTTATCAATGAACTCGTAGATCACCTACGCACGGGCAGAGACGCGTCGATTACATAATAGAATAGGAGATTAGTTGATGAATGATTGTTTAATCACATACATTGAAAAAGACATATTCGATAACGTTGTTAATAAAATTATTATGCAATGTATTCAAAATATGAAATTTCATCAAGGACAATTATAAAAATTTATATATTGAAAATCATTGATCTCCTTTCTTTGGTGATTTATCTTTTATTAATATAAGTTGTTATATTTTCAAAAAAAAATTTATGTGTTTTTATAAATATATGATGAGATTAGATTTTAAAAAAAATTTATAAAATTTATTTATTTTAATGACCCCATCTATGAAAATTTCTGAATACGCCACTGGCAGAGGGCGGTTTATTATGCAAGTAAGGCGCTCAACGGGGCAAAAACTAAGTATTCCCGCATTGAAAAACTTACATTTGTCTTGCTCGTTTCTGCCCGAAAGCTGCACCATTAATTTCAAGCCCACACGATCCATGTCATCACCGACTCGCCTCTCAAAGCATTGTTGCAAAAGGCAGACATCGCAGGTCGATTGCTAAAATGGGCAGTGGAGTTATCAACCTTTGAAATTCACTATCAGCCCTAGAATGTAATAAAAGGGCAGGTCATGGCCGACATCATCGCTGACCTCACACCAGCAGAGCAACAAATCTGCACTGTCTTTGATCTCAGGCCGATTTCTTGGACACTCCATGTTGATGGGGTGTCCACTCGGAAAGGGTCGGGATCAAGGTAGATTTTACGAAGCGAAGACGGGTTCCTGTTCGTACATGCACGTACTCTGCTCACATAGATCGATGATTGGAAAATCCATTCAATTGATCGCGAGCAGAACACTCAAGTTGACGACCTAGCGAATCTGCTAGCGCATTGGAAGGAGAGCCATCCCAAGAAATCCAAGTCGAATTTCTAGGGAACCAAGTATCCCTCACTTTGAGCAGATCATGGCGATTGCTTAGAGACCCCAAGAAGTGACATGGATGGATCCCATCCTGTCCTGTCTCAAGGACGACGTTCTACAACGAGATAAAGAAGAAGCCAGAAAAATCAAGAATCGAGCAGCTCAGTTCTGAATTTTTCATCAGGGCACTTTATACAAGCAAAGCTTCAACGGTCCCTGTCTACGATGCGGCACCCTCGAGGAAGCTAAAGAGGTACTCGATGAGATGCATTTGGGGATATGCGGAAGTCACACGGCCTCAAGGTCATTGGCTCACCGAGTATTAACGGCTGGATATATCTAGTCAACCGTAGCCAAGGACTCGCTTGATCTAGTGAGGAAGTGTGATAACTGTCAGCGATTCGTTCCACTTATTCATAGACCTGCTGGGGACCTGAATTCTCTTCGCAGTCCTTCACCGTTCACTCAATGGGGGTTCGATGTAGTTGGACCAATGCCTATGACACCATCCCAGAAGTGCTTACTCCTGGTCACCACTGACTACTTCACCAAGTGGGTGAAAGCTGTGGCTCTACTAGAATCTAAAATCTTGAGGTGAGGAATTTCCTTGAAAAAGAGATTGTATGTAGATTCAAGATACCAAACACTATAATCTCTAACAATGGAATATAGTTCGACAACAAAATTATAAGGGAGTTATGTGACGAGTTGAAAATAAAGCATCTCTTTTCCTCTCCCCGCTATCCCCAAGGAAATGGTCAAGTAAAGATCACCAACTACACTATTCTGGATGGGATCAAGAAGCTATTTGATGCAGTCAAAGGCAACTGGGTGGATGAACTTTCCTCAGTCTTATGGGTGTATCGCACTACAGCGCGAAGGGTTACAAGGGAGACTTCATTCTCCCTAGCCTTCAGGATAGAGGTGGTGATCCCAATAGAGCTGCAGGCTAATGAAGAATTTTTCGCTTCCGACTTGGACCTGAGGGATGAAAGAAGAGAAGCAGCTGCTATCCGAATGGCAAACTACCTGAATCAGATCGCTCAAAGTTACAACAAGAGAGCTTCACGTCGGAGCTTTCGAGTGGGAGACCTGGTCCTACAAGAGGTATTCCCTGAATCTCAAAAATGATCTGATGGAAAGCTTAGACCCAGCTGGGTGAGCCATATAAAGTCTCTGGGTTGGGCCTCAAAGGAGTTTATTATTTACAATGAATGAATGGACAGGCTCCGAGCAGGCCTCGTAATGTAATGCACTTGAAACAGTATTACTTTTGAAATAAAAAAATTTCGTTTATTTTCAACTCTATGCGCTGTGAATTTTCTATTATGTGAATGAAAGTCCATTTGAGGTCGCGCATGGATCTGGTTCCTGTCATTAGATAAACACTCTTCATGAAATAGGTCACGCACAAATCTAATTTCAGTTGTTGAATGAGCACTCTTTGTGAAATAGGTCGCGTAGGGGACGCCCCATCCATCGATTAGCACTCAAGTAAAAGGCATGAAACAGTGGGACACATATGTTACACTCACGAAACGAGGTCGTTCGAAAGGAAAACTTCCCCTATGCCCACTAGGTCACAAAGAGTCACGACTCTATGACCAACCATGGAAGATCACGATAAGGGGGTAAACTGAGTTAGCTCTCTAAAAGCCTATGCTTAAACTTTGAAAGGGTATGTCCCTATTATCCCATAAAACAACACTCCACATAAAAGCATTCAAGTCATGTAAGATAAAATGAGCAGACAAGTAAAGACAAGTCATTTAAATAGACAATGTTTTTATAAAATACTAATCACTTTCAGACACCCACTATCTAGGCCAGACTTTGAGTCAGAGAAAGTTATAATGGAGACACTGGGAGGGACATCGTTGGTTCCATCCTCATACCCTTGATGATATCCTCGATTATAATTCCACTCAGCGCAATTCATCAAGGTATCTGATATCTCTTTCATCTGGCCTTAAACCTCTACGAAAGCACTCTCACTTCCATTCGACAAACCGTCGTCATAGGCGACAGAAACATCTGCACGGAGCCCGTAGATGGAGACCTGCTGATCTCAGGACTCTTACATCAAAACTTCAACTTGTCTTTTCTCTCTTTGAATTTGCGATGAGAGCAGGGCCTTGTTAAACTCCTCAGAGAGTTTCTGTTCAAGGAGTTCCCTCACGCTTTCCTCTTCGGCAGCAGCGCGAGCCTGAATGACAGACAAATCACGACGAGCAGAAGCTTGAGCCAATTCTGCTGAAAGATTAGCCTGAGTTGCGCCAGTGAAGCGTTCTTCAGCAGCTTTTAGTTGCTCCTCACAAAGCCTGGTGAGTTCTCGCGTCGCCCTGACTTGATTCTCGATCTTCAATGCATTGGCATCACGCTCATTGAACACTTGCAGGAGGACAGAGTTCTGGAAAACGAGTCGTTAAAACATTACAGAAGAAATCCGAAGAGAAAGATCAAGTTCACTTACGTTGTGAAAAGACCAACCAAGTCACGACAAGAGTGACTCGTTGGTAACTCGACAAGCATTGTCCAGATCAGCGTCGTTGAGGCATCCCCTAATCTGAGCAAGCGCAAACTCGCGGTTGTTGAGCCCAGTCAAGGATCCACTAGGGGCCGCATGCGACGGAACCACCGTTGTGAGAGTGGTGATGGCAGGGGCCTCGATTAGGGAGCCACCACAGAAGCAGGAGAGGCCCCAGTCACTTCTGGGAGAACAACCACGGGGGGCGTTGTCTCCACCATCGCAGCAGGGGGCGCTTCTGAGAGTACAATGGCAGGAGGTGTTGTCTCTGCCACAGCGGTCGGAGGCACCTCTGGGAGGATAGCGACAGGAGGTGTTGTCTCCCAACCATGGCTTAGGGCACCTCTGGGCAAACAACCACAGGGGGTGCGATCTCCACCACCACGGTCGGGGCAGTTCAGTATAAACTGAAGGATCGAGTAGGGCACCACCGGAGCATTCGGGTAGGAAGTCGTGACCTCTTCGACTTTCGAAGAAGAAGGAACCGTCACCATCACCGGCAACGGGCTGACAATTGGGTTTGGTCATCGTTCTTCAGTGACAAAAGACTGAGTAGAAGCCAACTAGTAGCAGGTCGCATATCAACGGATGTAGTTTGATCATCCGGACCCATGGCAGGAGTACCAGAATGCACACCTGGAGGTGCATTTCTTCCACCCTCAACCTCGCCAACTGCATGAGTCACGCGAGAAACCTTGAACCTTCGCTTTTGGGGAAGCCGTGTCCCCAGCCTCTTTTTTGAAACAGAGGTAGATTGGGCTTGGAGAGCGGTGAGTCTTTCGGCCAAACCGTCACCGATGCTGGGAGAATGAGAAAGAGTGTCTTTTTCCATTGAGGGATGTGCAACAATTGGGGGAAAATTAACAATCCCCGATGGCGGGAGACGAAGGATGCTCTGAAAATTCTGTTTGACCAGCTCTCGAGCTCGAGCAATCTGGTTGAATTCACCTTCGATCGGTCTGGAGACACTCATTCAAATTCGTCTGAAAAAGGGGTGGAATTCGATAGGTAAGTTACGGGGAGCGAAAAGAAAGAAGAATGATGCTTCGGTGCTTACCCAAACTCAGCGGCCGCAAGGCATCAGGCACCCTTGGTCTGACATGAGGACCAAGAACTGAAAATTTCCAAGCACCAGTCAGTTGTACCAGATTCTTCTCTCTCCATCCGCTAGCAGAGGATGGAAGGTTCTTCACGAAGGTGATCATGCCTTTTCTGGCCCACAAATAGAAGGCATTCCCCGATTTCCTCAGGTCGTATAGGTGATAGACATCATCGACCCTGAGATCAAGGTGCTGCAAGCGATTGATGGCAATGAAGCACATCAAAACTCTAAGCATATTGGGAGAGCATTGTGTCGGATGAAGCTTAAACCGACACATGAAATCCCTAATCAACGAAGGAAGGGGAAAGAGAGAGAACTTCTCAACATCTGGGAAGGATATGTATACAACTTTCCAGGTCCATGATCTTTACATCATCCATGAACTTGTGAGGGGTAGGGGTGATGGTAATGGAATCGGGGATGCACAAGATGGACCGCAGCCTTTGGACGATGTCAGGGGACGACATGGTGGATTCAGTGAAGGACACAAGAAGGGATGAGAGCTAGGGATGAAAATGAAACTTTTTGTTTTCTATCTCTCAATGTATCTTCTTAGCAGTTCATCAACTGAGGAACTGCTATTTAATGGTGGAACGTCCATCAACAATCTCTGAACCGTGGAATCGAGCAAATCACCTGGGAGGAGTTCATGGAGATGTTCTACAAGAAGTACTTTCCTCCTGCGGAGCGCGATCACATGGTTCAAGCATTTTTGGAGCTTCAACAAACACAAGACATGACGGTGGCTCAATACGAAGAAAATTTCATGGAGCTGTCAATTTTTGTGCCCCAACACATCCAAATTGAGATTGAGAAGTGTTGTCGCTTCCAAGAAGGGTTAAGGAGTGACATCCGACATAGACTAAGGAACCTTCGAATTCGTGTCTATGAGGAACTGAAGGACTATACCTTGGTCACAGAACAAGATTGTGATGAATGGAATAAGGAACATCAAGCACATAACAAAAGGAAGGATGATCGATCACTAGAAGAGAACGATAGGTCAAACAAACGTCAGAGAAGGAATTCATCTGAACGCAATGCTGGACATGGTCGTGGGAGCAATGGAAAGATCATGTGTTACAATTGTAGGGAGTATGGACACAAGTCGGTCGAGTGTCCTCAAAAATGATTCGATAGTCGTGCATGCTACAATTGCGGTAAACTTGGATATCGTCAAGCGGAATGCACCGAACCAAGGAAGGTGCACCGAACCAAGGAAGGAGCACGGTGGAGCTCAAGTCGAACAAAAAATTCAATCTACAAAAGGTGGTCAAGACACATCGGGTTCAAACCAACCACGAGGAAAGATCAATGCCCTTTTACCAGTGACCCGCACGATACTCATGAGGTACTTCAAGGTACGTTTTGACTTTAGGGACTAAATTCCTTTAAGGGGGAAATGATGCAACGATCATGATTGTTTCTATTTGTTTCTTCATTTTTTTGTAACTTGGGTCATATTCCTATAAGATTTTGGAGGACTTATATATCTCCAAATTCTAAAGCTAAGGTATGGTTGGAATCTTTACTCTGTCAGCTTTCAAACACTTTTTACAATTTGTCAATCAGATGAGTATCAATCAAGTTATGGGCCAAATTATACCAAGAGATCGTGCAGAGGAATAGTGACGGTTCCACGGGGAGCAATCATTTTTTCTGACGAATTCAATAGGTGTCGTCGGGCACCTGTGTTACGGGTCCTGGAGGATCCGTCAGGCACCTCTGTGACGAGTCCTGGTGGAGCTGATGGGCACCTGGGTGACGAACGCGACCAGAGCCGTCGATCAGAGTGAATTTTTGAAATTTCAACTTCAGCCATTTTTGGAAAAAACAGGGGCTTTAATTATGATTATTCAGGTTTGATGGTGTCGTATTTTTGTCCCCACGTGTTTCCGGTTATTTAATCTCTCTTTTCCTCCCTCATTGCATTGAAACCCTAAAACCCTAAACTACTTCTTCTCTTATTTTCGGCACCTTGTTGAGGAGCTCGGGAAGGGGTTCAAACAGAGGAATCTTGTGAGTATTATCATCTATTTTGAAGAGCTTTTGAATGATATAGAGCCTTTAGAAGTCCTTTGCATGTGTTCCCATTTTTTGGTTTTTCCCAACAAAAGATTTGGATTTTCTTCTTGATTCTTGAAAGTCTTATATGTTTTGGGTCTTGTATTATATCAATGATTTGTTGATGAGTTTATAATATTTTTATAAGTTTTGATAATAATATTAGGTCTCACATGTATATGTTTGAAGTTATGATTTCTTAGGTTTTCTTGTTGGCTTTTTCTCATGATTTTAATGGGGTTTAAAGGATTTGTCGGATCGGATGTTATAACTATTTTATTATGAGATTTTCATATTTGTTTATAAGTATTTCATGTAAACATATATATGTTTCGGTATATACCATGCTTAGGGTTTTTTCGTTTAAAGTAGAGATCATGTTTTTATGATATTTTAATCTTGTTTTGACCCTCATATGCATAGATCTGAACCTATACATGTTTTCATGATTTCTAAAAGTTTTATCATAGATCCATGCTAATTGTTTATATATATAATAGATCTATGTTTTTAAGGATTTTTGGAATACGTTTTAGTGATTTCTTATATACGTTTTGATGAATCTTTTAGATCTAGGGTTTCGAATGGATTTTTCCTTGTATGACTTTCGATCTAACTCACAAATGTTTTTGTGTCATCTTATCTATCATATATTACTTTTATACCTATGATAGATCTAGGTCGAAGATGTTTTTCAATGAGTTTTGATCGGATTTTTTTGTACATATGATTGTACTTCGATATCAATTCTTTTCTGTTTTTATGACGTTGTAAAACGATCCATGTATGGCTTTCCAGAGATAGAATGTGTCAGGGCTTTTCTTTAACAAATATATATTATAGGGTTTTATTTTCTGTTTGGAACGGCTCCATTAAGAGCCTTTGGGAATGCTCTGGACGGCTCCCAGAGGAGCCGTTGGTTTTGGCATGGACGGCCCGTGGGTGCCGTCGGTCTACCTTTAGACGGCTCTACCAAGAGCCGTCGGTTTACTATGAGTACGGGTGCCATCAGGTCCCGTACTATTTACACGTATTATGACCGAACCATATCGTTTTAGGACGCATTAGGTTGACTTAGACTTTCTGGAGTCATTTCGTTGGACCGAAGGTGAGTGGACTTGAGTCTCATATATAGATTTGAAAGAATATAATAAGTATTCATGCTAGGATCATCTTATTTTATGAAATATAACTGCTAGTTTGAATATAAAAATGTGAGCATGCTTTGTGATATATTATCATGATATGATTGATATGTTGAGATTGTGCATGCTCTATTTTTTCGTGATTTAAAGATATGGTAGCTTATCAATGCATACATTTCGTCTAGGTGGCTCTGTCTTAGTGGCCAATGTCTAGGTGGGCGTACGTCTACGTGGCCAAGTCCGAGAACGTAGGACCCAAGTCTTTGTGGCTATGTCTACGTGGCCATGCCTGTGAAAGGCCCCACGTGCTAGGTGATGCGAAGACGGACATTCGTGTTCGTGGTGTTGTGTGCATCATGTTGGATAGGATTGTGTGTATATATCTTATTATTGATGTCTTGGTGGCCCTTTTGTATATTTATTTTCTTGATATATCACATGTCTGTGTGGATATACTTGATATTGATATTTTGTATATAAATGTACTAACGGGATGATGATGGTCCATTCACTGAACATGTTGTAGCTCACCCCTCCTTTTTCCCTTTCAGATTTGAGGATCGAGTAGTATCGTTGTGGATCATGAAGGCATTAGCGAGATCAAGTTGAGTCATCATGCTTGATCATTTTTTACTTTTCATTAAGATGAATAAAGCCTTTCTTTTGGGCATGTAGTAGACTTCCCTTAGCTCTATCGGCAAAACCGTAGAGATTGTTAAGTTTAATAAATTTTATATGTGTAATCATCCAAACTTGTGATGAATTATTGTTAGATCTTGGTGATGTCTTAAATAATAATTTATCAGTGTAATTTAGTTGATTATTTAATTATGCTTGGATGAATGATGATTAAGTTCTCTTAGATTACTCTGATATTTGAGGTTTACAACACGTAGCACACCGTCTCCCTTGCCTAATATGGGTAGCGGATTTGGGGGCGTTACACCTCAGGCGTGGATTCAATGTCCAAATCAGTGGTGGAAGGAACCACATCTTCGGTTGCACGGGCAAAAGACGATAAGGAGGATGACGAGGAGGAAGACAAATCCACCTGTCAGGCAATGGAACATGATCCAAAACCCAACTAGAGGAGCCTCTACGAGCGCTGCCACAAACCACCTCCAGGAGGGAAAGGAGTGGGAACCGAACCCGAGCCTCAAGACGACTGATCAACACTGGCAGGAAATGTCACAACAGGAGGTGTGCATCTCGATTCCCCCAATCCAAGGAGCTCCCACCATAATCGGTTCGGATACTCCATCACTCGGTGGGTATCGTCCATCCTGACCTCTTCCTTCTTTGGCATGAGGGCATCCACTCTCGGCCTCTAGGGACGGCATAGGTGGCGCGACATGTCCTAGCCGACTGGCATCCAGGGACCCCGAACACGGATCCTGCGATCTTGCCAATCAAAGATGTCGCTCTGGGACATGCCCAAAACCAGTTTTGGTGCCCTGGCTCAGCGGGAGATGTAGAATGACAGGGACCGGCCGGATGATGAAGTCTTGACTTAATAAATCGAATAGATTTTTGGCAAGCCAAGTCTGATTCTCATCCTTTCACCCAGCATAACCACACACATCAAGATGCGATACACGTTGGGGACCACTAGAAAGGGATGGAGGTCAAAGAAATCAAGAAACTCTGCCACCAAGTGTGACAGAGGAAGAGAGAAACCCACATCCTATAAATAACTCGGATGGAGGAGTACAGAATCAGGGAAGAGAGTGGGGACGTCATCCTCAGCAAGTTCCTCCATAATGAATGCCGAGGAGATGCCCAACTCTATGTAAAGAGCAGAAGTGGAAGAAGAAGCCTCAGCCATGGATTTTCAGGATCAAGAAAGAAGACGAGTTGGGATGAGACGATGCATCCCGCTTGCCCCTTAAATCCTGTTGAAGCAATGCTTCGAAAGACCTAGAGCAATTATTCGCTGCAGAGATTGAGGAGTAATAATTGCCTCGAATAAGGGTTTTGCGGAAATTGAAGAGACGTTGACAGATAGGTTTTCTAAAAAAGATTATGAAGGGTCATGCATCACTAAGGGTCATGCGTCACAACAAATCAACCGTCAAATCCTCGGCAGAATAGAAGATCCTGAAATGACAGACGACCGTATCTTCAAATCCCTCAAAAGGCGGGGGCGAAGCGATTTTTCCTATTCTCCTGCTCTCTCAAAAATTCAAAAGAACAGGAGAGGAGACATCTGTGGAGGTAAAAATCTACACTATGTCAAATAACGACACGTGTCGAGCTGAGACAAATATGGGCTGTCATATCTGGAATCCGTAAGCCCGGATCCAAATTCAAGAAATCATTAAGACACTCTCGAGTAGGTGCGACACGACTAGATTAAATGTCTAGTCGAACAGTCTGGCACCTCGTGGGTGAATGTCCCCAAGTAGATAAGGCACGATCGGATTAGAGGTCTGATCAGACGACCTTACTGTAGATACGCCAATTTTGACCATCGAAAGAGAAGAAAATTACTTCAAGTATTATTTTAGAATGACTACATTTGAACTTTAAAAGAAAACATTTCAAAGGGAATTAGAAAGAGAGAGGAAGAAAAGCCCTGGCCTCCAACACTTAGAAAAATTCAAGGGGCGAAAATAGGGTGACTACTTCAAAGTAGCCGCCCCTTCTCCAACGGCTAGGATGAACATGCCACCCCCCAACCGCTTCCCAGAGATGGGACATAAAGCTAACATTTAATGCTAATGATTGCAACTGATTGTTTCATTTAGTTGCCCCTTCTCTGACGACTTACTCCTAGCAATTGCCCCAAGCCACCGCTTATCAGAGATTGGATGTTTGACAGGTCATCATGCCGACGGATCCCTAAAAGCAGCCGCCCCTCCCTGGACGGCTAGAATCAACTAGCTGCCCCTTACCTAGACATTGTAAAAAAAAATAAAGATATAAAGGGGGGTCAAATCAAACACCTCATTATCCAATTTGATCTATTATCCGGTGGATACTCCCCTGCCCCATTTTTACTATAAATAGGGGGTCCAAAGCTTTCTTCAAATCTTCCACACATCCGCAATTGCAATCATCAACCCCTCCTCACTACACACACCTGTCGGTGTCGAGAAATTGGTCTCTCGGCGCGTGTGTGGGGGTTCTTCAGAGGGTTCGGATCGGATGCGCGCCCTGGCGGGCTCGGCCGGATCGTCTCCTCAGAAGGGGTGAGGGTGTGGTTCCTGGTTGAGGCGCCCGACAGCGGCTCAAGAGGATTCAAGGGGGGGTTTGTGATCGCCACCTGCTTTTTCTAAAAACAGGAAAGGGTTTGGGATTGATCGCCTACGTGAGGATTCAAGGGGGGGTTTGATCGCCGCTCTGAGACACGGATATACCGTACACAGAGGTGAAAAACAGGTAATCCTATTCTGCTCCCGGGCTTGACTAAAGGAGTTATGGGACAAATGGGTGTGAGTATGGGGTGTGTATAGGAGGGGGGCGGCTAATGGGTTTGAGCCGTCTGGATTGGGGCGGCTAGGTAGGGTTAGCCGTCCAGGGTCTGGGGGGATTTGGGCAGGGGTTTGGTAGGAAATGGGTGGGGTCTTGGGCAGAGGCTAAGCTACGTTTAGCCTGGGTTTATGGAGGGTGGGATGAGAGGGTATTTTGTGTAGGGAATGAATGTTTCTCTCATAAAAGGGGGCTCTCTCTCTCTCTCTCTCTCTCTCTCTCTCTCTCTCTCTTGGAATTTCAAGTGGGGGAAGGTTGGACAAGTGGGTTGTTGATGTTGTGGATTTTGTTGGGTGTGTTAATTGTTGTTTGAAGGCTTGGGACCTCCTCTATTTATAGTAAAAGAGAGGTAGGAAAATATCCCGAGGGTAATGGAGTGGGTTGGCTTCGATTGGACCTCTCATTAATGCTCTGGTTCTTCTGCCAGAGAACAGGTGAAGGGCGGCTAGTGCTAACTAGCCGCCCGGGATGGGGCGGCTACTTCTTGGTAGCCGCCCCTATCATGACCTGCCAAACGTCCCATCTCTGACAAGCGGTGGCTTGGGTCGGCTACTTGGTTTGATCCGGCCAAGAGAGGGCGGCTAAAGGTCATGACCCGCCGCAATGATCAGCATTTAATATTGCTTTATGTCCCATCCAGGGAACTGGTCCAAAGTGGGCCAGGGGGCGGTTAGGGGGGCGGCTAGTGTGAACTAGCCGCCCAGTGAGGGGCGGCTAGTTAGGGTTAGCCGCCCCTTTCCAGGGACTTAGGTTTTTAGGGTTTTGGCTTTTGGTTTAGGTCAAGGTTCTAGGGTTTCCGGTTTAGGGTTAGGCCAAGGCTAGGGTTAGGGTTTTAGGGCTAGGTCAAGGTTCTAGGGTTTCCGGTTTAGGGTTAGGTCAAGGCTAGGGTTAGGGTTTCTGGTTTACCGAACCTTTGGTTCTCTATTGGTGTCCACTTGTGGGATATTTCCGTGTGTTACCTGAAGTATTTCTGTCTCTCTGGACGGTCAAAATTGGGGTATCTACAATTGTCCCTCATCGGACGGAGTCTTTGTGCGAAGCAGGAAAGACTTCGACCGATGATAAGGAAAGAGACCCCTATTTTGGCCGTCCCGACCTTCAAGAAGTTATGCCAACACGAACAGTACTTTTCGGGGAGTTGATTTAGGCTGTCAGAGGCTAGGTCTTGACTTAGAATTTTTATCCGAGAAGATGATGTAGGTGGAAGGCGGGGAAAAGTAAATGGTGAGTGATCCAACCCGCGGTCGGGGTTCTTAGCTATCGTGCACGGAGCAGCCCAGCGTAAGTTTCCTCGTCGCTACCGTGTTTGGGAAAACTCAGCAAGGAGGGGATATCGCCGACAGAAAGCAAGTAAAAGGTTGATTTGGGTGAATTGGATCATCCGAGGGATAAGAACTCTAGAAAAGAACCAGAACTGAAGAAATTTGAATCTGAATGGTACTGAATGTGTTGCAAAACTTCGGGAGAGTCGTGTTTGATCAAGTAATGTCTGGGAAATAAGCCAATACATGGCTGTTTGGTATGGAGAACCTTGAATTTTAGGGCTGAAAAGATTGGAAGGGGGTTTTTTTAAGCAAAAGAGAAAAACTGGGAGGGGCGGCTAGTTGTAACTAGCCGCCCGAGAGGGGGCGGCTACTCGCGGGTAGCCGCCCCTCGACTGGGTCCCTTATAACCGAAAAGACCCTCTCTCTCCCCATATGTTTTTAAAACGGTTTCTCTTCCCTCTTCTCTTCTTTCCTTCGGTTTCAAACTCGAAAACCCTGATTTCTTTGCCTTTCTTTCCTCCTATTTCGACCTCAATCTTTCTCTTTCCCTTGATTTCGAAACCCTAGTTTGGGTTCTCCTTTTCTTTTTCCAAACCGAGGAGATGACGAGGTCGAAGGCGATCGCTTCAAGGGGGAAACGACCACGGGTGGCTCGTGGAGAGCGTAGCCCGAGCTCTTCATCATCGGAGAGCGATAGGCCGGAGGTCGAGGCCGTGGGGGAGGGTATGGGTGCAACGGAGGTGCCGCCGGTGGATATCGGCATGGGTGAGGTCGGGGATTTGCTTTCGGGGGCTGTCCCGGAGGTAGGGGGGAGTGTGATAGGCTATACACGCAAGAGGAGGCGTGGGGATCGACCGGTGGTGGCCGAGGAGGTGGTTCCGGGGGTTGGAGAATCGATCGAGGGTGCAACCGAGGGGGTAGGGGTCGAGGGAGTTAGCGAGGAGGTGAGGGCGTCGTTGGATGCCCTTGTCGGGATGTTGGATAGGGAGGCCACGGAGGCCAGGGCGGAGGAGGAGGAGAGTAGGGCTATGGGGGCCTTTGCGGAGTTTATCTCTGGCGTGGGGAGGGTGGAGGGGATAGGAGAGGCTAGGGACGGGGCCAGGGAGGCCGAGGGTATGGGTACCGGGGCCGCCGAGGCCGGTGTGGGTGTTGGGGCTGAGGCCGAGGAGGCCGTGTTCGAGGAGGATGAGGAGGAGGATGACGACGGGATGGATGATCCCGACGAGGCCGAGGTGGACGCTCCTGGGTCCACACGGGCCGTGGTATGTTCCTAATCCTTTAGTCTTTGCCTTTTATTTTGGTGTATATGCATGTGTTGGTGGTATGAACAGGTTGTATGTGTGTATTATACTCGTATATGTGTGTTATTTTTTAAATAGGCATGCTTGTGTATAAGTTAATCACGGTGGGATGTGTAAGCATGCTGTCATGGGTTTGTTTTTATAGGGAGGGGGCAATTTCTATATATATATCCATGTTTGTTATATGCATATAAAGGAGAGAGAAATGATATAGCTAATATGCTTGCATGCGATACTTTTCTATGTGTATGTGATTTCGTACGTGTTTGATCGTGGTAGAGCATGAGGGAGTGTATGCATGCATTTCATGGGTTCGAGTTCCATATGCTGTATTGCTTAGGTGTGCATGATAGGCTTGATGTAAGAAAGTGTGTGAGTGGTGACCACGGTGGGATGTGTTTGATATTTGTCTAGCATGCGTGATCATATGAGGAGTGTAGTTTCTTACTTTCATTCTTTTAGCATGTGGGAGTTTTGATTTCGCTAAGCATGGTTTAAAACGATTTCGTAGATTTGGACTCTTACCTCTTCTTGCTTTTAAACTAACCCATGTTCCCTTCGCTTGTTTTGTAGAGGCCGAATCGTATCCGGGCTTTATGGCATGGGACGAAGAGATGGTACAATGCCCTGGGGCAGGAGGAGAGGAGCTTGGTGGATGGAGCGGGCTTCCGTTCCTTCTTCCTGATCGAGCCATTCCACGTCCACCGTCCATATGTGGAGGCCTTGGCGGAGAGATGGGATCCGGAGAGTTGCACGTTCATCCTCCCTACTGGCGCTGTCATGCCGACGCTCGAGGACGTCCATCGGATCACCGGTCTTCCGGTTCTGGGGGAGGCGGTGATCGCGGCCACCCTAGCTGACTACAGGGGGCTTTTCCGAGAGTTGATCGGGAATGGGAGTTCGTGGAGCGGGAGCGGACGCTGAACCGGATCCCTTTAGGGCGGCTTTCGGGGCAGTACGGCCTCGGTTCCTTCACAGAGCGTCAGAAGGGCGAAGCTGCAGCTAGCTTCGAGAGGCGGCGGGCGATGATCGAGGCGAGAGAGGCGGCCGCGTGTCCACAGAGGGCACGGAGGGAGTTGAGAGCGTTCTTCCTCTACTTCTTTGGCCGGGTCCTTTTCTCGACGGCCTCTGATAAGGTCTCCTCTCATTCCCTTCTACTGATGCGGGACTTGGAGGGCATGGGGCGCTATGCTTGGGGAGCGGCGATGCTTGCCCACTTGTTTGCGGAGCTCTCGAAGAAAGTCAAGAGGGCTGGAGGAAAGAACCTTGGTGGCTTCGCACCATTCCTTCAGGTATGTGTAAGTGATGAGTGTCTTCTTCTTGGTTTAGCTTTACTTTGGTCATGATAAATTCCCTCTTGCTTTGTTAGATCTTCGGGTACGAGCACTTCGCCATTGATCGCCCGACTTTGGCTCCGTTCGATCATGCCCTCCCTTGGGCCATGAGATGGGAACCCCGGGGATCTTCCCGTTTGCATCGCCTCGCCCAATTCCGAGAGGCCTTCCGCGTCTTGTCGGAGGAAGAGGTATAAGTTTTCTTTGAATCCTTTTGGTTTGTACTTGGTTTTCTTTTGACTTAAGCGCTCTTCCTATCTTTCGATGCTTTTTAGATGACGTGGAGGCCTTACTCGGAGGAGGTTCCTGAGGCCCTGGCGCGAGACATCTGGCTAATCTACTTCAATGAGGTCGTGTTCCATGCGATCAGCCGGGTCGTCCGTCAGCTTGGGTACCATCAGTGGGTGCCCGATCCTCTTCCGCGGCGCCCTTCGATTCCGGTGGCCGGGATTCCTCGGGACACGAATCTCCCGAGGAATTACGCGACGTACGTGGCGGGATGGATGGGTCGAGGCGTTTTGGTGGAGCGTCGTCCTGAGGTGACTTGGTATCGTCGGGAGTATGCGGATATCCTCGGGACGATGGAGGAGGAGATCCCAGACGCTTATGTAAGTTTAAAGAATCCATTTTCTTTCCTCGTTCTCTTTTGTTTGAACTCTTCTGAATGGTATTTCCTTTTGCAGGTTGAGTTGAATGAGATGGAGAAGAGGCTCAAGACTGCCAATGAGCACCTCCAAGCGCGGGCCAGGCAGATAGAGGCGTTGCGGGCACAGAGAGGACGCTTGCAGGACCAGGTCCGGTCCTCGAGGCTCAGGTGGATGCTCTGTCGAGAGCGAGGGCCGATGGCGCTTCTTCTTCTTCCGTCCCTCCTCCTTCCATGGTGTCCGAGCGAGAGCTGGAGTTGACGAGGGAGTTGGATGTGGCCCGGAATGAGCTGACGGCCACAAGGATAGAGTTGGGCCAGGCGAGGGGTAGGGCTTCTCGGGCTGAGGAGGAGGTGGACCGGCTGAGGTCCATGATAGCCTCGAGGGAGGAGGGGTTCATTACCCTAGGCCGTGAGAGGGACTCCCTCCAGATGAGGGTGTCGGAGTTGGAGGCTTCGGCGGGTGTTCCCGGAGGTTTGATGGGAGACCTGGTTCGTTCTCTCCAGGCGGCCGGGGATAGGGACAGAGAGGCACTCAAGGCGTCGGAAGCGAGGGCGCGGGAGTTGGAGGAGAGGTTGAGGGCTGCCGAGGATCGGGCCAGAGGGACGGAGAGTCGTCTCCGACAGAGATTGGAGAGAAGGGACAGGGATATGCAGCAGGTCGTCTCTGGGAGGCGACTATGAGGGGGAAATTGGTCGGAGGGGGCTCTATGACCGAGGCGGACCTTGATCTTCTTCCACTCGAGCCTGACCATTCTCTCTCGGCTTCCTTGGCTACCGGGGCCACTTTTAGCCGTGCATCTCGCCCTTCGGCGTCTCGGAGTCGTGGGATATATGCGAGGGCCGCGTCTTCGGTTCGAGAGACTCCTGCTGCTCCCGATGCTCCAGAGGTTCAGTCTTCTCCTCATCCGCCACTCCCTTCTCAGCCAAGTCAGGACGTTCCTCCTACTCAGCCTCCAGCGGATGATGATACGCCGAGGTATAGCTTTTGTGTCTTGGTTTTAAGTAGAAGAATAGTACATATGCGATGAATTCATGCTTTTCTTCTTTTGTTTTTGGTTTTAGGTGATATTTCGGTGAAGTATAGCTCAAGACTTCGGAGTTTGGAGCTCTTGGTGGACCTATCTCTTTCTTACTTTTGCATTTTAGGTGTTTTAGAAGACAATTTACGTTTATGGTCATGGTGGGACAATTTAATTTCTTGTTTGTATGCATGGTTTGGTATAGTTTAGCATGGATGGTTAATGTTTTTTAGAAAGCCTTCCTAATCTATAGGGATGTGTATGTGTGTGGATGAATGAACTTGGTGTTTATAGGTTTTGATTTATGGATGGATGTAGAATTCTAATATATAATCATTATAGCATGGTATCGGTACAGGTCTTGTGTATGAATGTGTGTCTAAAATGTGTGTATGCATGTTTGGGAAAGGAATGTTTTGACAGGTATTCAAAGGAGTTGAAGAGTTGATTGAGGCTGGGACTGACAGGGCAGATGGGGTAGCAGGTGAGGGGCGGCTAGTTGCGTTTAGCCGCCCAGTGAGGGGCGGCTACTTGCATTTAGCCGCCCCTTGCCTGGGTTTTTACCTGGACAAGAGGGCAGGGGGGAGGGGCGGCTAGTATAAATTAGCCGTCTCCAGGGGGGCGGCTAGTCGGGTTTAGCCGCCCCCTGCCTGGGACAATTTTCTGGTTTTGCTTCTTGTCTGCTGCTGCTGAAAGTCCTCCTGAGTGCTTTATCCTTCGAGACCTATAAAAACATTCTTTCCATGGACCAAGTGTTAAATCCATCCAGATTGCGCCCCTGCACTGACTTCGAGCCCTTCTTGCTTGAATTGTCAAGGGCTACAATCCATCTTAAGGCGGAATGGAAATATAAATGCGAGAAAGTAAAAGTGCGGGAGACCAGGCTTTAGTGCGCAAGGAAGGGATTCCAAGTGCGTGAGTGAAGAAGAACTTATGTGTAGGAGTTGGGGACAATTTCTTCTCACGCATGTGCGGAAGGGCATGAGGTGAGTGGAGGCAATTTTAATATTTGTGGGGACAATACGTGGGGACAATTTTAATATGTGGGGACAATTTTCAAGAAAATCGGATGCCAAAGTGTTTTGGAAAAGGAAAATGCACGCTTATGCGTAAGTATATGTGGCATAAGGGGGCATTTTAGTTTTTCAATGACTTTTTAGGTGAGAGGGCAATGTTCTCGATTTCCATAAGTAAAAGATGCCATCAAGTCCCCGTGGAGGAGCCCTTGTGGTCACTCATGTCCAAACCAGGATTGTATTTAAGAGGTATAAGCCTTAGGCGTCGATTTTCCTAGGTTCATGGTTTTCAAATGCTTAATCGTATTATTCTAAACATGCTGAAAAATCCATGAGTGTACCAAGAGTCAAGTCAAACAAGCTTCCTTTGGATAGGCAAGTTTCTAAATGAATTCGCGTGAGTGTGTGTGTAGGTGTAAACCTGGACGTGATCTGCCTTCGGTCAAAATTTCGCTTTTCCTGGTGGACATAGCTCAATTTTGAACCCCCATTGCAAAAATAATAAAGAGGGGAGAGGGTGAATGGGGTAAGAGTAATATCTTCCTTTCGGGCAATATTTTAGAATTGTCCCAGTCTAGCATATGTCTTACTTCCTAGGTCCCTCTGGCTTTCTTCTTTTTACCACTTCTTTATTTTTGGGTGGAAAGGTACAGTCCGTTGTTTGGATCTGTACATGGTATAGCCGTTGTTTAGCGTATACCGTGCGTAAAGGCGTGAAAGCCTGCTAAATAGAGAGTTTAACCCGTTCACTTGGGTGTTTGGCCTCTCCTTGCCTATCTTTCTCTTTTTTTTTTTTTTTTTTTTTTTTTTGTTTTGATTCGAGTTGAGGGGGGGGCTCTTCTGTTTTTCACCCCGATTCTTTTCATGCTTCCCCTCTAGAAGTGTTTATATAGTGCCAGAGCCAGTTTTTGGGACACATGCTAGGTCCGGGTAACTCCTCATTTTGACCTAGGGTTAATACGAGTGGGGCGAAAATAAGGGATATTTTGCTTTGGGGAGTTTTAAATTGTCCCAGTCTACGGGGTAGGCAATTTTTCTTCCATCAGGCAAATCTAGTCCAGTTATACGTGTGTGAAGGGAATGACATGATTGGCGAAACGTGTTCAAATAGATACGAGTTTATCTTTGAGAGTCTTATAATTCTATCATCAAGTACTAAACGCTGGAAATCGCAGGAAGGAAGAATAATAGTTCTTAAGTATTGAAAGTTTTTCATGCATGGAATTTCTTTAGATAAAGTGCATTCCACGAACCTGGAACCTCGACTCCTTCGGCATCTACCAGGCGGTAGGCATTCCCGGAATAGGCATGGGTGATCACATAGGGTCCCTCCCATGTGGGTTGCAGCTTTCCTCTCGGGTGAGGCTGTCTTGATGGCATGATTTGCTTAAGTACTAATTCCCCGATTTCGAATTTTCTTTTTATCACCTTCTTTTCAAATGCCCTTGCCACCCTTCTTTGGTAGGCCTGGGCATGGTCTGCCGCTCTTAATCTCTTCTCGTCCAGTAGTTCGAGGCGTAGTAAGAGTGCCTCCCTCTTTTCCTCAACTTGGAGATCTTCTTCTAGTACTATTCTTAAGGATGGGACGAGAATTTCGTAAGGTACTACTGCTTCGGTTCCAAATGTGAGTGAATAGGGGGTTTGACCAGTGGGCGTTCTAATGGAGGTTCGGTATGCCCAGAGGGCATCTACCAGTTTATCAGGCCAATCGGTAGCCTTGTGGGTTTCTACTGTTTTCTTTATAATTTTGAGTAAGGTTTTGTTGGTGGCCTCTGCTTGTCCGTTCCCCTGTGGGTAGTATGGCGTGGAATGATGGAGTTCTATATGGTGTCTATCGCATAGGTCTTGGAACTCTTGGGAGATGAACTGGGGGCCATTGTCAGTTATGATTACTTTGGGAGTGCCGAACCGTGCCAGGATGTGAGTGCGGACAAAACGAGATAGGGTAGAGCTTTTAATTACTACGTAGGACTCGGCCTCGGCCCATTTGGTAAAATATTCTGTGGCGGTGAGGATGAAGGCTTTTTGGGTGGTGTTTTCTATGGTGTCCCGGAATGGTCCTATTATGTCTAATGCCCACATGGAGAAGGGCCATGGTGATGTCATGGGATGCAAAGAAGACGCTGGTGCGTGTATTTTGTTGGCATGGGTTTGACATTGGATACAACGCTTAACGTATTTGTTACAGTCCCTTCGAGCGTGGGCCAATAGTAGCCCATTCTTAGTACTTTCTTTGCTAGCATCTGGGCGTTGACGTGTCCTCCGCATACCCCAGAGTGAGCTTCTTCTACAATGGTGTATGCTTCTTCGTCGTCCAGGCATCTGAGCAGTTCTCCGTTGAAAGAGGCTCGGAAGAGTATACCCCCTCGGAGGCAGTATTTGATTGCTATCCTTTTAACTATTTTCTGGTCGTCGTTGGTAGCATAGCTTGGGAATGAAGCGTCTCTAAGGTAGTTTTTAATATCAAAGTACCATGGGTTTCCGTCGTCCATATTTCCTGGTTCAATAGTTAGGATTTCTGTGATACCAGTATTTTTGTGGGCCTGGTTCTTTTTTAGGAGATTTTGAATTTTAGGGTCACTGAGTTCGGTGGCAGGTGTTTCCAGTCTCTGAATAGTGACTGTTTCAGATGTCCTAGATAAAGGGAAGGCGAGTGATGAGGCTAGGGAGGCTAGAGAATCGGCAAGAATATTGCCAGTCCGGGGTGTGAAAATGTGAGTGACCTCACGGAATTGTTTTAACAGGACTATGGCTAGTTCTCTGTATGGCTTCAGCTTTGGGTCTCTAGTCTGATATTTTTTAAGAGTTTGGCGGATCACTAAGAGGGAGTCTCCAATGATGTCTAAATTTTTAGCTCCTAAGGCTAGGGCTGCCTTCAAACCTGCTATCAGGGCCTCGTATTCAGCAATATTGTTGGTGGCTTTGAACGTAAGCTGAAATGCTTGTGGGATAATGACGCCTTCGGGAGAGATTAGTGCTATCCTATTCCCTTTCCCTTTTGGTTGACTGCTCCGTCGAAGTATAGAGTCCAGGTCTCTCTACTTTTCTCTTCGATAAGCGCAAATATTTCTTCGTCCGGGAAGTCCGTCTTCACTGGTTCGTAGTTGGGGAGAGGTAGTTGAGCGAGGTGATCAGCGATGGCTTGTCCTTTGACGGATTTTTGAGTGGCGTACGTGACGTCAAACTCGTTTAACTGTACTTGCCATCGGGCTAAGCGTCCCGTCAATGTGGCTTTCTCGAATAAGAACCTTACTGGGTCTATTTTGGCAAAGTATTTGACTTTGTGGGCGAGAAAGTAATGTCGTAATTTTTGGGAAGCCCATACTAATGCTAGACAAGTTTTTTCTGTAGGAGGGTAGGCTTTTTCGTATTCAATCAGGGTTTTACTCAAATAGTAAATGGCCTTTTCTTTTCTTCCCATGTCGTCGTGTTGTGCAAGTACGGCACCAATGGCTTCTTTAGTTGCGGCTATATAGAGGAGTAGGGGGCGCCCGGGTACTGGGGCCGAAAGTACTGGGGGTTTAAGAAGGTACTCTTTTAAATTATCAAAGGCCTTTTGGCATTCACTATCCCAATTAAACCGGACTCCCCCTTTTAGTAGTTTGTAAAAGGGGCGACATCGTTCAGCATGTTGAGAAATAAATCTCCTAATAAACTGCAACCTTCCTATAAGCCCTCTTAATTCTTTTAGGTTCTTGGGTGGGGGCATTTGGGCAATGGCTTTTGCTTGGTCGGGTCTATTTCTATCCCCCGTTTACTTACCATGAATCCCAAAAGTTTTCCCGAGAGACACCGAAACGACATTTCTTTGGGTTCATTTTAAGTGAATATTCCCTGCATCTCTGCAGTACTTGCCTAAGTATTTCTGCGTGTCCTATTCGAGTTCTAGATTTAACCAAGATGTCATCCACATATACTTCTACTAGTTTGTGCATCATATCATGGAATATTGAGGTCATTGCCCTTTGATAGGTTGCCCCTGCATTTTTGAGCCCGAAAGGCATCACTATGTAGCAGTAGGTTCCCCAGGGTGTGGTAAAGGAGGTCTTTTCTTGGTCTTTTTCTGCCAGCCGGATCTGGTTGTATCCAGAAAAGCCATCCATGAATGAGAGCATCTCATATCCTGCAGTGTTGTCGACAAGGAGGTCGATGTGTGGGAGTGGGAAGTCATCTTTTGGGCATGCTCGGTTGAGGTCCCTGAAGTCGATGCATATTCGAATCTTTCCATCTTTTTTTGACACTGGAACGATATTTGCTATCCACTTTGGGTATAAGACTACCCGGATAAATTTAGCCTGGTGGAGTTTGTCCACCTCATCTTGATTTTTAGAGCCACTTCGGGATGGAGGCGCCTTAGCTTTTGTTTGACTGGTTTTGCGTTTGGCTCTAAGATTAACTGATGTTCGACTAACGAAGTATCGAGCCCAGGCATGTCTTTGTAAGACCATGCAAAGACGTCTTTGTACTCGTGTAATATTTTAATTAGTCTCTCTCGTTCATCGTGATTTAGTTCTGCGCTAATCGAAATGATTTTGGGGTCAGTATTTGTCCCTAGGTTCAGCTCTTCTATCTTCTCATCTGCTTCCTCTGTCTTTTCATCGAACCTTTGAAGGCTCTGCTTAAACTCCTTAGACAGGTCTTCTCTTTCCTTATCGTCCTCATCACAGATTTCGAAGACTCCTAGACCGTCATCTGGGTTTTCTATGTCGTCTAGGTCTGGTTCTTCTACTACCGCTATTGATTCAAATTTCTCTAAACCTAGTATGGCCCTGCTATATCCTTCCAAGTTGCTAATGATCTGGTCAGGTACTTGGCTCCTAGTGGGTTTTACCGTTTTGGACGAGGCACTAGGGTTGGGGTTTTTGGTTTGACTGGCGAGACGCTGTAGTTTGTTCAGGAGATCAGAGTCGTCGCTGAAGGGGTGCCATGCTGGAGTGAAGTCATCTTTGTCGAACAGGGATCCTAGGGTTCTGGTTTCCATTTTTTTTTTTTTTTTTTTTTTTTTTTTTTTTTTTTGAACAGAAAAGACACTTATTATTTACAACCTACTGGATTGGTGGAAGTGCTTCAGCCGACTTTCCTCCAGCAGCTGGCGCTCCTTTGTTGCGATGCTTGAGCACTGCGAGAAAAGGAGGCTGGGTCAGCTGGAGTTTTGTCGTCTGGTGGCGAGTGTGGATTTAGGTGTTTATCAGGGAGTGGGAACAGCCATTCTAGGGAGCCAGAGAGGTAGTCTAGCTCGCTTTCCTGGATAGGGTCTAGGGGGCATACGGTTTCTTCGGAGGGTTCTACGATTATTTCCCTCACGAAATGTTCGTACAACTTCCAATTATATTTTCCCTCTAATTTAGATTTGTGTTTGGGTGAGCCGATCCCCCTCTTGTCTAGCCATGCCGGGAGGTCGATGGGGTCCAGGATCCCATTTTTGTGTCCCAGAGTTTCCCCAGGAAGGTAACCCATGGTCCCCATTATACGCCAGCCAGGATTTTCAAACCTAGGGTGGCTTGTCTTTGAGGTAACGGGGGGAGCGTTCCGGGGATTTAGCCAATTGGCCGGGAAATCTAAGATGTGGATGGTGGTTTCCATGGGTTTTGAGCTACTGGTTTTTATGGCGGTGGTTTCATTATCAGCGAACCTTGGCTTAGGTTCTCTGATCGCATCCCCTTGTATTTTGATTATCCGACCTCCCAAGGGAAATTTCAAGCACTGGTGCAGGGGAGAGGAGACCCCCTTTATGGATGCTAGCCATTTACGTCCTAGGATCATATTATAATCTGAATCCATTTCTAGGACATAAGCTTTAGTGCTAGTTTCCAGTGGCCCCACTTTTAATCGGAAGTCCTTGAAGCCTAGAACTGGACGAGCCGTTTTGTCATAGGCAAATATACGGGTGTCCGTTTCAAAGAGTGTGGTTATACACCCATCGATGTGCTCGAAGGTTTGTAATGACATGAGGTTTACTCCTGCCCCGGTGTCAATTAGAACTTTATCCACCGGGTGTCCTTCGAGGTTGATTGTTATACATAGGGTTGAGGTGTTGACGACTTTATCATGGACTTCTTCCTTAGGTCTAAAGGTGATGACGGGCCCCAGTCCTGCGGTGGCTAGAGCTATTGGTATGCCTAGGGTAGAGATCTGCGGGTCGACTTGAGTTCTTTCTAGGAACGTTCTTAGAGCCTGCTGGTGGTGTTCCGAGGTTTCGATCAGCTCTAAAATGGAAATTTTCGCGGGGATTTTTCGGAGTTGGTCTAGGATGTCGATCCTATCCCCGGCGCGGGGCTCCTCAGTTTCGGTTTCAGGCAGGGGGTGTCTATAAGAGGGTACAGTGTTAAAGATTCTGCCTGCTCTGGTAGTATGATGGTTTAGTGCGTCAATGGTGGTTCGGGGGCTTTGCGTTATTGGGCGCAGGCTTTTGTTGATTTGTAAGGGGAATATTGGTTGGTCTTTTTTGGGGGAAAAGAGTCTTGTGGGTTTGGGGAGAATAGGTGAGGGGGTTGGTAGGATGGGGGAAGAGGCTGGTAAGATTATGCCACCTGGAACGATTCTGGGTGACTCTTCACGGTCAGCGACTTCTATGGTGTAGACGCTTTCATAGCTCAGGTTTTCTGGTTCTGTCAAGGGAGCCTTCGTAGCTGACCTTGGGTTTTGGATTGTAGTTTCTACGGGGTTATGGGTTTCTGGGACCTTCTTGACTTCTAGTGATCTTGTAAATGGGTTGTTGAGTCCCCTAATGGTGGCCCAGTCTAAGCGTCTTTCTTCGTCAAGGGTGTAGACAATGTCTTTAAACAAGGAGCATTGCTCGATGGTGTGGCCGTGATGCCGATGATACTGACAAAAACGGGTTGGGTCAGCACCGATAGGCGAAGGTCTAGCCGTGGGTAGGGAAATGCTATTGGCCTTTAATAAGGCTCTGAGGATGTTCCCTAGGGTTTCTGGGAGGGGGGAACGGCTATCTCTTCCGTTTGGCCATCTTGGGCCGTAGGAGGGGAAAGGTGTGGCCTTACCATGGGGGCCGTACGTGGGTTCTCTGAGGGCTATATCTTGCGTTCTCGGGGGGATAGGATAAGAGGATCTCCTGTTTTGGTCCTGGTTATGGATTGAGGGGGTCTGAATTGGGGAATTATGGGTTGTGAGGTTTTGTCGTATTGGCACGGGGACGGGTACTGATCGAGGGGTAAAATGTTGATTTGCTTGCCGAGGCGGTGCATATCCGGATGATCCGGGCGTGTACTGTCTCGGAGCTGTTCCTCGGTCAGGAACTCGTGCTCCGTTCGGGTAGAGTGCCGATACTTGGTTAATGATCCCCTCTACCGTGGGGGTTTGCGCCTTACGAGGCGGTTGTCCAACCCTATGGCTGATAGGTGGGGACTGGGTTTGGACTGCTGGGGCTGCACAACGGGAAATCCTGTTGTGGCGGTCAATCAGAAGTTGATACGTAGTGCAGTCTCCGTACGAAAGGCTCGTACGGAGCTCTGGACTCAGGCTCTGTAACATCATGTCAATTTCTTGACATTCTGTGAGTTGCAGACCGGTTCGGTGGACAAGGGTGCGCCACCGAGACACGTATTGTTCGAATTCCTCCCTAGGCCTCATTCTCTCTACGGTTAATCTGAAATAGAGGGGGTCCTAATCCTCTGGTAACCGTAGCGGCCCAAGAATTTCTCGCTTACAGCCGAGAAATTCGACAAGTGATCTACAGGGAGGGTGGAGAACCATTGTAGTGCTTCTCCTTCCAATGATTTCTGGAAGAGGAAGACTAGTAGAGGTTGATTATCTAGAAACGGGCGTGCGTCTAGATAAAAGGCAGTTAAATGAATGTCTGGGTCTCCACGACCGTTGTACCGGCGGAATTTGGGGACTTTGAATCCCTCCGGTAGGTGGACTGATGGGATTTGTCTCAGGTTATGTAGAGACATGTGTTTGGGGGCCGAGGGACCAGTCTCGGAGAGAATTCTCCGGATGGTATCGTCCAGTGTTTCTCCCCGGGGAGGGCTGCCTAGCGGTCCCGGGTTTGGGGTGGTTTGGTAGGGGCCTGGGGTGGAAACGGCCGGGAACATTTTGGATTCGCGGGGGAAAGGGGGGTGAACGAAAAGACACTCGGGTTGACCGAGTGACTGGGTGTGAATGGGGTTTTGGGAATGGGTTTAGGGGTTTCGACAGGGGTTTCCTGTCTCGAGGTCTTGGCATGACGGTAGTCAACGAGGTCATGAAACATGTCCTCTACCGTTTGATACCCTAGACTAGCCATCCTTTCCTCTAGATGGGTCAGGAACTGTGTGGCCTGACCCTCTTGGTGATTCCTTTCCTCTAATATCTCCTCTTCCATGTGGGATTCCATGACGTAGAGTGGGGGGATGAATGCAGGTTGAAAGCAGTAAATAAAGCAGTAAAGGATTGCGCAGCTGTGTGCGACTTACGAAAGCAGTAAAGGATTGCGCAGCTGTGTGCGACTTACGAAAGCAGTAAAGGATTGCGCAGCTGTGTGCGACTTACGAAAGCAGTAAAGGATGTTATAATGCACAGTAGAAGAGGATTTAATTCAAGGAGTGAGAAACTCTAACCTTCCTAGAGGGTTGATAGCATTTTAGTCAAGTTTGTAAAAGGGGGCAGAAGAGGATTACCTTTTGTTGTTTTTCACGAGGGAGGTCCCACCGTGATCGCCAGAATTTGTCGGTGTCGAGAAATTGGTCTCTCGGCGCGTGTGTGGGGTTCTTCGGAGGGTTCGGATCGGATGCGCGCCCTGGCGGGCTCGGCCGGATCGTCTCCTCGGAAGGGGTGAGGGTGTGGTTCCTGGTTGAGGCGCCCGACAAGCGGCTCAAGAGGATTCAAGGGGGGTTTGTGATCGCCACCTGCTTTTTCTAAAAACAGGAAAGGGTTTGGGTTTGATCGCCTACGTGAGGATTCAAGGGGGGGTTTGATCGCCGCTCTGAGACACGGATATACCGTACACAGAGGTGAAAAACAGGTAATCCTATTCTGCTCCCGGGCTTGACTAAAGGAGTTATGGGACAAATGGGTGTGAGTATGGGGTGTGTATAGGAGGGGGGCGGCTAATGGGTTTGAGCCGTCTGGATTGGGGCGGCTAGGTAGGGTTAGCCGTCCAGGGTCTGGGGGGATTTGGGCAGGGGTTTGGTAGGAAAAGGGTGGGGTCTTGGGCAGAGGCTAAGCTAGGTTTAGCCTGGGTTTATGGAGGGTGGGATGAGAGGGTATTTTGTGTAGGGAATGAATGTTTCTCTCATAAAAGGGCTCTCTCTCTCTCTCTCTCTCTCTCTCTCTCTCTCTCTCTCTCTCTCTTGGGATTTCAAGTGGGGGAAGGTTGGACAAGTGGGTTGTTGATGTTGTGGATTTTGTTGGGTGTGTTGGTTGTTGTTTGAAGGCTTGGGACCTCCTCTATTTATAGTAAAAGAGAGGTAGGAAAATATCCCGAGGGTAATGGAGTGGGTTGGCTTCGATTGGACCTCTCATTAATGCTCTGGTTCTTCTGCCAGAGAACAGGTGAAGGGCGGCTAGTGCTAACTAGCCGCCCGGGATGGGGCGGCTACTTCCTGGTAGCCGCCCCTATCATGACCTGCCAAACGTCCCATCTCTGACAAGCGGTGGCTTGGGTCGGCTACTTGGTTTGATCCGGCCAAGAGAGGGCGGCTAAAGGTCATGACCCGCCGCAATGATCAGCATTTAATATTGCTTTATGTCCCATCCAGGGAACTGGTCCAAAGTCGGCCAGGGGGCGGTTAGGGGGGCGGCTAGTTAGGGTTAGCCGCCCCTTTCCAGGGACTTAGGTTTTTAGGGTTTTGGCTTTTGGTTTAGGTCTAGGGTTTGGGTTTAGGTTTAGGTTTAGGCTGGGATTGGGGTTTTAGGGCTAGGGTTTGGGGTTAGGTCAAGGTTCAGGGTTTCCGGTTTAGGGTTAGGCCAAGGCTAGGTTTAGGGTTTAGGGCTAGGTCAAGGTTCTAGGGTTTCCGGTTTAGGGTTAGGCCAAGGCTAGGGTTAGGGTTTTAGGGCTAGGTCAATGTTCTAGGGTTTCCGGTTTAGGGTTAGGTCAAGGCTAGGGTTAGGGTTTCTGGTTTACCGATCCTTTGGTTCTCTATTGGTGTCCACTTGTGGGATATTTCCGTGTGTTACTTGAAGTATTTCTGTCTCTCTGGACGGTCAAAATTGGGGTATCTACAACACCCACTACCCCCTTGAGAGATAGAAAGACCCCCATTTGAGAGAGAAGGAAAGCCACTCCCACTAAATTCTACTGTGATGCCCTGACCCGTTGAGGGGGAAGCCCAACAATCCCAAGAGGCCCATGGATTGGGTGAGGGTGAGGGTTTGGTGTTTAGTCCCACATTGCCTAATGGGAAGAGATAATCTGTGCTTAAATGTGAGCACAACTCTTACACACCAAGACACGTTTTAAAGCCGTGAGCCCATTTAGGGGCAAAACGGATAATTTCTTGTTGTGTAAGCCTGAGACGTTACAATTGGTATCAGAGCCTGTCCATTTTGCGATGGTGGATGTGGCCCTACACGAGGACGTGTGACCCATTAGGGGGTGATTGTGACACCCTGACCCATTGAGGGGGAAGCCCAACAGTCCCAAGAGGCCCATGGATTGGGTGAGGGTGAGGGTGAGAGTTTGGTGTTTAGTCCCACATCCCCTAATGGGAGGAGATAGTATGTGCTTATATGTGAGCACAGCTCTTACACACCAAGACGCGTTTTAAAGCCGTGAGCCCATTTAGGGGCAAAACAAACAATTTCTTGCTATGTAAGCCTGGGACGTTACATCCATGTCGATGTGGATTTTTGACACCGAAAAATGGGTCGTGATCCAGTTCTTTCGAACTTGGATCCGGTCCACACGCGACGTACCGAATCGCCATTCAAAAGATCGTCCAAGTTTGCTTAATTGCTCCGAAGGACGCTGTTGTGATCGCCACTTGCTTTTCCTCAAAAGCAAGAAAAGATGGTATTTCTTTTATACTCGCCTTTGCCGGGAAATGGTGGATCCTCTTCACGTTGACGCAGCCGACCACGCAACGCGGTGAAGCTCAGGTACCTCACACAAAATGATTAAATCCAATTAGAAAAATGGTGTAGTAAATTATTCTAAAATAAAAAGTAAAAAAGAAATTAAATATGAATATTAAAACACACCGAGTTGGTTTGTTTGGAGAGGGGACTAGTAATGATTTTACTAACCCCTCCCCAAAATATTTACCCCTTTAAAATGCAAGGGAAAAAAATGGGTCGGGTTTGGACGAGTGGAGGGTGATTGTCAAGTTAGACGAGTGGGGGTGGATTGTCAAGTTAGACGAGTGAGGGTGGATTGTCGGGTTAGACGAGTGGGGGGTTGATTGTCGGGATTGACAAACCATGAGTTGATTGTCGAGATCGACGAACCAGGAGTTGATTGTCGAGTTTGACAAATCAGGGTGGATTGTCGCTCTCGACGAACCAGGATGGATTGTCGAGTTCGACAAACGCAGGTGTGCTTGTCGGGTTCAACAAACCAAGAGGGATTGTCGGGCTCGACAAACCAGGGGGTTGTCAAGGGTTAACTCCAAGAAAATTTAACAAAATTAGTGGAAGATTTTAACAAGAAATTGAGACAGAAAACAACATAAAATAATATATATAAAAAAGAAAAACTATATACAAAACAAAATAATAATAATAATAATAATAATAATAATAATAATAATAATGATGATGATGATGATGACGATGACAAGAATATAAAACAGTAAACAGTAAATGAAGTAGACAAAAATAGAACAAAAGGGGTTAGTAGTCCTTGGGTAAGCACCCAAACTTGCAAGGGAAGTGTTCAAATGGTCCCTAAACCAACCGACCGACGATCCAAGTTAGGGTCGTCCGTCAGCTGCGTATAGTTTCCAAAAGAACTGATAATAGTCCAATAAGGTACTCCAACACTCTCAACTTCAATTAAACTTATATTTATTTAGTAAATAAGATTATTACAACTTGTTTACAAGGTTGGAAAAGGTGAGATATAAACAAACTCAAGGAAAATGAAAAAATGGAAGATGGAGGTGGGTTGGGGTGGAAATGGGAAAGGAAAGAAAATGATTCAACTTTTCTATCTTCTCTTCCTCTCCTTTGGCTGCTGTGGTGGTGGCTGGGTGGCTGAAATCGGATGGGGGGTTTGGGGGGGGGGGTGTTTGGATGCTTCTCTCTCCTTTCTTCATTCCTCTTTCTCTTCACATTCACCCCTCCTTTTATAGTCAAACCCATCCAATGGGGTGTTGACACCTCAATGGGGGGTATTGAGTGCCCCCACGTCGCTCCCACGTCACTCGGAGTGGCTGACATTGGTGGAGAGGTCGCAAAATACAGCCCATGCCATCCTTTTTCAAGCTTATCTGCTCCAGGTTTTTTGACGATCCATCATCCCTTCGTTGAGAGAGACGATCCTGGTAAGGATTGTCTCAGTCGACGATCCTGTTATGGATTGTCCAAGTCGACGATCCAAGAAGGGTTTGTCAAAGTCGACAATCCAAGAAGGGCTTGTCGCGGTCGACGATTCGAGTAGGGATTGTCTCGGTCGACAATCCGAGTAGGGGTTGTCTCGGTCGACAATCCGAATAGGGTTGTCCAAGTCGACGATCTTGGTATGGCTTGTCGAAGTCGATGTTCCATTAAAAAAAATTTCTCAGTCGACGTCAACTCACCAGGTCGTTTTGATCATCGGTCCATGAAGGGGTGTAGATGATGTGCATGGAATCTTAAAAGAGAGAATTTGGTGCATGTGTTTATATAGACACTTGAGAAATCATAGCATAGTAGAAAAATAATGCATTTGGAATAAGTATTGAACTGATTTGGATATCGCTAGGAATAAGTAAATTGGATCATAAACCGGTCAAAATGGGGTATCTACAATCCACTCTCCATAAACCCTCTCTAAACCCTGGTTAAATCTAGTTTAACCTTAGCCAAGCCTAAACTATTTTCCTACCTAGGTTCTGTCCAATTTCCAAAACCAAATGAACCAGGTCCCGGACAGCTCCCACAAACCAGCCGTCACCCACCAGGCAAGTAGAACCAATTGGCCGGCCCACAGCTTTTAAAACTCCCTTTATCAAGTTCCCAGAAGCAGAAAGGATTCACCATTTTCACCTCTGTGTACGGCTGGCCGTGTCTCAGAGAGGAGAATCCATGACCTACCCCCCCAAGGCGATCAACAGTAACACCAACTTTTCATGTTTTTTTAAGAAAGCAGATGACGATCACACTGACCCCTAATCCTCTTGAGGAGCTGTCGGGTGACTCAACAAGGAAATTCCCCATTTCCAAGTGATGATCTGACCAAGACTGCGAGTCATATCAGATCTAAACTTCTGGGAAACCCACTCGAAAACCACAAGGAGGACCGATGCAACGGTCAAATACCCATAACACCTGTAATTGTCAGGTAGATAATTAAGGCTCACTACTTACATAACGTGGGTGATTAATGGCACGATGTGCTACATTAACACGTGGCAGTTTCCACAAAGATCGCCCACTAAGTGTTTAATAGGAAGATCGTTATAACGGTCAGAGAGTAGTGGCAGCGGCAATATAAGCCAAGTGACCCTATAAAAGGGAAGTAATAAAAAATTTAAGGTATCCAACTTTTCTACACTTAAGCCACCAAATTAGTGAGATTTGCCTTGAATTCCCTTACTTATAAATCTCTTCGGAGGCCCTTTGGCTCGCACCACACCGGTGTCCCCTAATTCCCTTTTTGAGTGCAAGATCCATTGCCTAGAGGATCCAGATTCGTGAAGAAAGGCTCTGAAGGTCGATAGTTTAATTGGAGAGGAAAAATCCTCTTCAAACTTGAAATAGAGCGATATGCACTTTTTATCAAAACATATACCTTGTTAGATGATGTTTACTATTTTTTTTAAAAAAAATGTGAGATCTGAGTTTTGGTTGGTGAACATGACTAAGTCTAACATCTTCCTCTTTATTTTTGTTATGCGATGAATTAATTCTTACAAAGTTTTAATTGTTTAAAATAATGCATATTTAAAATCAAACCCGAACCCAATTTGAACAAAACCTGATGGGTTGGGTTCTCCAACCTCGAGTTGGGTTCGAGTAGAGCTCCAACACATGCGAGTTGCACCCCCATTTAGAATGATATTATTAGAAATAAAAAATTATCAGAGATATTTTGCTAAAATGTAATTTTTTAGAGCTATATATACAAGAAAAACATTATTATTTGGTGGATATTGATGATATTATCCAATGTATAGATACAAAAAAAACAAGAATTAAATTATTCACAAAATTCTTTAAATTTCTTAACTTTTCAAGTATAACTCAGATTGTGGTGATCAATAGCTCGTTGGAAAGATATTTTCGATATATAATCATGACTAGGAAATAGAGTTTTTCAGAAAATGATTATTCGAAGATGAAAAGTGAGATTAAATGTTGAAACTCATATTTAACTCAAAATTACCTCTTTATTATCTATATTTAATGATTATCTCAATCTAAATATAATAAAAAACAATAACAACAAAAAATATGATGACGTGGCACAACCAACACCATTCATTCAATATATCTTTAAAATCCTAAGATAAGATTAGGAAACTAAATATTAGTTTTGGATAATAATAGACTTTAACAAATTTATGAGGTGTAAATATTTAAAATTGTGTTACACAATTGAAAACATTTCTCATTAGTATATAGATAGATAGATTTTGAAAATTGAACCACAATAATATCATGATTTTGAAAAGTGTGGTGTGGTGTCTTTATAGATATTCCGACACTCAAGTTACAAAACAAGTCACTCCTCTTTGAAAGAAAAAAAGAAAGACATGAAAGTAAATCTGTAAAATAAATCTCCTACCTCGATTCTGGGGGTTTAAATCTATATTTATAAACATGACGTACTAAGTACGCATTGTTGACGTCATGGTGAGTACACATGTCACTCTATAGTGAGGCCTGCTTGGTATTCCACTTTTAAGTTCGGGTTTTCATATGTTGAATATGGGGTGGCCCATACTCATCTAAGTCCTAACAGTGTCGTCTTTTAATATAGTGCAGTTTTTTTCCTCCACATTGGGGTTCTAACTAGGGGTGTAAATCGGTCGGTTTGGTTTGATTTATAGTGAAATCATGTTGAACCAAACTACTAACATATCTAGACCAAAATTGAACCGAATCGAAGTTCAAACCGAAGTGAAAAAATCGTAAACCGAACTGAAGTAATTTGCCTAAACCAAATTAAACCAAAATGAACCAAAGTTAAGTGACTATTTCACAAAAAAAATGGTTAACATACCAACAATAAGAGTAACAAAAATCTATATTGTCAAGAGGGGATGGTATAAAATCTATAGAATAGTGAATTCTATTATTAGAATTTTTGGTATGAAAAGAATGGTTTTATGTATATATTTAATGAGAATTTTATTTTTAAGTCCTTGTAAACATGCTTATTTAGGGATCCAGACCAAAATAGGCATGTTTACGGGGACTTAAAACTCAAAATCTCATATTTAATATAAATAATGATTTTTTAATTTAATCTAGTTCGGTACAATTTTTTCAATTTTTCTTTAAGTAAACCCAAACCAAATTAAATCGATTCATTAATTTTTCAATCCATATCCAAACCAAACAAAAAACTGTTGATACAAACCCCAAAAAAATGATTTTGCACCCCTAGTTCTAGTATAATATATGGACTATTTTTTTTTCTTTCATTTTTTCAAAGTGAAAAAAGTATATTATTGTATCTCAGTATATACATCATTTTATATAACTACATGCATTTCAATGGGATAATGTATGATTTTTTAAAAAACAGAAAAATGGTGTGGACTGTAAATAGGATTGCAATGGGGACTGAATGTATCATTTAAAAAAAAATTAATGGAGTATGATTTTATAAATGGGCTTATGATATAATTATATAAAGGGAAAATTTTAAAAATACCCCTCCTAAAAAAATGAATTTCAAATTTGACCCCCAGACTAAAGTTATTGCAAAACTGGCACTGAGTCCAATTTGACCCCGATCAGCGCGTCATGGTGGCCATGGCGCGCTGACTGGATGGGAATGTACCACGACGGAGACGTGATATATGATTTAAAATACAGATAATATTTAAAATTTAATTTTGAAAAATAAAAACTTATAAAACAAAATTAACAAGAGAAAATAATCATTTATAAATTTTAATTTTATAACACAACCATTTATATAGAAACAAAAAATAGGAGGAAACAAAAATATTTAAAATTTAATTTTGTAAAACAACCATTTATATATATTTGCATGTGATTTTTAGAGAAATGATTGTTTTATAAAATTATATTTTATATATTATCTAAATTTTAAATCTGATTCGAATTATAAAATTTATGTTTAATTTTAATTTTAAATCAAAGTTAAGTCTTATCTTTTCTAGATTATCTCTAACCAAATATTAATTTGAAAGAGTGGAAAAAAATTATGATGAGTATTATTTGTATTTGGGAATGGATCATTTTCTTATTTTTTCATGTTTATTTACATATTAGATCATTTTATTGATTTTTGCAACACCTAGTGGGATATATTTATCTCATCTCCGCAAATAATTTATTGAATTAAAAGTATATATGGTCATGTTAAAAAAAAAACTAATCAACCGCCGCGCGCGCGGCGCGGGTCAACGCCGCGCGCACTGGGTGAAGCGGTGGAGATGTAATTTATAATCAGTGGCGGAGCCAGGATTTTTATGAAGGGGGGCCTAATGTGACTTATGTAAATGTTTTTTAAAGTCATTATGTTTTTTTTTAATTTCAATAGTATAAATTAAAAAATGAATATGTATAAAATAAAATAAAGATATTCACATAAAACATATCATCGAATAATTCTAAAAGATAATTATCATATTTTAAAACAACATATCAAATTTCATATCGATGATTTTAAAAAAATATCAAAATATAAATATGATAAGCAATATATACCTTCAAATTTAATCTCGACGAGTTTTCATATTCTAAAACTGTTGAATGATTAAATTATTTTAGATATTTACATAAATATTTTAAACTTTAAATAAAATAGTAATGATGATAATATGGAAAAAGAGAAAAATTATATACATTCGAAGTGTTGATGGAAGAGAGGAAATGATTGCTGATTGTATATTCCAGATTGTTGGATAGTTTAATAGAACAAAAAGTAAAAATTATGAATTTTTTTAGAGATAGAGATTGATATTAGGAACAATCGAAATGCAAAAAAAATATATTAAAGAATCTATTTTTTTCAAGATGGGTGCCTGAGTGGGGACGCTAAGAGTGGGGTCCGTGTCACTATGGCTTGGGGGTCAATGAAAAAGTAGAATAAAAATGAACTTGTTTTATCTGAAGGGAGAGAATTAATTAAAATAAGGGGGTGAAGGCACACCAAAAATGTGGATGGTCTAGATTGCTCATGGGTGGTTTTTTTTTTCATTGTTGGATTGTTATTGTTTAGAAATTTTCATATGTAGATGAAGCCCATGATCTATATACCTTAATTAAAATCAATCTACCACCTAAAAATTAAAAAGGTTTAAAATTAAATAAAAAACAATCTAGGTTCTATTAGTGGATTAATCAAGGTGAATCATGGCCTCATGGTTTTTTTTGTATCCCCGGATTTTGTATGGTGGTGGGCTGTTGGTATTTGTTGATTGGTTTTGGTTGTTGATTTGTATAGTTATAGCCTAATTAAAGTTAAAAAAAAAATCAGGGGGGGGGGGCCATGCCCCCCTGGGTCTCAAGTGGCTCTGCCACTGTTTATAATCACGTCTCCACCGTGTCAATAAGGGGGCGGTCAACGCACCACGTGGATGCGCTGACCTTATCAAAACAACTTTAAGATCAGTTTTGTAAATAAATTAGTCTTGCAATTTAAAATAAAATTCTTTTTTTTAAGAAGTTATTTTTAAAAATTTCTCATATATAAAATGTGCTTTTGAGTGATCGCACCAACTAAACTCTGATATATATTTTTTTTAAAAAAATGATGAGTCAATTGACACCTATTCAAAACCGGCGCCGTCCCTGTATGCAGACATATCAAAATACGAGCAAGTAGGGCTCATCATGATTCATGAACTGTCATGTGATGTGAGGGTAACGTGTGAGTAGAGAGAGAGAGAATGTTTCAGCGTTGACCAGGTCAACCTTTTCTATTATTCATCAGCATTGCAAATACCTTTGGCATTATTTATAGGTTTTTCTTCGAGATGTAAGTGGAGTGAAGCACTCGAGATCCCAGAGTACGTCGCATTGTTGAAGCCCTCTTGTAACATAAAAAAACAAAAAAAAAAACCACTATTTTATAAAAAGACTAAAATATAAATATTATCTTATTTTCACCGCTTAATTATACCCTTTTATATCATCCACTTGAATAACTTTTTACCCCTATTCCCATTTATCCCCCTTATTCTTCTCTTTATTCCCCATCCAAACGGCACCTATATGTTGGTTCCTCATCTCGTGGGAGATGTTATGGATCATGAAACTCTAACTCGTTTGGATACAGAATAAGACTTATTATTGAGTATATAATTATTCTAGCATAAATGAGTATAAATAAGCATAAAGTAATTTTGTGTGTGGTTATGTTTTGAATTATTCTTGCTGGAGAACGTAATAACCAATTTTTTTTTGTTTGGGTAAAATGTGATTAAAATGTAGATAAAAATTTATAAAAGGTGAAAAAATAATAATAATTGATTTAACATGTGATTTATTAGAGGTGATGATAATTGATTTGACAGTGGGCCCACATATTATTTGGGTAAAATAACATAAAATAACTTTAATTATAGAGATTGGTTAGAATCCACATACCATTTTTTACTAGTTTATTATGATATAGTTTATCGCTGGGTATTCTCGGCATCCAAATAATAAAAAATATTTAATTTACTTTATTCTCACTTATTCTCTATGCCCCCCGTTTAGATCCGGTATAGAGCCCGGATAAACCCAAATAACCCCGGATAACCAAAATTGTGTGTTTGTTTATCCCGGATAAAGTATGCAAAATAAACCCTGATAAAGTGGTATATGGATTCCAATCATCTCCTAGAATTAAAGTTATCCAAGGTTATTCTACCCAAGAATATGTGGGTCCACTGTCAAATCAATTGTCATCACCTCTTATAAATCACATGTCAAATCAACTATCATTACTTTTTTACCTTTTATAAGTTCTTATACATAACTTTATTCACATTTTATCCAAACAACAAAACATTTAAACTTACGTTTATCAACGAGAATAATTCAAAACACAATCAAACACAAAATTACTTTATCCCTATTTATATTCACATATGCTTAAATAAATCTATATTCTAGAATAAAATTTATCTCCATTTCAAACATGGGCTACGTTATTCTATATCCATACGGGGACACAATGAACTCCATGCTCCTTGATGATACTTTTTTTTAGGGCATGCTCTTTTTTGGTTGATTTGGGCATGCTCTTTTTTGGTTGATTTGGGCATGCTCTTTGTACGAGTCCCGAAGTCATGTGACAGGAACAGTACATTTTGTTGCTATGTTGTAGTGCCACGTAAGTTAACATGTGGGTTCATCAGATGTCTAGAATGACTGGAACAGTCCATTAGGTACCTATTGGAGTGTCCTTAATTGCTTCTTATCTAATATTTAGGACACGTGTCCCTTAGAATCGGTGAAGTTTAGAAGAGGAAGACAACACCATCAAATTCTTTCGTGAAGCAAAGCGCAATAAAGATAAACAAAATGTTTATAGATATTGCAAATGTTCGAATTTAGAGGTCCTGGTGTTCATATGCTGCAATATGCAAAGTTATATCCATACACGTCGGCTTCCTTGACGAGGTGTTGCAGGTGTACAACGGCTGTGGTGGTCGAACTCGGTCATGGACTCTAAGATTTTTTTAAAACCCTCCAACGAATATTTTTTTAAACCCTCTCCAACGGCTATAATGGGATTTCTAATGTTGTGTGGTTTTCTATGTGTGGGGTTCCTAATAAAGTTCAATCAAAATTAAAATTTTGAAAACTCCATTATATTGGGAATCTCATTATAGCTGTTGGAAATATATAACAAAAATGATAGATAAAATGGGTAGGTGCCAATCTAGTTGGGATGTACTCATTTTATTGTGATACAGTCATCACACACAAGCTAATATTCCATCATTGTAATGTTCTATTAAAATATTTTTCTATGAGTTTATAGTAGATATTCAATTAATGTTCAAATATTTCTTGTTATAAACTTATAATGTGCAATTATTGTGAAGTAATATCAATATTCAATTCAAATTTTTTTATTGTTCAAAATATTTTTATTTACTTTATTTTATATTTTAATTTAACTAAAAAAATGAAAAAAAAAAGATGTGTGCCAGAAAGCCCGGCCCGAACTTAATCCCGGCCCTGCCCGAACTTGGCCCGTTCGTGGCCGGGCCTATGGGCGGGCTCGGGCCTTATTTTGGACTTTAGGCCCGGCCCTGGCCCGGGCCCGAAGCCTCTCAAGCCTGGTCAAAGTCTGTCCGAAAAAAGCTCGAGCCCGGCCCATGGCCACCCCCAGTACAACCGCAGGACTCAAAAGCTTTACAAACCCAAGCTAACAACGCATGATGTACATAAAAATGATAATAATATTAATAAATTATATAATATGTGAAAAATATTTAAAAAATCAAATTGCATAGAATTGTTGAATTTATTGATACTCTCATTTAACAAAATACAGTTTGTTATAACAAAAAAATGATACTTTTAATTTGATCCGCTCCAACAAAATCTTCAAACAATCGTGATTTTATGTGAATATATAATAAGTAAGATTCATTTGAGAGTGTGACCATGTTTTATAAATCACAATTGTCCAAGTTAAAAACAAACACCTGGATCACTAACACTTTTGATTAATAATATGGGCGTTATACTCAGTCTATTTTGCAGTCCAGTCTACTTATACACTCCACTAGTGGTGAAATATATCGTCCTATTGCAATATATACTCTATTATGCGGTGTATGAAAAATTAATTTTTTATTTTTAAAATTTTTTTATTGATTTGTCTAAGTATATGCTTCATATCGTAATAATATGTATTTAATTAGACAAGTGCATACTTTAATAAAATAAAATGGGCTAGAGAAGAGGCTCGATGCATCGTTTTCCTAACAATATATATAGAAAATAATATTTCCAGCCATGTATGCTACTTCATCTGAAATCCTCATCATTTTCTTTTAAAATATACACTCGTCTACTAAATTACATATAAAAAGTGAATTATACACTAGGATATACTAGTAGTTTTTGTGAGAAATAATTTTTTTTAAAGGTTAAAGATATATACGTTTTTGTAAACTTGGGTAATTCCATATAAATCTTTGTCAAATTTGTGGTAGACATACAAGTCATTGAAAACCTACAAAAATCCATTTATATCCCTATTGTCAATAAAATTTAACCATGATGCAATCTATTTTAATTAATTCTAACCCATACCATGAAATAATTAAATTATTTCTAATTTTCTAACCCATCCAAACAATATCAAGGTAGAAGAATAAGAAATATAAAAGTTCTATAAATGTAAGGTTTTTTGCGTAGATTAATTTGTATTTATGATTGTTTATAGAAATTGTAATATCTACACAAGTAAATGGTAATGGGCTATTATGATTATAGTCCGTTAAATTTCGATGAAAATTTCACTAAGGTATGATAATTGGTTTTTTATGAGTTTTTAGGGATTTGTTCGTGTGCCCCAATTTTTATAAGGATTTATATGAGATTACACATGTTTGTAGTTAACATTTTTTTAAAATTTTCATATACCGCTATAATGACAATACATTATATTATCACAATGTATAAATTATTAGGAGATCGCTTCTAAATGCTGAATTATATGTATCGGCCACCACTCTGTACGTATAGATTTGTTGTTTCGTCGGATGCTCTAGCAAAGCCAGCTCGAGTTCTACAAACAACAATCCATGGTGTGGGGTCGGAGAATCGCTATCGCCAACACAATTTTAGGGCTTCTTTGTCCCTGTAATGGACATCTTGGCCAGCTTGTAAACGCTTTTGTTTTCTAATAATTAAATATATATAAATACTTTTGAATGTGCATGTACCATCCCAACTTGTCATTAAAAAAAAAAAATCCCAGAAGCAAGGACCCCATGCTTTTCTGTCTCTCACGGTATCCAGTGTCCCCATCCAAAGTTTTGTTCAAGGGGAAAATTAATTCCGGGTCCTCCGATGACCTCTTGAATTATTTTTAAATTCATAGAATATCTATATTTATTTTTAAATCATCAAAATAGTTGGAGTATTATTTTTAGATACTTTCATCTAACGAGGGTTAAATTTAATGATAATCATTATAATTTTTCATCATGTCACAAAATAATGATATCATAATAAAAAACGAACAATGTACAAAATCCATTGTAGACAAGAAAAAAAAATCAAAGTCAAAGTCAAACTTACTGTTGGGCCAAAACGGCCATGCTGTTAGAGAAGTTCACTAGCACTCGAAGAAGAAAAAAAGTGAAGAAAATCCAAGTGGGAGAAATACAAACTCTCTAATGATTCCATATTCTTCTTAAAAAACATATTTGCTCTATCCACGAAGGAAAAAATTCATAGAAAGAAAGATCAATAAAAACGACTTCAAATCAAATATCAAATCAAGGAATTCGAGAAGGGTGAAGAGTAAAGCACTGCTAGTCCTAAATAACAAGGCCCAAAAAGCCAGAAAGATCACACACCACAGTCTCTTTTTTCTTTCAGATTTCCACCAAACTTGTAAAATCCCTCAAGTTGTAATTCTCGAGAAACTCTTAAAATGAGATTGAGGATCAGAGGATTAAAGAGATCGAGTTGTACTCACATTTTCTTATGTTTTGATTGCTCTCCGAGCATATTATTTAAAATTTATAAGAAGCATTTTTGTTCGGTACAAACAGACAGTTTAACAATGTACACAAACATGTTAACGGTATATACAGACAATTTAACAGTGTATAAAGACATGTTAAAATGGTGTACAGATAATGACCCAAAAATAATACACAATGGGGTCAGGGGATCTAAAAATAAGATCATATGTACTAAGGACCTATAAATAATTTAAAGGTTCCCTGAAGGACCCGGAATTAATTTTCCCTTGAAAAACCATCCACGATGGAACAACAAATCGAAGTTCACCGCATCACCGGCGTACAACCTCCTGGGAGGCGCGGACCGATGGAATACAACGGGTGAGAGTATAAAAGACGAAGTAAATGAGCTTCCACTTCACACTCGGAGAGCAAGAGAGGGGGGAAAGAGAGAAGGAAGAGAGAGGTTCTTCAAATTCGATGAGGTCACACATTGGTTTCGTATGGTTTTCCTTTCTTTGGTTATTATTCTTCTTCGGCTTTGGCTACTCTGGAGACCCATTTGTATTTTATGAGTGGAAGGTCTCTTACATCAATGCTTCCCCACTTGGTGTTAAACAGCAGGTATATATCTATGTATTGTCTATCACATTCACTCTCTCTGTTTAAAGTTAATCGTGCTGTTAGGTTTTTTTTTTGTAGAAAGACATCTCTTCTTTTTCTTTCCTTATTTTCAGCTAAAAAACTGCTCTTTGCATACTTATGTTTTCTTTTATCCAAGCATGCCTGAAATGGAAATTTGTTTAATGCTGCATTTTCTAGTTGTTCATCAGAACATTGGGTTGTCAAAGGTTTTCTTCATCTGCAAAAGTGATTTTTAGGAAGATAAACCAAGTAGACAAAAGAATAGAACAGACAAGTTTGGGAGATGGTGGTGGAAGATGGGTCTAGGATGTTGGAAACTTGGGTTTTAACCAAGCATATTTGGAATAAATCAAGTTGGGTTCCACTAATTATTGGTAGTGGAAACACATTGGATTGCGTTCCTCTCGTTGAGGAGATGAACGTAGTATATTTACATTCTCAAAACCGTTTCTGGGTGAATGAGAAAATTAGATCCAAAGTTGTCTAAAAAATATGTTGAAAGTAGTTGGTGGTTGAGGGGAAAAGTTTTAGTCCCACATCGATTGTTTGGAAAAGTTTTGATATATATATATATATATTATATATATAATATATGAGAAGTAGGAATACTAAGTTGGGTCCCAAGGGGCACCATATTTCTATGGAAGGGGGGAGACATACATCATTGTGGGCTTGGCCCCAAAAACACACGCGTGCGCACCCCGCTCGGTTCGGTGGAATAATTTTTTGGACAAATTTGTGTCCGTGATACTTATATATGTAGACATATATATGATTATTCGTTCTTTGCTTGCATTCTGCAAGGGATCGCTCCAAAGGCAGGGGTGCCGGACAAGGTGGTTTGGCGACCTCAGCCGAGATTAGGGTTCTCAGTTTCGCAGGTGCTACAGGTGGTGGTGGACAGACCACAAGATTGGGATATGGTGAGCAAGTCGAAGGAGGTATGGGGATTCAAATTCCTTTTGATGGCCAATACCTTTGAGTGGTTGTTCTATCAAAACCTGATGAAGTCTTGAGCCATCCGGGCGCCCCACATGACAAATCCTGCAGCTTTTGTTATTTTGAGGAGGAGACCACTGAGCATCTATGCATTAGTTGTCCGGTGACAAGATAGGTTTGGTCTTGAATGGCATCGGCCACGGGCATGTTAGAGAGCTTCTCCAATCTAGAGGGTATGTGGCTTGTGGGAAGCGATTGCGGTTGAGCAGAGATAGAAGTGTGAAGGCGAAGATTTCCCAATTTTCGTTGCCAGTGGTTATGTGGACGATTTGGTTGGCGTGGAACAAGGTTATCTTCAAAGGAGCGACGCTCTATGTGGAGATTTTTGGAATCAGTGATCCGGTTCATTAAAGATGGGGGAGATTTTATGCGAGGGGTGTGTGTGTTGTAGTTGGGGAAAAATAAACATAGGAGTAACATGTGAGAGGGAGTGTGATGGTCTTATGATGGTGGTAGATTTCTCTTCTACCGGATCCTAAATCAGTTGTAGCATAGCGGTTTGTATTGTGATTTTTTCTTTTTTTGTAATTTTTGCATTCTCTTCTCTTTTTTCAAATGGAGGCATGATGCCTACCCTTTTTCAAAAAATAAAAAAGGAGCAATAATAAATATATCCTTAGGATCATCATATCTACTCATTCTTATTCTGTTTTCACGTTATTCCCATCCATCTCCTTTGACCCAAGTTTTTCGTAGACATAAATGTAGGTTGTTCATAATTTGAAATAGGACAAGATCTTGGAGTCCCCCCCCCACCCCAAATAAATAAATAAAATACCGGGTATGTTTCATTTAATCAAGCATTTATTCGTATAATGAAAAATGAATCAGGAAACCTGTGAGTTTAGTGAGTATAAATGATTTTCAATTTTGGGAAGTTTTGTTGGATGATGTTCAATGTTATAGAAAGATGAATAATTCCTCGTTAAAAAAATATGATTTAAATATATAGTACTTCACTATTATGTTGAACTAGCATTAGTCATCTAACTATATGATGTAACTAATGGAATCTTAATGTTCATTTATGAAGAAATACAGTTATTATGAAATCTATGAGGCCTATTAGACTTTTAACCTTGTTAACTAAACATTACTGTTAGATTCTTATTTCATTCTGCCTATTTCTTTAATAATCAATTCTTCTTTAATAATCAATTCTGGCAATCAAAAATCTTTATCGCAGGTGATTGCAATCAATGGGCAGTTTCCTGGACCAATTGTCAACGTGACAACAAATTGGAATGTTGTAGTGAATGTCCACAACAATTTAGATGAACCATTTCTTGTCACATGGTATGTAAGTGAATTGATTGCTTGTGATTTTGAATGGTGGTCATAATGATGCTTGGATGGTGATAATTATGTAGGGATGGTATACAACAACGAAAGAACTCCTGGCAGGATGGTGTTATGGGAACAAATTGTCCTATTCCTTCTGGTTGGAATTGGACTTATAATTTTCAGGTCAAAGATCAAATTGGGAGTTTCTTCTATTTTCCTTCTATCAATTTCCAGAAAGCAGCAGGTGGTTATGGAGGAATTATCATAAATAACAGGGATGTGATTCCTGTGCCCTTTGGTACACCAGATGGACATATTACACTTCTTATAAGTGATTGGTATATTAAGAGTTATAAGGTTGAGTTTTCTTTTCTCAATGATCTTTTTGTTTTTATGCTCTTGTGTTATTTCAGAAATTAATTTACTAACAGGACCTAAGGAGTAATCTTGAAGACGGTGGCAGCCTTGGAATGCCTGATGGGGTTTTGTTTAACGGATTAGGTCCCTATAACTACAATGAGTCACTTGTTCCAGCTGGGATTGTTTATGAGACAATAAATGTTGACCCAGGTAGGTAGACAATGATACTTATCCACCTCGCCATTTCTTCAACCTGAATTTGAAAAGCTATACCATATCTTTTTCTCTGAATTCTTTCAGATTGGATATTATCCTTGTGTCAGGATATTACACTTTCTCAGTTCCTATCCTTGATAGCCCATATGATGTTTGTCTTGTGTGGGTATGTTTAAGGTGTTCTGATCTATTACAGGAAAAACTTACCGTTTTCGAGTACACAATGTTGGCATCTCTACTAGCTTGAATTTCAGAATCCAGAACCATAACCTGCTTCTGGTAGAGACGGAAGGATCGTACACTGTTCAACAGAACTATACAAACATGGATATTCATGTTGGCCAATCTTTCTCATTCTTGGTCACGATGGATCAAAATGCCTCTAGTGATTACTATATGGTGGCTAGTGCTCGGTTTGTCAATGAAACTGCCAGGGACAAGGCCACTGGTGTTGCCATCTTGCACTATTCCAATTCTCAGGGCCCTGCTTCAGGTCCACTTCCAGATCCACCGGATGAGGCTGACACTTACTTCTCGATGAACCAAGCAAGATCCATCAGGTACCTGGACGTCTTAGTTACCATTTCTCATACGTGTTTTTTTTATGTATAGTCATGCATAATGCAATTTTAATGTTTAAGCTTTGGCTAAGAAGTTTAACTTTGTAGGTCTTCAATAAATTTGTTTCATTTTTTTACAATGCAATAAATGTGGCATGGTAAATATATGTACGGTCATCAAAGTATCCACACCAAGTTATAGTAAATTAATATATAGTAGAGTACCTACATCAAGTTATAGTAAATTCATATATAGTCATCAAAACATCCGCATCAAGTTGTCCATTCTCTGAATATCAATATCGATTAGATCCTTTTCAATTTTTATTGTTTATATTATTCCTTGCAGAGGACTTGAACCTCTGTGCTCTTTAGCACGAGATTTTAGTTGCGCATGCCATGTGACCATGTGAACTATATTTCACGAAAATGATAGCTATCTAATGTGATTTAAGGTGAACTGATATCCCGTTTCCGTTCTTGCAATTGTAATCTGGATTTTCAGATGGAATGTCTCCGCTGGTGCTGCCCGTCCCAATCCGCAGGGATCCTTTAGATATGGTGAAATCACTGTCACAGATGTCTATGTCCTGCTTAGCAGACCTGCAGAGCTTATAAATGGGAAATGGCGTACTACCTTGAATGGTATTTCATACGTAGCACCTGCGACACCTTTAAAGCTTGCACAGCAATTCAATGTCCCTGGAGTATACAAGCTTGATTTTCCAAACCGAATGATGGACAGACCCGCAAAGATTGATACTTCTATAATCAATGGGACTTACAGAGGTTTTATGGAGATAATATTTCAGAACAATGATACTACTGTTCAAAGCTATCACATGGATGGTTATGCATTCTTTGTTGTGGGGTGAACTCTGTGGTCTTGACACTCGGGTCATTCATGTGGTTCAATTTCTGATAGGGTATGAACTTGAGAACTGCTGTTTAATTTTCCTTCTGCAACTGTAGGATGGACTTTGGAACCTGGACAGAAAATAGCAGAGGCATATATAACAAGTGGGATGGAGTTGCACGCTGCACGACACAGGTATGCTTTGATGAATTTTTTTTTTGAAAATAAGCTTTGATGAAAAATTGTAGGTGTTATGCACGTAATGATTTTTGGAAATTATAGTATGCCCTATATCTAAATTTTGCACAAAAACGATAAACTGAAATCATTTGGCCTGTGCCTTCCCTTGTGCCCACATACCTTTTGATATTTGGATAATAGATCTTCTATTCAAATATTCAAAAATCATCTGCATTCGACACTGCCTTGTTTCTGGACTGTACAGATCTGAACTTGAATTTTACACACACAGCTGAGTGCGTGTGCCACAGGTGCACAAGTACTTATTCATTCAACCATTTCTATTTAGAGCAGTATTTTCAAAAGTTTACCTCACTATGCTAAGGGGTGGGCAAGAGTCAAAATGTATCTACAAAAATCACATTGGAGTACATTGGAATTGCCTCCTCTAAGGGAGATTTTGGAATAGGATAAAAAAATATATTGAAAAGTGCAATTCTCAGGGTGAACTAATCTTAAAAACCACTCACTTGATCCAACTTGTTATCCATTGATCCAGTTTTTGTGCCTCAATTGATATACATGTAAAAGTGGAGTCAATGTCTTACTAGGGGATGTGGCCAACTAGGTTGGTTTCCCTCTTGTTAAACTAGTACTTCTCCTAAGTCACACTTTTTGTACATGTATCCTTTGTACTTCAATACAAATTACTTACTTGAAAAAAAGAAATAAGTAAAATACTTGATGCAACATTTTATTCTTCAATTATAGTTTATGAACAAGCATACGCTTAGAAATGTTGAATTGACACTTCTTAGCACACCAATTACAATAAAGGCTTGCATTGAAGTGATGCAACTTTATGATTTTTTTTTTTCTTGAGAAAGGATTGGAGCAATCTTGTTAATGAAAAACGCCCTCAAACAAGGACATGAGGGATCTCAATATAAAAGATAAAAACAACTCAAGAAAATTCCTCATAAAATGGAAGGATCCCCTAAAATTATTAACCCTTAACCTCATGACCCAAACCATCAGTTACCCATAATAGTAGAAGGCGTCTCCTAACCCAACTTCTAAGAAGTGATGAGACAACCCCCCCCCCCCCCCCCCCCCCCCCCCCCATGTGTTCTCAATGTAGAACCTCTTATGCTAAAAAATGCATTCGTTGCACATGACCGATACGCTCCAACGCACCACATGGGGACAGCCATTAGAATTTTGTAAGATTACTACGATTTCTTCTCTTTTGTTTCTTCCGGAACCACCTCCACATGCTTTCAAGGTCCACAACTTTAGGATCTTTTCTAGGTCACTCCCATAAATGACTAAACATAGCATAATTACATTTCCTAATCCTCTTCTCACACTGTGTTATAGTATTTTCGTATAAAACTGAATTATTTACTTGTTTTAGTGTTATTTTTTTTTTTGAAGATTTGGTGCCCCCAATATGTGATCCTTGGTCATCCTTTATGGAGGGGGGTGCTAGCCGATTTTCCCAAAGCTCGGTTCGCTTGTTTTAAGTGTTATTATGATGCCATTTTTTGTTTTTCTAATTGACTGAAAAATATCTCATGACTGGATCAATCTTGATCAACTTTGTTATCCCTTTCTACTAATTAGGATCCCAGTTTTTACATCTTAGTTAATCACCAAGCCAAGAGCATGGCTGAGTCCCGGTTCGTCAAAGAAAGAATGCCCTGTTTTCTGATCGTGAGGTTCTTTGGAACACTCAAAATCACTGTTGCCTACACATTTAACACCTCTTGCTCACGACTGAAATATGTCACACTCTTACTATACATGATTCAAGGCACAGAAAGTTTGGTCATATATCATCTCAAATCTCAATACATACCTCTGATAGATTGACTAGTCATCCTGCTCAAGGATTTGTATATGAAGATACAGATTCAAGCAAGTATAATGAGACAAAGACTACACAAAGACGTTAATGGATGGATGGGTGTAATGGTGAAAAAGAAAAGGCCATTAAGAGTTTCTAGATGAAAATTCTACAAATTAATAGTGTTCTGGTGTACTACTTGACAAACCCAATATTCGACCCTATTTTGTATGACATAGCGATGTAGATCGAAAGAGTGGTAGAAAGGGAAGGCACTCAATGGAACGAAAAGAATCACTGAACTAATAGTGAGAGACTAATAACTACATAAACATGAGAGATTTACTACGCTTTACCCAAACAAAATACAAATACTCCTAATTTGACGTATTGAACCCGAACACACTGAAGCCTTTTATAGACCACAAAAAATGGTTGAAAATCTTGAGTTCTCCTCACTTAGTGGATGAAGATGCATGAGTTGAACAAACCGACCACCCATTAGAAGTTCCATTAGTGTAGACGGCTTAGAGGGTTTATTGATTGAGTCCTCTTCAAACTCTCATTAGAGTCTCCCATCTATGGCTATTGTGCCCACTTGGATCATTTGAATTAGTCAAGTGTTCTCCTTAGTGCAAATATTTCACCAAATCTTTGACAGAATTCAAATTTGAATTTCCTCCTCAACTGGCTGTTCAACATTCTAGCTGCCCCTACTAACAAGTTCTCACGACCCAGAACACAAGCCCTCTTAAGCGTGATTGGGCATCTGATGGTTTTCCTCCATTTGGTTTATTGCATCATTCTCTCCATGCTGGATAGAGTTTGTCCTCGAACTCAGACGGGTCATATTGGTGAGGAACAAATGTGTCATCCTCGTTACCTGTAAGGTGCACTGACTCCCAAATTGGTGTTATCAGATAGTTGGAATAGAACCATCCTCATCTCCATCGACAGATTCACAAGTTTTGTTGTTGATGACAAGCTCTTCCATAGAGACCTCTTCAAGTGTGGATTCTTCCAAATCCACTGAATCCGAGATGTCGAATTCTTTGCATTTCAAATCACTAACACTATCGAGTTTGGGATCCTCCACACACTCTAAATCATCCAAGATAGATTCAGCATAGTATGGGAAGCCTTTCATCCTGATTCCTATCGAATCGTTTTTGATGAAGTATGGGGGAATGACGCCAACATCGCCCATCTTCCACGCTTAACTCCACGAGGAGAACATCTACCCTCTCATTGCCTTTGAGCTTCAAAGTATTCCCATGAAGAGTTTTTGATCTGAGAACATCTACCCTCATTTCTTCTTAAGAGTCATCGTCGACTTATTTGCTGGCTAAAGTCCATCACTTACAGGTCATCTTTTCCACTTTTGTCATCCACTGGGTATGAGACGTATCTTCTCTCGTGGTAAGGAACTACACAATATCGATAAAACTAGAACCTTCCATTCACAATTGACCCTGGGCTTGTCAGGCAACAATCTAGCAACAACTAGCCTAAGAATCATAACACAAGCTTTGATACTAGAAGATACAAACAAGAAAGATGGGTTCCTCTTCAAAGGAAGCCAACTTTGCATCCTTTGTCTTAGGATTGTTAAAGAGCTACATGGTGAAGATGTGTGTCATCGACTGATTCTATTGGCCCATTGTACGAGTCGCAATTATTTCGTGAAAAGATGCCATGTGTGTTAAATCGTGAACAGAGTGACCATTGCGAACCTCTATTACCCCTCCCTACTCCATCACAACATTAGAGAGATTTATGGACTTTATACTTGGGTTTTCTTGGAGCAACAAGGTTTTGATTTTCATCTTTTTGGTCGTGGATCACTTTAGCAAAATGGCACACTTCGTCTCATGTTGGATGACCATGGACTCAGTTAGGCCGGTCAACAGGTCAGGTTTTGACTTACAACTCTAACCTGACCCGATGGATCCGATCATTAAAAGGGTCAAGTTTGTATCCCCCCCTGACCTGATCCTATGGTCCCGATGGACCCACTCCTATCTAAAACCTGGTGACCTGACCCGTGGCCTAGTATACCCAACCCAACCATGAACCACCTAACCCAACCAAACTACCCATGGTCCATGAGGTTGTGACTGATCCAACTAAATAAAGCAAGAAAACTTAGTTTCATTTAAGGGTTTCCTCTCTCTCTCTCTCTCTCCCACCCCCCCCCCCCCCCTCTCTTATCTCTCTCTCTCTAGTCTCCCTATGTTGTTGCTCCTTCTGCCTTCGGTTGTACCTTATTGTCTTCCAAAACCTCATTGGAAACTCTCTAGGTCTTGGTCTTCCATTGTCAAAATATCATCCCCACGGGTAAGTCCATCGGTCCATCCTCTAGAGTTGCATTTTTGATCCATTTGTTGTTTGCTTTGATTCACCCAGTTTTGTCTGGTTTGGTTGGGATTTTAAATCTATTCTCCAGATCTATGTTTGCTCACTTGATTGATTCATGCGCACCAAGCATATGGTTTTCAAAAGTCAAACGAGTGACCGGAAAAGTTTCTCAAAACCATATCCATGTTCCGATTTTTCTTTTTGTTCATGCTTTCTATCCTTAATTTTCATTAGTTTTCATAGTTTAAAAAATGTGCGGACCCCATGTGCGGTGGGGTCCGTCAAATGCGGCCGAGTGATGCGGCCGCCGTATATTTATTTTTATTTTTTTTTAAAATTAGAATGGGCGTTTGAACCTCGTCGAACGGAATTCGAACTCAAAGGACCGTTTGAATCCCGTTCGAACTGGGTTCACCGTTTATCCATGTTCGAACGCCGAGGGCCGTTTTTCTTCGAACTTTCGAACGGTGACCGCACATGACCGCATGCCACTGACCGCACATGACCGCACATGGCCGCACTGACCGCATGACAGCCTTGGACAGCACTTGGGTGTTGATTGCGCCGAGGGGGGCACATCAGCACGTGCGGCCGCACACCGGTTGCGGCCGCACTTTGAACTATAGTTGCATAAATTTAGATGAATGGGTTGATATTTCTTAAATCAAGTCCGAATACCCACACAATCACTCTATATAGATTTGCTTGTTCAATTGTAAATTGATATGGGTATGCATGTTCAATTTTTATCAGACCCAGGTTCAACGGATCCAATCCAGGGATGGTTTTGTCCAGGGTTTGCCGAGTCCTAGATAGACCGAAGTCCAACAGACCCCTCTTGTTGGGTTGGGTTTGGGTCCACACTGATCTAGCCTGAACCTGACTTGTTGACAGGCCTAGACGCAGTTGTGATTGCGCACTGATACTTTTGAATAGTATATTGACTCCATGTCTTCCCTAAGTCTATTGTTTCTGACTGTGACACCAAGTTCCTGAGTTTTTTCTTGAACAAATTATGGAAGAACATGATGACATGGCTCCAGTATAGTAATGCTTACCACCCATAGACAGACTGTCAAACAGAAGTGGTCAATGGGAGCTTGGGCAACTTGTGGCGATGCCTCTTTGATGGTGATCGTAGACAATGGGATCATCATCTTTACCATGAAGAGTTTGCCTAAAATCATACTAACAACCGTTCTACTGGATTTAGTCCATTCCAGGTCATCTATGGTGAAAACCTGACAAACCCCATGTGAAGGTGGAGGAATTAGTGGACCATATGCAGCAATCCATGAGACCTTAAAGGAGAACCTTGAACGATCTACTATGAAGTACACAAAGGATGCTAATAGCATGGACCATTTTCACTAATGAATGTTTTGCCACTAGAGAACTGGACAAATTTAGCAAGAGGAAGTGGAGTCCCTTCAAATTCTAGAGTACATCAATGATAATGCCTATCATTTAAACTACCTGCATTCATCCAGACCGCAGACGTCTTCAACGTGAAGCATTTAGTGCTTTATCATGGAGAACCACTAATTGAAATGACTCAAATTCGAGGGCAAACTCTTCTCAACCAGGGGAGAATGATGCAGATCAACTTTGATGGAGCACTCGAAAGGAGAGGAAGCGATTGATCAAAGGATGTAGCAAAATTGATAGCTAGCAGAAAGGGGTGTCGGAACATACACACCTGAGGGACCTGTCTGTTAATCACGACAACCCAACTGCCCAACCGTCGGACGGTTCTCCATGATGGCAATTTGTAGGAATTTTCATGTAACTAAATAATGATCCAATGGTCTGTGAGTCTAGTCATTGGATAAGTTAGTCAGATTCAGTTTTTGATGATTCGTGTGCTCTCAAAACGGGTCACTCGGATTATCAAGTTACCACTGTGTATCTGTCCCCCCTTAAGTTGGTCTAAAAGCCTATATTAGGTTCCTCTTGAATAGTGAATGCATTCAAGTTATAGTTGTCCTGTATTGAGTCTAAAAGAGGGCCTCTAAAGCTTTTGAAGCAATAAAAGTTTTCTATTTTCCCTCTAAAGTTATAGTAATTTAATGATTATTATAGTAATTTAATGATTATTATTACTATTTTGCTAGTGTTGAAGCAATAAAAGTTTTCTATTTTCCCTCTCTTTTTTGAAGGTTCCTCTTCTTCATTGCTTTCTATTTTCTAAGGAGTTGCATCATAGGTGGCTTATGATCCTATGAGAGGATTTGGAGACGTGCATTTTAGACTTTTTCATGGGTTGAAGAGCACGTATCAAAAGGACATGCTAAAGGTAGTACGCATGAGCATGGAGCAAACCATACGAAAATGAGAGAAGCAACAGATTGAGGCTTGTGAATTCTGGTCAGGAATCATGTCAAATTTTGTGCGTCAGTTTGTAAATCTTTGTTTGCGCATTTTTAATAGATCATTACTATGTATTTGGTCTCATGAGGGGCTGTTCACATAAATTTCTGTCTCTCTTACATGATTTCCACTTGCTTTATCAGCTTTGAAAATTACGATGGGTGCATGCTTAGATCTAAAGCTACAGAATTTTGCATGTTCAAATATATATGGATTTAAGAATAAATAAATTTAAAATATGGAAAAAATATTCAAGGCTCGCATCATACATGGGGAGTTTTCAGCTTGCATTGGTGGTATGAGATACTAGAAATTTTATGTAATTTAAATTTTGAATGCAACTTTATTTCCCTTTATATATATTTGAACAATACATAGACCATCTTCATGTCACTGTATTTGCGATTCATTTAAGAGATGTGATCTCACTGAATAAATTTGTTTTTGGTCAACGTGATTGAGTTTATAAATGCCCCACCTCCCAAGAGTTTGTCAAAATGAGTTCAGGATAGCATTATTAGGGTATTACCACTGCTCTGAAGAAGAAAAAGAGAGGAAAACCATCTCTGACTGTGTTTTCCATAATGCCTAGTGCCATAATACGCATGGAATATAAGACCGGATCTGTCTTACCATCTCATGACACCCGTTATTGTAACTGCAGGTTTTCCCTGGAGCTTGGACGGCAATTCTAGTTTCCCTTGACAATGTGGGCATTTGGAACCTGCGTGCGGATAACCTGGACTCTCGGCATCTGGGGCAAGAAGTGTATGTGAGCGTGGTAAATCCAGAAGTTTCCAACAAAACTGAACTTTCTCTGCCTGATAATGCCATCTTTTGTGGTGTACTCTCAAGCTTACAAAAGTAAGAATAATTACTGTCTTTACCTTTTACAAACTCATTTATTCGTATTTCATTTTTCCCTTCTTTGACATCCCTTATGGAAAGAGAAAGAGTTGAGGGATCATTCACTGTACAGGATTTTGACTTGGTTCCTGTTCTGATGTTGCAGGCAGCAGTTTCACAAATTCAGATTCTCTGATGCAGCATCGGTCAATAATTTGAGTATAGTGGTTTTGGTTGGCCTTCTATTTATCTGTTTTAGTACAATTTTTGATGACCATTTTAATATTTAGTTTATTGAGGTTAACGAGGTGTCGTCAATATGCCCTCTGAATCGTGTCTTTCAAGTTGTATTATATGTTGGTCTACTCTTTGTACCTCTTAGAAATTCTAATCAATGCTAAAGATCAAACTATGGTGACTGTTGTTGGAAACTTGGGTTTTAACCAAGCATACTTTGGAATAAATGAAGTTGGGTTCCACTAGTTATTGGTGGTGGAAACCCATTGGATTGCGTTCCTTTTGTTGAGTAGATGGACGTAGTATATTTACATTATCAAAACTGTTTCCGGATGAATGAGAAATTTGGATCCAAAGTTGTCCCAAAAACATGTTGAAAATGATTGGTGGTTGAGGGGAAAAGTTTTAGTCCCACATTGATTATTTGGAAAATTTGGTGTGTATATATGAGAAGTAGGAATCTTAAGTTGGGCCATAAGGGACCTACATCATGATGGGCTTGGCCCAACACCCTCCCCCCCCCCCCGGCCCGGTTTAGTGGCATTATTTTTTTTACAAAATTTGTTTGATAATTTTGGTCCATGAAATTTAATGTTCTAAATAATTTTTTGTGGAGCGACCCGAGGTGAACCGATGGGGCGACCCAAGGTGAATTAAAGAGATGAACCATGGGTCAGATCGTTCGGTTTCTGAACGTTGGTTGTTTAAATGAAGGGGTGCCTTAGACTCTGTTTCGGTGGTAACTGAACAGAGGAAGGGGTCCTCGTAGAGTCTCTTCAACCAACTTTCCTTTGATAAATTCTACCAAAGTTTACATTGTTAATAATTAATTTAACTGCAATAGACATTCACAAGGTGCATTCGAGTCAAGTCCAATTTTTGAGTGCATACATACAGTCAGTAACAAAAAGAGAGTATGTAAACAGAGTTGGTTCATTGATTCTCTGGTTTGAAGTGTTGCTATCAAAGGACGTTCGATCGTTGTATCTTGGGAGACATTCGCTGTCACCTGTGAGCACCTGTGCGGGGTGAATTACGTCTTAAAGACATAGAGTCTAACTCTAGCCGCAGTCTCTTCTCCGTCAGAACAGATTTGATAACCCAGTACATTTATTCTTCTTCTCTGAATTTTTATATACTGCGTTTTGTTAGTTTATACATACTGTTTTGTAAACATAGCCCACATCTCACTGTTGATTTTTCTAACAATTGTTTGTCCTGGTCAAGCGATGACAAAGAAAATGTAGTATAAGATGGCATTACTGTTCACTGATAATGAAACTGAGTTCACTGTATTTCCTACATTCAAATGCAAAAAAGTATCATTAAAACTAATGTACTATTAGTAATCACTAAAAATCAGATAAACATAAAAAACTAAAAATGGAATAATATAACTCATAGTTCCACTAAGATCATATTAAGAGTCGTTCATATTTTGAAATGAAACTTTATTTCACAATTATATTGTTCTAAAGTTAATTACATTTGTCTGTAGAAACATTTAATAAGTTAGTTACATTCACAAAGTATAGCCAAAATCACAGAAAACCACATAGAAGTCTAGAAAGGGTATATATATGTAAACAACTGATATGCCATGTTCAAAACCATGTTTTACATAAAAAAAACCATAATTAACATAAAAATTGAAATAATTTGTCCAAAACTTATATGTTTTTTTTCCCGATCAGATTCATGCTTAAAAAATTCATCCAAAAAATCAAATCGAGATGCAGTCTTAGAAAAAAAATTATGTAAATTAATCATGGAAATGAAGAAGTTGATTCAATTATGAGCCATTCAAATGTGATATAATCAAAAAAGGAAAAAAATCGCAATTCAATGCCCCAACGCACAGTTCCAAAGAAAGCAATCTTAACCGTTTGCATTAATTGTGTTTGGCAAATTAGCAAAATCAATAAAAGGGTATAAATGGAAAATCAAAACATGCCATGTCATGGGGCTTACTTGGAGCCTATGAAATGGGGCTTGTCAATCATTTTCCTTTTCTTATTCTGTCATCATTATTTTTGTCTTTAATTATTTTTTTAGGGTTGCAGAAAACATGTATAGGCTATTCTAACCCCTCTTGAAATTAATACCATAATTCATACTAACTTATCAAAAACATATCTATCAGGATTTATTCTTCCTAACCAAACAGATTTTTTTGGTTACCGCCTAAGGGCTATAAGAAGGGACCGGATCCGGTCAGTGCTCGACTTCGGTCAGTTCGGTCAGTACCGAATTGCACTACGTGTAAATCGAACTGCACCACTTATAAATCGAACTACACAATCAATTGTTGGGTATATTTTTTTACTATCTTATTGGATTCAATCAACTATTGGAGAAAATATGAATTCCTAAGTATTATCAGTATCCAATAAGAGAGTAAAAAATATACCAAACAATTTGTTGTGCAGTTCGATTTATAAGTGATGCAGTTCGATTTGAACGTGGTGCAGTTCGGTACTGACCGAACTGACCGAGCTCTGCACTGACCGGATCCGGTTTCCTATAAGAATTCATAAAAAGATACGTCCAGCTTCAATTGCAGTTCACATCAATTTTTTTTAATCATACACTCTTCGAATGAAGTATATTATGTTGTATGAAATGAAATATAAGTTGAGATACATTAGTGCATTTTTAAGTTAAAAAAATACACTAATTTTTTTATGATATATATTATGATAGAACCACATACACATACTATGTTATCATAGCGTACGGGGTTGCAAAATGGGGTGCAAAATAGCAACAACCATAAAGAAACCAAATTTACCTCTTCTTTTATGTTGGTGTCCTTATTAAGGCATTAACCATTAATCTGATCCACTAAATTTGACCTACACTGCTAACCATAAAACAAAGACCCTCCTTTGCCATTCGTAACTGAATGATGCAATCAGCCTTACTTTCATTTTATGTTTTAGATAGTCGAGGCGCATGATTATGATACAACTTGCAAATCATCAATGCGAGGTTTTTTTTTCGTATTTTTTTTATTGATAAATATTTTTTCTGATTAAATCTTCCCTAGCAGCAGGATACAAGATTTGAACTCAAGTCCCCTCACTAAGAAGGGGTACCTCTACCATCTTACTAAGATAAAGTTTGATTTTTTTTGTCCATATAAAACGTGTTTATGAATTTTTTGGTATGTAAGTATTATTATAAGGTGCATGACATATTTGAAGGGATGTAATAGAATGAATGCCTGAATATTTTTTGGAATGTAGATATGTGAAGGGACTGCATGTCATACGGGGCCATTATCTCCACCCATTAATTTGCTAACCCACCCCAACCCGTTTGGTAATCCACCCATCCACTTTTTTGGAACTTGCAAACCCACCACAAAATAAAAAGATGGGATTACAACCTACAAGCCCACCCCAAACATCTTGGAAGACTTCTCCAGGGATCTGGTCTGAGCTGCCTCCTCCGGTCACCATTCGCCATTTCCATCTCCCCCGTGGCCGTCTTCCCCGCCCCCAATCAATTGAAGGTAATCACATCTTCTTCATGATTTTATATATTTGAGCTCAATCAGATGTATTTGTACTTAGGAATGTATTGATGTGTTTCTAAGTGTTTAATTTGTTCCTTTTGTTTGAATATATTTGATCTCACTAATCATTTATGTTTTTAGAAACTCTAGGCCATTCTTTAACAAAACTAGCCCTAGGTGTAGGGTTGATAGGATTGGAAATGAATAGTCCATTAGTTTGAATGTTTTTAATTTGTTCCATTTGTTTGAATGTATTTTGTGGCTTTGTAATGTATTTAATGTGTTCTTAAGTGTTAAATGTGTTCCCTTTGTTTTGATGTATATGATCTCACACGTGTGCCCTTGTTATCATACATTTCTTTGAGTTTCTTTGATTTTTTCAACTCGTGTGAATGTATTTTGTGGCTTTGAAATGTATTTTGATGTGTTTGATGGGTGTTAATGTGTTCACTTTGCTTGAATGTATTTGATAACCCATATCGTGTTTATATCTTCACGTCGATCATGTAGCATGTAGGTATGCATGCTAACCTTCTGATGCCTTTGGAATTCATTTTCCAATCTCGTTGAATATTTGTTTGTGTTTTACTAACCTAATATAACAATATATACTAACGAAATAATGGAGACAGTAAAAGAGAACATAGAAATGATTGTGGATTAGTTCCTATAGAGGGGGAATTTCACACTATTCCTAAGGGCGCCACGTGTCTTGGCTAATCAAGTAAACGGGTAGCGTGACTCGGCCTAAGTTAGAACTTAGTAGTCTTCGGTCAGAGAGAAAGAGGGCAAGATGACTCGACAAGAGAGTCCTGCTCGCAAAGTCCTACTCGAGGATCACCTAACCCAAACAGGGCACTTTAGATTGAGTCTCCTCTGCCATGAGCATTATGGCGAGAAGGCCACGGCTGCGACCAGACTAACACCTTCCCTAGGATGACTGAGGCCGATTGACCAAACTATCCACGCATACCCGACATGACCGTTGGGTGGTGCCACCTTGATCTGGGTTCGGACCCGGCCTTAACCAGAGGAAGAAAGCGACCGCTGACACCACAAGGCATGGTTAGGGCTACCCTACTTTGCCGAATTAGCAGAGACGTGCCCTGACCCCGATAAACCGCCTGCCACTGTTCGTTGCAGTCGCAGTTAGGGCCTACGAGAGGGCTACACGTGGCCACGACATCATAACAAACCCCCAATCTCGAATCCCATGAAATCTTCCATGTGAGAAGATTCCAATCGAGCCAGAGGGGTGTCTGGATGGGAAATGACGTGGCCACTCACTCCGGCTACAAGGACAAGGAGAGGAGAAGAGAGAGGAGATTCACAAGTAAGCAATTCTGATTCTAGAGTTTTCATCTTCTTCCACTTCATATTCTCCACTCATTTACCGACAGGTAACTTGAATGACTGCAGCGGACCCGGTTCAACCGCAACCACTGCCCCCAGGCGTAGTGACAGACCAATTCTTGAGGGATCGCGCCCTGTGTCGGAAGGGGGGCACCCTCATCAAGGAAGGACTAGGTCTCGGTCCGAGTCCAGGTCCCCTCAACAGGAGTCACATATGCGCGGGAGTCGTTGCCAGTCGCCTCACTGCCCTTGCTCACCCAGACGCGAGGCCGGGCATGGGCAGGCGGATAGGCGCGTCTCTTTGCCACCCCAAGGACTATGCCACCGACGTCGGATGGACATTGATTCCTCCTCATCCATCATTGACAGGTACGGCAGAAGGCCCGCTCAGAGGGGCACTCGGAGCTTGCGAGGGCTCTCCAGGGTTTTTCCTCGCCTTTCATCAATGACATCCTCCAAGCTCCGCTTCCGAAAGTTTATACAGCCTCGCTTCAAGCTGTATGACGGTTTTCGGAGCCCTTTGACCACATGCTGGCATTCTGCCACATTGTTTGAGCAGCACGACACACTCATGAGCAGTCTCTTTCCCTCAGCCCTAGAGGGGGCCACGCTATCTTGGTTTCACCAGCTCATCCCGACCTCCATCTACTGCTTCGAGGAGCTTGGCGTCACCTTCGCCGAGTACTTCATCTACAACCGGAAGCAGAAGGACCTAGGAGACCTGATGAAGATCCAGATGCGGGCTGGAGAGATGATTCGATAGTACATGAATCGTTTTCGTCTTCTCATGTTCAACATTGACGAGTGCAACTCGGATGCCACGGCAATGACATTTTGTAACGGGTTACCTGCCAGTAACAAGTTGAAATGGTCTCTCATCAAGTGAACCCCCACTGACCTTGGGGACTTGATGGACCAGACCAAAAAGTATTTGAAAGTCGAGAACGAAATTCATCCCCTCAAGGAGGTCCCAATGACTCAAATCGCCCCCAGGTTTCCCTTGAATGCACGCCAGAAAGACCGCAAGCCTCCCAGAGATGGAAGGCGAGAGAAAAGACCCAAGACTATGGCAAACAAGGTTCGCGAGGCGGCGTGGACTGAATTCAACATCCCCTTGGCCCAGTTGTTGCCAAAGATCATGGATCAACAATACTTCCGTTAGCCCCAATCGATGAAGGGCGACGCTACGAAAAGAGACCATGGCCTCTGCTACGACTACCATGGGGACTTAGGACATACGACGGAAAAATGCAAGATCCTCAAGAGACTTTTGGAGGAGCTGGTACGCAAGGGGAGGTTGAAAGAGTATATCACAAAAGAGCAGCTGTTGTGCCTGTGTCATTTGGAACCATTTTGGTTAGCCTTGACAACTTCTGGGTCATTTAGGGCTTTTTTTTCTGATCGGAGTTGCTAAAATTTTAACTTTTTAGCTACCTACAGGAGTTAAAGTACTCTGATTGAAAATCTGACTACATATTATGAGTCCTAGTACCATTTAGTACTGTCCATAAAAATTTCATCGAATTCTGATATCGTTTGGAAAAAATATGCAGTTCTAAATCGCATTCGGGTTTGGTCATTACTGGATTGGGAGATGAGAAATGTTACATGACTAAGTGGGATTGCTTGGACCTAGTCAATGTGAGGGTTTTGTTTTGTTTGTTGGTTGGGTTGACTTGTCAACTCCCACCCACCCCCTTTTATGTCATTGATTGCCTCTCTCTCTTCTCCTCTCTCTCTCACAAGTGCAAAAGAAAGCCATCCGAGGCTATTTTTGCTCCTCTCCCTCTCATTTGGGTTTGATGGAGATGAAGGAGAAGATGGTGAAGGAGGAGGTGGATGAAGAGGAAATCAAAGAGGGGGTTAGTGTGTGTGCATGAGAGTGTTGTTGTAGTGCTTTGTCACCCCTTCTCCATCCATTGCTTTCTCATGCCCCTCTCATGGTTTTCCTTGTTTTTTCCCTTCCCTTTGGTTCAGCCAAGAAGAAGAGCACCCAAGCTGAGGTGGTGGTAGTGGTGGTGGCGGTCGAGGTGGTTGCGGGCGTGCTTGTGAGTCCCCACACCTCCCCTTCCCTTCCCCTCTCTTGGTGAGTTAGTTTTTCCTCTTCTTTAACTGGTTTTGGCATGTATGGATGTGTTTGGGGTTGTGCATGCCATGTGTTTGGGTTTGAGTGCATATGGGGGGGCATGGGAGAGGGTTTAGGTGACTGGGCGCGCGCGAGGGTCTGTCTGCGCGCGTGCGCACGCAGGTGGGTGCGTGAGGGCGCGCAAGGTGCACATGGGTATGCGCGTGGGTGCGTGCATGGTTGCGCGGGCGTGCGGATGAGTGCAAGGGTGCGCGTGCATGGTTGCGCGGGGCACACTGACGTGCGAGGTGTGAGGGTGCGTGCAAGGGTGCGCGTGCAGGATTGCGTGAGGCACACTGACGTGCGAGGCATGCAAGGGTGCGCGTGCATGATGGCGCGGGCGTGCGGGTGCGTGTGTAGGATGCGCGTGGGTGCGCGCATGGTTGTGCGGGGCACACTGACGTGCAAGACGCACTGACGTGCGAGGCGTGCGACTGGGCGAGCGGGATGGTGCAGCGGGCGAGGGACTGCGGGCGCACGAGTGCGCGTACGTGCAGGGCTGCCCAGGGCTAATTTACGGTGTGCTGAGGGTCGGCACGCTCGGGTGTGTGTCCGGGGGCTCAGGCATGCGTGCGTACGTGCATGCTTGCATGAGTGCGAGCTCGTATGCGTGCGTGTCTTAGTCTCTCTCTCTTCATATTAATGTTCCCCAATCATAAGACTTGAGAGCGTGGTATGGTTGTTGCACCCATACCGTTGGGGCAAGGCTAAGACTAGCTTCTAGAGATGATGAGCTCTCTCTTACTCTCTCTCTCTTCGTGCACACTGAGTAAGTAGAGTGGTTCCTACTTGACTCAGGTTCACTTGGGAATATTGGCATGCACCAGTTAGTGCGCGAGATCGCGCTTGACCCCTCTCTTTTAAGTTGGTGTTATCCAACGCATGTTAAGGTGCACTTGTATGCTTAATGGCCTTGTATGCATGGTATATATGTTGCATAAATATGTATTGTTATGTTTTATCCATGTTAGGGAGTATCCCTATAATTGATTATTATGTTATCGTGCATATAGTTCATGCACATAATTAGGATATAATTCTCTTGTAATATAGATATATGCGCTTGTTAAACTGATTAAGCCTATCCATGTCGGGTTATACCTCATTAGTTAGAGCGCGAGCGATGTAATTGTCACCCCGCATCTGTGAGATGCACTTGAATGGAATTTAGGAGAATTCATCGTTGTATCGATTTTGTTAAATTGGTGACTATGACATTAAGTTAGGCCTACCCATGCTAGGCGTGTGTATGAACCGCCTGTCGGGTTATGCCCTTGGCTTTTCTACACGAGTGTAGAGGTAACTCCTCGCGTCCGAGTGACGCATCTGCGTATGAGTTTAAGAGTTTTTGATATCTTCGATATGTGATTATCGAGAGTAGTTGACTTTCCCATAGGGTTCGCTTTGCGAACGCATGGTGCTTCCTCCCGACATCGTTGTGTGTCGAAGCTACCCGATTTCGAAGCTGTCCTGTTTGGTGCCACCACTTGTAGGTGCTACCGATGCATATTGCGGTATACATCTGGCTGATATACCGATCGTGGAAGGCCGATAGGTAGAGGATAAACGGGAGAGGGCTACCGGATGATATTGCGAATATGGAGTCGTTCTCCCCTTTGTTGGATCCGTTTTGAAGCTTCCTAGTGTTGAAGCTGTCCTGACAGAGGGCTCCCACTTGTAGGTACTACCGATGCGTTCGGCAGATGTACTGATCATGGGAGTATACCAGGTAGAGGCTACCCGAGTGAGGGCTACTGGATGACGAAGGGTGGAGAGAATAAGAATTTATCCAAGAGTCCCTTGGATCACCCCTCCGGGGGCTAGGGTGAGGATGAGTTGAAGTCACGTCGCACTGTAGATACCCCAATTTTGACCGTCCAGAGAGACAGAAATACTTCAAGTAACACACGGAAATCTCCCACAAGTGGACACAAATAAGAGAACCGAAGGTTCGGTAAACCAGAAACCCTAACCCTAGCCTTGACCTAGCCCTAAACCCTAATCCCAGCCTTGACCTAAACCTAAACCGGAACCCTAAACCTTGACCTAACCCCAAACCCTAGCCCTAAACCCTAATCCCAGCCTAAACCTAAACCTAACCCCAAACCCTAACCCTAAAACCGGAACCTTAAACCTTGACCTAAAACCCTAGCCCAAAACCCTAACCTAAAACCAAACCCTAGCCCAAACCCTAAACTTAAGCCAAACCCTAACCCAGACCTAAAACAAAACCAAAACCCTAAAAACCTAAGTCCCTGGAAAGGGGCGGCTAACCCTAACTAGCCGCCCCTCACTGGGCGGCTAGTTCACACTAGCCGCCCCCCTAACCGCCCCCTGGCCGACTTTGGACCAGTTCCCTGGATGGGACATAAAGCAATATTTAATGCTGATCATTGCGGCGGGTCATGACCTTTAGCCGCCCTCTCTTGGCCGGATCAAACCAAGTAGCCGACCCAAGCCACCGCTTGTCAGAGATGGGACGTTTGGCAGGTCATGATAGGGGTGGCTACCAGGAAGTAGCCGCCCCATCCCGGGCAGCTAGTTAGCACTAGCCGCCTTTCACCTGTTCTCTGGCTGAAGAACCAGAGCATTAATGAGAGGTCCAATCAAAGCCAAACCACTCCATTACCCTCGGGATATTTCTCTGCCCCTCTTTTACTATAAATAGAGGGGTCCCAAGCCCAAATAGAAAAACCAAGTAATCCACAACATCAACAACCCACAAACCCACTTGTCCAACCTTCCCCCACTTGAAATCCCAAGAGAGAGAGAGAGAGAGAGAGAGAGCCCCCCCCCTTTTGTGAGAGAAACACCCATTCCCCACATAAAATGCCCTCTCATCCCACCCTCCATAAACCCAGGCTAAACCTAGCTTAGCCTCTGTCCAAGACCTCACCCTTTTCCTACCAAACCCCTGCCCAAATCCCCCAGACCCTGGACGGCTAACCCTACCTAGCCGCCCCAATCCAGACGGCTAGATCCAACTAGCCGCCCCCCCTATACACACCCCATACTCACACCCCTTTGTCCATAACTCCTTTAGTCAAGCCCGGAAGCAGAATAGGATTACCTGTTTTTCACCTCTGTGTACGGTATATCCGTGTCTCAGAGCGGAGACCCCACAAACTCCCCACGTAGGCGATCAAACCCAAACCCTTTCCTGTTTTTTAGAAAAAGCAGGTGGCGATCACAAACCCCCCCTTGAATCCTCTTGAGCTGCTGTCGGGCGCCTCGACCAGGAACCACACCCTCACCCCTTCCGAGGAGACGATCTGGCCGAGCCCGCCAGGGCACGCATCCGATCCGAACCCTCCGAAGAACCCCCACACACGCGCCAGAGAGACCAACTTCTCGACACCGACAGTCACGTGACCCTAATACCCATCGAGTATACTCTGGGTATGCTACTCCTAACGCTTGAGGTATTGAAGTAAATCTCTAACTCGTAGCTGCAGATACCCCAATTTTGACCGTCAAGAAAGACAGAAATACTTCGAGTAACCCCCGGAAATATCCCACATTTGGACATCTAGTAGAGAACCGAAGTTCAGGAAACCGAAAACCCTAACCTGAGCCCTAACCGTCAAATCCTAACCCGAGCCCTAACCGGAAACCCTAACCCTAGCCCTAACCTAAACCGGAAACCCTAACCCTAACCCTAACCTAAACCCAAACCCTAACCCGAGCCCTAACCGGAAACCCCAACCCTAGCCCTAACCTAAACCGGAAACCCTAACCCTAGCCCTAAACCTAAAACCAGAAAACCGGAAACCCAAAAACCCTAAGTCCCTGGCAAGGGGCGGCTAGACCTAACTAACCGCCCCATACCAGGCGGCTAGTTAGCACTAGCCGCCCCCCCTGGCCGACTTTGGACCAGTCCCTTGGATGGGACATAAAGCAGTATTAAATGCTGATCATTGCGGCGGGTGATGATCTTTAGCCGCCCTATCTTAGCCGGATCAACCCAAGTAACCGACCCAAGCCATCGCCTGTCAGAGATGGGATGTTTGGCTGGTCATGATAGGGGCGGCTACCAGGAAGTAGCCGCCCCATACTGGGCGGCTAGTTAGCACTAGCCGCCTTTCACCTGGTCCTGACAGAAAAAACCAGAGAATTAATGAGGGGTCTAATCACATACACTATTAGCCAAGCCACTCCATTACCCCCTGGATATTCCCCTGCCTCTCTTTTACTATAAATAGAGGGGTCCCAAGCCTAAATCCAACATCCACAATCCAATAGACAATTCACATTTCCAATTCACAAATCCCAAACTACTTCCCTTCCCCCACTAGAAATCCCAAGAGGGAGAGAGAGAGAGAGCCCCTTTTATGAGAGAAATACCCATTCCCTACATAAAACATTCTCTCATCCCACCCTCCAGAAACCCGGGCTAAACCTAGCTTAGCCTCTGTCCAAGACCAAACCCATTTCCTACCGAAATTCTGCCCAAACCAGACCAGGCCTCGGACGGCTAAACCCTAGTCGCCGCCCTATACCCGACGGCTAGATCACACTAGCCGCCCCCTATCACACCCCATTTGCACCCCTATGTCCCAAGACTCCTTTAGTAAAGCCCTGGAAGCAGAATAGGATTACCTGTTTTTCACCTCTGTGTACGGTATATCCGTGTCTCAGAGCGGAGACCCCACAAACTCCCCACGTAGGCGATCAAATCCAACCCAACCTTTTCCTGCTTTTAGAAAAAGTAGGTGGCGATCACATAAACCCTGGAATCCTCTTGAGCCGCTGTCGGGCGCCTCAACCAAGGAACGACACCCTCACCCTTCCGAGAAGACGATCCGACCGAGCCCGCCAGGGCACGCATCCGATCCGAATCCCTGAAGAACCCCCACATACGCACGCGCACCCGCGCACCGCCGGGATCCTTTCCGACAATCGACATTCGGAGATTCCGACGCACCGACAAATTTGGCGATCACGGTGGGACCTCCCTCGTGAAAAATAACAAAAGGTAATCCTCTTCTGCCCCCTTTTACAAGCTTGACTGGAATGCTGTCAACCCTCTAGGAAGGTTAGAGTTTCCCACCCCTCGAATCAGTTCTTCCTCTAATTCACATCACAACATCATTTACTGCTTTGTAAGCCGCACACCGCTGCGCAATCCTTTACTGCTTTGTAAGCCGCACACTCCTGCGCAATCCTTTACCGCTTTATTTACTGCTTTATATTTGCATTCATTCCCTTGGACCATTTCACACGTCATGGAATCCCGCATAGAGGAGGAGATACTAGAGGAAAGAACCCATCAATAGGGTCAGGCCACGCAATTCCTGACCCATCTAGAGGACAAGATGGCCAGTCTAGGATACCAATCCGTAGAGGACATGTTTCACGACCTCGCCGACTACCGCCAGGTCAAAACCCTGAGACAAGAGGCCCCTATCGAAACCCCTAAGGCCATTCCCAAAACCCCGTCCACACCCAGCCACTCGATCAATCCGGGCCTTTTTTCGTTCACCCCCCTTTCCCCCGCGAATCCAATATTCCCAACCGTTTCCACCCCAGGCCCTTACCAGGCCACCCCAAACTCAGGACCGCTAGACAGCCCTCCCAGGGGAGAAACGCTGGATGAAACCATCCAGAGAATCCTCTCCGAGACTGGTCCCTCAGCCCCCAAGCATATGTCTCTACACAACCTGAGACAAATCCCGTCAGTCCACCTACCGAAGGGATTCAAAATCCCCAAATTCCGCCGTCATAACGGTCGTGGAGACCCAGACATCCATTTAACTGCTTTTTATCTAGACGCCCGCCCCTTTCTAGATAATCAACCTCTGCTAGTCTTCCTCTTCCAGAAATCATTGGAAGGAGAAGCACTACAATGGTTCTCCACCCTCCCTGTAGATTACTTGTCGAACTTCTCGGCTGTAAGCGAGAAGTTCTTAGGCCGCTACGGTTACCAGAGGATCAGAACCCCCTCTATTTCAGATTTAACCGTAGAGAGAATGAGGCCTAGGGAGGAATTTGAGCAATACGTGTCTCGGTGGCGCACGCTTGTCCACCGAACCGGCCTGCAACTCACAGAATGTCAAGAAATTGACATGATGTTACAGAGCCTGAGTCCAGAGCTTCGTACGAGCCTTTCGTACGGAGACTGTACTACGTATCAACTTCTAATTGACCGCCACAACAGGATTTCCCGTTGTGCAGCCCCAGTAGTCCAAACCCAGTCCCCACCTATCAGCCATAGGGTTGGACAACCGCCTCGTAAGGCACAAACCCCCACGGTAGAGGGGATTATTACACAGGTATCGGCACTCTACCCGAACGGAGCACGAGTTCCTGATCGAGGAACGACTCTGAGATAGTACACGTCCGGTTCATCCGGGTATGCGCCGCCTCGGCCAATCAACCAAAACTTCACTACTCGATCAGTACCCGTCTCCGTGCCGATACAACAAAACCCCGCAACCCATGATTTTCCAATTCAGCCCCCCTCAATCCAAAACCAGGACCAAAATAGGAGACCCTTCTATCCTATCCCCCCAAGAACGCAAGGCATAACCCCTAGAGAACCCGCGCGCAGCCCCCGTGATAAGGCTGCACCTTCCTCCTTCTACGGCCCAAGATGGTCAAACAGAAGAGATAGCTATCCTCCCCTTCTAGAAACCCTAGGGAACATCTTCAGAGCCTTATTAAAGGTCAATGGCATTTCCTTACCCATGGCTAGACCTTCGCCTATCGGTGCTGACCCCACCCGTTTTTGTCAGTATCATCGACATCACGGCCACACCATCGAACAATGCTCCTCGTTTCGAGACATTGTCTACAACCTTGATGAAGAGAGGCGCTTAGACTGGGCCACCATCAGGGGACTCAAAAACAACCTAGTTACAAAAACCCTAGAAGTCAAGCCAGCCCCAGAAACCCCCAGCCCTGTAGAAGCCACAACTCAAGACCCAAAGCCAGCCTCGAGGGTTTCCTTGGAAGAACCAGAGAGCCTAAACTATGAAAGCGTCTACACCATAAAAGCCGCTGACCACGAAGAGCCACCCAGAATCATCCCAGGCAGCTTAATCCTACCAGCCTCTTCCCCCGTCCTACCAGTCCCCCCCCCATTCTCCCCAGACACGCAAAGCTCTCCCTCCCTAAAAAACTCCAACCGTTATCCCCCTCACCAGTTAACGAAGGCCTATACCTATCAAAACAAAGCCCCCGAACCACCATCGACGCTCTGAACCATCATACTACTAGAGTAGGCAGAATTTTCAATGCTGTCCCCTCTTATAGACACCCCCTGCCTGAAACAAAAATTGAGGAGCCCCGCACCGGAGATAAGATTGACATCCTAGACCAACTCTGAAAGATCCCCGCGAAGATTTTCATTTTAGAGCTAATCGAAACCTCAGAACACCACAGCAAGCTCTAAGAAAGTTCCTAGAAAGAATCCAAGTCGACCCACAAATCTCTACCCTAGGCGTACCAATAGCTCTAGCCACCGCAGGACTAGGGCCCATCATAACCTTTAGACCTAAAGAAGAGGTTCATGATAAGGTCATTAGCACCTCAACCCTATGCATAACAATTAACCTCGAAGGATACCCGGTGAATAAAGTTCTAATTGACACCGGAGCAGGGGTAAACCTCATATCACTACAAATTTTCGAGCACATTGACGGACGCATAACTACACTATTCGAAACAGACACCCGTATATTCGCCTATGACAAAACGGCTCGTCCGGTTCTAGGCTTTAAAGACTTTCGATTAAAAGTAGGGCCGCTAGAAACTAACGCTAAAGCTTACGTCCTAGAAATGGATTCAGATTATAATATGATCCTAGGACGCAAATGGCCAGCGTCCATAAAAGGGGTCTCCTCTCCCCTACACCAATGTTTGAAATTCCCCTTGGGAGGTCGGATAATCAAAATACAAGGGGATGCGATCAGAGGACCTAAATCGAGATTCGCCAATAATGAAACCATCGCTGTAAAAAATGGTAACTCAAAACCCATAGAAGCCACCATCCACATCTTAGATTTCCCAGCCAATTGGCTAAATCCCCGGAACACTCTCTCCGTTACCACAGAGGCAAGCCACCGTAGACTTCAAAACCCTGGTTGGCATATAATGAGGGCCATGGGTTATCTCCCCGGGGGAACCTTGGGACAACAAAATGGGATCTTGGACCCCATCGAACTCCCAGCATGGCTAGATAAAAGGGGCATCGGTTCATCCAAGCATCACCCTAAACTAAAGGAAAAATACAATTGGGGTTGTACGAATACTTCGTAAGAGGAATAATCGTAGAACCCACCAAAGAGGTCGTATGCCCCTACCCCCTAGACCTTATCCAGGAAAGAGAGCCAGACTATCTCTCTGGCTCCCTAGAATGGCTATTCCCACACCCTGATAAACACCTAAACACACACTCACCGGCAGACGATAAAACTCCAGCTGACCCAGCCTCCTTTTCTCGCAGTGCTCAAGCATCGCAACAAAGGAGCGCCAGCTGCTGGAGAAAAGTTGGTTGAAACACTTCCACCAATCCAGTAGGTTGTAAATAATAAGTGACTTTTCTGTTAAAAAAAAAATGGAAACCAAAACCCTAGGATCCCTGTTCGACAAGGATGACTTCACCCCGGCATGGCACCCCTTTAGCGATGACTCTGATCTCCTAAATAAACTACATCGTCTAGCCAGTCAAGCAAAAAGTTCCGACCCTAGTGCCTCGTCCAAAACAGTCAAACCTACTAGGAGCCAAATTCCTGACCAGATCATTAGCAGTTTAGAGGGGTATAGCAGGGCCGTATTAGGTTTAGAAAAGTTTGAATCAATAGCAGTTATAGAAGAACCAGACCTAGATAGCATAGAGAACCTAGACGATGGTCTAGGGGTCTTCGAAATCTGTGATGAGGACGATGAAGAAAAAGAGGACCTATCTAAAGAATTCAAGCAGAACCTTCAAAGGTTCGATGAAAAGACAGAAGAAGCAGACGAGAAGATAGAGGAGCTAAACCTAGGGACAAAGGCTGACCGCAAAATCATTTCAATTAGCGCAGGACTAAATCACGATGAGAGAGAGGGCCTGGTTAAAATATTACATGAGTATAAAGACGTCTTTGCATGGTCTTACAAGGACATGCTTGGACTCGATACCTCGTTAGTTGAACATAAGTTAATCTTAGAACCAAACGCAAAACCGGTAAAACAAATGCTGAGGCGCCTTCATCCCGAGGTGGCTTTAAAAATCAAAGATGAGGTGGACAAACTCCACCAAGCTAAATTTATCCGGGTAGTCTTATACCCAAAGTGGGTAGCAAATATCGTTCCAGTGTCCAAAAAGGATGGAAAGATTCGGATATGCATCGACTTCAGGGACCTCAATCGAGCGTGCCCAAAGGATGATTTCCCACTCCCCCATATTGACCTCCTTGTCGACAACACGGCAGGGTATGAAATGCTCTCGTTCATGTGTGGCTTTTCTGGATACAACCAGATCCGGCTGGCAGAAAAAGACCAAGAAAAGACTTCCTTTACCACACCCTGGAGAACTTACTGCTACATAGTGATGCCTTTCGGGCTCAAAAATGCAGGTGCAACATATCAAAGGGCTATGACCTCAATATTCCATGATATGATGCACAAACTAGTAGAAGTATATGTGGATGACATCTTAGTTAAATCTAGGACTCGAATAGGACACGCAGACATACTCAGGCAAGTACTACAGAGATGTAGGGAGTATTCACTTAAAATGAATCCAAAGAAATGTCGCTTTGGGGTCTCCTCTGGGAAACTCTTGGGATTCATGGTAAGTAAACGGGGGATAGAAATAGATCTGACCAAGGCAAAAGCCATCGCCCAAATGCCCCCACCTAAGAACCTAAAAGAATTAAGGGGGCTCGTAGGAAGGTTGCAATTTATCAGGAGATTTATTTCGCAACACGCTGAAAGATGTCGCCCCTTTTACAAACTATTGAAAGGGGGAGTTAGGTTTAATTGGGATAGTGAATGCCAAAAGGCCTTTGATAATTTAAAAAAGTACCTTCTTAATCCCCCAGTCCTTTCGGCTCCAGTACCCGGATGACCCCTGCTCCTCTATATAGCTACAACTAAAGAAGCCATTGGTGCAGTGCTTGCACAACACGACGACATGGGAAGAAAGGAAAATGCCATTTACTACCTGAGTAAAACCCTGATTGAATACGAAAAAGCCTACCCTCCTACAGAAAAAACTTGTCTAGCATTAGTATGGGCTTCCCAAAAGTTGCGACATTACTTTATTGCCAACAAAGTCAAATACTTTGCCAAAATAGACCCAGTAAGGTTCCTATTCGAGAAAGCCGTATTAACTGGACGCTTAGCCCGATGACAAGTACAGTTAAACGAGTTTGACATCACGTACGCGACTCAAAAATCCATCAAAGGGCAAGCCATCGCTGACCACCTCGCTCAACTACCCCTCCCTGATTACGAACCAGTAAAAACTGACTTCCCGGACGAAGAAATATTTGTGCTTATTGAAGAAAAGGATAGAGAGACATGGATGCTATACTTTGACGGAGCGGTCAACCAAAAGGGAATGGGAATAGGGTTAGCACTAATCTCCCCCGAAGGCGTCGTTATCCCACGAGCATTTCAGCTTACGTTTAAAGCCACCAACAATATTGCCGAATACGAGACCCTAATAGCAGGTTTGAAGGCAGCCCTAGCCCTAGGAGCTAAAAGTTTAGACATTATTGGGGACTCCCGCTTAGTGATCCGCCAAACTCTTAAAAAATATCAGACTAGAGACCCAAAACTGAAGCCATACAGAGAACTAGCCATAGTCCTGCTAAAACAATTCCGTGAGGTTACTCACATTTTCATACCCCGGACCAGCAATATTCTTGCAGATTCTCTAGCCTCTTTAGCTTCATCGCTCACCTTCCCCTTATCTAGAACATCTGAAACAGTCACTATCCAGAGACTGGAAACACCTGCCACTGAACTCTGTAACTACAGAACTCAAGATCTCCTGAAAGTGAACCAGACCAACAAAAATGCTAGTACCACGAAAATCCTAGCCCTTGAACTAGGAAATATGGATGACGGAAACCCATGGTACTTTGACATCAGAAACTACCTTGAAAACGGTTCATTCCCAAGCTACGCTACTAGCAACGACCAGAAAATAGTTAAAAGGATAGCGGTCAAATATTGCCTCCGAGGGGGGATACTCTTCCGAGCATCGTTCAACGGAGAACTACTCAGATGTTTGGACGACGAAGAAGCATACACCATTGTAGAAGAAGCTCACTCTGGAGTATGCGGAGGGTACGTCAACGCCCAGATGCTAGCAAAAAAGGTACTAAGAATGGGCTACTATTGGCCCACGCTTGAAGGGACTGCAACAAATACGTTAAGCGTTGTATCCAATGTCAAACCCATGCCAACAAAATACACGCACCAGCATCTTCTTTACATCCCATGACTTCACCATGGCCCTTCTCTATGTGGGCATTAGATGTGATAGGACCATTCCGGGACACTATAGAAAACACCACCCAAAAAGCCTTCATCCTCACCGCTACAGAATACTTTACCAAATGGGCTGAAGCCGAGTCCTATATAGTAATTAAAAGCTCTACCCTGGCTCGTTTTGTCCGCACTCACATCCTTGCACGGTTCGGCACCCCCAAAGTGATTATAACTGACAATGGCCCCCAGTTCATCTCCCAAGAATTCCAAGACCTATGCAATAAACATCATATAGAACTTCATCATTCCACGCCATATTATCCACAGGGGAACGGACAAGCAGAGGCCACAAACAAAACCTTGCTCAAAATTATAAAAAAAATGGTAGAAACCCATAAGGCTACTGATTGGCCTGATAAACTGGTAGACGCCCTCTGGGCATACCGAACCTCCATTAGACACCCACTGGTCAAACCCCCTATTCACTCACGTTTGGGGCCGAAGCAGTAGTACCTTACGAAATCCTCGTCCCATCCTTAAGAATAGTACTAGAAGAAGACCTCCAAATTGAGGAAATGAGGGAGGCACTTCTACTACGCCTCGAACTACTAGACGAGAAAAGATTAAGAGCGGCAGACCATGCCCAGGCCTACCAAAGAAGGGTGGCAAAGGCATTTGAAAAGAAGGTAATAAAAATAAAATTTGAAATTGGAGAATTAGTACTTAAGCAAATTATGCCGTCAAGACAGCCTCACCCAAGAGGGAAGTTGCAACCCACATGGGAGGGCCCCTATGTGATCACCCATGCCTATTCCGGGAATGCCTACCCCCTGGTAGATGCCGAAGGAGTCAAGGTTTCAGGTTCGTGGAATGCACTTTATCTAAATAAATTCCATGCATGAGTAGCTTTCAATACTTGAGAACTATTATTCTTTCTTCCTGCAATTTCCAGCGTTTAGTACTTGATGATAGAATTATAAGACTCTCAAAGATAAACTCGTATATATTTGAACACATCTCCGCCAAATCATGCCACTTCATTCACACACGTATAACTGGACTAGATTTACCTGATAGAAGAGAAATTGCCTACCCCGTAGACTGGGACAATTTAAAACCCCCAAAGAAAACCTCCCTTATTCCCGCCCCACTCGTATTAACCCTAGGTCAAAATGAGGAGTTACCTAGACCTGGCATATGTCCCAAAATTGGCTCTAGCACTATGCAAACACTTCTAGAGGGGAAGCACGAAAAGAATCGGGGTGAAAAACAGAAGACCCCCCCCCCACAAATAAAAAAAAGGCAATGAGAGGCCAACAAAAGAAAAATAACACCGAAGTGAACGGGTTAAACTCTCTATTTTAGCAGGCTTTCACGCCTTTACGCATGCTAGACAACGGCTATACCAGTACAGATCTAAACAATGGACTGTACTTTCCATCCAAAATAAAGAAGTGATAAATAGAAGAAAGCCAGAGGGACCTAGAAAGTAGGACATATGCTAGACTGGGACAATTCCAAAATATTGCCCAAAGGAAAGATATTACTCCTACCCCATTCTCCCCCCCCCCTTTTATTTTTGCAATGGGATTCAAAATTGAACTATGTCTACCGGGAAAGGCGAAATTTTGACCAAAGGTAGATCATTTCTAGGTTTACAACTACACACACTCACATGAGTTCACTTAGAAACTTGCCTATCCAAAGGAAGCTTATTTAACTTGACTGGTACACTCATGGATTTTTCAGCATGTTTAGAATAATACAATCAAGCATTTGAGAACCATGAACCTAGAAAAACCGGCACCTAAGGCCTATACCTTTCAAATACAACCTTGGCTTGGACATAGGTGACCACAAGGGCTCCTCCACAGGGACTTGATGGTATCTTTTACTTAAGAAGGTCGAGAACATTACCCTCTCACGTAAAAACCCATTGAAGAATTAAAATGCCCACTTATGCCACAATACTTACGCATAAGTTCGCATTTTCCTTTTCCAAAGCACCGAGGCATTCGATTTTCTTAAAATATTAAAATTGACCCCCCGTACCAATGATAAGATTACCCCCACCTACACTCATTCTACGCCCTTCCGCCCATGGATTGTAGCCCTTGACAAGCACTTAAGAGTTTTTTTTCGCTCACGCACTTGGAATCCCTTCCTTGCATACTAAAGCATGGTTTCCCGCACTTTCCTTTCTCGCATTCGATTTTTCATTTTACCTTAAGATGGATTGTAGCCCTTGACAATTCAAGTAAGAAAGAGCTCGAAAGTCAGTGCAGGGGCGCAATCCAGATAGATTTAACACTTGGTCCATGGAAGGGATGTTTTTATAGGTCTCGAAGGTTGAAACGGTCACAATGGCTTTCAGCAGCAGCAGCAGCAGGCAGGAGCAGTAGAACCAGACTGCCCCAAGTAGGGGGCGGCTAAACACAACTAGCCGCCCCTCACTGGGCGGCTAGTTTACACTAGCCGCCCCCTGCCAGCTACCCTGAAATCTGCTGTCAGTCCCATTTTAATCAAGTCTTCAAGTCTCCAATACCTGTTAAGAACATTTCTTTCCAAAAATTGCATACACATATTTCATACGCATATACATTCATAAAACCAAAATGAATACACTTCGAAAAAAATGACCATATCTCAAAATCATATGTCCATCCATGAATCAAACCTATAAAGGCCAAGATTCATTTACACACACATACATGTCCATGAGAATTCAGCTAACTACACCAAACCATGCATACAAGCGGGAAATTATAAAATTGTCCCACCAAGACCATGAACATACATAATTTCCAAAACCTAAAGTTGCATAAAAAGGGTTTCTAAAAGAGAGAAAGAAGAAAAGTCCTTCAAAATGCTCCAAACTCCAAAGTCTTGAGCTGCATGCCACCGAAATATCACCTGAGTCAAAATAAAAGAAGAAAGCATGAATTCCTCGCATATATACTATTCTTCTACCTGAAACCAAGACACAAGGGAGTATACCTCGGCGTATCGTCATCCGCTGGAGGCTGAGTAGGAGGAACATCCTGACTTGGCTGAGAAGGAAGCGGCGGGTGATGAGAAGACTGAACCTCTGGAACATCAGGAGCGGCATGAGTCTCTCGAACCGAGGACGCAGCCCTCGCGTATATCCCACGACTTTGAGACGCCGAAGGACGAGAAGCACGGCTGAAGGTGGCCCCGGTAGCCAAGGAAGCCGAGAGAGAATGGTCAGGCTCAAGCGGAAGAAGGTCAAGGTCCGCCTTGGTCATGGAGCCCCCTCCAACCAATTTCCCCCTCATAGTCACCTCCCAGAGATGGACCTACTGCATATCTCTGTCTCTCCTCTCCAATCTCTATCGGAGACGACTCTCTGTCCCTCTAGCCCGATCCTCGACAGCTCTCAACCTCTCCTCCAACTCCCGTGCCCTCGCCTCTGATACCCTGAGCGCCTCCCGATCCCTATCCCCGGCCGCCTGGAGAGAACGAACCAAGTCTCCCATCAAACCTCCAGGAACACCCGCCAATGCCTCCACATATGGGCGATGGACGTGGAACGGCTCAATCAGAAAGATGGAACGGAAGCCCGCTCCGTCCACTAAACTCCTCTCCTCCTGCCCCAAGGCATCATACCACCGCTTCGTCCCATGCCAAAGGGCCCGAATGCGATTCGGCCGCTACGAAACAAACGAAAATGGGTTAGTCCAAAGCGATCGAGAGGTAAGGATCCAAGTCTAAACGAATTCATTTTCTAGAAACCATGCTTAGCACAATAAAACTCCTACACATTAAAATCTAAAAGGACAAAAAGGGCATGAATTATGAGACTTCATACGAAAATTTACCCTCCTTTATTTGCAAAACATGCCTATAAGATCACATGCTTTACTCTCTTATCCCACCGGGGTCATTACTCGTATATTTCCTTTTCAAAATACCGCTTATCATGCTTATGTATACTTTCCACGAACTAAGCATATGAAGGAACTTAGACCCATAAAAATGCATGCATATACTCCCTCTTATACTCCCTCTTACTCCACCATGGTCAAATACACATAAAAACTTACTTTGAAGATTACATACATGCAAAACCATCACATGCAAGCATACCAAGCCGTTCCCTTTCCTTTCCTTTATATGCATACAACAAACATGGATGTATGTATTATCTCCTTTTCTTTCTACAACCCGTACCCATTCGCATGCTTACTATCCCACCGTGATTTACTTATACACAAGCATGCCTATTTAAAACACACATATACGAGTATAATACACATATACAACCTGTTCATACCACCAAAACACATGCATATACACCAAAAAAAAGGCTAAGACTAAAAGGTTAGGAACATACCACGGCCCCGTGTGGACCCAGGAGCGTCCACCTCGGCCTCGTTAGGATCGTCCCTCCTCTTCATCCTCCACAAACACGGCCTCCTCGGCCTCAGCCTCAGCACCCACACTGGTCTCTGCAGCTGTCACGCCCCAGGGCGGCCGTCCCCGAGACGTGACAAATATATAAATGATATCAGTAATCCATACACGAGGTCAAATAAATACTCCACAATAGAAAAGGCAATACACAAGTAACTGACATCAAATATATACAAAAAGCGGAAGCTCAAATGACTAAGTCTCTAATTCAAAGACATATTATAGACTAGAGTACACAATCAACTGTCCTGTGAGAGCCAATATATACAATAACTGACATCAACAGTCTACATACCGTGCACAAGCACAAGTATAATACATACAATGAAAAGGGAATGCTGATAGCCTCCGACTCGTAACACATCCAACGCGAACGCGGGTCTCCTACTCGGATGGCGCCAGGGGAGCTCTTCTCTTGGATCCGACTCAGCGTCAACTGGGGAAAAACATAAGCGAGGGGTGAGCTACAAGCTCAGTGAGTGGTCAGAAACCAAACACCAACACCAACATTCGATCCTAAGGCAATCACCTATCAAGGAAACCATGGGTAGAAACCCAACGGTTAACAAGGTCACACGGCGGTGCAACCATACCTCGTCCTCGCCCTAGCCCCCACAGGGGTGAGCCTAGGGACTTGAAGGACAAAACTTTCTGTTCTACACCGTTCGTCATCCGATAGCGCTCTCCCGGGCAGCCTCTACCTGGAGCCGGCCACGGTTAGTACACTGTCGACAGTGTCGATGGTACCTACAGGTGGGGGTCCACCCAGGGTGGCTCGTACCTAGGAAGCATCCACACGGATCCGGCAAAGGGGAGAACAATTCATGCTCGCAATATCGTCCGGTGGTCCACCCTCGCGTAGCCTCACCTGGTACACTCCCATGATCAGTACATCCGCCGAATGCATCGGGAGTGCTTACAAGTGGGAGTCCTCTGTCAGGGCAGCTTCAACATCTGGGCCACGACATGCGACGATATTGGGAGGAACCACTACTTGTTCGCAGCGCGAACCCCATGGGAAAACCTACTACACAAGCTGGTGGGTCGAGTATTAACTCGAGCCCACCCCACTCACGCCAATACCCTCACCCTCACCCCGATGGGTGACATAGGATCTTGGGAGCAATACCCTCACCCTCACTCCGACGGGTGACATAGGATCTTGGGAGCAATACCCTCACCCTCACTCCGACGGGTGACATAGGATCTTGGGAACAATACCCTCACCCTCACTCCGACGGGTGACATAGGATCTTGGGAAATTACATGAACTGGCAGATCGAACCAACGCCGACCCACCACACCCTCACCCTCACCCCCTCCTTGGGGTGACATAGGCTCTTGGGGAAGAGGTCGATTGTTCTACTCCACTCGTCTTCCGGTTGTCTCTCCCGGTGTGGCCTCTACTACCTCGTGCATAGGGTTCAGGCCTCTACCGGACTAGTCTCCCAAGACCGCTACCTCAGCTATATGGGCACACCAACACGCGTCATGAGTAGTATCTGGGAGATCTCCACCGGACTTTACTACGCCGGACAGTCTCTACTCGGAGCCAACGAAGGAAAGAACACTCGACACTCGCGAATACGATCCCTATGGATCCGTCATCATCGGTTATCAAACACCGATAAGCGCAATGAATTCTCATGAATTCCCTCCAGAGCGCATAACTCAGATGCGGGGAAGACATTTTATTCTAAGTGTCAAAGGCATGGTATGACCCCATAGGAGGTCATACACTTGTCTAATCTCATTAAACAAGGCTCATGGCCCAAATAGGCATATACATAATATGCAATTAATTACCCAGGGATAACTTACTTAAACATGCTTACGAGGGCATAATAAATATTCAATCACATAAGTACGACTTAAGCAGGCGTTGGATATCACCAACCCAAAGGGGAGGGTTAAGCGCGATCCGCGCGACAATAGGTGTATGCCAATAATTCCAAGCGAACCCGAGTCAAGTAGGAACTACATCTACTCACTCGGTTCGCGAAAGGAGGGAGGGTGAGAGAGAGGGAATGCCTCATTCCCTCTCGAAGCTGGTCATAGTTTTGCCCCAACAAGATGGGTGCAACAACTATACCACACCCTCGAGTACTAAATCGGGATTATTACGCATACACCCCGTTATTAACCCAAGTTAGACATGCTGGATATGTTCAATTAATAACACAGGTAGTAATTCAAACAAAATAACCTAAGTCATGCCATATTCTATACAATACATAGGCAAGTATAAGGTAGAATAGGGGTTCTACACAATATACGAGCTATACAACCTAGCATGCATGATATCTAACATATTTAGGGTGCAATTAAGGCCCCATGGAAGCGCGAAGCACGACTACGTGCATCGAGCGCTCCCGGAAGGGTTGGAATCAAACCACTCACCTAACGAGCGCACGGCTCGCGAAATGGAAGAGAGCGACGAGTTGAATCTGAAGCCTGAAATCAATCCACCAAGGATCATCCAATGGTTGCATTTGGCTATAACAAGCTGCTCGACACCACGAAGCACTCCGAACGCGTCTGAGCGCCGCAAGCACGCCCTCGAGTACCCCGTGCACGCTGCCCATGCACCCCGCACGCATCAAACAACGTCAAGCACGTCCTCGAGCACCTCGTGCATGCTTCCCACGCACTCCGCACGCATCGTGCAAGGCCAAGCACGCCCTCGAGCACCCCGTGCACGCTTCCCACGCACTCCGCATGCATCGAACAACGTCAAGCACGATCTCGAGCACCTCGTGCATGCTGCCCACGCATTCCGCACGCATGCGAGCACCTCATGCACGCTTCCCGCGCACTCCGCACGCATGCGAGCACCTCATGCACGCTTCCCGCGCCTCCGCACGCATGCGAGCACGCCGAGCGCGCACCCGCAGCCCCCGCATACCTCTTATGTGATCTCGAGTGTACCAATGCGTCAATCCCACGCCCCTTTAGTACACAACACAAGTTTAGGTGATGCATGAGGACTCCCATTGGTAAGAGGAGAAGAATATGTATATATGGTTCACTCACACATACTCACAAACAAGTGGTGTGCACACATACACAACACATAACACCCATGCAAGCCCTCCTCCCCAAGCACCCCCACATGCATTTAAAACTAACTTTAGGAGGGGAGAAAACTCACCAAAAGAGGGGAAAGGAAGGGGGAGGTGTGGGGGCTCGCAAGCACGCCCGCAACCACCTTGACCGCCACCACCGCCTCAACGTGGGAGCTCTTCCACATGCTGAAAACAGGGGGGGGGGGGAATGGGAGATCATGAGAGGGTAGGGGATGGAGAAGGGAAGGAACAACAACTCCTCTCACATGCACACATACTAACCTTGATTACTTCTACTTCTTGCTCCACCAACAACCAAGCACTCCTTCTTCATCTCCCTCACTTAGACATAAACACAAACACTTGGGGTGCTGTTATCAAAAGGGGAGGGAAAGCAATGGATTAGCTAGGGGAGGAGAAGATGAGAAACAACAACACAACATTCATACACCAACTCCTCTTCCTCTTGCTCCATCTCCTTCTCCTTCTCCTCCTCCAAATACACACCAAAAGAGGGAAAAAAACAGAGGCCAAACCGAGGCTGAAGAGCTGAAGTCGTAACATTTCGGGGTGGTATTTATAGGCAAAGTCGGGCTGAAAGACTAAGTCGTCCTCGGACTAAAAACTCTGCGCAGCCTTCACTTAAACGACCATAACTTCCTCAATACAGCTCCGAATTACACGATTCCAGTGGCATTTGAAAGATAAGACGATTATCTACAACTTTCATGTTTACACCTAGATCAAATAACCCATCCAGCTATTTCGAAATCTAGGTTGAACATCTTACAGGGCTGCTGCCTGGATTTCTCAACTTCGGGGTATACATGGAAAAATACCCATATCTTTTGATATACGAATCCAGTTGATCCAATTCCACTTCTATATGGTAGGTATCTCCAAACTGAACATCTCTGAATAATATCGGATTTTTACCTCATCATCTTGGATTTTAACAAAATCAAATCCGAATACCAATCCGAAACTGCATAATTTCAAAAACGTTATCGGAATTAAACGAAAATTTTTTGGGCAGTACTAAACAGTACCAGGACCCATAATATGTAGTTATATCTTCAATCAGAGTCCTTAAACCCCAGAAGGTAGCTAAAAATCAAAATTCTAGCGACTCCGATCGAAATTAGGACTCTAAATGACACAGGTCTAACAGCAGCCCCGGTGCCCATACCCTCAGCCCCAGCTTCATCCCTAACCTCTCCTGTCCCCTCCACCGCGCCGGAGATAAACTCTGCAAAAGCCCCCATAACCCTACTTTCCTCCTCCTCAGCCCTGGCCTCTGTGGCCTCCCTGTCCAACATCCCAGCAAGGGTATCCAACAACGCCCTCACATCTTCACTAACCCCCTCGGCCCCTACTCCCTCGGTTGCACCCTCAACCGATCCCCCGACCCCAAAAACCACCTCCTCGGCCACCGCCGGTAGATCCCCATGCCTCTTCTTGCGTGTATACCCTATCATGCTACTCCCAACCTCCGGGGCAGCCCCCAAAGGCAAGTCTCCAACCTCACCCGCACCGATGTCCGCCGACGGCACCTCCGCCACACCCATAGCTTCCCCCATGACCTCGACCTCCGGCCAATCACTCTCCGACGACGAAGAGCTCGGGCTACGCTCTCCACGAGCCACCGGTGGTCCTTTTCCCCTTGAAACGATCGCCTTCGACCTTGTCATCTTCCTCTGTTTGAAAAGAAAAAGGAGAACCCAAAACTAGGGTTTCAAAATCAAGAGAAAGAGAGAGGATTAAGGACAAAATGGAGGAAGAGAAGGCAAATAAATCAGGGTTTTTGGGTTTTAAAACCGAAGAGAAGAAGAAGAAGAGGGAGAGAAACCGATTTTGAAAAATAGGAAGAGAGAGGGTCCCTTTTCGGTTATAAGGGACCCAGCCGGGAGGCGGCTAGTTGTAACTAGCCGCCCCTCCCAGTTTTCTACTTTCACTTAAGACCCCTTTCCAATCTCTTTTCAGCCCTAAATTCCAAGGTTCTCCATACCAAACAACCATGTATTGGCTTATTTCTAGGCACTACTTGATCAAACATGACTTTCCCGAAGTTTTGACACACTTTCCTTACCGTTCAAATTCGAATTTCTTCAGTTCTGGTTCTTTTCCAGAGTTCTTATCCTTCGGATGATCCAATTCACCAAATCAACTTTTACTTGCTTTCTGTCGGCGATATCCCCTCCTTGGTGAGTTTTCTCAAGCACGGGAACGGTAGGCATGAGGAAACTGACGCTGGGCTGCTCCGCGCACGATAGCTAAGAACCCCGACCGCGGGTTGGATCACTCACCATTTACTTTTCCCCGCCTTCCACCTGGATCATCCTTTCGGCTAAAAATTCTAAGTCAAGACCTAGCCTCTGATAGTCTAAATCAACTCCCCGAATAGTACTGTTCGTGTTGGCATAACTTCTTGAAGGTCAGGCTGCCCAAAATAGGGGTCTCTTTCCTTATCATCGGTCGAAGTCTTTCCTGCTTCGCACAAAGACTCCGTCTGATGAGGGACAATTGTAGATACCCCAATTTTGACCGTCCAGAAAGACAGAAATACTTCAAGTAACACCCGAAAATATCCCATATTTGGACATCTAGTAAAGAACCGAAGTTCAGGAAACCGGAAACCCTAACCCGAGCCCTAACCGGAAACCTTAACCCGAGCCCTAACTGGAAACCCTAACCCTAGCCCTAACCTAAACCGGAAACCCGAATCCTAACCCTAACCTAAACCCAAACCCTAACCCGAGCCCTAACCGGAAACCCCAACCCTAGCCCTAACCTAAACCGGAAACCCTAACCCTAGCCCTAAACCTAAAACTAGAAAACCAGAAACCGAAAAACCCTAAGTCCTTGGCAAGGGGCGGCTAGACCTAACTAACCGCCCCATACCAGGCGGCTAGTTAGCACTAGCCGCCCCCCTGGCCGACTTTGGACCAGTCCCCTGGATGGGACATAAAGCAGTATTAAATGCTGATCATTGCGGCGGGTGATAATCTTTAGCCGCCCTATCGTAGCCGGATCAACCCAAGTAACCGATGCAAGCTATCGCCTGTCAGAGATGGGACGTTTGGCAGGTCATGATAGGGGCGGCTACCAGGAAGTAGCCGCCCCATACTGGGCGGCTAGTTAGCACTAGCCGCCCTTCATCTGGTCCTAACAGAAAAACCAGAGAATTAATGAGGGGTCTAATCACATACACTATTAGCCAAGCCACTCCATTACCCCATGGATATTCTCTTGCCTCTCTTTTACTATAAATAGAGGGGGTCCCAAGCCTAAATCCAACATCCACAATCCAATAGACAATTCACATTTCCAATTCACAAATCCCAAACTACTTCCCTTCCCCCACTAGAAATCCCAAGAGAGAGAGAGAGCCCCTTTTGTGAGAGAAATATCCATTCCCTACATAAAACACCCTCTCATCCCACCCTCCAGAAACTCGGGCTAAACCTAGCTTAGCCTCTGTCCAAGACCAAAGCCATTTCCTACCGAAATTCTGCCCAAACCAGACCAGGCCTCGGACGGCTAAACCCTAGTCGCCGCCCTATACCCGACGGCTAGATCACACTACCCGCCCCCCTATCCACACCCCATTTGCACCCCTATGTCCCAAGACTCCTTTAGTCAAGCCGCAGAAGCAGAATAGGATTACCTGTTTTTCACCTCTGTGTACGGTATATCCGTCTCAGAGCAGAGACTCCACAAACTCCCCACGTAGGTGATCAAATCCAACCCAACCTTTTCCTGCTTTTAGAAAAAGTAGGTGGCGATCACATAAACCCTGGAATCCTCTTGAGCCGCTGTCGGGCTCCTCAACCAAGGAACGACACCCTCACCCTTCCGAGAAGACGATCCGACCGAGCCCGCCAGGGCATGCATCCGATCCGAATCCCTGAAGAACCCCCACACACGCACGCGCACCCGCGCACCGCCGGGATCCTTTCCGACACACCAACATTCGGAGATTCCGACGCACCGACAGTAGCGGATGGACTCATTGTGTCTCATCACCCAGTAATACCAGGTGTTATGGTTAACCCTTGTTTCTCCCCACGCCCCCCAGGAGCTTCCCTTCGGGGGCGGGGGCGGGGGTTGGGGATGAGTTGATGTCAAGTCGCTACGTGACCTATTCGTTTGTTCATCCGTTTCCATAGTTGTTGGGTCCAGTCAGGTATCGATGTTGAGAGACATCGGTGGACAATTATCTCTATGTAGATAATCTAATAGTGTTGTGTATACCAGTAATTCCGCGTCTCTTTGATAAACTGTAAGGTCTCTCCCCAAGAGTCTCCCTCCGAGAGTGAGGGTGAGGGTGAGGTTGGTCGCGCCGACGCGTGACCTTGTTATCCATTGGGTTTCCACCCATGTTTTCCTTGAAAGGAAATTGCCTTAGCATTAGATTGTTAAATTGCTGTTTGGTTTCTAACCACTCACTGAGCTTGTAGCTCACTCCTCGTGTACCATTTCTTTTACAGGGGCGTTGTTGGGTGTGGAGCTGGAGCTTCCCTGTGGCAGGGTCTTGCGTGCGTGGAGCGTTCCATCCGGCGGATTTGACGAGTGCGAGGCTGTCAGCAGTCCTAGAGTCATGTAATTGTAAACCGTGCGTGTTGCACATATTTGTATTTTATTTGGACTAGACTTGGCTCTCATAGGACAATGATTGTGTATTCGGGTCGGTAATAATATTTTGAGTTACAGATATTATTGGTATTTTTATGCTTCCGCTATTCAGATGAGTTGTCAGTTATCATTGCTTTGTTAGCCTTGTATGTTTTATATTGGTGTCATTGTTGACCTCTTGTATGATAGCTGATATTATATATTTACCACGTCTCAGGGGCGGACGCCCTAGGGTGTGACAGCTGCCCCCACAGGGACAGGGATGAGTTGCTGTAGTCAATCCGACCACACCGTTAGGATGATCGATGTCATTTTGGAAGGTGAGCTTCGACACAGATTCGTCGGAGATGGAGGCCGGGGACCGATCAACCAAGATATTCACCTGTTCGACCAGATAACCTTGTATCTTTCAATTCCCATCTTTCCAAAACAAGATTATCCAAGGTGAGGGTATGGATGAACCTAGTAACTATGCTTTCTGAAAAATGTGTGCGCCAGGATGAATGAAAGTATTGCGATCAATTGCACTTTTCTATATTTGTTTTTGGTTTTTGAAAAATTTCTATGAGCAGGGAAAATGATCACGGTTCCTCAAGGCCTGGGCACGGCAACGTCAAGCGAAGCAGCAGATTTTTCAAGAATGGGTTCCTCTCGAGGTCGCATAGGGCCTTCCCCCTTTTGCATAGGAGTACCTCTGTGCAAACAGAGGTCGCAGGGGGACACCTCCGTCCAGTTGAAAGAGGAAGCACCTTTCTCCCACAGGAAAACACTCTGGGCAGGAAGTTGTGTGGAACCATGCTCCCCTATAGCAAATAGCACTCGAGCAAGGAGATGTCAGGGACTACTTAGTGCCAACGTGGACAACACCCTCAAACAGAGGTCGCGTTGGGCAATTCCCCATTTAGTTTCAGTAGGTAGCACTCTCACCACCATGATTGGTGCAGATGTCGCGCGGACGAGCACCCCCTACACTTGACAACACTCTGGGCGATCCCCCTTCTACGCTCCAGGTCTGACTTACAGAGGTCGCGCAAGGGCAATCCCCCGTTCAAGGTATGTAGGAATGCACTTCACCTCCACAATTGGTGTAGCGGACGTCTGGAACCACGCTCCTCCTACCCCCTTGAATAGCACCTTGTAACTATAGATACCCCAATTTTGACCGTCCAGAGAGACAGAAAATACTTCAAGTAACACACGGAAATATCCCACATTTTGACATCTAAATAGAGAACCAAAGTTCAGGAAGCCCTAAACCCTAACCTTAGCCCTGACCTAAACCGGAAACCCTAACCCTAGCCCTAAACCCCATCCCTAGCCCTGACCTAAACCGGAAACCCTAACCCTAGCCCTAAACCCCAACCCTAGCCCTGACATAAACCTAAACCCCAAACCCTACCCCAAACCAGACCCTGACCCCAAACCAGAACCCCACCTAAGAAAAACCCTAAAACCCTGAACCCTGGCAATGGGCAGCTAGCCCTAACTAGCCGCCCCCTACCAGGCGGCTAGTTAGCACTAGCCGCCCCCCTGGTCGACTTTGGACCAGTCCCCTGGATGGGACATAAAACAATATAAATGCTAATCATTGCGGCGGGTCATGGCCTTTAGCACCCAACCTTAGCCAGATCAACCCAAGTAACCGACCCAAGCCACCGCCTGTCAGAGATGGGACGTTTGGCAGGTTATGATATGGGCGGCTACCAGGAAGTAGCCGCCCCATCCTGGGCGGCTAGTTAGCACTAGCCGCCCTTCACCTAGTCTCTGACAGAAGAACCAGAGAATTAATGAGGGGTCTAATCGAAACCAACCCACTCTATTACCCCCGGGACATTCCCCTGCCTCTCTTTTACTATAAATAGAGGAGGTCCCAAGCCTTTAAACCCATCACCACCATTCACACAACCATTCAACACCAACATCCCACAATTCACATTCCCTTTCCCACTAGAAATCCCAAGAGAGAGAGAGAGCCCCTTTTTGTGAGAGAAATACCCATTTCCCTACATAAAATACCCTCTCATCCCACCCTCCAGAAACCCGGGCTAAACCTAGCTTAGCCTCTGTCCAAAAACCAAACCCATTTCTTACTGAAGTCCTACCCAAACCAGACCAGGTCCTGGACGGCTAAACCCTAGTAGCCGCCCCTCACCAGACGGCTTGACCCACTAGCCGCCCCCTATACACACCCCATTTGCACCCCCTATGTCCCAAGACTCCTTTAGTCAAGCCCCGGAAGCAGAATATGATTATCTATTTTTCACCTCTGTGTACGGTATATCCGTGTCTCAGAGCGGAGACCCCACAAACTCCCCACGTAGGCGATCAAATCCAACCCCACCCCTTTTCCTGCTTTTAGAAAAAGCAGGTGGCGATCACACAACCCCTGAATCCTCTTGAGCCGCTATCGGGCGCCTCAACCAGGAACGACACCCCTGACCCTTCCGAGAAGACGATCCGACCGAGCCCGCCACGGCACGCATCCGATCCGAATCCCCGAAGAACCCCCACACACGCACGCGCACCCGCGCCCCGCCGAGACCCTTTCCGGAAGCACCGACGACAACACAACGCGGCCATTCGGAGGCCTTCCCGACGATACCGACAAATCTGGCGATCACGGTGGGACCTCCCTCGTGAAAAACAACAAAAGGTAATCCTCTTCTGCCCCCTTTTACAAGCTTGACTAGAATGCTATCAACCCTCTTGGAAGGTTAGAGTTTCCCACCCCTCGAATCAGTTCCTCCTCTAATTCACATCACAGCATCATTTACTGCTTTGTAAGCCGCACACCGCTGCACAATCCTTTACTGCTTTGTAAGCCGCAGACCGCTGCGCAATCCTTTACTGCTTTGTAAGCTGCACACCGCTGCGCAATCCTTTGCTGCTTTGTAAGCCGCACACCGCTGCGCAATCCTTTATTGCTTTATTTACTGCTTTATATCTGCATTTGTTCCCTTAAATCATTTCACACCCATCATGGAATCCCGCATAGAGGAGGAGATACTAGAGGAAGGAATCCACCAAGAGGGTCAGGCCACACTATTCCTGACCCATCTAGAGGAAGGATGGCCAGTCTAGGGTACCAATCCATAGAGGACATGTTTCATGACCTCGCCGACTACCGCCGGGTCAAAACCCTAAGACAGGAGGCCCCTGTCGAAACCCCTAAGGCCATTCCCAGGACCCCATTCACACCCAGTCACTCGGTCAACCCGAGCGTCTTTTCGTTCACCCCCCTTTCCCCCGCGAATCCAATATTCCCAGCCGTTTCCACCCCAGGCCCTTACCAGGCCACCCCAAACCCGGGACCGCTAGGCAGCCCTCCCAGGGGAGAAACATTGGATGAAACCATCTGGAGAATCCTCTCCGAGACTGGTCCCTCAGCCCCCAAACACATGTCTCTACATAACCTGAGGCAAATCCCGTCAGTCCACCTACCGGAGGGATTCAAAATCCCCAAATTCTGCCGGTATAACGGTCGTGGAGACCCAGACATTCATTTAACTGCCTTTTATCTAGACGCATGCCCGTTTCTAGATAATCAACCTCTGCTAGTCTTCCTCTTCCAGAAATCATTGGAAGGAGAAGCACTACAATGGTTCTCCACCCTCCCTGTAGATCACTTGTCGAATTTCTCGGCTGTAAGCGAGAAATTCTTGGGCCGCTATGGTTACCAGAGGATTAGAACCCCCTCTATTTCAGATTTAACCGTAGAGAGAATGAGGCCTAGGGAGGAATTTGAGCAATACGTGTCTCGGTGGCGCACACTTGTCCACCGAACCGGCCTGCAACTCACAGAATGTCAAGAAATTGACATGATGTTACAGAGCCTGAGTCTAGAACTTCGTCTGAGCCTTTCGTACGGAGACTGTACTACATATCAGATTCTAATTGACCGCCACAACAGGATTTCCCGTTGTCCAGCTCCAGTAGTCCAAACCCAGTCCCCACCTATCAGCCATAGGGTTGGACAACCGCCTCGCAAGGCACAAACCCCCACGGCAGAGGGGATTATTACACAAGTATCGGCACTCTACCCGAACGGAGCATGAGTTCCTGATCGAGGAACATCTCCGAGACAGTACACGTCCGGTTCATCCGGGTATGTGCCGCCTCGGCCAATCAACCAAAACTTCACTACTCGATCAGTACCCGTCCCCGTGCCGACACAACAAAACCCCGCAACCGATGATTCCCCAATCCAGCCCCCCTCAATCCAAAACCAGGACCAAAACAGGAGACCCTTCTATTCTATCCCCCCAAGAACGCAAAGCATAACCCCTGGAGAACCCGCGCGCAGCCCCCGTGATAAGGCTGCACCTTCCTCCTTCCACGGCCCAAGATGGTCAAACAGAAGAGTTAGCTATCCTCCCCTTCCAGAAACCCTAGGGAACATCTTCAGAGCCTTATTGAAGGTCAATGGCATTTCCTTACCCATGGCTAGGCCTTCACCTATCGGTGCTGACCCCACCCATTTTTGTCAGTATCATCGACATCACGGCCCCACCATCGAACAATGCTCCTCGTTTCGAGACATTGTCTACAACCTTGATGAAGAGAGGCGCTTAGACTGGGCCACCATCAGGGGACTCAAAAACAACCTAGTTACAGAATCCCTAGAAGTCAAGCCAGCCCCAGAAACCCCCAACCCTGTAGAAACCACAACTCAAGACCCAAGGCCGGCCACGAAGGCACCCTTGGAAGAACCAGAGAGCCTAAGCTATGAAAGCGTCTACACCATAAAAGACACTGACCACGAAGAGTCACCCAGGATCATCCCAGGTGGCTTAATCTTACCAGCCTCTTCCCCCGTCCTACCAGTTCCCTCCCCCATTCTCCCCAAACCCACAAAGCTCTCTCTCCCTAAAAAACTCCAACCATTATCCCCTTCACCAATTAACGAAGGCCTATACCTATCAAAACAAAACCCCCGAACCACCATTGACGCTCTGAACCATCATACTACTAGAGCAGGCAGAATTTTCAACGCTGTCCCCTCTTATAGACACCCCCTGCCTGAAACAGAAACCGAGGAACCCCGCACCGGAGATAAGATCGACATCCTAGACCAACTCCGAAAAATCCCCGCAAAGATTTCAATTTTAGAGCTAATCGAAACTTCAGAACACCACCAGCAAGCTCTAAGAGTATTCCTGGAGAGAATCCAAGTTGACCCACAAATCTCTACCCTAGGCGTACCAATAGCTCTAGCCACCGCAGGACTAGGACGCATCATAACCTTTAGACCTAAAGAAGAGGTCCATGATGAGGCCATTAGCACCTCCACCCTATGTATAACAATTAACCTCGAAGGATACTCGGTGGATAAAGTTCTAATTGACACCGGAGCAGGGGTAAACCTCATGTCGCTACAAACCTTTGAGTACATTGACGGATGCATAACCACACTCTTCGAAATGGACACCCGTATATTCGCCTATGACAAAACGGCTCGTCCAGTTCTAGGCTTTAAAGACTTCCGATTAAAAGTAGGTCCGCTGGAAACCAGCACTAAAGCTTACGTCCTAGAAATGTATTCAGATTATAATATGATCCTAGGACGCAAATGGCTAGCATCCATAAAAGGGGTCTCCTCTCCCCTACACCAATGCTTGAAATTCCCCTTGGAAGATCGGATAATCAAAATACAAGGGGATGCGATCAAGGGACCTAAATCAAGGTTCGCTAATAATGAAACCATCGCTATAAAAACCGGAAACTCAAAACCCACAGAGGCCACCATCCACATCTTAGATTTCCCGGCCAATTGGCTAAATCCCCGGAACACTCTCTCCGTTACCACAGAAATAAGCCACCCTAGACTTAGGAACCCTAGTTGGCATATAATGGGGGCCATGGGTTATCTTCCTGGGGGAACCCTGGGACACAAAAATGGGATCTTAGACCCCATCGAACTCCTAGCATGGCTAGATAAGAGGGGCATCGGCTCATCCAAGCATCGCCCTAAACTAAAGGAAAAATGCGATCGGAGGTTGTACGAACATTTCATAAGAGGAATAATCATAGAGCTCACCAAAGAGATCGTATACTCCTACCCCCTGGACCCTATCCAGGAAGGAGAGCCAGACTATCTCTCTGGCTCCCTAGAATGGCTATTCCCACACCCTGATAAACACCTGCGCACACACTCACCACCAGACGATAAAACTCCAGCTGACCCAGCCTCCTTTTCTCGCAGTGCTCAAGCATCGCAACAAAGGAGCGCCAGCTGCTGGAGAAAAGTCGGTTGAAACACTTCCACCAATCTAGTAGGTTATAAATAATAAGTGTCTTTTCTGTTCAAACAAAAAAAAACAAAAAAAAAACAAACAAAACAACAAAAAAAAACAAAAACAAAAAAAAAATGGAAACCAAAACCCTAGGATCCCTGTTCGACAAGGATGACTTCACCCCAGCATGGCACCCCTTTAGTGATGACTCCGATCTCCTGAATAAACTACATCGTCTAGCCAGTCAAGCTAAAAGTCCCAATCCTAGTGCCTCGTCCAAAACAGTCAAACCTACTAGGAGTCAAATACCTGACCAGATCATTAGCAACTTAGAAGGGTATAGTAGGGCCATAGTAGGTTTAGAAAAATTTGAATCAATAGCAGTTATAGAAGAACCAGACCTAGATAACATAGAGAACCTAGATGATGGTCTAGGGGTCTTCGAAATCTGTGAAGAGGACGATGAAGAAAAAGAGGACCTATCTAAAGAATTCAAGCAGAGCCTTCAAAGGTTCGATGAAAAGACAGAAGAAGCAGACGAGAAGATAGAGGAGCTAAACCTAGGGACAAAAGCTGACCCCAAACTCATTTCAATTAGCGCAGGACTAAATCACGATGAGAGAGAGGGCCTGGTTAAAATATTACATGAGTATAAAGACGCCTTTGCATGGTCTTACAAGGACATGCCTGGACTCGATACCTCGTTAGTCGAACATCAGTTAATCTTAGAACTAAACGCAAAACCAGTAAAACAAAAACTGAGACGCCTTCATCCCGAGGTAGCTTTAAAAATCAAAGATGAGGTAGACAAACTCCACCAGGCTAAATTTATCCGGGTAATCTTATACCCTAAGTGGGTAGCAAATATCGTTCCAGTGTCCAAGAAGGATGGGAAAATCCGGATATGCATCGATTTCAGGGACCTCAATCGAGCGTGCCCAAAAGATGACTTCCCACTCCCACATATTGACCTCCTTGTCGACAACACTGCAGGGTATGAGATGCTCTCGTTCGTGGATGGCTTTTCTGGATACAACCAAATCCGGCTGGCAGAAAAAGACCAAGAAAAGACTTCCTTTACCACACCCTGGGGAACTTACTACTACATGGTGATGCCTTTCGGGCTCAAAAATGCAGGTGCAACATATCAAAGGGCTATGACCTCAATATTCCATGATATGATGCACAAGCTAGTAGGAGTATATGTGGATGATATCTTAGTCAAATCTAGGACTCGAATAGGACACGCAGACATACTCAGGCAAGTACTACAGAGGTGCAGGGAGTATTCGCTTAAAATGAATCCAAAGAAATGTCGCTTTGGGGTCTCCTCTGGGAAACTTTTAGGATTCATGGTAAGTAAGCGGGGAATAGAAATAGATCCGACCAAGGCAAAAGCCATCGCCCAAATGCCCCCACCTAAGAACCTAAAAGAATTGAGGGGGCTCGTAGGAAGGTTGCAATTTATTAGGAGATTTATTTCGCAACACGCTGAAAGATGTCGCCCCTTTTACAAACTATTGAAAGGGGGAGTTAGGTTTAATTGGGATAGTGAATGCCAAAATGCCTTTGATAATTTAAAAAAGTACCTTCTTAATCCCCCAGTCCTTTCGGCTCCAGTGCCCGGACGACCCCTGCTCCTCTATATAGCTGCAACTAAGGAAGCCATTGGTGCAGTGCTTGCACAACACGACGACATGGGAAGAAAGGAAAAGGCCATTTACTACCTGAATAAAACCCTGATTGAATACGAAAAAGCCTACCCTCCTACAGAAAAACTTGTCTAGCATTAGTATGGGCTTCCCAAAAGTTGCGACATTACTTTATTGCCCACAAAGTCAAATACTTTGCCAAAATGGACCCAGTAAGGTTCCTATTCGAGAAAGCCGTATTAACTGGACGCTTAGCCCGATGGCAAGTACAGTTAAACGAGTTTGACATCACGTATGCCACTCAAAAATCCATCAAAGGGCAAGCCATCGCTGACCACCTCGCTCAACTACCCCTCCCTGATTACGAACCAGTAAAAACTGACTTCCCGGACGAAGAAATATTTGCGCTTATTGAAGAAAAGGATATAGAGACATGGACGCTATACTTCGACGGAGCGGTCAACCAAAAGGGAAAGGGAATAGGAATAGCACTAATCTCCCCCGAAGGCGTCATTATCCCACAAGCGTTTCAGCTTACGTTTAAAGCCACCAACAATATTGCCGAATACGAGGCCCTGATAGCAGGTTTGAAGGCAGCCCTAACCCTAGGAGCTAAAAATTTAGACATTATTGGGGACTCCCTCTTAGTGATCCGCCAAACTCTTAAAAAACATCAGACTAGAGACCCAAAGCTGAAGCCATACAGAGAACTAGCCATAGTCCTGCTAAAACAATTTCGTGAGGTTACTCACATTTTCATACCCCGGACCGGCAATATTCTTGCAGTTTCTCTAGCCTCTTTAGCCTCATCGCTCACCTTCCCCTTATCTAGGACATCTGAAACAGTCACTATCCAGAGACTGGAAACACCTGCCACCGAACTCGGTGACTATAAAACTCAAAGTCTCCTAAAGATGAACCAGGCCAACAAAAATGCTAGTACCACGGAAATCCTAACCCTTGAACTAGGGGATATCGACGACGGAAATCCTTGGTACTTTGACATAAAAAATTACCTTGAAAACGGTTCATTCCCAAGCTACGCTACTAGCAACGACCAAAAATAGTCAAAAGGGTGGCGGTCAAATACTGCCTCCGAGGGGGGATACTCTTCCGAGCCTCCTTCAATGGGGAACTACTTAGGTGCTTGGACGACGAGGAAGCATATACCATTGTAGAAGAAGCTCACTCTGGAGTATGCGGAGGACACATCAACGCCCAGATGCTAGCGAAAAAGGTACTAAGAATGGGCTACTATTGGCCCACGCTTGAAGGGGACTGCAACAAGTACGTTAAGCGTTGCATCCAATGCCAAACCCATGCCAACAAGATACACGCACCAGCATCATCTTTACATCCCATGACTTTACCTTGGCCCTTCTCTATGTGGGCATTAGATGTGATAGGACCATTCCGGGACACTATAGAAAACACCACCCAAAAAGCCTTCATCCTCACCGCCACAGAATACTTTACCAAATGGGCTGAAGCCGAGTCCTATGTAGTAATTAAAAGCTCTACCCTGGCTCGTTTTGTCCGCACCCACATCCTTGCACGGTTCGGTACCCCCAAAGCGATTATAACTGACAATGGTCCCCAGTTCATCTCCCAAGAATTTCAAGACCTATGCAATAAACATCATATAGAACTTCATCATTCCACGCCATATTATCCACAGGGGAACGGTCAGGCAGAGGCCACCAACAAAACCTTGCTCAAAATTATAAAGAAAACGGTAGAAACCCATAAGGCTACCGATTGGCCTGATAAATTGGTAGACGCCCTCTGGGCATACCGGACCTCCATTAGGACACCCACTGGTCAAACCCCCTATTCACTCACGTTTGGAGCCGAAGCAGTAGTACCTTACGAAATCCTCGTCCCATCCTTAAGAATAGTACTAGAAAAAGATCTCCAAATTGAGGAAAGGAGGGAGGCACTCCTACTACGCCTCGAACTACTGGACGAAAAAAGGTTAAGAGCGGCATACCATGCCCAGGCCTACCAAAGGAGGGTGGCAAGGGCATTTGAAAAGAAGGTAATAAAAAGAAAATTTGAAATCGGTGAGTTAGTACTTAAGCAAATCATGCCATCAAGACAACCTCACCCAAGGGGAAAGTTGCAACCCACATGGGAGGGACCCTATGTGATCACCCATGCCTATTCCGGGAATGCCTACCACTTGGTAGATGCCGAAGGAGTCGAGGTTCCAGGTTCGTGGAAAGCACTTTATCTAAAGAAATCCCATGCGTTAATAGCTTTCAATACTTGAGAACTATTGTTCTTCCTTCCTGCGATTTCCAGCGTTTAGTACTTGATGATAGAATTATAAGACTCTCAAAGATAAACTCGTATCTATTTGAACACATCTCCGTCAAATCATGCCGTTTCCTTCACACACTGTTAACTGGACTAGATTCACCTGAAAGAAGAGAAATTGCCTACCCGTAGACTGGGACAATTTAAAACCCCCAAAGCAAAACATCCCTTATTTCCGCCCCACTCGTATTAACCCTAGGTCAAAATGAGGAGTTACCTAGACCTGGCATATGTCCCAAAACTGGCTCTGGCACCATACAAACACTTCTAGAGGGGAAGCATGAAAAGAATCGGGGTGAAAAACAGAAGAGCCCCCCCTCAAAGAAAAAAAAATCAGGCAATGAGAGGCCAACAAAAGAAAAATAACACCCAAGTGAACGGGTTAAACTCTCTATTTTAGCAGGCTTTCACGCCTTTACGCACGGTATACGCTAGACAACAGCTATACCAGTACAGGTCCAAACAACGGACTGTACTTTCCACCCAAAATAAAGAAGTGGTAAAAAAAAGAAAGCCAGAGGGACCTAGAAAGTAAGACATGTGCTAGACTGGGACAATTCTAAAAATTTGCCCGAATGGAAGATATTACTCTTACCCCATTCTCACCCCCCCCCCCTCTTTTATTTTCGCAATGGGATTCAAAATTGAACCATGTCTGCCGGGAAAGGTGAAATTTCGACCAAAGGTAGATCATTTCTAGATTTACAACTACACACACTCACATGAGTTCGCTTAGAAACTTGCCTATCCAAGAGAAGCTTATTTGACTTGACTCCTGGTACACTCATGGATTTTTCAGCATGTTTAGAATAATACGATCAAGCATTTGAAAACCGCGAACCTAGAAAAATCGGCACCTAAGGACAATACCTTTCAAATACAATCCTGGTTTGGACATAGGTGACCACAAGGGCTCCTCCACGGGGACTTGATAGTATCTTTTACTTCAAAAAATTGAGAACATTGCTCTCTCACGAAAGAAACCATCGAAGAATTAAAATGCCCCCTTAGGCTAATTACACTTACGCATAAGCTTGCATTTTTCTTTTCCGAAAACCCCTTGGCGTCCGATTTTCTGGGAATATTAAAATTGACCCCCCATACCTAATATTAAGATTGTCCCCACTCATTTCATACCCTTCCGCACATGCTTGAGAAGAAATTATCCCACTTACGCACATGCTTAAAATTTTTCTTCACTCACGCACTTGGAATCCTTCCTTGCATACTAAAGCATGGTCTCCCGCACTTTACTTTCTCGCATTATCTTTCCATTTCACCTTAAGATGGATTGTAGCCCTTGACAATTCAAGCAAGAAAGAGCTCGAAAGTCAATGCAGGGCCGCAATCCGGACAGATTTAACACTAGGTCCATGGAAGGGATGTTTTTATAGGTCTCGAAGGTTGAAACGGTCACAAAGGCTTTCGGCAGCAGCAGCAGACAGGAGCAGCAGAACCAGATTGCCCCAGGTAGGGGGCGGCTACACCCGACTAGCCGCCTCCCTTTGGACGGCTAGTTTACACTAGCCGCCCCTGCCCTTTGTCTCAGGTGAGCAGTCCCAGGCAGGGGACGGCTGAACCTAACTAGCCGCCCCTCACTGGGCGGCTAGTTTACACTAGCCGCCCCTTGCCTGCATCCATTTCAGCTATGTCAGTCCATATCCAATCAACTCTTCAACACTTCTTTACCTATAAAGATCAATTCTTTCCAAAACCTGCATGTACACATTTCATACACATATTCATACACAAAACATGTATAGATACCATGCTAAAACAATTATATATCAAAACCCTACATCCATCCATGAATCAAACCTATAAAAGCCAAGATTCACCTACACGCACATACGTATCCATAAAAAAATCCATGCTAAACTACTCTAAACCATGCATACAAAACGAGAAATTAAATTGTCCCACCAAAACCATAAACATAGATTGTTCTTCTAAAACCTAAGAGAGTGCATAAAAAAGAATCTTTTCCACCGAGAGCTTCAAAACTCCGAAGTCTTGAGCTATACTTCACCAAAATAATCACCTGAGTCAAAAAGAAAAGAAGAAAAGCATGAATTCCTTGCATATATATACCATTAATCTGCCTAAAACCAAGACACAAAGAAGCTATACCTCGGCGTATCGTCATCCGTTGGAGGCTGAGTGGGAGGAACATCCTGGCTTGGTTGAGAAGGGAGCGGTGGTTGATGAGAAGACTTCTGGAGCGTTGGGAGCGGCAGGAGTCTCTCGAACCGAAGACGCAGCCCTCGCGTATATCCCATGACTCCGAGACGCCGAAGGACGAGAAGCACGGCTAAAGGTGGCCCCAGTGGCCAAAGAAGCCGAGAGAGAATGGTCAGGCTCAAGCGGAAGAAGGTCAAGGTCCGCTTCGGTCATGGAGCCCCCTCCAACCAATTTCCCCCTCGTAGTCGCCTCCCAGAGATGGACCTGCTGCATATCTCTGTCTCTCCTCTCCAATCTCTGTCGGAGGCGACTCTCTGTCCCCCTGGCCCGATCCTCGGCAGCCCTCAACCTCTCCTCCAACTCCCATGCCCTCGCCTCTGACGCCCTGAGCGCCTCCCGATCCCTATCCCCGGCCGCCTGAAGAGAACGAACCAAGTCCCCCATCAAACCTTCGGGAACGCCCGCTGAAGCCTCCAACTCCGACACCCTCATCTGGAGGGAGTCCCTCTCACGGCCTAGGGTAATGAAACCCTCCTCTCTCGAGGCCATCATGGACCTCAGCCGGTCCGTCTCCTCCTCAGCTCGAGAAGCCCTACCCCTCGCCTGGCCCAGCTCCATCCGTGTGGCCGTCAATTCACTCCGGGCCGCATCTAACTCCCTCGTCAACTCGAGCTCTCGCTCGAAACCATAGAAGGAGGAGGGGCGGAAGAAGAAGAAGCGCCATCAACCCTCGCTCTCGACAGAGCATCCACCTGAGCCTTGAGGACCCGGACCTGGTCCTGCAAGCGTCTCCGTTGCATCCGCAACGCCTCTATCTGCCTGGCCCGCGCTTGGAGGTGCTCATTGGCGGTCTTAAGCCTCTTCTCCATCTCATTCAACTCAACCTACAAAAGGAAATACCATTCAGAAGATACTCAAGCAAGGGAGAACGAGAAAAGAAAAAAAAAGGGATTTTTAACTTACATAAGCGTCCGGGATCTCCTCCTCCATCGTCCCGAGGATACCCGCATACTCCTGACGATACCAAACTAGGTATTCGTCACTCGAAGTCACCTCGGGACGACGCTCCACCAAGACGCCTCGGCCCATCCATCCCGCCACGTACGTAGCATAATTCCTCAGGAGATTCGTGTCCCGAGGAATCCCAGCCACCGGAATCGAGGGGCGCCGCGGCAGAGGATCGGGCACCCACTGATGATACCCAAGCTGGCGGACGACCCGGCTGATCGCATGGAACACGACCTCATTGAAATAGTTCAACCAGACGTCTCGCGCTAGAGCCTCGGGAACCTCCTCCAAGTAAGGCCTCCACGTCATCTAAAAAAGCATCGAAAGATAGGAAGAGCGCTTAGTCAAAAGAAAACCAAATACAAGCCAAGGAAATTCGAAGAAAAACTTATACCTCTTCCTCCGACAAGACACGGAAGGCCTCTCAGAATTGAGCGAGGCGGTGCAAGCGAGAAGACCCCGGGGTTCCCATCTCATAGCCCAAGGGAGGGCATGATCAAACGGAGCCAAAGTCGGGCGATCAATGAGAAATGCTCGTACCCGAAGATCTAGCAAAACAAGAGGGACATTATCATGATCAAAGTGAGCTAAACCAAGAAGAAGACACTTACCACTTACACATACCTGAAGAAATGGCGCGAAGCCACCAAGGTTCATTCCCCCGGCCCTCTTGACCTTCTTCGAGAGCTCCGCGAATAGATGGGCAAGCATCGCCGCTCCCCAAGCATAGCGCCCCATGCCCTCCAAGTCCCTCATCAGCAGGAGAGAATGAGAAGAAACCTTGTCGAAGGCCGTCGAGAAGAGGACCCGACCGAAGAAGTAAAGAAAGAACGCCCTCAACTCCCTCCGTGCCCTCTGTGGACACGCGGCCACCTCTCTCGCCTTGATCATCGCCCGCTTCCTCTCAAAGCCAGCTGCAGCTTCGCCCTTCTGACGCTCTGTAAAGGAACCGAGGCCGTACTGCCCCGAAAGCCTCCCCAAAGGGATCCGGTTCAGCGTCCGCTCCCGCTCTACGAACTCCCATTCCCCGATCAACTCTCGGAAAGACCCCTGTAGTCCGCAAGGGTGGCCGCAATCACCGCCTCCCCCAAGACCGGAAGGCCGGTGATATGATGGACGTCCTCGAGCGTCGGCATGACAACGCCGGTAGGGAGAATGAACGTACAACTCTCCGGGTCCCATCTCTCCACCAAGGCCTCCACATATGGGCGATGGACGTGGAACGGCTCAATCAGAAAGAAAGAACGGAAGCCCGCCCCATCCACTAAGCTCCTCTCCTCCTGCCCCAAGGCATTATACCACCGCTTCGTCCCGTGCCAAAGGGCCCGGATGCGATTTGGCCTTTACAAAACAAACGAAATGGGTTAGTCCAAAGCGATCGAGAGGTAAGGATCCAAGTCTAAATGAATTCATTTCCTAGAAACCATGCTTAGCACAATAAAACTCCTACACATTAAAAACTAAAAAAAGGGGCATGAAATATGAGACTTCATACGAAAATTTACTCTCCTTTATTTACAAAACATACCTATAAGATCACATGCTTTACCCTCTTATCCCACCGTGGTCATTGCTCGTATGCTTCATTTTACCGCCTATCATGCTTATATACCTTCCCTAAAACACACCAAAACATATAGGAAGCACTTGAACCTGCAGAATGCATGCATACACTCCCTCATACTCTACCACGATCAAACACGTACAAAATCACATACACGTAGAAAAGTATCGCATGCAAGCATACTAGCTATATCATTTCTCTCTCCTTTGTATGCATATAACAAACATGGATATATGTATAGAAATTGCCCCCTCCCTATAAAAACAAACCCATATCGGCATGCCTACGCGTCCCACCAAGATTAACTTATACACAAGCATGCCTATTTTTAAACACACATATACAACCTGTTCATACCAACCAAAACACATGCATATACACCAAAATAAAAAGGCTAAGACTAAAAGGTTAGGAACATACCACGGCCCGTGTGGACCCAGGAGCGTCCACCTCGGCCTCATCGGGATCGTCCATCCCGTCGTCCTCCTCCTCCTCATCCCCCTCGAACACAGCCTCCTCGCCTCAGCCCCAGCACCAACACCGGCCTCTGCAGCCCCGGTGCCCATACCCTCGGCCTCCCCGGCCCCATACCTAGCCTCTCCTATCCCCTCCACCCTCCCCACGCCGGAGATAAACTCCGCAAAAACCCCATAGCCCTACTTTCCTCCTCCTCAGCCCTAGCCTCTGTGGCCTCCCTATCCAACATCCCAACGAGGGCATCCAACGACGCCCTCACATCCTCAGTAACCCCCTCAGCCCCGGCCCCCTCAATTGCACCCTCAGCCGATCCCCCGACCCCCAAGAGCACCTCCTCGACCACCGCCGGTCGATCCCCACGCCGCCTCTTGCGTGTGGAGCCAATCATGCTACTCCCAACCTCCGGGCAGTCCCCAAGGGCAAGTCTCCAACCTCACCTGACCCGATATCCACCGGCGGCACCTCCGTCCTACCCATAGCCTCCCCCACAGCCTCGACCTCCAGCCTATCGCTCTCCGATGATGAAGAGCTCGGGCTACGCTCTCCACGAGCCACCCGTGGTCGTTTTCCATCGAAACGATCGCCTTCGACCTCGTCATCTTCCTCGATTTGAAAAGAAAAAGGAGAACCCAAACCTAGGGTTTCGAAATCAAGAGAAAGAGAAAGGATTGAGGTCGAAATGGAGGAAGAAAAGGCAAAGAAATCAGGGTTTTTGGGTTTGAAACCGAAGAAAAGAAGAAGAAGACGGGAGAAACCGTTTTGAAAAGTGGGAAGAGAGAGGGTCCCTTTTTCAGTTATAAGGGACCCAGTCCAGGGGCGGCTACTCGCGTGTAGCCACCCCCTCTCGGGCGGCTAGTTACAACTAGCCGCCCCTCCCAGTTTTCCTCTTTCACTTAAAACCCCTTTCCAATCTCTTTTCAGCCCTAAATTTCAAGGTTTTCCATACCAAACAGCCATGTATTGGCTTATTTCCATACACTATTTGATCAAACACGACTTTCCCAAGTTTTGCCACACTTTCAGTACCGTTCAAATTCGAATTTCTTCAGTTCTGGTTCTTTTCCAGAGTTCTTATCCTTCGGATGATCCAATTCACCAAATCAAACTTTTACCTGCTTTCTGTTGGCGATATCCCATCCTTGCTGAGTTTTCCCAAGCACGGGAACGGTAGGCACGAGGAAACTGACGCTGGGCTGCTCCCCGCACGATAGCTAAGAACCCCGACCGCGGGTTGGATCACTCACCATTTACTTTTCCCCGCCTTCCACCTGGATCATCCTTTCGGCTAAAAATTCTAAGTCAAGACCTAGCCTCTGACAGTCTAAATCAACTCCCCGAATAGTACCGTTTGTGTTGACACAACTTCTTGAAGGACGGGCCGGCCAAAATAGGGGTCTCTTTCCTTATCATCGGTCGAAGTCTTTCCTGCTTCACACAAAGACTCCGTCCGATGAGGGACAATTGTAGATACCCTAATTTTGACCGTCCAGAGAGACTGAAAATACTTCAAGTAACACACGGAAATATCCCACATTTGGACATCTAAATAGAGAACCAAAGTTCAGGAAGCCCTAAACCCTAACCCTAGCCCTGACCTAAACCGGAAACCCTAACCCTAGCCCTAAACCCCAACCCTAGCCCTGACCTAAACCGAAACCCTAACCCTAGACCTAAACCTCAACCCTCGCCCTGACCTAAACCGGAAACCCTAAACCTAGCCTAAACCCCAACCTAGCCCTGACCTAAACCTAAACCCCAAACCCTACCCCAAACTAGACCCTGGCCCCAAACCAGAACCCCACCTAAGAAAAACCCTAAAACCCTGAACCCCTGGCAATGGGCGGCTAGCGCTAACTAGCCGCCTGGTAGGGGCGGTAGTTAGCACTAGCCGCCCCCTGGCCGACTTTGGACCAGTCCCCTGGATGGGACACAAAGCAATATTAAATGCTGATCATTGTGGCGTGTCATGACCTTTAGCCGCCCAACCTTAGCCAGATCAACCCAAGTAACCGACCCAAGCCACCGCCTGTCAGAGATGGGACATTTGGCAGGTTATGATATGGGCGGCTACCAGGAAGTAGCCGCCCCATCCTGGGTGGCTAGTTAGCACTAGCCGCCCTTCACCTGGTCTCTGACAGAAGAACCAGAGAATTAATGAGGGGTCTAATCGAAGCCAACCCACTCTATTACCCCCTGGACATTCCCCTGCCTCTCTTTTACTATAAATAGAGGAGGTCCCAAGCCTTTAAACCCATCACCACCAATTCACACAACCATTCAACACCGACATCCCACAATTCACATTCCCTTTCCCACTAGAAATCCCAAGAGAGAGAGAGAGAGAGCCCCTTTTGTGAGAGAAATACCCATTTCCCTACATAAAATACCCTCTCATCCCACCCTCCAGAAACCCGGGCTAAACCTAGCTTAGCCTCTGTCCAAAAACCAAACCCATTTCCTACTGAAGTCCTGTCCAAACCAGACCAGGTCCTGGATGGCTAAACCCTAGTAGCCGCCCCTCACCAGACGGCTTGACCCCACTAGCCACCCCCTATAGACACCCCATTTGCACCCCCTATGTCCCAAGACTCCTTTAGTCAAGCCCCGGAAGCAGAATAGGATTATCTGTTTTTCACCTCTGTGTACGGTATATCCGTGTCTCAGAGCGGAGACCCCACAAACTCCTCACGTAGGCGATCAAATCCAACCCCACCCCTTTTCCTGCTTTTAAAAAAGCAGGTGGTGATCACACAAACCCCTGAGTCCTCTTGAGCCGCTATCGGGTGCCTCAACCAGGAACGACACCCCTCACCCTTCCGAGAAGACGATCCGACCGAGCCCGCCAGGGCACGCATCCGATCTGAATCCCCGAAGAACCCCCACACACGCACGCGCACCCGCGCACCGCCGGGACCCTTTCCGAAAGCACCGACAACAACACAACGCGGCCATTCGGAGGCCTTCCCGACGATACTGACAGTAACGAGTCGGGCCCAACTGACGGAACCCAAATCGGTGGCCTCTACGATGGCCACATAGGTTAAAGAATGAGGACAATCAACACATGGTTATGACCACGAAAACGAGAAGGGCATGACCACTCAGGTCTTCGTCGCAAAACCAGCACCCGCACAAAAAAAAAGTCACCCACGTTATGGGCATAAGACCATACAAAAGGCCACCACAGGTGTTATATATGTGTCACATTTTGGTCTAATGGTCACCTTTGGGTCATTTCTGGCCATTTTTTAATTTTTCTTTTTTTTTTATCAGAGCCGCTAAAATTTTGCTTTTTAGCCTTCATGAGCTGGAGTACTCCAATTAGAAATCTAACTGTATATTATGGGTCTTGGTACCATTTTATACCACCCATAAAAATTTCATCGAATACCGGTAACGTTTTAAAAATTATGCAGTTTCAAACCATATCCGGGTTTCGGTCGTTACTGGTTTGTTTGGTGGAATAGTATTGGAATAGTTGGTGGTTATGGTGACCCTAGGTAACCTCACCCCCCATTGCTTAAGGATTAAGAAATCCTTTGGTTATTTTTAGTGTGTGTGAGTGAGGGTAGCTTAGGTTCACCTCCCCTCTTTTTCTTTCCTTCTCATTACCTCCCTTACTATTCCTTGTTGTAGTCGTGGATTGTGTTTCCTGTCCCTCTCACTCCCTCTTTCAGCCCCTTTTTTGTGCTGTTGTTGAAGAAAATCAAAGAGAGAGAAGGAAGTGAAGGAAGGGAAGGCACAAAGGTTGGTGTGTGTGTGTGTTTGTTGTTGTTATGGTTTCTCCCTCTCCTTCTTTTCTCTATGCTCCCCCCCCTGTTTTCAGCCATTAGAAGGCTGAGGAGGAGCTTGTGGGGTTGTGGTGGTGGTAGTGGTGGTTGTGGTAGCCGTTGGTGCACGAGCGGCCCCCGAACCTCCATTTCCTTTTCCCCCACTTGGTAGGCTCCCCTTCCCCCCCCCCCCAATCTTTGTGTTTCTCTTGTTATTATGGTTGTGGGGGTGTCTTGCATGCTAGGTGTATGGGTTTGGGTGTGTGGGAGGGGCTGGTGAGGGGTTCAAGGGGTCTGGGCGCGCGTGCGGGTCTGTCCGCGCCTGTGCGCTAGCAGGCATGCGCGGAGGGGAGGCTGGCAGGGTCTGGCGGGCGCATGCGCATGCGCGCGGGGGTCAGCGGACGTGCGTGAGTGGTGCTGGGCATCTGGGCGTCTGGGCACACGGGAAGTGCCCGCGAGCGCGCGTGGGCAGGGCATCTGGGTGCGCGAACGGGTGCGGGAGCTCGTGCACGCGTGCGTGCACGTGCGGGTGTGTGCGGGGGCCACACGTGTGGCTGCCCGAGGGCTCGGGTAGGTGTCGGGGTGCTTGGATATGCATGCGTACGTGTGTACTTGCATGCGTGCGAGCGCATATACATGCATGTCTAAGCCTTTGACATTTCTAGTTAATTTTAAGTGTTTTTATATGGTTATACTCACCTTATTTGATGCCTATGTCTTACAGATCTTGGCGAACGATCACGCAACGACCCGGGTTGTGGTGAGTGGGACGATCCAACCCAGTTGAGAGGCATTTGATGCACGTAGATGTGCATTGCCCTCCCCTGGGGCACCATAACTACATATTAACTATGTTTGTATGCATATGTTATTAATTGCCTTGCTAGGTCCCATCCATGTCATGTTAGACATGTATGCTAGGGTTATGCATCCATGTACCATGTATAACCATGTATAAGATCAATGCATGCCTAGATGCCATGTCCCATGTTAGACTAGCTTGGAGCCATGCATGTTCCCATCTTGCTTAATTTATTTTTAGACCGAAATGAGAGTGTGTAAGCATAAACCATGTCTTAGATGATATTGTAATAGTTGTGGTTAAATTATGTAATTGCTTCCATGATTAATTCGTTGTATAGTTAAACTTGTGTTGTATGTCATGTATACACTTTTATGAGACCATGTATCTTGCCTAATGAATTTAGGCAAGTGTATGACCAATTATGGGGTCATACCACGGCATTGTGTCGAATGATATGTTTTTTCCGCATCTAAGTTATGCGCCTTGGAGGGAATTCACAAGAATTCGTTACCTCAGTGTTTAGTAACCGGTGACGACGGATCCAAGAGGATCGTATCCGCGAGTGTAGATCTTTCTCCCCTTTGTTGAATTCGCGTAGGAACTTTCCAGCATTGAAAACGCTGTCCTGGCACCGGGCTCCCATCCGTAGGTATTACCAATGCACTCGGGGACGTACTGATCGTGGGAGTATGTCAGGTAGAGGCTACCGGGGAAAGGGCTACCGGTGGACCAAGGGTGTAGAGCAATCTAATCTCTCCCAAAAGGCCTATGTCACCCCTAAAGGGTGGGGTGGCTCGGCATCACTATGACCCACCAGGTGTAGATACCCCAATTTTGACCGTCCAGAAAGACAGAAATACTTCAAGTAACACCCGAAAATATCCCACATTTGGACATCTAGTAGAGAACCAAGGTTCAGGAAACCAGAAACCCTAACCCTAGCCCTAACCTAAACCAGAAACCCTAAACCCTAGCCCTAACCTAAACCGGAAACCCTAAACCCTAGCCCTAACCTAAACCGGAAACCCTAAACCCTAGCCCTAACCTAAACCGAAAACCCTAACCCTAAACCCTAGCCCTAACCTAAACCGGAAACCCTAACCCTAAACCCTAACCCTGACCTAAACCTCAACCCTAACCCTAAAACCTAACCCTGACCTAAACCCTACCCTAAACCAGACCCTGGCCCAAACCAAGAACCACCCACCTAGAGAAACTCCAAAAAAACCCGAAAAACCCTGAGTCCCTGGCAAGGGGCGGCTAGCCCTAACTAGCCGCCCCATAACAAGCGGCTAGTTAGCACTAGCCGCCCCCCTGGACGACCTTGAACCGCTTCCCTGGATGGGACATAAAGCAGCATTAAATGTTGATCATTGCGGCGGGTTGTGACCTTTAGCCGCCCTATCTTGGCCAGATCAACCCAAGTAATCGACTCAAGCCACCGCTTGTCAGAGATGAGACGTTTGGCAGGTCATGATAGGGGCGGCTAGTTAGCCGCCCTTCACCTGGTCCTGACAGAAGAACCAGAGAATTAATGAGGGGTCTAATCACACACACTATTAGCCAAGCCATTCTTTTACCCCCTGGATATTCCCCTGCCTCTTTTTTACTATAAGTAGAGGAGGTCCCAAGCCTTAAAAAAATCCACAATCTACAATTTCACATTCCCAATTCACAACCAATTCACTCCCTTTCCCCACTAGAAATCCCAAGAGAGAGAGAGAGAGAGAGTCCCTTTTGTGAGAAAAATACACATTCCCTACATAAAATACCCTCTCATTCCACCCTCCAGAAACCTGGGCTAAGCCTAGCTTAGCCTCTGTCCAGAACCAAACCCATTTCCTATCAAAGTTCTGCCCAAACCAGACCAGGCCCCAGACGGCTAAACCCTAGTAGCCGCCCCTCACCAGACGGTTTGATCCCACTAGCCGCCCCCCTATCCACGCCCCATTTGCACCCCTATGTTCCAAGACTCCTTTAGTCAAGCCCCGGAAGCAGAATAGGATTACATGTTTTTCACCTCTGTGTACGGTATATCCGTGTCTCAGAGCGGAGACCCCACAAACTCCCCACGTAGGCGATCAAATCCAACCCAACCTTTTCTTGTTTTTAGAAAAAGCAGGTGGCGATCACACAAACCCTGGAATCCTCTTGAGCCGCTGTCGGGCGCCTCAACCAGGAACGACACCTCACCCTTCCGAGAAGACGATCCGACCGAGCCCGCCAGGGCATGCATCCGATCCGAATCCCCGAAGAACCCCCACACACGCACGCACCCCCCACCGTCGGATCCTTCCCGACATTGATGGAATCCGATGCCGACACCAGGTTGTGCAGTTACTCCCATTTTCGAGACTTTAATGAATTTATAAAGGTTGATATGTGTTGTGTTGCATGGATTGTACCATTAATTGAGCATGTGGCTCACCCCTCGCATATGTTTTTCTCCAGTTATCACTGAACTGGATCTGAAGGAGGAGCTCCCCGGGGCATAGTACTAGTAACGGAGCAGCGTCCGCGTTTTGGGTCTGCGAGTGTGAGAGGCCATCAACATCCCCCTTTTTTCTTGTATGTATCGTTAGTTGTGCTTGTGCACAGTACTTGTTGTTGATGTCTTTTGTTGTATATTTGCTCTAACATGACAGTTGATTATGTATTCTAATCTGTAATATGTCTTTGATTTACATACTTGGTCGTTTAAGCTTCCGTTATATATATATTATGCCATCTACTTTGTTAACTGCTTTATTGCCTTTGTTGTTGTATGGAGTCTTTATTGATCTCGTGTATGGATTACTGATATTATATATATCTATTGCCACGTCTCGGGGACGGCCGCCCTGGGGCGTGACAACATGTAAGTCAAGAAGATTTTTCATTTTACAATTTTTTTCGGTTACAGAGAGAGAGAGAGGAGCTAAGCGCGACCATCCCTTCATCTCCTCGGGATGCGAGTGGGCTTCCGACAATGGTACAATATCTCGCACTAGGGCAGAAGCCTTCTTTGCGATCAATCACATCTGGGTGCGTCCTCTTCGGATCGCCCTCTGGAAGAAGGCATGAATCCCAATCTTCATGGAAGCTTTGGGTCCTGGTAATGCTGAGGCCGTCCATCATGATGCTCTCGAACTGACCAAGCATTTCCTAGTTTGCTAGCAAGTGGGTCTATAGCCCGAATACCATGTCCTCAAAGCGGTTCTGCTCTACTTCGACCTGAGAAAGACAAAGTGCCGTACTGAGGGCCATATCTTTGGCACGAGCCAAGGCCCCCAAACCGAGGAGGGAAATGCGGATCTCCCCGAAGCCTTGGCGGACTGGGAGGAGGGCAGTATATCCCCTCCTAGTGCTTGTCATGCACCCCTAATGGCGATTACCTCATCCTTCCATCCTCGATCGGTGTCTGGTGCTTTGAGGATGAGACACCACCCGTCCCTCATGGTAAGATGATAGAGGTCGGTGTTGTTGGGATAGAGACCAATCTAGTAGTACATGATCTCGGCCAGATCGAGGCCATACTCCCTTGTCTCATTCAGATAATGGGCAGCATGGAGGATGCGAAAAGTGTTCGGATGCACCTGTAGCGCGGCGAGGTCGAGACTTTTATGATTCTCGGAGGTCATTAATGTCTGCTAGGTGTCAAGCCGTGTCGCCTCGTCTAACGAGCACACTTACACCATTTCTACTAGACGGATGGACGTGACCGAAACCAAGTCTCGAGCAACTTTGGACAATCCTTCAGACGGTGATTCGGTATGTCGTGTACGGACCAGAACTAAATTTGAGAGAACCCGGATTGACGATGCGCAGTCAAAATCTACATTGACATCTATGTTCTGCCCAAATCCATAAAACCAAGAATCAAGTACCAGGAGGCTAGTCCAAACCAATTGTCGAACCTAAGCGGCTCGTTTCAAGTAGCCGACGCCCTCTCCCCTTTTAGCGCCCCCCCTTCAAGTTTTTATCAAGCAGAAAAGATTCCCCTTTTTCACCTCTGTGTGCGGCCGGCTGTATCTCAGAGAGGAGAACCCTCCAAAATCCATTGCGAGACGAACCTAGCCCAATTTCAAAGATCCCAAATTTCAATACCGACAATGATGAGTTAATGGCACATGGATCTCCCCGAAGCGTCGCCATGATGATGGAACCAAGACCTATTAGACACATGTCAAGATCTTGACGGACCTCCTGGATGTCCTGTCAAGGCCCGCAGTACGAGTTGTCAGTCCAGATCTTCTAGAATCCTTTGACTAAACAAAGTCCAGGACGACTATACCCACCCCCTCAACCCATTGCAGACCGAGGACGCTCATTCAATTAAGTATACTCGACCTTTGGGGTTCAAGGGTGAGGACTCCCTCAATCCGTTGCAGATCAAGGTCGCACATTCAATTAAGTCACGCTCAGCCTCGCAGGTCAGAGGCAAGGACTCTCTAGGTTGGTTATAGACCGGGGCAGCGCATGCGGGTGATTTGACGAGGATTGAGTCCCCCGTCCCCCCGAGGTGGTCAAGGTGAATTTTCAAATTCAAATTCTCCTAAAGATGAATACACAGCATATACAAAAAATCATCAAAAAGCACATATTCATTTATTATATTTATGTATCACTTTTATACAATTGAAAGGCACCCCGTAGGGGACCAGAACTTCAGAGAAACATAAATTTTGCTACGGGCGTCGAAACGGATCATATTACATATATTTTTGGGGCAGCTCGACGAGCCCATCGCGATGGGTAAGTGCCTAAGGAACGTTTCCACCGTCTCGGATTCAAAAATTTCCATCATTTTGGCCCCCGAAACTCCCATTTTTAGGAAAATTTTTGTTCCTCGTCGTTTTTCTGGAAAAATTCTCATCCTCTGGCCGAGGGCGTACAATTTCGTATATCGAGGATGGTAAAACAAAGGAGCTCCGTTAACAATAATTGATATGCAAGGGGAAGATATTACAAGGCAGTGCAAAAACCCTAATCTACTCAACAAGGTGAAAGGCGGGACTGCTGAAAGGAGAAACCACCTTTTGAGCGGCTGAGAAGGGAGAAGAAGTCCGAGTCTCGAGGGGTCGCGAACCTGAAATCCATCCCCTCCCCCTACTAGGCGTGCAAGCTTGAGCTGGTTGAACCTGACCCAACCCGGTTCATGGGCGGGTTCGGGTTGGGATGTTTCTCTGTCGGGTTCAGCCTGACCCAAACCCGAACTAACCCAAACCCAATTCGGATCGGATTCAGGTTGGGAGGTCGGGTTAGGTGGGCTCAACCCGAACCCAATCCCCCAGTGCATGTTAAGATAAAAAAAATTATACTGCCATAACAACTTACCCACTCCCAAAACCCTAAACACAAATCACATCTCTTCTTTCATTGCAGTTGTCACACTTTTTTTCATTTCACAACACAACCACAAATCAACTTCGCTAACCCTCTGATCATTAGCCCTCACAAACTTCGTCGGGTCAACTGGAACGACACCACAATGATCGCGACCGCACCGAATACGAAGGCGGAAGAGGCAGAAGTGGAGGAAGGCGAAGTTGAAGAGGCCATTGGACTCGCCGGTGCAGTGGGCGAGGGAGAATGAACAACGGGTTTTCGTATGTTGGTGGCGAATTGAAGAACATTTCGTAAGTTGGTGGCGAATTGAAGAACATGTCAGTGACGGTGGTGGTGTTGGTGAGATTTGAATTTGGAGAGAGGATCTGTGGGGGAGGGGATTGAGGATGGTTTTGGACCATTTTGATTGGTTTGTTTACTTTTAATCAGAATTTGGAATATGCATTCATGTTAAACTATTTGGATTTTAAAGTATTTTTTGTGATGAATGTATGTTTAATTAATTAGAGTTTGTTGTGTTTATTAAATATTTTATGATATTTTTAGGGGTTAAACCTGAGTTCGACCTGAGTCCAACTGGAGCTTGACCCGAACCAGAGTTCAACCCGAACCCGACCCAAACCCTCAGGTTGAAGTCGGGTTTAGGCTCGAGTTGCGTCCTTCGGGTTGAGGTTGGGTTCGGGCTATGTGCATCATGGGTTGGGCTTGGACAGACCTTCAACCCGATCCAACCTGTCCAAGTTGCACCCCTACCCCCTACTCCCAAGGTAATCGGGGGAAATTGGGGCGGTGGATCAAAACCAGTTTACTGAGTGACTTTACAAGGAAGTTCGCTCGGCCCCCCTCGAGGTGCGTTGCAGAATGATCCCAAACAAGTTCTCTTCTAGCAGGCAACATCAAGCTCGGCGACCACATGAGCTCATTTTTCACCATGTGCGGGCGCTCGAGAGATGGACGGGTGGAGCCAAGTGGGAGATGTGAGGCGGGACAATCGAGTGGCTTCGGTATCAAACCGAGAACACTGACCCCGTCCCCTTGATACGTCTTCTTTCACCACTCCATCGGTCGATAAGCACGCCCGATACACCAAACAGGTCGCGTGATCAAATCGCCTTTGCATGCCTCACTGAAAGGGAGGAAAAGCCCTCCATCCCAACGGCGGAAGGGTGTAGGGGCTTGTAGCAAAAGGCAAGAAAGATCAAAAGGACGAAGGGAGTAGGGGTTCCATGGCAACAAGGGGTAATTCATTTGTCAAAGAGAGAGATGGGAGAATGGTTGGCTGAACCCTCCGTTTTATAGGGCACTAGCCTTAATGGTTGTGTGAACGAACGAAGCGGCGCATTTAATGTGGCCCTCTGGTTCCGAAGGGTCGCACACATTAATTGCAAAGCCTTGTAAGACGAAAACCACGTGGCGAAAGTCGGGCATTCAACGCTCCATCCGTCAGGTTCAAATTACGAAAGATCATGCACTAAATCTTTTTGAATCCTACGAGAGACTACAATGATCGTGAAGAAAGATGTGCTCTCTGCCAACTGAGGAAGATCAATTCTTCTGCCCCTTTGATTTTCAAAGGACCAAAAGAGGGGGCATATGTAGAGGGGGAATTTCACTCTCTTCTAAGGGCGACACGTGTCTCGGCTAACCAGGTAAACGGGTAGCGTGACTCGGCTTAGGTTAGAACCGGGTAACCTTCGGCAAGATAGAAAGAGGCATGATGACTTGACAAGAGAGTCCTGCTCGAGGATCCCCTAACCCGAGCAGGGCACTTTGGATTGAGTCTCCTCCACCATGAGCGTTATGGCAAGAAGGCCACAACTGCGACCAGACCAACACCTTCCCTAGGATGACTGGGTCGATCGATCAGACTAGCCACTCAAACCCAACATGATAGTTGGAGCGTGCCACCCTGACCTAGGTTTGGACCCGGCCTTAACAAGAGGAAAAAGTGACCATTGACACCACAAGGCGAGGTCAGGGTTGCTCTACTTCGCCGAATTGGCAGAGACGTGCCCTGACCCCGACAATCCTCCTGCTACTGTTTGTTGCAATTGCAGTTAGGGCCTATGAGAGGGTTAACACATGGCCACAACATCATAACAAACCACCAGTCTCTAATCCGATGGAATCTTTCATGCCAGAAGATTCCAATCGAGATAGAGGGATGTCTGGGTAGGAAGTGACGTGGCCACTCACTCGGCCACAAGGGCAAGGAGAGCAGAGAGAGGAGATTCACAAGTAAGTAATTCTGATTCTAGAAATTTCATCTTCTTCTCCATTTCATTTTCTCCATTCATTCACTCCACTAACTTGAGTGTCGGAGTCCCTTTGGCTGACACCACACCGGTGTCCCCTAGGCTATCTCGGTGCAAGATCTCAGGCTCGACAACTTGTACCTTCACCTGGAGGCGGACCTCCGACCTGACAACTCTTACTGAAGGAAAACACCACCTTCAGTTCCCAAATACTTGCTGAGCCATTGAATATCTGAGAGAGATGGACCATCAAATGTTTTTTATTATTATTATTCTATTCTAACCGACTTCATTACAATCGACTCATTTACACACATGATCAATGTTTTTATCACGGAATTCATTAAGACATTTGATACTTCAACCTCTTTTTCCTAGTGCCCACCACAAAAAAATAGAATTCTTTTGGGGGTCGGGACAATATAGGAAGGGTGAAGAGAGAAAGAAAGAAAGAGAGTAGGGTTTAGGGCCTAAGATGGCGGAGAGGTCGGGGAGGGGAGGGGAGAGATAAAGGAGAAAAAGAGGGATAGAGAAAAAGGGTTGCCCCTGTTTTTTTTCACCCCCATTGCCCTTTTCTCTCCCCCTCGTTGGTCCTCCACCTTTCTCCTTTCCTCTCCCTAGCATCATGAGCCCCCACCCCATGGTCCTCTCTCTCTCTCTCTCTCTCCCCCCCCCCCCCAACTATCCCCACCTCCAAAAAAATCTTTTTATTGTGTGGTGAGAAAGGAAAAGAAGGATGAGGATAAACACACCCATTTGTTGCACAGCCATACATGACACTTCGTCGCTTATTCACAAATAATCATTATTTTTATTATGATTACACACACATGCATTTGACACTTCTATTGCTCACACTTTTACACATTGTGATAACTGGACTAATTGGTTTTACGATGTACATCCGAATCGTATCTCTATGCTGCCAATCAAATATTAGAATATATAAAGAAATTAATAGATTTGGGGCTGAACAACCCCCCCCCCCCCCCCCCCCCCTTGTCCTCACAGAGGGTGAGGGATAAACACACCCATCTATTAAATACCCATACATTTGACACCTATGTCCCTCATTTACATGAAATCATTGTTTTTATCATGAAGTTTGTTACACTTATACATTTCACACTTTTGTCACACTTCTTTCACACTGTAATCACCTCTTTAGCTGTTTTTTACAATACAAGTATAAATCATATCCCGTAGTTCTTATTGCCAATGAAATATTAGAATATGTAAAAAATATGGAGATTTGAAACTGTTCTTTCAAAAGTTATAATCCCGAGGGGTTAAAAATATATAAGAGAAATTAAAACAAATTTATGATTTGATCGTACCACAGGCCAGTGATACATCAAGCATACAGCCTCAATTATGTTGTGGGCACGTCTATCCCCACCAATAATTTCCCTTAATCCACTATAAAAATAAAAACCCCGTGTTGGCTGTTCCCACCAATCTACGTCGATCAAACTTGATCGTCATTTCATATTTTGGGGGACCAAACTCGGTTGTCATTAGTTCGGTCACCATTTCAGGTTTTGAATGACCGAATTTGGTCACCATTTCAGATTTTAGACGACCGAAATTGGTCGAACAGGGTTCAGATATTGCATATTTTTGACATAGCTATATCTACCTATTTTTTGTAAACAAATTAATTTTTGAGTTTATCCATCATATTCTACATTTATTCTTTTATCTAAATAGTAGCTAAGGGACTGAAAAAAATGTAAGTAGGTATACTTTCAATTAATTCAATTTTTTATAAAAAATATATCTTATTAGATAAACATATATCATTTTTAAGTTTCATTTAAATTCGTGGTTAAACGGATTCTTTGTTTTTTTTAAAAACCCTACCAGTTGATCCAAATACATTTTATATCTGATTTTTAAAAATTTGTCCATCACTTGTGTAAAAAAAATTATTCCTAAGTTCTATATTTAAGAATAATGATTTATTCCCCCTACATTACAACTCAGACTTGGAGTGGTATGAAAGTCCAAAGAGGATACACGTAACGGGATTAGGTTTCTAAGAAAAAATTATAAACTTTATCATAAATCCTGCTCGACCAAGTTCAGTCGCTCAAAACCTGAAATGACGACTAAATTAGGTCGCTCAAAATATGAAATAACAACCAAATCTGATTGCCCCAAACTTAAAGTGGTGACCAAGTTTGATCGAACTGGCCAGATCGGTAGGGACAGAAAAAACACCATTTTTTTTTCTCCGATTGGTGGGTTATTGGAAACCATTGGTGGGGATAAATGCACCCTTATGTTGTGCCTGGACAGTCACACAAATGATACCTTTGTTGAGTATTTTACTTGGAAAATGTTTTACAATTCAAAATGCAGCGACTTATATTTTCATCTTTTAAAAAAAATCATATACCTCATTTAATGAAGTATGTACTTTTATAAAGATGAAATATATACTCTAATAAATTGATGGTATCATTTATATAAAAAAATGAGAATTTTCCGAGGTATATACTTCGTCACACTGAGCGGAGGGATTAACATGTATATAAGATTGCATTTACGACAGTAAAGAGTACCAAGTGTAATAACATTCCCGTTTACAACCCAAATGCAGTCTGCACCCTTTTATAACTTTTTAAAATAATATACCTCATTTCATGAATTATATACTTTTATAAAAAAAAACATATACTTTTAACAAATTATACCGGCTCATTTATGATATGTTCCAAAAAAATTCTAACGAGATTATACATTGTTTATAGTAAGTGCAGATGACTAATGAAGAATGACAAAACACGTAATGAAAACCGGATGATGTAATATGATATATAGAAGGAAAATCAAATGACAATCCAACAAAGATGCTGGATATAGATACATAATCTATGTAAAATGGAATATAAAAGATTGTAAAGTACAACAACACTCGAAAATAAAAGAATAAAAAAAAATCAACCACTTCAGAAGATGTTTCTCCAACATCAAAGAATGCTATAGTAGGGTTTACTGGATTGCTCCACATAAAAGGACAATACATGATATCTAATAATGTAATTAATTTCTTCTATTGCAAGAGAACCACTGTATTCACAACCATACAAATAAAAAGGTAGAAGTTTCTATCATCATTTCCTCCTCAAAACTTATTGCAGAACAGTTTAGAACTTGAGACTTATAACTAATTCCAAAGTTATTTATCTGGATTTAATTTTTAGAATTTATTTTGACATGTCATCCTATTTATCATCCAGGGCCAATAATTCAACCACCATACTCAAAAGCACTTTTAACATTCTTATTTTCAGGATTGATCAGATCACCTGAGGATAACAAGATCAGATGCACAAAAAATGGTGTGGGTGAACTTTTTTTTACAGAAAGAATATAGTTGTGACAAAAATTAACAGCAAATATCTTTTTCCAACATTTGGGATAATTTCATAGAAAATAAATAAAAATTGCAGTTAGTAATAACATCATACACCTGAGTTCCAATCTAGATGCAGAGGAGATATCATGAGCACCTACACTATAAACTGCTCCAGTTTTATCATCCTGCACTTTGATGCTCGACGAGCCTGCAAAGAAAATGATGAATTCTAATTAGCATAGTTTACATAAAGATTTCCACTCAAGTCATTCATAGGGCATCACATCCACAAACAAAATTACATGCTGGAATTAACGATATTTAATATGATTTCCACTCAAGTTACAGCAACTGGCAGACTAAGTTAGGAATAACAATATTATATACAAATCCTTTGGTGAGAAGGAGGAATATAAATTGGGGATTTACGATGCCCTATTTTCTGTTAAACCCAACCTTATATAAGTGGCATGTCTGTGCATTTATTTCTTTGCACTTGGCTATAGCCTAGTATGGTGGGCATGTGGAACTACACTGTGGTAAATGTGGTCAATAAATCAACCACATTTGCTTGAGAACTAATGTCACAAGGGGATCCCTAAATGCCCTAATAATTCTAGGACGAATTCAAATTGATATCAGAATATATATGTACTTGATTGATCAGATCAGACATAGATAAACATGTAATGTTGAGCTAGAATGGATTGCTTTTTATATTTGGTGGTTCCTAAATCAACCACAAAATAGGTAATATTTCCAACTGTCTTCAGGATATTGACAATTGCATTAAGTCTAAAAGAGAGTTACTCTTCCAGCATGCAAATCTATTTATCTTGCCAACACTATAAAAATATACAATATGCAAAATCACGTAAAATTGCTGGCATTTACAGATCTCCATGAGATGTAATAGAAAGGAGAAATAAAAGAAGAGTGGGATGGTGAGTGTTACTAACAGTTATAGTTTTTCCAGCCAATGACTTGCTTCTCAAGATCATAAACAACCAATTTGTTGGAAAGCACAAGATCTGCACAGACAATGAAACATAATGAACATGAGTGAGAAACTGAAAGGTGCCCCCAACATCAATTCCTGCTTTTACATAAACATGCATGGACAATAACATATGGTTGAGATTCAGTTTCTCAAAATGTACCAAAATAGCAAAAGATAATGTCTATTATAGAAAGTTTTAGGGAAAAATGAAGAAAAGGTAACCATTACCTATAGAAAAGAAAACTTTCCCCCATTTTTCGTGACAATGAACCTCCAATTAATTTTTAGATGTTGGGAAAACCATGAATGCACAAAAATAACAACCCCTATGCATCAGGTAAGCCTATAAGGATTTGAACTAGAGACCTATGGGGGGAGCAAATCATGGTTCTAGCCAAAGAGACAACCCCATGTGGGTTAACTTTCTGTGTGTTGACACTATTATGCCTAAATCTGGCCTAATTAAGTTGGTAATGCAGTATGTCACACATGCCATATAGCACATATCTTTATTTTATGCTTAAACCATCCAACCCATTAACCGTGCATGTGAAGGTCACACATGCATTAAACTTTTTAAGGCACATAACAAGCCACAAGCACTCAACGTGCCATGCAAGTGCAGCAATATACCTCACATGCGGCATGTGTGACGCCTATGTGCTGCAAATATTTCTCTTAAATTTAATTTTTTTAATTTGTTTTATTGAAAGATAACCATATTTCAAATTGCAACATAGACAAAAGAAGTGCAAGCATAACACATCATTCATTTGTCTTAACAGTCCTAAAATAAATAAAAAAACTCAAATCAAGGGATTAGATGTGTTTAACAGTTTGTTTAAGATGCATTCTTGTAGTCTCAAATTTTTTTTTTTTTGAAGGTAGAATCATGCTACCAATCAATTCATAAAAATCTGATGCATTAGTACTTGATGCATTAGTACTGGTAATCTCAAATGTTAAAGTTTCTTTTTATTAAAGTCATATATCTTATTTAAAAATAGAAATATACATTCATTTTAAAAATAATATATGTAAGAAATATTTGATGTCAAAAGTGGTTAAGATTTTACATTTCTGAAATGAGAGTTAATTTTTTTTTTTTTTTTTTTTTTTGCTTTCAATAAAAAAAACACATACAAAGAACAAGGAATTATTCTCCATCATTCGTTTGCATAATATCTATAAAATCCAGGAATTAAATTTATAATCAATTGTTTGTTTGTTCATACCCTGAAAAAGAAGCCAATAGATGTAAAATTGTAGAAATTAAATTCTCTAAAATCATACATATTATTTTTTAAAGACAATCAAGAGTTGTTATAATTTTAATTTTTTTAGACAATCACTTTTGCGTTACTTTGAAACAGTGGTTTATATTAATATCCCTAAATAATTTTTTTGTTGATATCTCGATATCATTGAATAATCAGAGTACAAAGTCCAATGAGGGAGAGGGAAGGAGTGGAAAAACAAAGAAGGAAAGAGAAAACGAGACAAGGAAAATAAAAACTGCTCTGGCAATGTTGTTGCATGCCCCAAAAGCCAATTATTCCTACAAGATTAGGTTTCCAACACCCTTACCTGCCCCAAAAGCCAATTATTCCTCTACTACCATACTACCACCCCTGAAATCAACTCTTTTTGCTCTTACTATGGTTGTCACCGTCTCTTATAATATGACAAAGTAAAAGCCACAAGTTAGAGTTGGATTTCATAATTTTCTTATAATATGACAAACCATAATGAAAAAAGAATACTACAATCTCATGTTTTAATTGAGTCATCTCATCCTAAAAATTGTAACAATTGTCACTTGGTATTTCTAGTATGTTTTTGCAGCTTTCCAAATAGTGCATGATAGTCATGGTTAAGCATCAATTAAATTATTTCACTTTTTAGTATTCCTCCAGCCACTTTTGTCCACATACTTTAAATGCAAAGTCATCATCATTGGCAACTATTGCACTATATGATGTTTTCTTCATTTTTTTTAGTTCATTCCACCCAGTTCTACACCTCTTCAATTATGCACAATATTTGAACAATTTTAGAACTATAGGCATACATTACAACAAACTTCACTTGTAAATTTACCATAATTTTTATATGATTGGATGGAATAATGCTGATGTTTATCATTGAAAATAAGGAGATGAAAGGTGACCACTCATCCAAGGGACAGAAATAAACGGCGAGGTGTCCGGTTACTTTCCCATGAACAGAGAGGGTTACGTCAAGGCAAACCCCTAACACCCATACTATTCATCTTAGTAGCAAATGTCCTTAGTCGACTATGTGGCAAAGCGGAGGAGGCGGATTGGATATCCGAGTTGGCCAGTTCACAAACCGGGAGGAAGGTGACTATTTTGCAATACGCAGATGACACAATTCTTCTCAGCATGGCCAATGCAAGCTGTGTCAGTGGCCTCCATTTCGTGCTATTTTGTTTTGCGCTACTCTCTGGACTCTCACTAAATCTAAAAAAGAGTTCCATGCATGGGGTGCAAATATCACCAGAGGAGGCAGCCACGTTGGCAAGCTGCATGGGATGCCCGACTGGACTTTTTCCTACAAAGTACCTGGGTCTTCCTTTGGTCAAGGGACGCATAACTAAAGAACAATGGGACACGTTGATTGAACGGTTCGAGAGAAGACTTGCAGGCTGGAAAGGAAAGTTGCTTAGCTGGGGAGGGAGGTTGACACTGCTGCAAGCTGTCCTAACAAATCTGCCGTTGTTCTACCTCTCCGTGCTAAGGATTCTGTCCGGGGTTCTTGATCGTATAGATTGCATCAGAAGACGGTTTCTGTGGCAGGGTAGCGGGGTGGATCGCAGGGCACCCCATATGGTGGATTGGGGGCTGGTATGCAAGTCAAAATGAGAGGATGTTTGGGAGTTTTGCACCTCCGATCCATGAACAAGGCATTGCTTGCAAAATGGACATGGCGGTGGCTCTCACGGTGTGACTCGGTGTGGTCCCAAATAATGCGGGACAGATACGGGGGCAGAGGAATTGGAGAACTTCGATGGCCATCTTTGGGCACGAGGGCGACGCATATAAGCAAGGCAATGTTTGCGGACCGACCAATGATAGAGGAGGCGATTGTTTGGAAGCTTGGAGATGGCAGAGTAGTTCAATTTTGGTGGGACAGGTGGAGCGGGTCAGACAGGCTTGGCGACTTAGCCCCCGATATTCACAGGTTAGCGCGAAAGAAGGACGGCTCTGTCTGCGAGTTCTTCAACACCGCATCCGGTAATTGGCAGGTTGACCTTACGCAAAGACGACTAAGTGTGGCGGAGACTGGGCAATATGCGGCATTACTGGAGAGACTCGGGACGGTCAATGTGACCCAAGCGGAGGACGACCAGCCTACCTGGAAGCCGCAGCAGTCCGGAGTTTTCTCGGTAAAATCTGCATATGAGTGGTGGCGCGCACAAACAACGGGGAGTCCGACGGTATATTCGGTGTATAATCAAGTGTGGAGGGCAAAGATCCCAATGAAGATCAAGGTGTTTGCATGGTTCTTATCATTAGAGCGCCTCCTCACGAAGTCATACCGTGCTAGATGGGCACCCAACAAGCCCATTGAGTGTCCACTATGTGCGGCTGCCCCAGAGACAGTACAACATCTCTTATGTGAGTGTCCGGGGGAAGGAGTTCTGGGGAGCGGTGGGACCACAGACGGGGCTGCAACCTTCCTTTCAAACTATGGACGACATGTGGGCAACGGGGAAAGTGGCGGGACGGGCAGCGGACAATTGAATAACCGCGACCATCTCACAGTTGATCATACCAGCGGGGGCGTGGACGATATGGCGCACCAGAAATGTGTTTATCTTCAGAGGAGCACAAGTTTACCAAGAGAACATGCTCAGTATGTTTCATGGACTCGTGTGGGACTGGGGATGCTTCATCGCAAAAGCCAAAGAGATCTACTTCACAAATAGCCGGATGAGGATTATGGATTGAGCACGGGCGGGCGCCATCCTTCGGTTAGATACCTCTTCTAACTGGGAAAGGACGTGCGAAGTTATCCTTTCTTGTTTCTTTCCTTTACCTTGTTTAAATCTCTATTATTTCCCCTCTTCAGAGTTTGTAATTCGAATTCAGAAATGGAATCGGGTAGCAAATATCTTTCGTTCAAAAAATTGTATCAATCTCAGTGGTTAGAAACTTTATCTCTAAGCAAATCTCTATGATTCAGTATCCTTGGTGTTCATGGATGCAACATCATCTAATGGCTAAGTGCCAACTTTATGCATTCCGTTCGGTAATAACTAATAACCCATGCAACTTTATTCTAATCCAATCGAGTTTGTTTCTGCATTACGTACCTCCCAGAAGAAACATATCTTTACCATCCTTTGATTGCACTCCACTGTTTTGCCAACCAACACACCAGGATCCATCCTACATAAAAAAAATTAAGCAGTAACGTCAACAAAGCATGGAAATGTGATGAATGTCAGAAAAAGAGTTAAGTTACAGATACTATTATAATAGAAGATAGGTTATTAATTTTTTATAAAAAAAGATAAGTTTTGTAAATATTGCTCTCCATCAAAACATTTAGGATGTTTTTTTTGAAAAAAACATGTAGGATGGTTCTCCAAAAATTATATTCAAATTCATGAGACAGGACATTTATGAGCTTTCATATTCTTGGCACTATAATTGAACTTGTTTAGTTTTTTTATATATATAGTTATCGAGGACACTTTATATTCATATACCTCAGTGCATTCTCAAGATTTATTTGCACCAGGTGAAGCACAAAATCTGTTGGTGTCAGATGACACTTGATAGATACTTGATTCAGGCCTAGTACTAATATCAAGTTTCATGTTGTGGGGACCCATTGTTTATGTTACGTTTAATTTCCCCTGTTGGTCACATTAAGTCTTAATGTCATTAGACCAGATTTTAAAGTTGTTATTAAATTGTCACAAATAGGACAAAATGGAGATCTGAATTATGTAAATTTTATTCTAAATGAAAATTTCGTAGCCGAGGTGGAGAATTCAACCAAAGATGACAGAATTGATCCCTTTTTCATATTTTCCTTTTTTTTCTCAATACTTACTTCCTCATCTCTCTTATTTTCAAAGCAAGCTACATCACCTATGTCCATGGATCCAATGAAGAACCGTGCAGTTGATATACAGATATAAAAAGGATCAACAATGCACGAATAATCAAATAGACTTTCAAAACTGTCCCAGATCTTGTAATGAGTCTAGTGACTAAAGAGTATGCCAAAGTGCTTATCTGAATAGTAAAATGGCATAGATGAAAGAGTGATCCTTCACAAGACACTTTTTTATGAGACAAGGAAATTATCTAGTGAGGACACAAAATATTTGAATTATAAAAACAAATAAACAGGGAAATTATTAAAAGAAATAATATCCAAAATTATACAGATGTTAGAAAGCTTTCTATTTGCCTCTTTCATTTAAGTAGGCATATTTAGGGGGCGTTTGGCGACACTTAAATAAGATGATTGTGTTTTTAATTAAGCAAAAAGCTTAAAAGTGTTGTTGTAAACGCATTCTAAAAAGCAGGCTTAATTAAAAAGTTACTTAAAGCTTTTAATACAAAAATGTTGCTTTTTAAAAAGCGCAGAAAATGCGCTTTCCGAAATCAAGTCTATTTAAGCTACTTTATTCAAAATCTTCTTTTTCAAACGTGTTCCTAAACAGACTCTTTGTATAAAAAACACATTACATCATGATTGTAAGTATGATTTCCCTCAACATAGAATTTAGTCCAACAGATATTGCAAAGCTTTATAAATGCCTTCCAACTGATCTCTACAAATATCATTCTCCCAATAATCCATTAGTGTTCCTATGTATCTAAGCAAGCCCATCAAAGTGTTTTAACATCGCCATCCTGACCTCTTCCCAAAACCTCAACCCTAGTTTCTCATAATCCTATCATCATGATAACTTTTCAGAAAAAAAAATCTTCTTGAGTAGGAAGTAAAAATAATTAATATTTTCTCGCAATGCAATTTAATGACCTGCCTGAATTCGTTCAAGTCATGTAGCATGTCAAGAAAAACCTAACAACTTTATCAATAGTTTTTTGATAAAATGCAGGTGGGAATTTATAAATAGATAGCTCCCACAAAATACGAAGAACAATTTATCAATTTAAATAGAAGAGAGTGAAGAATATAATGGAAAGTCTCCAATAGGATAATGGCAAAATGTGTACACAATTGATATTAGCATAACTAGTGGAGAAATCAATAAAAAACATTTTTATGGGCAATTTCATTAAGAAAAGAAATAAAATAGCCAAAACATAATAGTGGAACAATATTTAGGACAGGTCATAAAACAAAGTATTACATAAACATCATGAAAATTGGGCAGAAAATGGAAACCTGACATACAGTCAATAAGAGTTCCTAATATCCCAATGACTTACATTGTTTTGGAATAAGTAATCATGAGGATTGACAGTCAACGTCAGTGAATTCTTAAAATGTAGTTTAACAAGTGGGAAAACATCATCAACACTGCAATAAAGAAGTGTCATGGCATTAGAAGTCATCAGTTCTGATCACTCATCTCACTCTAAACATGTTCAAACTACACAAGAAATTATTAACAGAAGAAAAAAATCCAAATCGAGAATACATATGTATACGCACACAAACACAGAAAACCACGGAAAGCTTATGAGACTCTTAAAAACAGCTAATCAGAAAGGGCACAGAGATAAATCTGAGTGGGTTGACCACCTCTATTTGCAACCAGTAGTAGGCTTGGGTTTACATCTCCTCTTCCAGCAGACTTCTGATAGGCCAATTACCTTCCTTAGGGCTTTTAAATGCCAACATACAACCCAAAAAAAAAAAAAGAACCTCCAAAACAGCTAACCGAACAGATGAGATATCGGGCCAGCCACTCTTAGACATCTCCCAGACCCTCCTCAATCACGATTTTCCCTCCCACAAAGTTCACACCCCTCAACCCTGCACAATGTTTCACCAATCCTTCATAAATTTTGTGGTTGCCTCCCAAATATTCCACAAATAAGGTGTTGACCTTTGAAAACAACATCGTTTCGTGACAGCCACATTGCCCATTTAGCCCGCTAGAAATAAAATCTGAGACACTTTTGCATAAGACTCCTGACTCCCTGTTCTTGATAATCTTCCCTGCTTCCCTTATCTGTTCCAAGTCATTAAAACCATCCTTAAGGCCTGTCGCAGCCCCCAAGTTAGACCACAGCAGCTTAGAAAGTGGACAGCAACAAAACAGGTGCACAGAAGTCTCATTTTCGGTGCCGTGGAGAATACACAACATGGAGGTCCATGGCGCTCTTCTTGCTCTTAGCATCTTTATCAATATCTGTTTCTTAGTATACCAACCAAAGGAATCCCCCTGCACTTTAGTGGCCAACTTACCCATAACCAGGCAATCTTTTTGCCACAATCATACCTTTTTTTTTTGGTAAACTGAGAAACCCTCCCTTGGGTTGGGTGACCAAACAACATTGGCAGACTCATGAACTTGCAGCTGAAACATCAGGAGATGCTGCAACAGTATCATGCACTCGAACTCCTCCTCTTCCCACAGATTTCTTTCGAGTCACACGCTGCCAAGTTAAACCAACTTCTGTCTTGTAAATCACCGAGGGAGAGTGACCGTCAAGCCCTGATCTGTTAATATATCTTGGCTCTATAACCCTACACCAAATCAGTCTGTATCTTCAAGCTTTCTCCGCAGCCATTAAAAAGATGGTAGGCATTCTATTCATTAATTAATAGGTGCCCAAACAGGAAAGAACAAACAGTCATTTACTTATAATGGCCTTGTTTATGTACTCCAAATTAGGATTCCCAAATATCCCTTCCTTTTTCTACTTCAAACCTGCTCCCAATTGATAGATGTACTCTTTTATCATTTTCCACCCTGCTCGATATCTTCTTCTAATCTGCTCTATTCTGTTTAAGATTCCTTTTGGAATTCTGAAGAGAGAAAGAAAGAACAAGAACATGTTGCACAGCACCACATAAAGCAAAATTATTTTCCCTCCAAGGATTAAAAACTTCCCCTTCCATCATCCAACCTACATCCAAACCTGCTGAATCGAGAAGACTATTCCTGCTTTGAAACATCCCACAGGTAATGGCAGGCCAAGGTATTTGGTCATAAAAATATCCATACTACAGAGAATCCAATTCCGCACTCCACATTTCCTCCTAACATTTAACTTTTACTAAAATTTATAAGCAACCCCAAAAAGATCAAAATAGTTGATCATGATGGCCCTTGCCTCTGCTTCACTGATAATTAATGTATCATCTTCATACTGTACATGATGGGCCTCTCCGCACTACTCGGCAACCTGTGCACCCATCCTACCTCTCCGTCATATGCACGCACTTTGCTGAAAGTGTTTGTCACGAAGATTGACAGGAGTGGTGATAACAGGTCTCCCTGTCTTAGCCCCTTATTTATGCGAATAAAGCCACAAGGTTGTCATTCACCAGTACCGAAGCTTTCGCAGAAGCAAAACAATCCTCCATCATTCTGATCCAATTTTCCTTGAACCCATAGAAGCTCAGTGATGCTTCAGGAACCCTCAACACTATTGAATTATTAGAGTGTAATAGGCTTTTTGGGTCTATTCCCGGAGGCTGGGGAATCGACGATTGGGACAGCACCCCCAACTTGAATCTTTCTCATGGGTTCTTTGATCTTTTTCTATTTCTAGAGTTTTGTACATCTTGTATCTATATAATAGACCTTTCTGCCTCCGTTATTGCATATGACAATATTGCATTAGTTTCTTCTAACACAAATTGTCATATACCTTTTTGAAGTCCAACTTGACAATAGCCCCATTTCTTTTATCATTGTGGGCGGCCATGATTCAGTCTTGAGCCACCAAAAACCCATTTTCAATTTTTTTACATTTTACATTATTGCTCTAAACGTCTCCTTGGAACCTACAAGCTAATAAATATCTATGCCTAATTAGCTTTTAGAAAATTGTAATCCAATAACTTTCATGTTTTTCATGATTTTCACCCATGTCAGACAAGATATCCTAGAGGTTCACTAACATTAATGCCGGCACTACAAGTGTTGGCAAGGACCGGAGACCTTTCCAATCTGGTTCACTCAGAGAACCCAAATATTTGAAAAAACATTTGGACCAATAAGTTCAATTTTACAACCTGATCCGACTCGGTTTGATCATCTGATTCAATGAACCGGATTTCAGGCAGAAAAAAAAATTATTTGCTACATGCCTACATCTAATAGCTTAGGTGAATATCAAGTTGCAAGTCCTTGCAGTTGTAAATTTAATATTAAAAATTCCCCATATGAGGCTTTGTCAATGGGAAAAAATCTATGTTTCTTCATAACAAACACAAGTAATAAAATAATCTTGACTTTGCATTACATATAAAATAAGTAGTCAAACAACTTTAGCTATCTAATTGGACAATTATATAATGATGCCTTTTCATTAGCAGAAAAATGCAAAGGATGAAATATAGATCTGAACTGTTAAACTCACTTGAAAGATATGGATTTTTGTTCACTTGAAAATTTTCTATTTTTAAATGTGTATTATATATCTATTTTATGGTATAAAATTGTCTTAACATGAATATCTACGTGTTTTTTTAAAGCATCACTTGCTATGAAATCATTATTAAATTAAAAATAATACAGAAACAATTTTATCAATATTTAATCTTGTTAATTACTTAAGTGGTAATAATTGCTCTGGTTTAGCTTATCAACCATAAATAGAACTTTTTTTAGAACAACTCATCTTTATTCTATCATATTTTTTCCTTATTTCCTGTTATTCTGTCTTTTTATTAACCATTCGTCTATTTTATAAAACTTTTAATTAAAAAAAAAAAAAAACAGTCCGACTAGCTTGAACAGGCGATCAGACTGAGTCGAGTCAAACTGAGCACCTAATTGGTTCAATGCCCCTTCCATTTCTGAAACCAAGAATTTGTAATCTTAAAAAGAATAATTTATTTTATTCTAAGAAAAGAAGGCTTACATGAACCCAAACAAAAAATAAATAATTAACAAGGCAGATAACCGAAAAGGCAGATAAGCAAACCTTCCAGCATATTCGAAGCATTCGAAGTCTTGGATTGTTTGCAGATTCAAATTTGGTTTGTAAGACATAATCTAGAAAGACAATAAAATGAGTAAAGTGTAATTGGAAAGAATTAATAGATTTACAAAAATAGATGATTGAAGTTTATAAATAGCTTGCACCTTATTCATTAATGGGGTATAGGCTGTGTCAGGAAGATAAGCCAAGGTCGTACCACTATCAATTATTGTCCCTTTTCTGTCTCCAGTGTCAAAAACATCAGAAGGAAGTTGTAGAAAACTCCCACCAACTTCAATTGCCTTCAAGTTTACATTGTAATGGGCCCTGTCATAATAATAAAATGATAAAATGGACTTCATAAGAAATTATCTACAATATAGACGGAACCCAGATATTGGAGCAAACATATAAATAAAATACATTGAAAGCATACGCAAAAATAAAACCATAACATAGAATGCATCATGCACTGCTGAGTGGAGAAAAGGTGAAAACTAATCCAAACATAAAACAGCATAAGAAAGGCTACAAATATGTGAATAAATGCACTTAAATGAAGGATCTTAAGATTTTTTTTTCTTTTCAAGGAAACTTTGAAATTTTATTCAATCATGGACATCATTAAAACCTGCAGCAGTGTTTTTCTGATGATCATCTCCTTATTACGAGAAAGCTGAATAAACGGCGAAATTCATAGCTAAGATAATTAGATACAATATCTGGAAGCCAATCTAAGAAGTGGATCTGGCTGTGCAATAGCTGCTGGAGGAATGAAGTCATGGAGCCCATGTATGCAGAAAACAGCTTGAGAAAACAAGCCCACAACAAGGAAATCTATGCCCTACTCTGGGCATAGAAGAACAAACATGGGTTCCAATGCCATTCAAATTAATGAATACAGCATTCATGGATCTAATGAATCACTTCCTTATACTCCATTCAAGTATTCATCTCAACATTTGAATGGATTTTGAAAATATATATAAACCTCTTGATTCTGTTAATCTGTTTATTCAAATGGTTGATGCGCCGTTTGAACACACAAGCATTCAAAAAACCTTGCTGACCATTTGAACTGACCTGCTGGCACAAAATAAAGGAATGAAAGCACAAAAGGGAAATTCACAGTGTTGATCTCTATGGCATATAAGGAATGAAAAAATTTTCCAAGACAACAATACATGGACAACACATGGAACAGAGTGTTCGGCTTTTCAAGAGCTTGAAAGTGGGGGAAGCAAAATGCTAAGGAATGGCTGCGAGAATGTGAACCCATGAAGGATGAGAAACTTTTATACTGACCCACTGGCACAAAATTAAGGAATGAAAGCACAAAAGGGAATTCACAGTGTTAATTCCTATGGCATGCAAGGAGTGAGAAAGACAACAATACATGGACAACGCATGAGACAGAGTGTTGGGCTATTTAAGAGCTTGGAGAGGGGAAGGGAGTTTCATAATGTTTAGGGATGGTTGCGAGCATGGGAGCCCATGAAGGCTCACAAGAGCATATGCACACACACTCAAACACACTGGTGTGCACTAACAAAAGTACTCCAGAATCCACGCACTTTGTTATACATTGTGTTAGATGTCCAAAAGAACATATTTTCATATGCTTTTCATAGTTGTCTTGGAACATTTCCCTATGCAATTAATCCATTTTACATACTTATAAGGGGAGTTTCTTGTTCTTTATATTCAAAGCGTATTTTGCACAAATTGACAATATTTATACATTTAATATGCATAATCATATTTTTTCATGTGGAGCCATATTTTAAAATTCAGAAATCTAAATTTGACTGTATTTTAATTTGGCATGATCTACATTTGGCAGGTTATAGATTGGATAATGAATTAGCATTCAAAGATTCATCAAAACTTCTAAATCTGATTCACCAAATCAACAAAATCTTCAATTAAATCAGCCTTGACTTCTCCAACAAATCAACAAGATCTGCAACAGATTTTACAATTACATCTCCAACATATTTTGCAAATCAGCATTAACAGCTCAATCAAATCAGCATTTACAAGTAATTCAACCCTCAAAACCCCTATAAAAAAGGGCACTGCAGAGAGAGAGGAAGGCATCTCTTCATTCAGCCAAGAAGAATTTTATTTTCAATTTTTATTATTTCTTTTTTGTTGAGTTTTTGTTTTTGTTAGTTTTTATTTTTTTGGTATTAGAGATATAGATTCTATTGTGTTTTCAATAAAAGTGCCTTTTTATTTTATTTCTAGAATATCATCAACCATGGTAGGCTAGAGAATCCTCTTATCAAGGAGAGGATTCCACCCATGAATTTGAGTTGATTGGTTCTTTTCTTTATGCATTGACGTTTTTTATTTGTTCTTAATGTTTATATAGTTTCTTCAACTCAGATTTCTTTTGATTATGGGTATTTTTAGATCTTTCATCGTTCTACTTAGATAGGATACGGTTGATGCTTTATAAACCTTATTTTTAAATCGAGTAGAAGTGAATTGCTTTTGAAATAGTTTAAGTGCAAAAGAAAGAACCATCACGATATTCGTGGGGTGGATTTCCAATCGTTGGTGGCCTTCTTCATGATTTGTCCAACCTAGATTTTTATTTTAGCTTTCTCATATCAATCATTAATAAATCCTTATTTTAAAATCTTTTTATGCCCTTTTATTTTTATTTGTTTACTTCAGTAGCCTCCCTGTGGATTCGACCCCTTGCTACCACTTTCGACCGAGAATAGATAAGGGTATTATAAATTTCTTTTGTTGGCAAAGACGAGATCTTAACGACAATCAAAGCAACCAACAATGGTCAGAAAAGTTACCATCAGTTATAACTACATTTGAAAAAAATATTCAAACATTGTTAGAGTTGCATGTGTTTGTGTGCCTGCATAATGATGATGAATAATAAGCTTTTGTACTAAAGGTGCAACCCTAAATGAACAACTCCATTTTATTTCCACTCTCTCTCTCTCTCTTTCTCTCTCAAAAAAAAGGAAGAAGAAGAAGAAGCTGAAGGTGCAACCCTGAATGAACTACTCCATTTTATTTTCAATACTCTCTTCAATTTTCAAATAAAAAGCACATACAAAAAAAATGCAGAAAAAAAAAATCAAAACAACTAGAAGCTCATCCGCAAAAAGAAAGACTTACTGATTTGGTACCAAAGGAGTTGTATTCATTTTTGGCTCCACCACATGTCCAATAGCAAAAATTCCACCTCCATTTACACTATCTAAGCAATGAGCAAACATTTTCTTGACTTTCCCGGAAGCCGCTAGCTGGGAGATCATGGATGAATTGGATTGCCCAAAACCAAGAATGCCATCAAGTGCTTCACTTGATGAACCTAAATCACCAGATTGTTGGGCACCACACCTAGGAAAAAAATTAATATTTGAAACTAGATAAAAGAAAATGCAAAACTTAAAAAAGATTTGGTACTGCATCAAAAATTAAAATGAGTATCATTAAGGCTTGAAGACAAGCATAGCTATCGATCCTATCAATGGCTTCCCCAAGGTATTAAAAAAAAATTAATGTGACATGCCATACCATTTTTTCCTTAATCATAACCCTAATTTACTCAATCACCATCATGTAAAGTTGTAAACCAAAGACATATTAAAAATAACAACAAACCAAGCTACAATCTTAAATACGTATTCACAAACCCCTAATCTCTCATGCCAATAAATTCTAGACCGCTAGATCTTCCAGTTACAATCACTTTCATGTACCTGACTACAACAAAAATTCATTTTGTCAAATTTCTAGGTAGCCTCTAGCACATAACTTTGAGATCCTATCAATGGCTTCCCCAAGGTATTAAAAAAAAATTAATGTGACATGCCATACCATTTTTTCCTTAATCATAACCCTAATTTACTCAATCACCATCATGTAAAGTTGTAAACCAAAGACATATTAAAAATAACAACAAACCAAGCTACAATCTTAAATACGTATTCACAAACCCCTAATCTCTCATGCCAATAAATTCTAGACCGCTAGATCTTCCAGTTACAATCACTTTCATGTACCTGACTACAACAAAAATTCATTTTGTCAAATTTCTAGGTAGCCTCTAGCACATAACTTTGAGAAAAAAGCTTCAATGAAAATATTTGGGTTACAACAAGCACTCTATAAAGTTTTGTTTGCCATCCGATCAACATGAAAGTCAGATTTTTCATTCCTCTTAAGCATCCAGATTCCTATTAAAGTAGACCCTTAACCCATTTTATGACACATTTTAGCTTTGAGAGTGAGAGAAGAAGATGGAGCGGCTTATCTTCTAGATTTTACTTTTTATCTAAATAACAGAAGACTCACCCAAATACAACGCTTGCATTGACCGATCTGGTTTGAAGATTCCCAGAAACCTGGTTGTATTGCACGAAATCATTCACAAAATACCCATTAGTCGTACTACCATCGCCATACATCACACTGTATTGGCAGAGAACCTCTTGACTGCAGCCTGGAATCGGACCATCATTCGTTGAAGAACAGAATTCATCAGTGCAAGACACCAAAGTCCCACTCGTGGAACCCTTTGGGTCATACAACGTTAGTCGTATCTGCACAGTAAAAAAAAATCATAAATAAAATCTGAAAGATCAACAGAAGACATGAGTGAATATTCAATTAAGCAAAACCGATACACAATTAGTTTCCATATACAAGTCTCATTAAAATGCAACGACAATTTCAAAGAATGAACGGTTTTCTACTTTTCTTTGCAAGACGTAATTAGGCAATTCCATTTACCTGATAACATAACTTAATAACGCAACTTCTAAATAGAATTCCATTGGGAAACATCTACAAAAATCTGTCTAAAACTGACCAACTTTTGCGCATGTAACATCATTTAACAATTCGATTTCTGGGGAAACAATTCCACATCCACTATTAAAATTCCATATCAATAATCAAAATAAGACCAAATAAACCTAACAAGGCAGGTATATAGCTAGATAAGGCCCGATTAAACCCTCGTAACCACAATAATTACTTATTCTGTTTTATGATAAACATCTATTGGGCATATAACATAATTTGACAATTCATATTTCCAAAGAAACAATTCCGCATCCTTATTGAAATTCCATTTCAAAAAACCATCTAATTACATACTCCAAGGTCGCTCTTCCGGGGACATTGCCGGCACTGAATACAGTTCACCCAAAGAATATCGCTCCCCGTGTCCACCTGCACGTAGTAATTCTTCGACGGAGTCCCAATACCAATTTGCGCATAATATAGCCTATAAAACCCCCAAAAATTTTAAAAATGGGGAAGAACAAAAAATCACAAAAACCATAAAAGTCAGCATGTAACGGACCCGGCGTCCGAAGGAAGGCCGAGACCGCCCATGGGAAGATCGACGGCGGAGAGCATCCGACCGTGTCGGATCCCATCGTGGGCGCGGAGATCGCCGATGGAGGATCTCTTGCGCCCGCCGAATTTGTGGTGAACCGTTAAAATGCCGGATCCACCTGATCCGACATCGAAGAACATGAAGAGCCAAAGAAGAAGAAGAAGAGAGAATGCAATCCGACGACCCATCTCGGGCTTTCTCTCTCTCTCTCTCTTTAGGTTTTTTTTTTCAGATTCGGAGAATGTTTAGGTCAAGAAAAGTTTATTGTTTTAAGCGGAGAAAGAGAGACGAAGGGGGATCCTCTTTCAACGGTAAACGAGTGTCCGTTCGATTTTTTTTGGGGGGTAAATTAATTCCAGGTCCTTCGAGGAATCCCAGAATTATTTTTAGATCCCCAAAACATTTTGATTTATTTGTAGGTTCCCATTGTTTATTAGTTCTGGGCAGGGGCGGAACCAGGAATTAAATTAATGGGGGCCAAAGAGCCAAGATACTTAAAGTAAGATAAAAATAAATTATAAAGATATAAAATTAAAATAAAATTAATACAGCTAGATAATGATCAAATCCTTCGATCAAGTAATGATAATTCAGATCGAAAGTTTTTTCGTTTTTACTATATTTAGTGATCTGAAATAATTTACATATCAAATATAAAAAATTATAAATAAACAAAAATCACAAAAAAAATCAATGATTTTTCAACACATATACTAATGCCCTTGAGAAGAAAACTTTTCACATTTTAAAAAAAAAACCGACGACTCCAAATCTAAAAAATTGGCATTTATACGTCGATTTTACAGTTTTATTTGCATCGTCATGTCTAACATAGTATATAAAATTGACAAATTCAGTATATATTTTACTATCTTCGTATACAATTATAGAATCCATAAATTAATATAAACATTTATTTTATATGAGCATGTATTTTATTTTCTATAAACGATTGGAATATTTTATTATATAGAAAAAGATACACACTGCTCCTATTGCAATCTCAATTCCAATCCATCTTTTTTTTTTAAATCATACACTCTCTCTTTGAATCTATGCTATTATATGAAATGAAGTATATACTGAGATACATAGTGAATTTTTTTCATGATGAAAAAATAAAAAAAATTTGAGTCATACACTATAATAGTGTAGTATATATATTACGTTATCATAGATGCTGTAAATTGGACTGAGTGTATCAGGCTATATTATATTGGTATACACTTAAAATTTTTAAATATATGCTAATTGCGATGCAAATAGAATTGAATATAATATTTTTTATTTTAAACCCCACTCATCAATTCGAGGACTTTGATCCACACGGGCTCTTTTATTTTTTATTTTATTTTAACCAATGGATTATATAGAAAATACAAAATCACCATACAAAATTTTCACGTTGGAAACAAACAGAAAAAAAAAACCTATTAATCCAACTACATGCATCACAACGTGGACAACATGGCTTGGGCCTTGGGGGGGCCCGGGCCCCAGCCCGCCCCCCCCTTGGATCCGCCACTGGTTGTGGGTCATTCTATTTGAACATTGTTAAGTCTATCATTATATTTTTTATTTTTAGCTCTATTTCACTATCTAAATACATTGTTAATAAGTCAGTGTACATAGTTAAATTAGAGGTATGTGCAACTTGGACGGGTTGAACTTGACCAAACTCAAAATTTGGGTGAATGTAAATTAAGATTTTAGTGTTTAGATTCAACTGGAGCCCGAACCCAAGCAATCCAAACATAATTTAGGATGGATTTGGATTGAGGGTTTGTATAACCCTAATCTAATTAAAATGTTTTAAATAAAGTTGTATTTTTAAAATTTTTATAATAAAATTTGAATTGCATAATTTATTTTTATCAAAAATCTTTCACTTCTATGCAAAGTTTCCCACCACCTCTAATTACGAAAATGCCATTATTTTTTTAATTTTTTGTCTCCCTTTCCCACTACCCAGTTCGACAGCGTTCAGTCGAAGTGTTCTTCACTGGGACGACAAAGGTCCGTCGAACTATCTGAATAAGTGTCGACAGAGGCCTAGTCGAAGTGTGTTTCATTAGGACGACAAAGACCCGTCGAAATGTGTTTGCAAGTGTCGACATGGATGTGTCGAACCCTTCAAAACAATAATCTTACTCTAAGAATCAATCATTTATACAATCATTTAAGTCCTTATGAAAAACAAAAATATCATTTAAGTTATTTAAGTCTTTTTGAAAATCATTTACATATATATTTATTTAAGTATAAGAAACAAAAATATCAAACAAAGAGTTATTTGAACCAAATAAACAGTAAACATTTCATATAGAAAAAAACATTATTTTCTTTTCTAAATAAGTGGAGTTTGTTTATAAAAGACTCCACTTGTTTAGAAAATAAAATAATGTTTTTTGTCTATATGAAATGTTTACTGTTTATTTGATTCAAATAACTCTTTGTTTGATATTTTTGTTTCTTATACTATATATATATATATATATATATATATATAAATTATTTTTAAAAAGACTTAAATAACTTAAATGACATTTTTGCTTTTCATAAGGACTTAAATAATTGTATAATTGATTGATTCTTAGAAGAAAGTTATTGTTTTGAAGGGTTCGACACATCCATGTCGACACTTGCAAACACACTTCGACGGGTCTCTGTCGTTCTAGTGAAACACATTTCGACTAGGCCTCTGTCGACACTTATTCAGACAGTTCGACGGACCTCTGTCGTCCCAGTGAAGAACATTTCGACTGTACACTGTCGAACTGGGTAGTGGGAAAGGGAAACGAAAAAATAAAATAAATAATGGCATTTTTGTAATTAGAGGTGGTGGGAAATAGTAACTCGGGTAGTGGGAATAGTAACTCCCTTTTTTCTAATGGAGAACAAGCCTCCTAAATATTTTGGGATGGTTTGACACGAGGTTAAGTAATTGGATAACAGGATAAGTGATTAATTGTAAAGATAAATGAAAAAAGATGATTTATCTTAATTGTTATAAAAAATAATAGGGATAAAATATAAACAATTGTCTCAATTTTAATATAAAAATAAAGATTTTTTGTTTCACCAAATAACATTTATCCCCATTTTTTATAATGATTTTGATAAATGTAAATAAGGATAAGATTGATGGATTTTTTTATTCCCTAAAATTAGAACAACTTATTATCAAAACTTTAACCCCTTGCAAAGGGCTCGTCTAACCCCACCAAAACATTTTCTTAGCCCACCATTGACAAAAAAAGAACCGATCAAAACTCATATTTATTTTTTGAGTGGCTAATCCCACCAAGGTATCTCTCCCGTTCGACCGGAAAAATAACCTTTAGAACTCTCTGCTCGACAAGAAATAGTTGCCATAGTAAGTTATGTTCGACCAACGCTAGCCGAACAGGGTCCATGACCCTCTACCCATTCTTGACCCCCGTTCGACCAGAAAAATGCCTTTAGAACTCTCTACTCGACCAAAACAAGTCGTCTTAGTAAATTAGGCTCGACCAATACCAGTCAACCCTGTTCGACCAAAAAAAAATAACCTTTAGAACTCCCTGCTCGACTAGAAAGAGTCATCGTAGTAAGTTAGACTCGACCAATACTGGTTGAACAAGGTCCAACATTCGACCAGAATAATGACATTTAGAACTCCCAGCTCGATTGGAAAGAGTCATAGATGTAACTTGTTCTATCAATTTTCTGTCATGCCCTAGGGCGGCCGTCCCCGAGACGTGGAAATAATATAATATCAGCTATCAAGTACAAGAGGTCAACAATGACTCTAATAAATAATACACAAGGCTAACAGGCAATGATAACTGATAACACAACTGAAATGCGGAAACATAAAATATTAATAAGTTTGTAAACCAAAAATATTATTACAAACTCGAATACACAATCACTGTCTTGTGAGAGCCAAGTCTAGTCCAAATAAAATACAACATGTGCAACACGCACGATTTACAAATACATGACTCTAGGACTGCTGACAGCCTCGCACTCGCCAATCCGCTGAACATGACGCTTCCACGCACGCAAGACCACGCCACAGGGAAGCTCTAGCTCCACGCCCAACAACGCCTCTGTAAAAGAAACAGTACGTGAGGGGTGAGCTACAAGCTCAGTGAGTGGCTAGAAACCAAACACCAACACAACAATTCAACACCAAAGTAAATTCCTATCAAGGAAAAGCATGGGTAGAAACTCAATGGGTAACAAGGTCACGCGGCGGCGCAACCATACCCTGACCTCACCCTCACTCCCAAGAGGGAGACTTTTAGGACTCACAGGGAGGAACAACTATTAACCATAACACTTGGTGTTACTGCGTAACAATTACAACGAGTCCATCCGCTATTGTCGGTATCGTCGGAATCTCCGAATGTCGGTGGTGTCGGAAAGGATCTCGGCGGTGCGCGGGTGCGCGTGCGTGTGTGGTGGTTCTTCAGGGATTCAGATCGGATGCGTGCCCAGGCGGGCTCGGTCGGATCGTCTTCTCGGAAGGGTGAGGGTGTCGTTCCTTGGTTGAGGCGCCCGACAGCGGCTCAAGAGGATTCCAGGGTTTATGTGATCGCCACCTACTTTTTCTAAAAGCAGGAAAAGGTTGGGTTGGATTTGATCGCCTACGTGGGGAGTTTATGGGGTCTCCGCTCTGAGACACGGATATACCGTACATAGAGGTGAAAAACAGGTAATCCTATTATGCTTCCGGGGCTTGACTAAAGGAGTCTTGGGACATAGGGGTGCAAATGGGGTGTGGATAGGGGGGCGACCAGTGTGACCCAGCCGTCGGGTACGGGGCGGCTACTAGGGTTTAGCCGTCCGGTGCCTGGTCTGGTTTGGGTAGAACTTCGGTAGGAAATGGGTTTGGTCTTGGACAGAGGGTAAGCTAGGTTTAGCCCGGGTTTCTGGAGGGTGGGATGAGAGGGTGTTTTATGTAGGGAATGGGTATTTCTCTCAAAAGGGGCTCTCTCTCTCTCTCTCTCTCTCTCGGGATTTCTAGTGGGGGAAGGGAAGTAGTTTGGGATTTGTGAATTGGAAATGTGAATTGTCTATTGGATTGTGGATGTTGGATTTAGGCTTGGGACCCCCTCTATTTATAGTAAAAGAGAGGCAGGGGAATATCCAGGAGGTAATGGAGTGGCTTGGCTAATAGTGTATGCGATTAGACCCCTCATTAATTCTCTAGTTTTTCTGTCAGGACCAGGTGAAGGGCGGCTAGTGCTAACTAGCCGCCCAGTATGGGGCGGCTACTTCCTGGTAGCCGCCCCTATCATGACATGCCAAACGTCCCATCTCTGACAGGCGGTGGTTTGGGTCGGTTACTTGGGTTGATCCGGCTAAGATAGGGCGGCTAAAGATCATCACCCACCGCAATGATCAGCATTTAATACTGCTTTATGTCCCATCCAGGGGACTGATCCAAAGTCGGCCAGGGGGGCGGCTAGTGCTAACTAGCCACCTGGTATGGGGCGGTTAGTTAGGTCTAGCCGCCCCTTGCCAGGGACTTAGGGTTTTTGGGTTTCCGGCTTTCTGGTTTTAGGTTTATGTCTTCCGGTTTAGGTTTAGGGCTAGGGTTAGGGTTTGGGTTTAGGTTAGGGTTAGGGTTAGGGTTTCCGGTTTAGGTTAGGGCTAGGGTTAGGGTTTCCGGTTAGGGCTTGGGTTAGGGTTTCCGGTTTCCTGAACTTCGGTTCTCTACTAGATGTCCAAATATGAGATATTTTCGGGTGTTACTTGAAGTATTTCTGTCTTTCTGGACGGTCAAAATTGGGGTATCTACAATTGTCCCTCATCGGATGGAGTCTTTGTGCGAAGCAGGAAAGACTTCGACCGATGATAAGGAAAGAGACCCCTATTTTGGCCGGCCCGACCTTCAAGAAGTTATGCCAACACGAACAATACTATTCGGGGAGTTGATTTAGACTGTCAGAGGCTTGGTCTTGACTTAGAATTTTTAGCCGAAAGGATGATCCAGGTGGAAGGCGGGGAAAAGTAAATGGTGAGTGATCCAACCCGCGGTCGGGGTTCTTAGCTATCGTGCGCGGAGCAGCCCAGCGTTAGTTTCCTCGTGCCTACTGTTCCCGTGTTTGGGAAAACTCAGCAAGGAGGGGATATCGCCGACAGAAAGCAAGTAAAAGTTGATTTGGTGAATTGGATCATCCGAAGGATAAGAACTCTGGAAAAGAACCAGAACTGAAGAAATTCAAATTTGAACGGCACTGAAAGTGCGGCAAAACTTCAGGAAAGTCGTGTTTGATCAAGTAGTGCCTGGAAATAAGCCAATACATGGCTGTTTGGTATGGAGAACCTTGAAATTTAGGGCTGAAAAGAGATTGAAAAGGGGTCTTAAGTGAAAGTAGAAAACTGGGAGGGGCGGCTAGTTGTAACTAGCCGCCCGAGAGGGGGCGGCTACTCGTGAGTAGCCGCCTCCCGACTGGGTCCCTTATAACCGAAAAGGGACCCTCTCTCTCTCCCCATACGTTTTAAAACGGTTACTCTTCCCTCCTCTCTTCTTCTTCTTCATTTTAAACCGAAAACCTTGATTCCTTTTGCCTTTTCTTCCTCCATTTCGACCTAGATCCGTCCTCCTTCTCTTGATTTTGAAACCCTAGTTTTGGGTTCTCCTTTTTCTTTTCAATCCGAGGAAGATGACGAGGTCGAAGGCGATTGCTTCGAGGGGGAAACGACCACGGGTGGCTCGTGGAGAGCGTAGCCCGAGCTCTTCATCATCGCAGAGCAATAGGCCGGAGGTCGAGGTCATGGGGGAAGCTATGGGTGCGGTGAGGGTGCCGCCGGCGGACATCGGCGCGGGTGAGGTTGGAGACTTGCCTTTGGGGGCTGCCCCGGAGGTTGGGAGTAGCATGATAGGGTATACACGCAAGAGGAGGCATGGGGATCGACTGGCAGTGGTCGGGGAGGTGGTTTTGGGGGTCGGGGGATCGGTTGAGGGTGCAATTGAGGGGGTAGGGGCTGAGGGGGTTAGTGAGGATGTGAGGGCGTCGTTGGATGCCCTCGTTGGGATGTTGGATAGGGAGGCCACAGAGGCCAGGGCTGAGGAGGAGGAAACTAGGGCAGTGGGGGCTTTTGCGGAGTTTATCTCCGGCGCGGGGAGGGTGGAGGGGACAGGAGAGGTTAGGGATGAGGTTGGGGCTGAGGGTATGGGCACCGGGGCTGCAGAGACTGGTGTGGGTGCTGAGGCTGAGGCCGAGGAGGCCGTGTTTGAGGAGGATGAAGAGGAGGGGGATGACGACGGGATGGACGATCCCGACGAGGCCGAGGTGGACGCTCCTGGGTCCACACGGGCCGTGGTATGTTCCTAACCTTTTAGTCTTAGCCTTTTTATTTTGGTGTATATGCATGTGTTTTGGTGGTATGAACAGGTTGTATATGTGTATTATACTTGTATATGTGTGTTTTAAATAGGCATGCTTGTGTATAAGTTAATCACGGTGGGATAGTAAGCATGCGAACGGGTACGGGTTGTAAAAAAAGGAGATAATTCTTCATACATACATCCATGTTTGTTGTATGCATATAAAGGAAGGGAACGGCTTGGTATGCTTGTATGTGATGGTTTTGCATGTATGTAATCTTCAAAGTATGTTTTTTTGTGTATTTGACCATGGTGGAGTAAGAGGGAGTATAAGAGGGAGTATATGCATGCATTTTTATGGGTCTAAGTTCCTTCATATGCTTAGTTCGTGGAAAGTATATATAAGCATGATAAGCGGTATTTTGAAAAGGAAATATACGAGTAATGACCACGGTGGGATAAGAGGATAAAGCATGTGATCTTATAGGCATGTTTTGCAAATAAAGGAGGGTAAATTTTCGTATGAAGTCTCATATTTCATGCCCTTTTTTGTCCTTTTAGATTTTAATGTGTAGGAGTTTTATTGTGCTAAGCATGGTTTCTAGAAAATGAATTCGTTTAGACTTGGATCCTTACCTCTCGATCGCTTTGGACTAACCCATTTTCGTTTGTTTCGTAGCAACCGAATCGCATCCAGGCCTTTTGGCATGGGACGAAGCGGTGGTATGATGCTTTGGGGCAGGAGGAGAGGAGTTTAGTGGACGGAGCGGGCTTCTGTTCCTTCTTTCTGATTGAGCCGTTCCACGTCCATCGCCCATATGTGGAGACATTGGCGGAGAGATGGGACCCGGAGAGTTGCACGTTCATCCTCCCTACTGGCGCCGTTATGCTGACCCTTGAGGACGTCCATCGGATCACCGGCCTTCCGGTCTTGGGGGAAGCGGTGATTGCGGCCACCCTTGCGGATTATAGGGGGCTGTTTCGAGAGTTGATCGGGGAGTGGGAGTTCATGGAGCGGGAGCGAACGCTAGACGGATTCCTTTAGGGAGGCTTTCGGGGCAGTATGGCCTCGGTTCTTTTACGGAGCATCAGAAGGGCGAAGCTGCAGCTAGCTTCGAGAGGAGGCGGGCGATGATCGAGGCGAGAGAGGCGGCCGCGTGCCCACAGAGGGCACGGAGGGAGTTGAGGGCGTTCTTCCTTTACTTCTTCGGCCGGGTCCTCTTCTCGACGGCCTCTGATAAGGTTTCCTCTCACTCTCTTTTGCTGATGAGGGACCTGGAGGGCATGGGACGCTATGCTTGGGGAGCGGCGATGCTCACCCATCTCTTCGCGGAGCTCTCGAAGAAAGTTAAGAGGGCCGGGGGAAAGAACCTTGGCGGTTTCGCGCCTTTTCTTCAGGTATGTGTAAGTGGTTACATGTCCTTTCTCTTGGTTTAGCTCACTTTGATCATGATAATTTTCTCTTGCTTTACTAGATTTTTTGGTACGAGCACTTCGCCATCGATCGCCCGACTCTGGCACGGTTTGATCATGCCCTCCCTTGGGCCATGAGGTGGGAACCCCGGGGATCTTCTCGCTTGTACCGCCTCGCCCAATTCCGAGAGGCCTTCCGGGTCTTGTCGGAGGAAGAGGTATAAGTTTTTTTTGAATTTCCTTGGCTTGTATTTGGTTTTCTTTTGACTAAGCGCTCTTCCTATCTTTTGACGTTTTTTAGATGACGTGGAGGCCTTATCCGGAGGAGGTTTCCGAGGCTCTGGCGCGAGACGTCTAGTTGATCTACTTCAACGAGGTTGTGTTTCATGCGATCAGCCGGGTCGTCCACCAGCTTGGCTATCATCAGTGGGTGCCCGATCCTCTGCCGCGGCGCCCCTCGATTCCGGTGGCTGAGATTCCTAGGGATACGAACCTCCCCAGGAATTACGCTACGAATGTGGCTGGATGGATGGGCCGAGGCGTCTTGGTGGAGCGTCGTCCTGAGGTGACTTCGAGTGACGAATACCTGGCTTGGTATCGTTAGGAGTATGCGGGTATCCTCGGGATGATGGAGGAGGAGATCCCGGACGCTTACGTAAGTTGAAAATCCCTCTCTTCTTCTCCGTTTTTCCTTTGCTTGAATATTTTCTGAATGGTATTTGTTTTTGCAGGTTGAGTTGAATGAGATGGAGAAGAGGCTCAAGACCACCAATGAGCACCTCCACGCGCGGGCCAGGCAGATAGAGGCGTTGCGGGTACAACGGAGACGCTTACAGGACCAGGTCTGGGTCCTCGAGGCTCAGGTGGATGCTCTGTCGAGAGCGAGAGCCGATGGCGCTTCTTCTTCTTCCGCCCCTCCTCCTTCCATGGTTTCCGAGCGAGAGCTCGAGCTGACGAGGGAGTTAGTTGCGGCCCGGAGCGAATTGACGGCCACACGGATGGAGCTGGGCTAGGCGAGTGGTAGAGCTTCTCGGGCTGAGGAGGAGACGGACCGGCTGAGGTCCATGATGGCTTCGAGAGAGGAGGGGTTCATCATCCTAGGCCATGAGAGGGACTCCCTCCAGATGAGGATGTCGGAGTTGGAGGCTTCGGCGGGTGTTCCTGGAGGTTTGATGGGAGACTTAGTTCGTTCTCTCCAGGAGGCCGGGGATAGGGATCCGGAGGCGCTCAGGGTATCAGAGGTGAGGGCACGGGAGTTGGAGGAGAGGTTGAGGGCAGTCGAGGATAGGGCTAGAGGGACAGAGAGTCGTCTCCGACAGAGATTGGAGAGGAGAGACAGAGATATGCAGCAGGTCCATCTTTGGGAGGCGACTATGAGGGGGAAATTGGTTGGAGGGGGGTCCATGACCGAGGCGGACCTTGACCTTCTTCCGCTTGAGCCTGACCATTCTCTCTCGGCTTCCTTGGCTACCGGGGCCACCTTCAGCCGTGCTTCTCGTCCTTCGGCGTCTCGGAGTCGTGGGATATACGCGAGGGCTGCGTCCTCGGTTCGAGAGACTCCTGCTGCTCTTGATGTTCCAGAGGTTCAGTCTTCTCATCAGCCGCCGCTTCCTTCTCAGCCAAGTCAGGATGTTCCTCCTACTCAGCCTCCAACGGATGGCGATACGCCGAGGTATACTCCCTTGTGTCTTGGTTTCAGGTAGAAGAATAGTATATATGCGAGGAATTCATGCTTTTCTTCTTTTATTTTGACTCAGGTGATATTTCGGTGGCATGCAGCTCAAGACTTTGGAGTTTGGAGCATTTTGAAGGACTTTTCTTTTTTTCTCTCTTTTAGAAACCCTTTTTATGCAACTTTAGGTTTTGGAAATTATGTATGTTCATGGTCTTGGTGGGACAATTTTATAATTTCCCGTTTGTATGTATGGTTTGGTGTAGTTAGCTGAATTCTCATAGACATGTATGTGTGTGTAAATGAATCTTGGCCTTTATAGGTTTGATTCATGGATGGACATATGATTTTGAGATATGGTCATTTTTTTTTTCCGAAGTGTATTCATTTTGGTTTTATGAATGTATATGTGTATGAAATGTGTGTATGCAATTTTTGGAAAGAAATGTTCTTAACAGGTATTGGAGACTTGAAGACTTGATTAAAATGGGACTGACAGCAGATTTCAGGGTAGCAGGCAGGGGGCGGCTAGTGTAAACTAGCCGCCCAGTGAGGGGCGGCTAGTTGTGTTTAGCTGCCCCCTGCCTGGGGTATACTTATCTGGAAAAAAGGGCTGGGGCGGCTAGTGTAAACTAGCCGTCCAATGGGAGGCGGCTAGTCGAGTCTAGCCGCCCCCTACCTGGGGCAGTCTTGTTCTGCTGCTGCTGTTGAAAGCCTTTGTGACCGTTTCAACCTTCGAGACCTATAAAAACATCCCTTCCATGGACCAAGTGTTAAATCTGTCCGGATTGCGCCCCTGCACTGACTTTCGAGCTCTTTCTTGCTTGAATTGTCAAGGACTACAATCCATCTTAAGGTAAAATGAAAAATCGAATGCGAGAAAGGAAAATGCGGGAAACCATGCTTTAGTATGCAAGGAAGGGATTCCAAGTGCGTGAGCGAAAAAAAATTCTTAAGTGCGTGTGAAAGTGGGACAATTTTCTCTCAAGCATGTGCGGAATGGCGTAGAATGAGTGTAGGTGGGGGTAATCTTATCATTGGTACGGGGGGTCAATTTTAGCATTTCAAGAAAATCGGATGCCTAGGTGTTTTGGAAAAGGAAAATGCGAACTTATGCGTAAGCATAAGTGGGCATTTTAATTCTTCAATGGTTTTCTTTCATGTGAGAGGGCAATGTTCTCGACTTTCTTAAGTAAAAGATACCACCAAGTCCCCGTGAAGGAGCCCTTGTGGTCACCTATGTCCAAACCAGGGTTTTATCTGAAATGTATAGGCCTTAGGTGCCGGTTTTTCTAGGTTCATGGTTCTCAAATGCTTGATCGTATTATTCTAAACATGCTGAAAAATCCATGAGTGTACCAGGAGTCAAGTTAAATAAGCTTCCTTTGGATAGGCAAGTTTCTAAGTGAACTCATGTGAGTGTGTGTAGTTGTAAACCTAGACATAGTTCAATTTTGAATCCCATTGCAAAAATAAAAGGGGGGGGGGAGAGAATGGGTAGGAGTAATATCTTCCCTTTGGGCAATATTTTAGAATTGTCCCAGTCTAGCATATGTCCTACTTTCTAGGTCCCTCTGGCTTTCTTCTTTTTATCACTTCTTTATTTTGGATGGAAAGTACAGTCTGTTGTTTGGATCTGTACTGGTATAGCCGTTGTCTAGTGTATACCGTGCGTAAAGGCGTGAAAGCCTGCTAAAATAGAGAGTTTAACCCGTTCACTTGGGTGTTATTTTTCTTTTGTTGGCCTCTAATTGCCTGATTTTTTTTTGTTTTGAGGGGGGGGCTCTTCTTTTTTCACCCCGATTCTTTTCGTGCTTCCCCTCTAGAAGTGTTTGCATAGTGCTAGAGCCAGTTTTGGGACATATGCCAGGTCTAGGTAACTCCTCATTTTGACCTAGGGTTAATACGAGTGGGGCGGGAATAAGGGAGGTTTGCTTTGGGGGTTTTAAATTGTCTCAGTCTACGGGGTAAGCAATTTCTCTTCTATCAGGTAAATCTAGTCCAGTTATATGTGTGTGAATGAAGTGGCATGATTTGACGGAGATGTGTTCAAATAGATACGAGTTTATCTTTGAGAGTCTTATAATTCTATCATCAAGTACTAAACGCTGGAAATTGCAGGAAGAAAGAATAATAGTTTTCAAGTATTGAAAGCTACTCATGCATGGAATTTCTTTAGATAAAGTGCATTCCATGAACCTGAAACCTCGAATCCTTCGGCATCTACCAGGCGGAAGGCATTCCCGGAATAGGCATGGGTGATCACATAGGGTCCCTCCCATGTGGGTTGCAACTTCCCTCTTGGGTGAGGCTGTCTTGATGGCATAATTTACTTAAGTACTAATTCCCCGATTTCAAATTTTCTTTTTATTACCTTCTTTTCAAATGCCCTTGCCACCCTTCTTTGGTAGGCCTGGGCATGGTCTGCCGCTCTTAATCTTTTCTCGTCTAGTAGTTCTCTCTTTTTGGTATATATTTTTGTTTTCAAAAGTGGGAAGACAGATGCATACTTATGGTTTTGAAAAGGCCTGTGTTGGCGAATAGATATGTTTTTTTTTGGGAAAAAGAACGGAGATAGAGTTTGGAAAACGATTTTGTTTTTAGAAGGAAAGTATGGAAAGACAGTTTGTAAAACTTTTTTTTTTGCGGAAATCATGGAAGTATGGCTTTGTAAAACATTTAGTTTTGAAGAAGCGCAATTGGAAAAACATTTTCGTTGGAAATGCGGCTTGTAAATATTTTTGTTGTTTGGTAAACAAGTAAAGAAAGTTTGGGGAAGTGCTTTATTTTGTTTGGAAGTATACGATTTTTTGTAAAACTTTTGTTTTGAAGAAGCGTGTGGAAAACATGTTTTAGAAAAACATTTTTTTGTTTTGAAGAAGAGTGAAATAAAGCTGGAAACAGGTATGTTCAGAGTTGGGAATGAAAGCAGAATAGCATGTATTTTTTTGGATTTTGGTTTCTTCTAGGAAAGCAGGTAAACAAATATGTATAAGGTGATGAAAATGAAAGCTAGTAAACAAATATTTTGATCTTTTGATTTTTAGAAAAGGCTGTAAGTAAATATGTACAGGGTGATGAAAGCGAAAACTGGTAAACAAATATTTTTAATTTTGGCTTTTTTAGAAAAGGCTGTAAACAAATATGTATTGGGAGATGAAAGCAAAAGCTGGTAAACAAATATTTTTAATTTTGGTTTTTAGAAAAGGCTGTAAACAAATATGTACAAGGAGTTGAAAGCTCACCCGGGGGGATCGGTACCTGGTTCTTGGATTCGTATTGTTTCCTCGAGTTGGCTTCGCTTGGGCGGCCGGCTGATGTCTGATGGGGGTCCCCTATTCCCGAACTCTTCCTCCCTGAGCCTTTTCAAAGGCCTTCCTTGATGGAGCAGTTCTTTGTCGGTGGAGCCTGGCTGCCAACATGCAAGCACCTCTAGCCGGATGCGCTTTGCACAGACGCTCCAATTTCGAGCCCATGTCTCGTTAAAGCGTGCTTCTCCCCATATGGATACCACTTTCCCGCGGTACGGGAAGCGAAGACATTGGTGTCGGGTGGATGAGACGGCTTCGATGCTGTTGAGCCATGTCCTCCCAACAATCAGAGGGTGGAGTGATTGAATATTCATTACCATGCAGTTGACGATGGTGGAGACCGGGTCGATCTTTAGTGGGAGCGTGACCAGTCCGCAAGCGTTCTTGCCCGTGCTGTCGAAGGCATAAATGTATTCGTCTGAGGGCTCCAATCTAGGAACCCTGCCTTCTAGCTTTTGGTAGGCGGAATATGTAAGAACGTTAGTTTCCGCTCCCGTATCGATGAGAATGTGCCGGAATTCCCTCCCTCCGAGTATGGCAGTGATTGCGAGGGGTGCGGAGTGTGCTCCAGCTTTTGCGACTTCATGGGGGAGGAAGGTGATCGAGTTAGGCTCCGTAAGATTGCTTGGTGGATGCAGGGTCCTGGCCGCTTCTTCTGAGGGATAGTTGTCGTTATAAAGGGACCCAGGTGGGCTACCACTTTCATCCTCATTCCCCGGTCACAGGGCTAGTGTGAACATATTATGTATCACCCAATTGTTCTTGTTCTTGTACTGGAGAAGTGCCTCTCCCCAGATTGTTAGTATATGACTCAAGAAGGGCAGTAGAAGGCATTGGTGCCGGGGGGAACAGATAGCTTGGATGCTGTCTAACCACGGTCGCCCTAGCATCAATGGGTACCTTGTGTCGATGTCAGCTACGAAGCAGGCTACTTCACAGATAAGAGGGCTGACGGATAGCTCGAATGTTCCAGGGCCGCGGAGAGTCTTCCCGGTATGGTTGAAAGCTTGAATAGTATGGTGGGCCGGTTGGCCGGGAGGACGGCCTAGTCCGGGTATCTTTTGGTAGGTGGAGCATGTCATTATGTTCATTCCAGACCCTGGGTCTACGAAGATGTTGTTTAGCCACAACATTTGGAGCCGTCCGCGGATGTGTAGGGGGTAGACTCGTAGTCTGGGATCCAGGAGGTCTTGGTCAGTGAACGATATGGTCATTGGGCGGCGGGGGCCGTCGACAGTGTCGGTACTCTTGGAGGACCCGTTGTCGTCCGGATGCAGATCATCCGACGTACATTCCCCTCCCTCGGGTCCCTCGCTAGCTCCTTCGGGGATCTCCTCAAATGGCTCTTCTTCGTCGTCTCCTCCCGGGTTTTCTAGTATGCTTTCGTCAGACTCGATGTCGATGACCGCGGGCAGGGCGAGAATGGCTTCTTCTTCTTCACCATAGAGTATGGCGAGGTCATGGTTGTCGAGGTTCAGCTGGAAGGGCTCGTTCTACTCTTCCTCCTCGGATTCTTCGGATAGACTGTCGTTAGTGACGTCTTCTGAACTGCTTGGTTGTGGTGATGGTTGTCTACCTCTTCTGACCATGTTTGCCATGTGAGCTCCAGATGTGGATGCTTGGTTGTGACCTGGCAATGGGTCAGTAAATATGCAAAGTGGCTTGGAGCCTCGAGAATTGCCCTGGTTTAAGTGGCTTTTAATCATGGCCCAATGAAGGCGCCTGTCATCCTTTAAATCGTAAATAAAATCCCAAAAAACAATGCATTGTTCTATGGTATGACCATGTTATTGGTCGTATTGACAGTAACGCAGTCTGCTGGCCCCGGGGAGTGGAGGTTTAGCAGCTGGGAGGGAGATACTATTCGTGTCCATTAGTACCCTAAAAATCCTAGTTAGTGTTTCTGGGAGGGGAGGGTAAGAGTCTCTCTTTCCCATTCGTCTCTGATCATAGGATATTGGAGGGGAGACCTCATTATAAGTATTTTGGGCGGTCTGCCTAGGATTTGGGTTCTGACTTCTTAGGAAGGTGGAATATAAAGGGGTCCAAGGCTGGCCTTGTCTTGAAATTACAGGGCTTTGGACCGGGGAACTTTGGAATACCGGGTTTTGTTGTGTCAGCACTGTCGGTACCGTCGGGGAGGCCTCCCAATGTGTCGGATGTGTCAGAGCGGATCCCGGCGGGGTGCGCGGTGAGCGCGTGGTGCGTGTGTGGGGGTTCTTTGGGGATTCGGATCGGATGAGTGCCCTGGAGGGCTCGGTCGGATCGTCTTCTCGGAAGAGGTGAGGGGTGTGTCGTTCCTGGTTGAGGCACCCGATAGCGTCTCAAGAGGATTCAGGGGTTTGTGTGATCGCCACCTGCTTTTTCTAAAAGCAGGAAAAGGTTGGGTCGGATTTGATCGCCTACGTGGGGAGTTTGTGGGGTCTCCGCTCTGAGACACTGATATACCGTACACAGAGGTGAAAAACAGGTATCCTATTCTGCTTCCGCGGCTTGACTAAAGGAGTCTTGGGACAAAGGGGTGTAGATATGGGGTGTGGATAGGGGGGCGGCTAGTTGTGTTTAGCCATCAGTCAGGGGGCGGCTAGCTAGGTTTAGCCGTCCAGGGTCTGGGTTGGTTTGGGCAGAACTTCGGTAGGAAATGTGTTTGGTTTTGGACAGAGGCTAAGCTAGGTTTAGCCCGGGTTTCTAGAGGGTGGGATGAGAGGGTATTTTATGTAGGGAATGGGTGTTTTTCTCTCACAAAAGGGGCTCTCTCTCTCTCTCTCTCTCTCTCTTTGGATTTCTAGTGGTGGAAGGGTGTGAGGATAGTGGATTGGTGGGTTGAAGATGGTTGTGGATTTTTTGGTGGATTGGTCATGTTGTATTTGGGCTTGGGACCCCTCTATTTATAGTAAAAGAGGGGCAGGGAAATATCCCGGGGGTATTGGAGTGGTTTGGCTTCGATTAGACCCCTCATTAATTCTCTGGTTCTTCTGTTAGAGACCAGGTGAAGGGCGGCTAGCGCTAACTAACCGCCCAGGATGGGGCGGCTACTTCCTGGTAGCCGCCCCCATCATGACCTGCCAAACGTCCCATCTCTGACAAGCGGTGGCTTGGGTCGGTTACTTGGTTTGATCCGGCCAAGAGAGGGCGGCTAAAGGTCATGACCCGCCGCAATGATCAGCATTTAATGCTGCTTTATGTCCCATCCAGGGGACTGGTCCAAAGTCAGCCAGAGGGCGGTCAGTGGGGCGGCTAGTGTAAACTAGCCGCCTGGTATGGGGCGGCTAGTTAGGGCTAGCCGCCCCTTTCCAGGGACTTAGGTTCTAGGGTTTTTAGAATTAGGGTTTCCGATTTAGGTTTTAGGTTTAGGTTTAGGTTTAGGTTAGGGTTAGGGTTTAGGGCTAGGTCAAGGCTAGGGTTAGGGTTTAGGGCTTAGGTTTAGGTCAAGGCTAGGGTTAGGGTTTCCGATTTAGGTTTAGGTCATGGCTAGGGTTAGGGTTTCCGGTTTTGGTTTAGGTCATGGCTAGGGTTAGGGTTTCCGGTTTAGGTTTAGGTCAAGGCTAGGGTTAGGGTTTCTGGTTTACCGAACCTTTGGTTCTCTATTGGATGTCCAACTGTGGGATATTTTCGTGTGTTACTTGAAGTATTTCTGTGCGAAGCAGGAAAGACTTCGACCGATGATAAGGAAAGAGACCCCTATTTTGGCCGGCCTGACCTTCAAGGAGTTGTGCCAATATGAGCAGTACTACTCGGGGAGTTGATTTAGACAGTCAGAGGCTAGGTCTTGACTTAGAATTTTTATCCGAGAGGATGATCCAGGTGGAAGGCAGGGAAAAGTAAATGGTGAGTGATCCAACCCACGGTCGGGGTTCTTAGCTATCATGCACGAAGCAGCCCAGCGTCAGTTTCCTGTGCCTACCGTTCCCGTGCTTGGGAAAACTCAGCAAGGAGGGGATATCGCCGACAGAAAGCAAGTAAAAGTTGAGTTTGGGTGAATTGGATCATCCGAAGCATAAAAACTCTAGAAAAGAACCAGAACTGAAGAAATTCAAATTTGAGTGGTACTGAACGTGTGGCAAAACTTCGGGAAAGTCGTGTTTGATTAAGTAATGTCTGGAAATAAGCCAATACATGGCTGTTTGGTTATGGAGAACTTTTGAATTTTAGGGTTGAAAGGAGATTGGAAAGGGGTTTTGAATGAAAACAGAGAAACTGGGAGGGGCGGCTAGTTGTAACTAGCCGCCCGAGAGGGGGCGGCTACTCGCGGGTAGACGTCCCATGACTAGGTCCCTTATAACCGAAAAGACCCTCTCTCTCCCTCCATACGTTTTAAAACGGTTCCTCTTCCCTCCTTTCTTCTTCTTCTTCGTTCCAAACCGGAAAAACTTGCCATGAATCCTTTGTTTTCGTCCTTCATCATCCCTTTCTTCTTGATTTTGAAGCCCTAGGTTTTTCTTTAGGTCTTTCTTTGTGCAAAATCGGAGGAGATGACGAAGGAGAAGAAGACAACTTCGATGATGAAGCGCCTCAGGTCTTCCCGAGAGCAGAGAGGGGCTGTCTCGGGGTCTAGTTCATCGGGGAGTGATCGGGTGGAGGAGGAGGTCGTGAGGGAGGTCGTGGGTGCGGCGGAGGTGCCGTTAGTCGATACCGGTGCGGCTAGGGGCACGGGTACGTCTTCGGGGGCTGTCCCGGAGGTTGGGGTGTTATGATAGGCTACTCACGCAAGAGGAGGCGTGGGGATCGACCGACAGTGGTCGAGGAGGTGGTTTCGGGGGTCGGGGGATTGGTTGGGGGTGCAACGGAGGGAGGGGCCGAGGCCGAGGGGGTGAGTGAGAGTGAGAGGGCATCATTGGACGCCATTATTGGGATGTTAGATAGGGAGGCCATGGAGGCCAGGGCAGCAGAGGAGGAGAGAAGAGCTATGGGTGTTTTTGAGGGCTTAGCCTCCGGTGCGGTGGGCACGGAGGAGGTCGAAGGGGCTGATGTTGGGGAGGAGGCCGGGGAGGCCGAGGGTATGGATATGGGGGCCGCGGAGGCCGGCGTTGGCGCTGAGGCCGAGGTTGAGGAGGTCGTGTTTGAGGAGGACGAGGAGGGGGATGACGATGGGATGGACGATCCCGACGTGGCTGAGGTGGACGCTCCTGGGTCCACGCGGGCCATTGTATGTTCCCAACCTTTGTCTTACCCTTTTATTTATATGTGTATGTCTTTCGTGGTATAAATAGGTGATAGTGTGTGGTATGTGTGTCTAATATGCATGAGAAGGTAATAGTGAGTGATATGTCTGTCTAAGATGCATGCTTGTATGTATAGTTTGATCACGGTGGGATATTGTAAGCATGCGAACGAGTTCGTGTTGAAAAAAAGGAAGGGGACAATTTTTATATGTACATCCATGCTTGTTGTATGCATATAAAAGAAAGAGGAGTAATACGGCTAGCATGCTTGCATTTGATACTTTTCTACCTGTATGTGACTTCGTACGTGTTTGATTGTGGTAGAGCATGGGGGAGTGTATGCATGCATTTCATGGGTCCCAGTTTTATATTGCTTAGGTGTGTTTAGGGAAGGTATAAGCATGATAAGCTGTGATGTAAGAAAGCGTGTGAGTGGTGACCACGGTGGGATATGTTGATGTTTGTCTAGTATGCGTGAGCATATGAGGAGTGTAGCTTCTTACTTTCATGCTTTTGTTTCTATATTTAGCATGTGGAAGTGTCATTTTGCTAAGCATGGTTTTAAAATGATTTCGTAGAGTTGAACCCTTACCTGTCGATTGTTTTTAACTAACCCGTGTTCCCTTCGTTCGTTTTGTAGAGACCGAACCGTATTCGGGCCTTGTGGCATGGGATGAAGAGGTGGTACGATGCTTTGGGGCAGGAGGAGAGGAGTTTGGTGGATGGAGCGGGCTTCCGTTCCTTCTTCTAGATCGAGCCGTTCCACGTCCACCGTTCATTCTCCTCACCGGTGCTGTCATGCCGACCCTCGAGGATGTTCATCGGATCACCGGCCTTCCGGTGTCAGGGGAGGCAGTGATCGCGGCCACCCTCGCCGACTATAAGGCACTCTTTCCTGGAGTTGATTGGAGAATGGGACTACGTGGAGCGCGTGAGGACGCTGAACCGGATCCCCTTGGGGTGGCTGTCGGGGCAGTACGGCCTTGGTTCTTTCACGGAGCGTCAGAAGGGCGAAGCTGCAGCTAGCTTCGAGAGGCGGCGGGCGATGATCGAGGCGAGAGAGGCGGCTGCGTGCCCACAGAGGGTACGGAGGGAGTTGAGGGCGTTCTTCCTTTACTTCTTTGGCCGGGTCCTCTTCTCGACGGCCTCTGACAAGGTTTCCTCTCATTCTCTTCTGCTGATGAGCGACCTGGGGGGCATGGGGCGATACGCTTGGGGAGCGGCGATGCTTGCCCATTTGTTTGCGGAGCTCTCGAAGAAGGTCAAGAGGGCTGGGGAAAGAACCTTGGTGGCTTCGCGCCATTCCTTCAGGTATGTGTAAGTGATGAGTGTCTTCTTCTTGGTTTAGCTTACTTTGGTCATGATAATTTCCCTCTTGCTTTGCTAGATCTTCGGGTACGAGCATTTCGCCATTGATCGCCCGACCTCTGCGCCGTTCGATCGTGCCCTCCCCTGGGCCATGAGATGGGCACCCCGGGGATCTTCGCGCTTGCATCGCCTCGCTCAGTTCCAGAGGCCTTCCGTGTCTTGACAGAGGAAGAGGTATAAATTTTCCTTCGAGGTTTGTTTTGGCTTGTATTTGGTTTTCATTTGACTAAGTGCTCTTCCTGACTTTTGATGCTTTATAGATGACGTGGAGGCCCTACACGGAGGAGGAGGTCCCAGCGGAGTTGTCGCGGGATATTTGGCTGATCTATTTTAATGAGGTCGTGTTTCATGCGATCAGCCGGGTCGTCCGCCAGCTTGGGTACCATCAGTGGGTGCCCGATCCTCTGCTGAAGCGCCCCTCGATCCCGGTGGCTGGGATTCCTTGGGACACGAACCTCCCGAGGAATTATGCGACGTACGTGGAGGGATGGATGGGCCGAGGCGCCTTGGTGGAGCGTCGTCCCGAGGTGGCTAGCAGTGAGGAGTATATGGTTTGGTATCGCCAGGAATATGCCAATATCCTTGGGACTATGGAGGAGGAGGTCCCGGACGCCTATGTAAGTCTTTCTCCCCTTCTTTTCTTTTCTTTTCTTCTCCTTGGGTATATTCTGACCGATGTTGCTTTTGTAGGTTGAGCTGAATGAGATGGAGAAGAGGCTCAAGACCGCCAATGAGCACCTCCAAGCGCGGGCCAGGCAGATAGAGGCCTTGCGGGTACAGAGAGGACGCTGGCAGGACCAGGTCCGGATCCTTGAGGCTCAGGTGGATGCTCTGTCGAGAGCGAGGGCCGACGGCGCTTCTTCTTCCTCCGCCCCTCCTCCTTCCACGGTGTCCGAGCGAGAGCTCGAACTGACGAGGGAGTTGGATGTGGTCCGGAGCGAGTTGATGGCCACAAGGATGGAGTTGGGCCAGGCGAGGGGCAGGGCTTCTCGGGCTGAGGAGGAGGTGGACCGGCTGAGGTCCATGGTAGCCTTGAGAGAGGAGGGGTTCATCACCCTAGGCCGTGAGAGGGACTCCCTCCAGATGAGGGTGTCGGAGTTGGAGGCTTCGGCGGGTGTCCCTGGGGGTTTGATGGGAGATTTGGTTCGCTCTCTCCAGGCGGCCGGGGACAGGGACCGAGAGGCGGTCAGGGCGTCAGAGGCGAGGGCGCGCGAGTTGGAGGAGAGGTTGAGGGCCGCCGAGGATCGGGCTAGAGGGATAGAGAGTCACCTCCGACAGAGATTGGAGAGGAGAGACATGGATATGCAGCAGGTCCGTCTCTGGGAGGCGACTATGAGGGGGAAATTGGTCGGAGGGGGCTCGATGACCGAGGCGGACCTCGACCTTCTTCCACTTGAGCCTGATCACTCCCTCTCGGCCTCCTTGGCTACCGGGGCTACCTTCAGCCGTGCTTCTCGCCCTTCGGCGTCTCGGAGTCGTGGGATATATGCGAGGGCTGCGTCTTCGGTTCGGGAGACTCCTGCCGCTCCTGATGCTCCAGAGGTTCAGTCCTCTCCTCAGCCGCCGCTCCCTTCTCAGCCAAGTCAGGATGTTTCTCCCACTTAGCCTCCAGTGGGTGACGATATGCCGAGATATAGTTTCTTTGTGTCTTGGTTTTAAGTAGAAGATTTGGTATATGCAAGGAATTCATGCTTTTCTTCTTTTGTTTTGTTTTTAGGTGATATTTCGATGATGTACAGCTCAAGGCTTTGGAGTTTGGAGCTCTTGGTGGACCTATCTCTTTCTTACTTTTTGCATTTTAGGTGTTTCTAGAAGACAATTTACGTTTATGGTCATGGTGGGACAATTTAATTTCTCGTTTATATGCATGGTTTGGTATAGTTTAGCATGGATGTTTAATGTTTTTAGAAAGCCTTCCTAATCTATAGGGATGTGTATGTGTGTGGATGAATGAACTTGTTGTTTATAGGTTTTGATTTATGGATGGATGTAGAATTCTAATATATAATCATTATAGCATGGTATCGATACAGGTCTTGTGTATGAATATGTGTCTAAAATGTGTGTATGCATGTTTGGGAAAGGAATGTTTTGACAGGTATTCAAAGGGGTTGAAGAGTTGATTGAGACTGGGACTGACAGGGCAGATGGGGTAGCAGGTGAGGGGCGGCTAGTTGCGTTTAACCGCCCAGTGAGGGGCGGCTACTTGCATTTAGCCGCCCCTTGCCTGGGTTTTTACCTGGACAAGAGGGCAGGGGGCAGGGGCGGCTAGTGTAAACTGGCCGTCTCTAGGGGGGGGCGGCTAGTCGGGTTTAGCCGCCCCCTGCCTGGGACAATTTTGGTTTTGCTTCTTGTCTGCTGCCGCTGAAAGTCCTCCTGAGTGTTTTATCCTTCGAGACCTATAAAAACATTCTTTCCATGGACCAAGTGTTAAATCCGTCCAGATTGCGCCCCTGCACTGACTTTCGAGCCCTTCTTGCTTGAATCGTCAAGGGCTACAATCCATCTTAAGGCAGAATGGCAATATAAATGCGGGAAAGTAAAGTGTGGGAGACCAGGCTTTAGTGCGCAAGGAAGGGATTCCAAGTGCGTGAGTGAAGAAAAACTTATGTGTAGAAGGTGAGGACAATTTCTTCTTACGCATGTGCGGAAGGGCATGAGGTGAGTGGGGACAACTCTCATATGAGTGGGTACAATTTTAAATTTTGTGGGGACAATTCTCATATAAGTGGGGACAATTCTAATATTCGGGGGCGGGAGGGTTAACTTTAATATTTCAAGAAAATCGGATACCAAAGTGTTTTGGAAAAGGAAAATGCAAGCTTATGCGTAAGTATAAGTGGCATAAAGGGGCATTTTAGTTCTTCAATGACTTTTATGTGAGAGGGCAACGTTCTTGATTTTCATAAGTAAAAGACACCATCAAGTCCCCGTGGAGGAGCCCTTGCGGTCACTCATGTCCGAACCAGGATTGTATTTGAGAGGTATAAGCCTTAGGCGCCGATTTTCCTAGGTTCATGGTTTTCAAATGCTTAATCGTATTATTCTAAACATGCTGAAAAATCCATGAATGTACCAAGAGTCAAGTCAAATAAGCTTCCTTTGGATAGGCAAGTTTCTAAGTGAACTCGTGTGAGTGTGTGTGTAGGTGTAAACCTGGACGTGATCTACCCTTGGTCAAAATTTCGCTTTTCCCGGTGGACATAGCTCAATTTTGAACCCCCATTGCGAAAAATAAAAAGGGGAGGGGGTGACTGAGGTAAGAGTAATATCTTCCTTTCGGGCAATATTTTAGAATTGTCCCAGTCTAGCACATGTCTTACTTCCTAGGTCCCTCTGGCTTTCTTCTTTTTACCACTTTTTTATTTTTGGGTGGAAAGTACAATCCGTTGTTTGGATCTGTACTGGTACAACCGTTGTCTAGCGTATACCGTGCGTAAAGGCGTGAAAGCCTGCTAAATAGAGAGTTTAACCCGTTCACTTGGGTGTTTGGCCTCTCCTTGCCTGATTTTCTCTTTTTTTGCTTTGCTTTTTTTTTATTGATTGTTTTGATTTGGGCGGGGGGGGGGGGGGCTCTTCTGTTTTTCACCCCGATTCTTTTCATGCTTCCCATCTAGAAGTGTTTATATAGTGCCGGAGCCAGTTTTTGGGACATATGCTAGGTCTGGGTAACTCCTCATTTTGACCTATGGTTAATACGAGCGGGGCGGAAATAAGGGATATTTTGCTTTGGGGAGTTTTGAAATTGTCCCAGTCCACGGGGTAGGCAATTTTTCTTCTATCAGGCAAATCTAGTCCAGTTATACGTGTGTGAAGGGAATGACATGATTTGGCGGAAACGTGTTCAAATAGATACGAGTTTATCTTTGAGAGTCTTATAATTCTATCATCAAGTACTGAACGCTGGAAATTGCAGGAAGGAAGAATAATAGTTCTTAAGTATTGAAAGCTTTTCATGCATGGAATTTCTTTAGATAAAGTGCATTCCACGAACCTGGAACCTCGACTCCTTCGGCATCTACCAGGCGGTAGGCATTCCCGAAATAGGCATGGGTGATCACTAGGGTCCCTCCCATGTGGGTTGCAGCTTTCCTCTCGGGTGGGGCAGTCTTGATGGCATGATTTGCTTAAGTACTAATTCCCCGATTTCAAATTTTCTTTTTATCACCTTCTTTTCAAATGCCCTTGCCACACTTCTTTGGTAGGCCTGGGCATGGTCTGCCGCCCTTAATCTTTTTTTATGCTTTGTTTTTTTTTTTTTGAAAGCGTGTAGACAGATATATATAGGTGTTTGAAAGCATAAGATGGTAAACAAATCTTTCTTTTTAACTTTTTTGAGAAAGCATGTAAAACATTTAGAAATAGGAAAGCAGGTAAAAGGTAGTATATACAACTGAAGGGTGACCTCCAGGAAATGATGGTGCAAGGTGAGTCCTCTATCCTTCTCAGCCACTATTGTTCAGCGTCTATTCTGACAGCATCTATCAGAATGTCAAAACCTAAAAGATGTCGAAAGCGTGGGTGGCGCTTGCTTTGCCATGGACCCTTAGTAGGAGGAGAACGTGCTTGGGAAAACTTAGCAAGGAGGGGATATCGCCGACAGAAAGCAAGTAAAAGTTGAGTTTGGGTGAATTGGATCATCCGAAGGATAAGAACTCTAGAAAAGAACCAGAACTGAAGAAATTCAAATTTGAGTGGTACTGAACGTGTGGCAAAACTTCGGGAAAGTCGTGTTTGATCAAGTAATGTCTGGAAATAAGCCAACACATGGCTGTTTGGGGTGGAGAATCTTGGAATTTAGGGCTGAAAAGAGATTGGAAAGGGGTTTCGAATGAAAACAGAGAAACTAGGAGGGGCGGCTAGATGTAACTAGTCGCCCGAGAGGGGGCGGCTACTCGGGGGTAGCCGCCCCATGACTGGGTCCCTTATAACCGAAAAGACCCTCTCTCTCTCTCTCTCCATACGTTTTAAAACGGTTCCTCTTCCCTCCTTTCTTCTTCTTCTTCGTTCCAAACTGGAAAAACTTGCCTTGAATCCTTTGTTTTCGTCCTTCATCATCCCTTTCTTCTTGATTTTGAAGCCCTAGGTTTTTCTTTAGGTCTTTCTTTGTGCAAAATCGGAGGAGATGACGAAGGAGAAGAAGACAACTTCGATGATGAAGCGCCTCAGGTCTTCCCGAGAGCAGAGAGGGGCTGTCTCGGGGTCTAGTTCATCGGGGAGTGATCGGGTGGAGGAGGAGGTCGTGAGGGAGGTCGTGGGTGCGGCGGAGGTGCCGTTAGTGGATACCGATGCGGCTAGGGGCACGGGTATGTCTTCGGGGGCTGTCCCGGAGGTTGGGGGTGTTATGATAGGCTACTCACGCAAGAGGAGGCGTGGGGATCGACCGGCAGTGGTCGAGGAGGTGGTTTCGGGGGTCGGGGGATTGGTTGGGGGTGCAACGGAGGGAGGGGCCGAGGCCGAGGGGGTGAGTGAGAGTGAGAGGGCATCATTGGACGCCATTATTGGGATGTTAGATAGGGAGGCCATGGAGGCCAGGGCAGCAGAGGAGGAGAGAAGAGCTATGGGTGTTTTTGAGGGCTTAGCCTCCGGTGCGGTGGGCACGGAGGAGGTCGAAGGGGCTGATGTTGGGGAGGAGGCCGGGGAGGCCGAGGGTATGGATATGGGGGCCGCGGAGGCCGGCGTTGGCGCTGAGGTCGAGGCTGAGGAGGCCGTGTTTGAGGAGGACGAGGAGGGGGATGACGATGGGATGGACGATCCCGACGAGGCCGAGGTGGACGCTCCTGGGTCCACGCGGGCCATGGTATGTTCCCAACCTTTGTCTTACCCTTTTATTTATATGTGTATGTCTTTCGTGGTATAAATAGGTGATAGTGTGTGATATGTGTGTCTAATATGCATGAGTAGGTAGTAGTGAGTGATATGTGTGTCTAAGATTCACGCTTGTATGTATAGTTTGATCACGGTGGGATATTGTAAGCATGCGAACGGGTTCGTGTTGAAGAAGAGGAAAAAAAAAAGGGGGAAGGGGACAATTTTTACATGTACACCCATGCTTGTTGTATGCATATAAAAGAAAGAGGAGTGATACGGCTAGCGTGCTGGCATTTGATAATTTTCTACCTGTATGTGACTTCGTATGTGTTTGATTGTGGTAGAGCATGGAGGAGTGTACGCATGCATTTCACGGGTCCCAGTTTTATATTGCTTAGGTGTGTTTAGGGAAGGTATAAGCATGATAAGCTGTGATGTAAGAAAGCCTGTGAGTGGTGACCACGGTGGGATATGTTGATGTTTGTCTAGTATGCGTGATCATATGAGGAGTGTAGCTTTTTACTTTCATGCTTTTGTTTCTATATTTAGCATATTTTTGCTAAGCATGGTTTAACATGATTTCGTAAACTTGGACTCTTACCTTTCAATCGCTTTTAAACTAACCCGTGTTCCCTTCGTTCGTTTTGTAGAGACCGAACCGTATTCGGGCCTTATGGCACGGGACGAAGAGATGGTACGACGCCTTGGGGCAGGGGGAGAGGAGTTTGGTGGATGGAGCGGGCTTCCGTTCCTTCTTCCTGATCGAGCCATTCCACGTCCACCGTCCATATGTGGAGGCCTTGGAGGAGAGGTGGGATCCGGAGAGTTGCACGTTCATTCTCCCTACCGGTGCTGTCATGCCGACGCTTGAGGACGTTCATCGGATCACCGGCCTTCCGGTCTCGGGGGAGGCAGTGATTGCGGCCACTCTTGCGGACTACAGGGGGCTTTTCCGAGAGTTGATCGGGGAATGGGAGTTCGTGGAGCGGGAGTGGACGCTGAACCGGATCCCTTTGGGGCGGCTTTCGGGGCAGTACGGCCTCGGTTCCTTTACCGAGCGCCAGAAGGGCGAAGCTGCAGCTAGCTTTGAGAGGAGGCGGGCGATGATTGAGGAGAGAGAGGCGGCCGGGTGTCCACAGAGGGCACGGAGGGAGTTGAGAGCGTTCTTCCTCTACTTCTTCGGCCGGGTCCTCTTTTCGACGGCCTCTAATAAGGTTTCCTCGCATTCTCTCTTGCTGATGAGGGACCTGGAGGGCATGGGGCGCTACGCTTGGGGAGCGGCGATGCTCGCCCATCTTTTTGTGGAGCTCTCGAAGAAAGTCAAGAGGGCCGGGGGAAAGAACCTTGGCGGCTTTGCGCCATTTCTTCAGGTACGTGTAAGTGAGCGGTAAATGACTCTTCTTTGGCTTAGCTCTCTTTGATCGTGACGATTCCTCTCTTGTTTTGCTAGATCTTTGGGTATGAGCATTTCTCCATTGATCGCCCGACTTTGGCTCCGTTCTATCGTGCCCTCCCTTGGGCCATGAGATGGGAACCCCGGGGATCTTCCCGCTTGCACCACCTCGCCCAATTCCGAGAGGCCTTCCGCGTCTTGTCGGAGGAAGAGGTATGAGTTTTCTTTGAATTTATTTGGCTTGTATTTGGTTTTCTTTTGACTAAGCGCTCTTCCTATCTTTCGATGTTTTTTTCTTTAGATGACATGGAGGCCTTACTCGGAGGAGGTTCCCGAGGCCCTGGCGCGAGACGTCTGGTTGATCTACTTCAATGAGGTCATGTTCCATGCAATCAGTCGGGTCGTCCGCCAGCTTGGGTTCCATCAGTGGGTGCCCGATCCTCTTCCGCGGCGCCCCTCGATTCCGGTGGTTGGGATTCCTCGGGACACGAATCTCCCGTGGAATTACGCTACGTACGTGGCAGGATGGATGGGTCGAGGCGTCTTGGTGGAGCGTCATCCTGAGGTAACTTCGAGTGACGAATACCTAGCTTGGTATCGTTGGGAGTATGCGGGTATCCTCGGGACGATGGAGGAGGAGATCCCGGACGCTTATGTAAGTTGAAACCCTCCCTCTCTTGCTTGAGTATCTTTCTGAATAGTATTTCTTTTTGTAGGTTGAGTTGAATGAGATGGAGAAGAGGCTCAAGACCGCCAATGAGCACCTCCAAGCGCGGGCCAGGCAGATAGAGGCCTTGCGGGCACAGAGAGGACGTTTGCAGGACCAGGTCCGGGTCCTCGAGGCTCAGGTGGATGCTCTGTCGAGAGCGAGGGCCGACGGTGCTTCTTCTTCTTCCGTCCCTCCTCCTTTCGTGGTTTCCGAGCAGGAGCTCGAACTGACGAGGGAATTGGATGTGGCCCGAAACGAGTTGACGGCCATACGGATGGAGTTGGGCCAGGCGAGGGGCAGGGCTTCTCGGGCTGAGGAGGAGGCGGACCGGCTGAGGTCCATGGTGGCCTTGAGAGAGGAGGGGTTCATTACCCTAGGCCGTGAGAGGGACTCCCTCCAGATGAGGATGTCGGAGTTGGAGGCTTCGGCGGGTGTTCCCGGAGGTTTGATGGGAGACTTAGTCCGTTCTTTGCAGGCGGCCGGGGATAGGGACCGAGAGGCGCTCAGGGCGTCGGAGGCGAGGGCGAGGGAGTTGGAGTAGAGGTTGAGGGCCGCCGAGGATCGGGCCAGAGGGACGGAGAGTCACCTCCGACAGAGATTGGAGAGGAGAGATAGAGATATGCAGCAGGTCCGTCTCTGGGAGGCTACTATGAGGGGGAAATTGGTTGGAGGGGTCTCCATGACCGAGGCGGACCTCGATCTTCTTCCACTTGAGCCTGACCATTCTCTCTCGGCTTCCTTGGCTACTGGGGCCACCTTCAGCCGTGCCTCTCGTCCTTCGGTGTCTCGGAGTCGTGGGATATACGCGAGGACCGCGTCTTCGGTTCGAGAGACTCCTGCCGCTCCCGATGATCCAGAGGTTCAGTCTTCTCCTTATCCGCCGCTCCCTTCTCAGCCAAGTCAGGACGTTCCTCCTACTCAGCCTCCAGCGGATGACGATACACCAAGGTATAGCTTCTTTGTGTCTTGGTTTTAATAGAAGAATAGTACATATGCGATGAATTCATGCTTTTCTTCTTTTGTTTTTGGTTTTAGGTGATATTTCGGTGAAGTATAGCTCAAGACTTCGGAGTTTGGAGCTCTTGGTGGACCTATCTCTTTCTTACTTTTTGCATTTTAGGTGTTTTTAGAAGACAATTTACGTTTATGGTCATGGTGGGACAATTTAATTTCTTGTTTGTATGCATGGTTTGGTATAGTTTAGCATGGATGTTTAATGTTTTTTAGAAAGCCTTCCTAATCTATAGGGATGTGTATGTGTGTGGATGAATGAACTTGGTGTTTATAGATTTTGATTTATGGATGGATGTAGAATTCAAATATATAATCATTATAGCATGGTATCGATACAGGTCTTGTGTATGAATATGTGTCTAAAATGTGTGTATGCATGTTTGGGAAAGGAATGTTTTGACAGGTATTCAAAGGAGTTGAAGAGTTGATTGAGACTGGGACTGACAGGGCAGATGGGGTAGGAGGTGAGGGGCGGCTAGTTGCGTTTAGCCACCCAGTGAGGGGCGGCTACTTGCATTTAGCCGCCCCTTGCCTGGGTTTTTACCTAGACAAGAGGGCAGGGGGCAGGGGCGGCTAGTATAAATTAGCCGTCTCCAGGGGGCGGCTAGTCAGGTTTAGCCGCCCCCTGCCTGGGACAATTTTCTGGTTTTGCTTCTTGTCTGCTGCTGCTGAAAGTCCTCCTGAGTGCTTTATCCTTCGAGACCTATAAAAACATTCTTTCCATGGACCAAGTGTTAAATCCATCCAGATTGCGCCCCTGCACTAACTTTCGAGCCCTTCTTGCTTGAATCGTCAAGGATTACAATCCATCTTAAGGCGGAATGGAAATATAAATGTGAGAAAGTAAAGTGTGGGAGACCAGGCTTTAGTGCGCAAGGAAGGGATTCCAAGTGCGTGAGTGAAGAAGAACTTATGTGTAGGAGGTGGGGACAATTTCTTCTCACGCATGTGCGGAAGGGCATGAGGTGAGTGGGGACAATTCTCATATGAGTGGGGACAATTCTAATATTCGGGGGGGGGGTTAACTTTAATATTTCAAGAAAATCGGATGCCAAGGTGTTTTGGAAAAGGAAAATGCAAGCTTATGCGTAAGTATAAGTGGCATAAGGGGGCAATTTAGTTCTTCAATGACTTTTTTAGGTGAGAGGGCAATGTTCTCGATTTTCGTAAGTAAAAGACGCCAGTTTTTGGGACATATCCTAGGTCTGGGTAACTCCTCATTTTGACCTAGGGTTAATACGAGCGGGGCGGAAATAAGGGATATTTTGCTTTGGGGAGTTTTTAAATTGTCCCAGTCCAAGGGGTAGGCAATTTTTCTATCAGACAAATCTAGTCCAGTTATACGTGTTGTGAAGGGAATGACATGATTTGGCGGAAACGTGTTCAAATAGATACGAGTTTATCTTTGAGAGTCTTATAATTCTATCATCAAGTACTAAACGCTGGAAACGCAGGAAGGAAGAATAATAGTTCTTAAGTATTGAAAGCTTTTCATGCATGGAATTTCTTCAGATAAAGTGCATTCCACGAACCTGGAACCTCGACTCCTTCGGCATCTACCAGGCGGTAGGCATTCCCGGGATAGGCATGGGTGATCACATAGGGTCCCTCCCATGTGGGTTGCAGCTTTCCTCTCGGGTGGGGCAGTCTTGATGGCATGATTTGCTTAAGTACTAATTCCCCGATTTTGAATTTTCTTTTTATCACCTTCTTTTCAAATGCCCTTGCCACCCTTCTTTGGTCGGCCTGGGCATGGTCTGTCGCTCTTAATCTCTTCTCGTCTAGTAGTTCGAGGCGTAGTAGGGACAAATGTATACTTATGTTTTTGAAAAGGGGCCTGTGTCAGCGAATAGATATGTTTTTGGAAAGAGAATGGGGATAAAGTTTGGGAAACGGTTTTGTTTTTAGAAGGGGAGTATGGAAAAGTAGTTAAAAAGAAATGTTTTCGGTGGAAATCATGGAAGTACGGCTTTGTAAAATATTTTGCTTTGAAGAAAGGTGTGGAAGCGTAGATTCAGAAAACGCTTTTGTTGGAAATGCGGCTTGTAAAAATTTTCGTTGTTTTGGTAAACAAGTAAAGAAAGTTTTGAAAAATTTCTTTGGAAGTATGGAAATATGGTTTTGTAAAAAAAAGAAGAAACCTTTGTTTTGAAGGGGAGCGTGGAAAACATTTTTTTTTTATAAAAACATTTTTTTTGTTTTTAAAGAAGAGTGGAAATAAAGCTGGAAATAAGTATACTCAGAGTTGGGGAATGAAAGCTGATCGGCATGTATTTTTGTTGGATTTTGGTTTCTTTTTAGGAAAGCAGGTAAACAAATATGTACAGGGTTTGAGTTGGAAGTGAAAGCTGGTAAACAAATATTTTGAGTTTTTTTTTTTTTTGTTTTTTTTTTTTGGAAAGCTGTAAACTATGTACAGGATTTGAAAACTTACCCGGGAGGATCGGTACCTGGTTCTTGAATTTGTATTGCCTCCTCGGGTCGGCTTCTTTTTGATGGCCGGCTGATGTCCGGTGGGGGTCCCCTGTTCCCAAATTCTCCCTCCCTGAGTCTCTTCAGGAGCCTCCCTTGATGGAGCAGTTCTTCGTCTGTGGCGCCTGGTTGCCAACATGCGAGCACCTCTAGCTGGATGCGCATGGCACAGACGCTCCAATTCCGGCCCTGAGTATTATTAGAGTGCGCCTCTCCCCATATGGATATTACTTTTCCGCGGTACGGGAAGCGAAGACATTAGTGTCGGGTGGATGAGACGGCTTCGATGTTGTTGAGCCATGTCCTCCCAACAATCAGAGGGTGGGGCGATTGAATGTTCATCACCATGCAGTTAACGATGGTGGAGACTGGGCCGCAGTGGGAGCGTGACCAGTCTGCAAGCGTTCTTGCGTGTGCTGTCGAAGGCATAAATGTATTCGTCTGAGGGCTCCAATCTGGGAACCCGGCCTTCTAGCTTTTGGTAGGCGGAATATGTAAGGACGTTAGTTTCCGCTCCCGTGTCAATGAGAATGTGCCGGAATTCCCTTCCCCCGAGTATGGCGGTGATAGCGAGGGGTGCGGAACGTGCTCCGGCTTTTGCGACTTCATGGGGGAGGAAGGTGATCGAGTTGGGCTCCATAGGATTGCTGGTGGATGCGGGGTCCTGGCCGTTTCTTCTGAGGGATAGTTGTAAGGGGACCCAGGTGGGCTATCACCTTCGTCCTCGTTCCCCGGTCGTAGGGCTAGTGTGAACATATTATGTATCGCCCAATTCTTCTCGTTCTCATACTGGAGGCGCGTCTCTCCCCAGATTGTCAGGATATGACTTAAGAAGGGCAGTCGAAGGCATTGGTGCCGGGGGGAACAGATAGCTTGGATGCTGTCTAACCATGGTCGCCCCAACATCAATGGGTACCTTGTGTCGATGTCGGCCATGAAGCAGGCTACCTCACAGATAAGAGGGCTGACAGATAACTCGAATGTTCTGGGGCCGCGGAGAGTCTTCCCGGTATGGTTGAAAGCTTGAATAGTATGGTGGGCCGGGTGGACGGGAGGACGGCCTAATCCGGGTATCTTTTGGTAGGTGGAGCACGTCATTATGTTCATTCCTGACCCTGGGTCTACAAAGATGTTGTTTAGCCACAACATTTGGAGTCGTCCGCGGATGTGTAGGGGGTAGACTCGCAGTCTGGGATCCGGGAGGTCTTGGTCAGTGAATGAAATGGTCATTGGGCGGCGGGGGCCATTGACAGTGTCGGTACTCTTGGAGGACCCGTTGTCGTCCGGATGCAGATCATCCGACGTACATTCCCCTCCTTCGGGTCCTTCGCTAGCTCCTTCGGGGATCTCCTCAAATGGCTCTTCTTCTTCGTCTTCTCCCGGGTTTTCTAGTCCTCTTTCGTCGGACTCGATGTTGATGACTGTAGGAAGGGCGAGAACTGCGTCTTCTTCTTCGCCATAGAGTATGGCGAGGTCATGGTCGTCGAGGTTCAGCTGGAAGGGCTCGTTCTGCTCTTCCTCCTCAGACTCTTCGGATAGGCTGCCATCAGTAGCATCTTCCGAGCTGCTTGGTTCTGGCGATGGTTGTCTCCCTCTCCTGATCATGTTGACCGCGTGGGCTCTAGATGTGGAGGCTTGGGTGTGACCTGGCAAGGGGTCAGTTAATATGCCAAGTGGCTTGGGTGCTTGGGGATTTCCCTGGCTCAGATGGCCTTTGATTATGGCCCAGTCAAGGCGCCTGTCATCATTAAGATCATAAACGAAGTCCCAAAAAACAATGCATTGTTCTACGGTATGGCCATATTGTTGATGATATTGACAGTAACGCGCCGTGCTGGCCCCGGGTAGTGAAGTCCTGGCGTCGGGGAGGGAGATACTATTTGTGTCCAACATCACCCTAAAGATCCTAGTTAAAGTTTCTGGGAGGGGAGGGTAAGAGTCCCTCTTTCCCATTCGTCTTTGGTCGTAGGATGCGGGAGGTCTAGCTTCGTTATAAGAGCTTCGTATGGGCTGCCTAGGGGTTGGATTTTGTGCTCTTGGGGGAGCAGAGTAAAAGGGAGCCCGAGTTTGAGTTTGGCTCTGGATTATAGGGCTCTGGAGTGGGAAATTTTGGACTGGGGGGTTTTGTCGTGTCGGCACGGGGACGGGTACTGATCGAGGGGTAAAATTTTGATTCGCTTGCCGAGGCGGTGCATATCCAGATGAACCGGGCGTGTACTGTCTTGGAGCTGTTCCTCGGTCAGGAACTCGCGCTCCGTTCGGGTAGAGTGCCGATACTTGGCTAATGATCCCCTCTACCGTGGGGGTTTCGCCTTACGAGGCGGTTGTCCAACCTGTTGTGGCTATGGCTGATAGGTGGGGACTGGGTTTGTCAATTTCTTGACTACTGGTGCTGAATTCCTCCCACAACGGGAAATCCTGTTAGCGGCCCAAGTGGCGGTCAATCAGGGAGGGTGGAGAAGCTTCTCCTTTGATGGAAGAGGAAGACGTAGTGCAGTCTCAGTTAAATGAATGTCGTACGAAAGGCTCGTACACGGGAGCAGGTTATGTCTGGGGGCCGAGGGACTCAGGCTCTGTAACAGCGGTCCCGGGTTTGGGGTCATGTCAATTTCTTCGCGGGGGAGGGGGGCATGAAAAAATCTGTGACCGAGAGCTGGGTGTTGCTTTGGGAGTGGATTTAGGCCGTTTCCTGTTCGGTGGACAAGGGTGCGCCACCGATACCCTAGACATCCTTTCCTCTAGATGGGTATTGTTCGATTCCTTTCCTCTAAATTCCTATGTGGGATTCCCTAGGCCTCATTCTCTCTACGGTACGAAAGCAGTAATTGCGCAGCTGTGTGCGGCTTACAAAGCAATAAAGGATGAAATAGTAGAAGAGGATTTAATTCAAGGGTGAGAAACCTAATCTAGAGGGTTGATAGCTCTGGTAAAAGGGGGCAGAAGAGGAACCTTTTGTTGTAGTCCCACCGGCCAGATTTGTCGGTATGTAAAACTGGGGGTTCTGCGAACTTGGTCCTTTCTCGCTTCACCGCCCGGAGAGTCGTTTCAGCCGCTTCTCAGAAACGGGGTTTTGTTGTTCGCCACCGCTTTCTCAAAAACAAGTGATGTACAGGGAGGGTGAAAAACAGGTAATCCTATTCTGCTTCCGGGCTTGAACTTGGGACAAAGGAGTGTGGATATGGGGGGCGGCTTGTAGCCGTCGGGTGGGGCGGCTTCTCCAGGGCCCAGAGGTAGGAAATGGGTTTGGTTTTCCAATGAGCCCGGGTTTCTGGAGGGTGTTTTTGTGTAGAGTTTTTCTCACACAAGAGGCTCTCTCTCTCTCTAGACTAGTGTGGATTTTGTGGTTTGAAGGATGTTGGGATTTTTTTGGTGATTGAAGATAGTGATGTTGTATTTGGGCTTGGGACCCCTCTATTTATAGTAAAAGAGAGGCAGGGAAATATCCCGGGGGTAATGGAGTGGGTTGGCTTCGATTAGACCCCTCATTAATTCCCTGGTTCTTCTGTCAGGACCAGGTGAAGGGCGGCTAGTTCCAACTAGCCGCCCAGGATGGGGCGGCTACTTTCTGGTAGCCGCCCCCATCATGACCTGCCAAACGTCCCATCTCTGACAAGCGGTGGCTTGGGTCGGTTACTTGATTTGATCCGGCCAAGAGAGGGAGGCTAAAGGTCATGACCCGCCGCAATGATCAGCATTTATTGCTGTTTTATGTCCCATCCAGGGGACTGGTCCAAAGTCGGCCATGGGGGGTTAGGGGGGCGGCTAGTTCAAACTAGCCGCCTGGTATGGGGCGGCTAGTTAGATCTAGCCGCCCCTTGCCAGGGACACAGGGTTTTTGGGTCTTAGGGTTAGGGTTAGGGTTAGGGTTTCCGATTTTAGGTCTAGGTCAATGCTAGGGTCTGGTTTTCCGGTTAGGGTTTCTGGCTAGGTTTAGTTTAGGGCTAGGGTTAGGGTTTCCGGTTTCCTGAATTTTGGTTCTCTACTGGATGTCCAAAAGTGGGATATTTCTGGGTGTTACTTCAAGTATTTCTGTCTTTCTGGACGGTCAAAATTGGGGTATCTACAGATACTACTCAGCCCTCGTAGCACGCACTAGCCGAATGGCACTTAAAAGCTACGATCGAGTGGGGCAAAACCCTCGCAGCGCGCGCCACTCAATCGATGCCCGCGAGTCATGCGCAACAACGTGAAATCAATCAGAAGGTGATCTTCACCACTATGTGTTAACCAAGCAACTAGGCAGCATCGCGTCCTAGGGCCCAAAGGGAAACTGTGATTACTCGTAATACTCAATTCAAGCACCCGACAGATCAGATCCATCTTTCAGGAATCACACCGAAATCACAATACGACACGAAAAAAAAATTAAGCCAGGCAAAAAGCATATGGATAAAGCAAGATAGCTACGCAAGCATTAAATTTGCACCAGAAGGGCGAAATCATACATCCCAAATTAACTCATTCAAATATACAATAAAACGACAGTTAAACCATATGAACTTCAGGTCAAGAATACAAAAAAAAAATTTGTATATATATCCGCCGTATGCAGCCCCATTGTTCCCCGGGAGTCTAGCTGAAGGAATCGTGTCGGAGTAATGAAACTGAATCTCCTTCGACGTCGGAGGGGTTCACGACATGGCCGGCCAGAGTCGCCTGATCCTCATGTATGTGGACAGCTGTTTCCGCGACATCGGCCGCAGGGTGACGTATTTCCGGTTCCGAAACATTCTCGAATGGCTCTCTCTTAACCCCTACAACTTCGGCAGCTAACGGGTTTTGGACAGCCGGGTTATCTGGCAGCCAGGGGAAGGAAAACCATCGACATCTATTATGTCGGTTAAATTATAGCCAAGGAAGCTAGTTACCTGTTCGGAGACTTCCCCGAGCTCAGGAAGTGCAGTTGGACTAACAGGATCGCTTCCGGTGCCTCCGATCCCAAGTGCGGCGATGGACGGGCTTGGAAGTTGGACGACCCTCTCGTCGGTGGGAGCGGAGGCCCTGTCCTAGCAATCCTGAAAACCCTTGCGGTACCCTCGGTCATAAGCAGCCAGAGCGGCCTCCGTAGCTTTTTCTTCAATTGGGTCCAGGCGATCCTTCACCGTCTGAAGCACATTGATCTCGAAGTCCAATGAGGCTTCCCTTCTCTACCGCTCGAACTCATCGATCGCCTGAGCCTTCTCAACTCGCTCCTTGGCCAGCGCCTGGGACAGCTCGAGGCATTCCCTCTTGAGCCTTTCGACAACTCAGGAATGTTCCTCCTCCGTAGCTTTCAGTCGAGCTTCAACCTTCTCCTGGATGGCCCGTTCCTCTTCGCAAGCCCGGTGAGACCGCGCTCGCATAAACACAAAGCTACACAGAAAAGGGATGAACGACGTAAGTAAGTCTGAGCTTGAAAACATTCAAAAAAAAAATATTAGGGCATGTAGTACCTCATAAGCTAGGCTCTGAAGAATCGAGCCAGTCTCTGGAAGAGAAACGACACCAGCCAGGGCCTTATCCTTCTCCAGAACAATTGATCGAGTCAGGTCAATAGCCACATCACAATCTTTCAGACCTGAGTCAGTGGTCTGCACAAAACGAGAAATTGCCCGAGGAGAAGGGATGAAAGGCCGGGCCCCGGGATCTTTCACAGTCGAAGGCGGAGGTGGCAGCCGGACAGTTGAGACAACTTCCTTCCCCTTGCCGGTCGAAGCGCCAGTTGAAGTTTGCCTCGGCTGGGGGGAGGAGGAGGGCGGACTAGCTATGGCCACCCTGCTCTTTTTAGAAGGGGCAGCGGAGTTCGGCGTTGGCGAAGACAATCGCCTTTTCTCCAGACTAGGGAGCTGCCCGATCCTCCCATACTGAGCAGCCACCTCAGCTCGTAGTGCCGCTAATCGGGCCACTTTTTTCTCACCGGAAGGGGTTTTTGATCCTGAAACAGGATCGGTACCTGCCTTATCCAAAGAAACAGGGACGGTGAGAGGAGCCACTGTCACGGGCCCCCCCTCCCTCTCAGCGGAAGGCTGAGTTGAACCCCCCCGGGAGAAAGACTTCTCCTGATATCAGAACGGGTACCGGTAACAACGGGTCCCGATCTATCCCCTGATCGGGCATCAATCGGAGATTCCCCGAGTTGATGATGGCCACCTTTCTTCTCCGAACCCGTCACGGACTTCCCGGCGGATTGGGAGCCAAATTTTTCTCCCGATCGAGGGCTCCCTCTTGGACCTCAGCGCAGATGGGAGTCGTGCAGAGCACCGCTGGATGAACTCTCAGTCGCCATTGGGTCGCCAAAGCCTAGCCTATAGAACGGCTCAAGATCTTCGTCAGAGCCTTTTTCCGGTAAAGAAGGACAGTCTTCCTGGGTGGCCGGGGACACAACTTGCGATTCCAGGCGGGAAGGACCTTCAAAAATGTCGGATAGGCGCGGCTTCAACCGACGAGTGCTACTGGGATTCGGATTATCCCAACCAAGAAGCCTGAAGAAAACCCGGTCGTTTACTCGAAAAGCAGCGTTCACGTGTTCCAACTTCACTGAGCCGTCAGAAGGGCAAGAGTTGGCGCCAGGAGCTGGAACCAAACAGAAGAGGAATCAGTAAAAATAAAGGGGAGACGTTCAACTACAAGCGCATGGAGAAAACAACTACCCGACCTATCGCGCCCATTAAGATGGAGCGTGGCACCTTCCAGATATCTGCAGGGGCATCGCCGAATTCCCAATTTCCAGAAAGAATGACCAACTTGCTTTCGGCCCAACCCTTGTCAGAATCTGGAAGCTCGTCTATGAGTTTCCGTTTAGAATCCCTAGCCCTAAAATGGTAACCCCTACCGGACTTCCGGAGCTCATAAGTATGCATGATTTCAGGGACTCCCAAATCCAGACCAAAATCCCTATTGATGGCGACATAGCACATTAAAACCCTAAAAAAATTGGGATTGCACTGGGTAGGGTGAAGGTTGAACGTTGACAGAAACTTTCGAACAAGAGGGGGGAAGGGCAACGTTAGGCCACCTCTCGCAATCTGGGAGGGGTATATGTGCATGTTTGAATGGTTCATATGTTCCAATGGAACGGGGAAAGATTCATAACACGACCATTCCATCCCAACCGATTCGGGGATGTCGAACATGCCCCTAAGACCAGCCAACGATTTCAAGATAGACATTTGTGCGTTGGATATAAAAAAAGAGAGAAAGAAAGAAGGGCAAATGCAATGGACCAAGCTCTCCTAAAACGTAAACCCTACAACGGACGGGGACGAAGAGAGCCGAATACACAGGTTCGAAAGAAAAGAAGAAATACCTTTGACTTGGGCGATTGAAGCGGTGGTCGCTAGAAAACGAAAATGAAATCCTTGTTTTAAAAGCGACGGACCTGCCAGAAGGGCGGTGCGTCTTTCGAATGGCCAACGCACGACGAATGGCCTTGGAAGGCAGAAGTGCGGCAGCCCTAATCATGGAAGATGATTCGAACGCCTTAAAAATCCCGCCCAAAGGGGCCACGTGTAAAGCCTGCTCAAGTCTCTGACATCCGAAGATACGCGCGATCACGAGGCCCAGGTCTTACATGGTCACCAAAGACAGGTCATCTATCCAAGCTGGAAAATCGAACGGCGTTGACGGAACTCGGCAGATAGAACTAAGGTTAGCCCGATCTGACCTATAAAAAAAGGGGAAAAAAGTGGGAGAGTAAGTGCAGGGGCAAAATTTGGAAAAGTTCCTCCAGAGCAAAGGGACCCTTGCCCGACTATAGCAAAACTGCCCGTTCTCACCCGTCGACCGCTCTAAAAAGCATGAGCATCAAAACAGTGGCATGCAGAAGCAAAAATAGATAACGACAGAGAAGAAGTGACGAATTCTGCACGATCCCTTCCAGATAAAAATCCAAATGCATTGTTTGTTATACAAATACAATAACTAAAAGAAAAGAGGGGAACATAGATCGGCAATATAAAGGTATCTCGACGGGGAAGCACGACCGCCAGAGCTGGAGAAAGAAGCAGCAACGCCGAATCAGGGTACGGCTGATCCCTCCCCCTGAGCACGAGTCTCAGCTCGTCAGCGCCGTAGCGACGAATGGAAGGACTCGTTCAGCTCGCGGACGGAGGGGTACGCCCGACCGGACGACCCATCTAAAAAACCAGCCCGGAACCCAGAAACATAGTCCTCCAACCGCTCCTCTTCTGGGTCGTGGACATGAAGTCTCCTTGGTACCTTTGTAGAAGACGAGGGCCGTCCAACCATTTCTCGTTGTATGAACGATAACCTCGACGGCAAAGGAAAAATCGGGATGGGGTCATTCCTCTTCACCCGACGGGAATCAGGACCCCCTCGTCCCCCAGGATACGAATGCCGCAAGGACGAAGGCACATCCGTGGATACGAAATAGGGGAAGGCACGGGACGCTGCCCTCGCATCACCCCTAGCGAGACGAGCCGCCAGTGGGAATGGTCTGACGTGGAGAGCCAAGGTTAATTCAGCGCGGCGAGGAGCATCCCCAAGTAAGCTAACCCAGCTCCGCTCCCGAAAGGCCAACGCCTTGGCGATATCCTCCAGCCTGAGCTCTCCGTCGGAAGGACAGCCTGAGCCCTCTACTGCAAAGAAGAGAAGAAAAGGAAACGAGCCGTCAGAAGGTGTTGTTAAGCGATAAAGCAACAGTGCTGGGAGAGGCAGAGATTATTTACCAGGAGAAGAAAGCCTAAAGACGGAAGGAAGTTGCCATGTAGAATCTGCTGACTTCCACATTCCTGAAATCTTCAAAGGATGAGCCCTCCACCCTAGGAAAGTGTCATCCACGTCCAAGATCAGGGGAGGGACATCCGGACGCCTGACCAGGCCGTAGCAGCCGTCCCCCCTATGTGACGGTTCGAGCTGATAGAACTTTGAAAGTTCTTTCAGCTTGAATCGCACCTTGGCCGCGTGACAGAAAGCGACCACACTGGACAAAATCAGGAAGCTACCAGGAGTCAACTGAAGGGGGTGGATCCCATACCACCCAGGAAAAACCCTATAAGGTCTGGGAGGGGAAAGAATAATCTCTCTATCTCTATCTGGGAGAAGTAGAATACACATGAAGTCTGATCAAGAGTAGGGGGCACTTCACCCTCATAAGGTTCGACCGAGACATTATCAGGAATGGCAAACATTTTTTATAAGAGCAAGACGTGAAGTTGCAGAAAGAAGTGAGCAACATGTTCGACCCGAGCCGATTATATGCGTGAGAAATGATGAGCGCGCATTCAATGCAGATTCAAAGTCCCGATATCGACACGGGAAGATGAGTCGAACACCAGACGGATACAAGGAGGCGCTCATGCAATAATGAGCCACGCGCATTTATCGATGAAACAATAGAGATAACTCCTCCATCGAAACAATCAACACAGTCATTAAAAGGCACAATCAATTACCACACACGATCATTAAAAATCAAGAGACTTAGCACACAAAAGAATGTTTACACTCGGGACGCAGTCCGGATAAAACGCCCCGTGCTCACCGGGAAGATGTTCGCAAAAAGAAAATGCAAATAAAACAAAATCAGAAAAGGCAGAGAGCATGAAGCATTGACGCAGGCCTCACTCCTGGCGTCCTGGGCGAGAGGTGGAAGAAGTCGGCCGAGTTGATGTATCCGGGTCTTCCTCCGCGAAAGGACCGCACTTTCTTTCAAAAAGAGAGAGCTGGTACATCTCCTTCAGCTTAGACTCAGAAGGGAAGGCTTGACCGTCCTGTCTAGCCGAGTAGCCCGTGCAGAAGCCAGCACAGAAGTCTTTGAAACGCTCGTTTTCTTCTTCCTCGATCAAACGCTTCATCCTCTCCACCTCCCTGCACACGGCACTGACATGGCCGCATGCCACAAGGCTAGCCTTGCGAGAAAGGGCCGGGGGCATGGAATACCTGCCCACAGCTTCAACTCGGGTAGGGCTAACATAGTATACATATTGGGGTACCCGAGACGGAGATATGGGAGGGGAAATCGAAGCCCGAGGCCCCCTCTCGGCCACAGGAGACGACCGTGGAGGCTCGACAGATCCCCTCTCCTGGGAGAAGCGCTCTGCGGGAGTCACAGGGGGCGGGGAGGGCGATGCCAGTTCAGATGGAGGAGAGCTCCCGCCACCGAACTCACCCACACCTTCCCCGGGAACCCTAAAGGGCGAGCCAACGAAAGACCGAGGACTGCCCGATCTCTCTTTCTCTACCCTTTCCTGCTGCGCAGGTGACAAGGCCGGAAGGGGGGTCCGATTGTAACCACCCCCAAGGAAGATCTCTTCGTTGCTCTCTTCGTCCTCAGCGACAACGATAGGACGGCTGTAGGGAACAGACGACCGGACCGCAAACTTGGGCCGACGACTCGACCGCCTCAGCATTTCCCTAGGATTAGAGGATGAACCAGAGACGCCGCCAGAAGAAGAGACGGCTGGAGGACGCCGGCTTGAGGGCCGGCTCACAGAAGGGAGAGGAGCAACCGGGGGAGGACGGGCGACGGAGCTCGAAGAAGCCGTACCAAGCAGGGTCTTCCAGCTCCTGCCTTCAAAGCCAGAGCCCGCTCCACGTCTTCCGATCGCAGAACCCCTGGGGGAGGGCAAGCGTTCAGAGAAGACGCACCTGAAGCAAACACGAGAATATCATGAGCTAAGGACCATACTTCACAAATGAACAAAGTAGAGTTCGGTACGGGGGCAGGGGAACTTACCTGAGCCTAGGTATGGCCCCCTCATCATAGTGGGGACGCGGAAGGGGCGGTCTTCCAGAAACCAGGGACCCCGGACACGAAGGACCTTCGAGCGCCAATCGTAGATGAACTCGTTGGCGTCCAAGATCAACGTTCCCGAGGCAGGTCTCCGGGACAGATAAAAGGTGGGGCATCCTCCGGTCAGGGGCTTCAGGATATAGAAGCTCCTCACCTCGTTTAGCCCAAGGTGGATACCAAGGGCACGATTGAGAGCAGTGATGGCCGCCAGAATGCGAAATGCGCTCGGAACGAGCTGGAGGGGGTGAAGATCGAAAAAACTCAGAAACTCGATTATTAGCACAGATAAGGGGAATAGGATCCTCCAGGCCTTCACTTGGCCGGAATAAACCCAGAGCGACGACGGATCGTGCGGAGGGGGCATTTCCCCCCTGTATTCTTCGATTGTGACAACCTCAGGTGACTGCGCCATCGAACGGAGGGGATGAAGAGGAAGGAGAAGCGAACAGTTGAGACTCGTAACAGGTTTGATTCGGTGGCAAGTATGGAAGTCACACGAGCAGTCCGAGCATATAATAAGAATCTGATTATTTGTATCTCCAACCGTCGTGACGATTCGAAATAAGGGTGAAACGGCAAAAGCCTTTGGAATCCAGGCTTACGTGACATTAATGAGGAAGGCGTACAGATAGGCGACAAGTGGCTTAGAAAGATGACGACAGAGTCACCCGTCATGACACGGTCAAACCAGGGAAAACTGGTGAGACACACCACCCCTGGCGAACAAGTCTCCTCAGGTCACTTCTTTCGGGCTCCCAAGTCCCTGGAATCCCAAAAGAAGGGGGCATTTGTAGGAGGCAGATCCGACCAGGACAGAGAATAGGAAATAAGATGTAGTATGGCCTAGGGAATAACCAAAGTATGGCCCATCTTCGCAACCCACAGGCCCACGAGGCAGCCCACAAGCTCGGGCCCATCGGGCAACACCGAAATGAGGTACCTATGCCCGCAAGGCATGTGGGCCTGATAAGCTCAGACGTGGGCGAATAAGAAAGACGAGGGAAAGTCAGGACGGGCAAGTCATGTGCCCGACTACGACTTAACGAGGATAGAAGTGCTCGACCAGAGTACCAAAGCCATTTCGCGAGACCATGAGAACGGTTAGGACCATGGCAGCTCACCTCGGTCGAAGGGCACAATGGGGATCATGATTAAACGACAGGTCGGTCATGAGCTTCTTCCCCAAGGCAAGACGGTTAACAAAGGGAATATCATCTGACACCAAAAAGGACAACGCGTCAGGGAGGCCGTTACAGGACAATGATGATCCCTAGACGCTACGTGTCCGAAATCCGTAGGCCACGTAGGAGATTCCATATCGTGTTATGGCCACTGCCTAAGGTCTTGATCGGCGCGCCCGAATCCACTATAAAAGGGAGGATATCCCTCCCTCCTAAGGTATGTGAAAACCCGAGACCCTATCTTCTCTAAGAAAGTTCAAATATTCCAAAGTTCTCCTTCTTCTCTCTCTAGAGAGGTGGTACTGACTTGAGAGTCGGATGGGCGTTAGCCGGCACCACACTGGTGTGAGTGGCAGGTACATGAAGGTCGGGACCCAGAAGGAGCGGAGAACCCCGGCGAAGGCGGTGAGAAGCGGACGGTTTGGTCGGATCAACTCGGAAAAGAGCCCAAGTCCACACCATCTCTCCGGAACCAATTCAAAAGCCCGGATCGACAAGGATCCGGCCCAGGAGGGGATCATCGGAAAAATCCGCCCCCACAATAATTATGATAATTATAAATTTATATTAAAATATTTATTTTATATTTTTTCAGAGGTCTTTATAGTCTCAAGATACTTTGGTTGAAATTTGGTAAGATTCGGAGTTCAAAAAATTAGGTTTTTAGGATTTTGTGTAAAGTTATTGAGCCTAGGGATCTAGTTAAGAATCTAGAAAATCTTTTAATAGCCTTTAGGGATCGATTTGTAAATCGGATAGGTATCTCTTTGTAAAACCGGAAAACTTAAGGGTCGTTCTGTAATTTTGGGAAAAACCCCTTTAAGTAGCATGTTTTGGGTTGAGGGTTTTTATCCAAATCTCATAGCCCCCGTTTGTGTAACGGAATAAGAGAGTATAAGGGTGATATAAGGGTGGTATAAGAATAGATAGGAAAAATAGTTGTTTGTTTGAAGGGTATAACTTGGTATTACTAAGCCAGTTTAAACGAGTATAAGAGAGTATAACAATTCTAAGCAACCCCTAGGATAAGCTATACTCACCTTATCTATTCCCATGGGCCCACATGTCACATCAACTTTTTACACCTCATCACATCAAATCACCTATCAACACTTCTTATACATCAATGGGCCCACATGTCAAATCAACTTTTTTACACTTTATTTATAATTTATTCTTTATCAAACAAACAACTCAACCTTTATTCTTACGTTTTCCAATGAGAATAAAAAAAATACAACCAAACAGAAAATCTTTTATTCTTGTAGATTTGTTATCTATACTGGCATAGTAATCTATCCAGAATAACTCAATTCCGCTATCCAAACGGGGGGATAAGGCATAAAGGGTGGTAATGACCTAACCCTACCTGTCGAGTACCACAAGATGAGAAATTATTCTATATTGATTTTTGTTGTTTACTATTTCAATATATTTTTTGTTAGGAGATAATTGTGTCAATGAATTGTTTGGGGAAGAAGGTTGATGGATTAGGGTTAGGGTTGATTGATTTTAATTAGATGATTGTTTGATTAGATTTCAATGGATCTCGAATGATTTCTTAAGATCAAATTAGATTTATTGGTTTTAAGGATTTAAGGGTTATTTTCGGGTTGGTTATATACTTAGACGTTAAATCATATTTTTTACTTTGAAGGGATCGTTTTTGGAAAAACTGTTTTTCACAAACAGAAATAGATTTTGAAAAGATCTTTCCAACGAATCATGAATTGTCCAATTCGGAGTTATGGGAAGAAAGTTATGAACTTTCCAAGATTTCTGTGCAGTTTCTTAGAATTCATTTAGCTCCATGACCAAGTTGATGAATTTTAGAGATTAAAGGGATCCCAAATGGTTAATGAAGAATAATTTGATTTGTGGGTCTTGATGATTTTATTAATCTTGGTGACTCAATTTGATCTTAAATCGGTAATTTTGGTTTAGTGGGATCAATGAATATTAATTGGATATTATTGTTATTTGGATGTAAATTGATTGGATTGAGTTATTTCAATGATTAGAATTATAATTTAGCTTTATTGGATTTGTCTAAATATTTATTCAAGGATTGATCGATTATATGGGTTTTATGGAATAAATAGATATTGATTATCAGATCATTTAAGTATACGAATATTTAAATATTTATTCGAAGTTGGGATTTTCATTAGACCTTTGAAGTGAATTGCGGTTTGTGGGTCTATTTGATATAGGCTTTCGGGATTATTGGGCCTAATGTTGTTGTAAGTTGGTTGCCAGTTGCTTGGGTCATGATTGAATGGTTTCTAATTTATGTATTGCATAATTGTTATGTTAGGTTATCCACATACGAGTGTATAGTGTTCATGCACGTGCATCGGTTTGTATTGCGTGAACTGGAGATGAGTGGATGTCTCATATTATTTGAAAATCATAATATATGTATACATTTCGGCATCATGTATAGCGTATGAGCATGTTATCATCATATAGGTTGATATTTTAAATATATCGTATGCATTGAAAATTATGGGATTTATGAAAATTGTCGCATACTGTATACTTGAAAGAATAGGTAGTTTTAATTGTGCATGCATTAAATCGTCTAGGTGGCTCAGTGTAGGTGGTTGCAGTCTAAATTTTGACCCAAGTCTAGGTGGCTATGTCTACGTGGTCCGATTTTTAAAGTGAATTCTCTGCGGCTAGGTGTCATAGAAAGTGGACATGCGTGTCCATTGCATTCATATACATCATGTAGTTTGAAAGTTTGAATTCATGAGAAGATTCTTTATTACATCATATTTTATTTGAAAGAGAAATATTATTATATCATTGTATGTTTTAAATGGCTTCTTTATTATAAGATTTACATTATATTACAATTGTTCCATATACACTTTATAACTGATTATTTTAAAGTACAATATATTATTGGGACACTTGTGTCCATTCACTGAGCGCGTGGTAGCTCATCTCTCTCTTTTTCCAACCTGTCAGATTAGCTGTTAGTGGTTGTCGATCTCGTTAAGGCATTGGAGGTTGAAGCTCGTATAATAATTTCTGGAGCACTAGACTTGTGTAGAAGGTGTTGGTCATTTCTTTAGCATGTAGAGGACCCATATATATGATAGTGTTGGATTGTAACCTTGACAATGGGTGTATAATTAGGGTGATGTATTCTTATATTCTCTGGATGATATATATATATATATATATATATATATATATAGAACTATTAGATTTTGAGGAATTAAGTTAACGCAACCGGATTGCACACTTCAAAACGGAGTCGTGGATTCGGAGGCGTTACACATGATAATGGGAGGTTGTGGGTGAGGAGACACTGTAAGTGGATAATTGTTTTTTTTTTTACAAGTTTTATTAAAAATATTTAGATGTTTGTGTCATGGCATGTAGATAAAAGAAGTTATAGATCATCAATAGGGGTTATGATTTTTAATCGGCGTGGTTAGGTGTGGACATGAAAGCTAAAATGGCACTGTTATACGAGTTTTCACAATCCAGAATACAGTCTTGTATACTTTATTAAAAATCTCATGAAGCATATACTTTTTTAGATAATGTATATACCTCGTTAGATGATGTATATATCTCGTTAAAAAAAATTTACACTTATTAAAAATGATTTCTTTCAATTTGAAATGGAGCGATATACACTTTTTATGAAAGCATATACCTCATTAGATAATGTTTACTATTTAAAAAATAAATAAAAACATGAGTGGTTTGAGTTTTAGACTATAAAAATGACTCAGTCTAACATTTTCCAAAATAAAAATATGTTTGGATAAAAAACCTAATTCGATCATTTTAATTAAAAAAACTATGAGAACCAAATAAGAGAAACAAAAATAATAATCCATTAAAAAATTATCCAAACAATGAAAACATATATTCATATTCACATGACATTCAATAAAAAAAACCAATAAAATCCACCCAAAATAAAACAATCAAAAGAACATCTAATCTTAGGGCTGCACGGAATAAGTGGTAGGATAAGTGATAATTATGGAGATAAGTGAATGGGATAATAGTTTATCCCCATTTGGTATAAAAAATAATTATGATAAACTGCAGGCAGTTATCTTAATTTTAAAATGAAAATGATGATATTTTATTCCACCTAAAGATTGAGATAACATTTACCCCCACCTTTTATTCCAATTTTATCAAATGTAAATATGAATAAAATTAATAGATTTTTTATCTTTTAAAATTAAGGTAACTTATCATTAAAACTTTAACCTTTTGTCAAACTAGCCCTTAAAGTTTTGGAAGATCTAAATAAAGAAAGTCTCCACACAAAAAAATAAATCAGTAAATCACCCGATCATGTGTCATTGAAAGCTTGAGATCTAAATATCTAAGAAAGTTACACCCAAGTACCCAACCTTGTTCCTTCTTTTCTCTAAAAAATTGGATGTCACGTAAGCTTGTCATTCTGTCTATTATTTAACAAAATATCTGTATCTGATCCGAATCCGTATCCAAAAATCTAAAAAATATCCGAAAAATCTATATCCATATCCGAAAACTTTCGGATCGGATACGGATATGCCCGTATCTGATCCAAAAAATATCTGTATCCGAAAATATTATTATATTATTTTTATTTAATTATATATTTATATTTTTAGAATTAATATGAGTTTTTATTTTTATTTTACTTTAAAGTATGTAATTTTTTATGTATATACTTATAATTTTATGTTTTATACTAAGAAATTATTATATTTTTTTACATATTTCAAATATTAGATATATGATTTTTATTTTTAGATATTGGATATTTGGATATTTTAGTCATTCCATATTTATTTTGAATTTTTTGGATATTTTGGATAATTATCCGTATCCGAATTTAGATTTTTGGATCGGATACAGATATTTACTTTCAATATCTATTGAAATTTTTTTTTTTTATATGTAGTTCGGATATGGATTGGATAGGGTTCGGATATGGATATGGATCTATACGTATCCGTACAATTGACATGCTTAATGTCATGTTGAGAACTTCAAATGGAGTCGTTAAAAGAAAATGAAAAAAACATTCAAATCAAGGGATGTCCTGAGAGAGGAAGTGGGGGGCATCGAATCAGTGGGAGAGATAGGGTGACATTTTTCAAATGAAAGTTGAGGACATTCAGGTAATTATGAGGATTTTTGCATTAAATACTTTCTAAGCATACATTAAAAAAAAAATTGAGTTGAGGCAGCTGCCCCCACTCGCCCCAACGTGACTCCGCCTTTGTTAACCACCACCTCACTTTATATGCAAAAAGACATAAATACCCTTCTAGTACTGAAGTAAAAATCTTCACCTTATCTTCACCAAAGACTTTTCAAATACCACTTCACTCTCAAATATCAACTAAAATCTAGGGAATTTTGTATTTATACCCGTGAAAAATATAGTATTTTGTGTTATACCCTCCTTAAAAAGCTAATTGCATATATACCCCTGTAAAATTCTTCCGTGTTGCAACTATGCCCCTGAGGTTAAGTTCCGTCGGATGAGAGTAGAATATACCAGGAATATTCTATTAACGGCATTAAGTGTGAGACAAATTGACCAAACTATCCTTATGGCTGTTGGGGCTTTACAAATTGCATTTATACCCCTGTGTCCATCTAAAATTGCATATATATCCCTGTATCCGTTGGATGCTTATTAAACCCCTTTTTTAAACCTCCAGACCTAGTGAAACATTTTTCTTTTCTTTTGTTTTCTTCTTCAATGATCGATTGAAAAGGCTAAGCTAGATGTTAGCCCCATACAAAAAAACAAAATATACCAATATTTAAGTTGAATTTTCCATGCTAAAAACTTTCAATTATTGAAAAAACTAAGATAGATAGTGTTTATTTGAATTTTACTAACATATTTTTATTTTTCATAACAGAAAATACTACCAACAAACATTATCTCATCCTCATAGGTCTGAACAAGCACTGGATTGAGCATGAATTGTGATCCACTTAGGTCCGAACAATATATAATTATCAATTTCTTGGTCTATGTCAATTCTATCACTTTGGGTGAACATCCCCAAAATCATTCTACAAAAAAATCTAGTTCTCGTAATGCAAGCTCATTCAAATTGGTCTGCATCAAGTTTTATATGCAACTAAACTTAAACAATGACCAAACTTCATAATTTAATACATTTAACATAAAAATAGAGAATGGACAGTGTAAAATATACATGCTACTTAAAATTTTCAGACTATCACAGTAATATATGTGCAAAAATAAGCTATTACACTATTGATATCAATAACTTAACATGCGTATAAGAAATTTCTCTTGTATTAATGCCTAATGTTGGGTGGAATACTTTCTAAAAATCAACAAATAAGTGAGATCATTATCTTTTGCATTGGTGTTCTTGCTTCACTGACAACAAAATTAATAAATACTTAGAGCAAATGTTTTTAGGCTTACTTAGTAAACAAAAACAACACGCTGATAATGGAGATGCTCAATAATCATATCACAAATGGTGGTCTTCTCTGCGGCTACACCACTGGCGACTCCTGCAGAAAAATTTGATTACCAAATCAAAGAAAGATCATTTGCAAATCAACTTGTAAAAAATTATAACCAATGACAAAAGGCTGCGAGATGAAGTTCAATCTTTGATTGCCTATGGATCCACTCACTAGTCACTTTCCATGTCAATAATTATGTTTTTTATGCAGCACTGGTTTGGGCTCAGCTCAACTATCCGTGTGAAGTTTAGAAAAGATTTGTAGAAGCAAGTTAACAAAAATGATATGTAGGATTGGGATGATCCGGGACATATTACTGATAGATTGACCATTATCAACCAGGGATTTATGGGAGCCAAACTCCACACAAGAGCTTTTACTTGGTTCTCAAACCAAGAAGATCAACAGGTAAACATCCATTTGAAGTTCTAAAGCCTCCATCTCATCTCATTGTGTACCACTTGTCTCATTTGTTAACATATAAACAGAGGCATGAGTCAATTTGGTGCTTACAATATGAGATTGAAACTCCTTTTATATACAACAAATAGTTTTTAACAAGATCCAGTGAGCTTTGATATATTTATGTCCTCAATGATTCACAAGCAGATATGTTTTAAATTATTACATGGATCTCAAATAAAGAGATCAAGATTGTGAAATCAATCAAACATGCAAAAGGAAGGATTTCAACATAAGAACCATATAATTCTTGAGAACATCCAAATTCAATCGGTCCAGATATCAAGACTACAAGAACTAAGAAATAAAAAAATCTCTTAAAAACCAATGAAGAGATGAGCCTCAAGAAGTGAACCCAAAAATAAATGTGAAACCCTTCATTTCTCCATTTTACACAAAGATTGCCAGACCATAAGATTATAAGAACACCAATTGAAAAATTGTTCCTTTTTTCCCTACAACACAAATCAAGTTTGTCCTTCACGCAAAAATGAAATGAAAACATCCAAAAAAGATTGTGAAATCAATCAACTATGCTTCAACATAAAACCCATAATCAGACAAAAAATCGAGTCACATAAAAAACCGATTCATGAGAGGAAGGGATCGAAATATTTTACCTTTATATGTTGCTATTGAGAGAGAGATACAGCGAAGCTCAAGCACCAACAGAGGAAGCCGAAACCCTAACCGATCTGATACAATTGGAGAGTGAAAGGAGAAGAAAAAAAAAGAAGAGGACATAGGTTTGGTTTTTGTTTCAATTCTTTAGAAGGGGGTTTGTACTTTTCAACTGGTTTTAGGGTTAGAGTTTTACGTTTTTTTGTGAGGAAGAGAGTCTATGTGAAGGGTTTTGGGTTTTCTGTGTGAGATTTTGGGTTAGGTTAGTGAGGGGCAAAAGAGGGAATTCATGGGGTATAGTTAGAGTTTCAATCGTGGTTATGTTAGTTAGGGTAACAAGATGGACGGAAGGGCACAGGTGCAACGCAGAAGAATTTTACAGGGGTATAGATGCAATTAGCTTTTTAAGGAGAGTATAACGCAAAATTCCCTAAAATCTATGACCAGTTTTTTTTTTGTTTTTTTCAATCTACGACCACTTGACCAGTTAGCCACACGTACACAATACACACACCTCCATCCATCTGTCCCTCCAATGGTCGGCCCCCATATCACATCATTGTTCCGAAGGAACACGTTGTATTATCATGCTCTTCGACTATTACGTGAGATGCCAGGACTGAGGGACCCTTTTCAAAATCAAATGCATGGCTGTATTTAAGATTCGCCGTGCTGTATTTAAGATTCTCCGTGAGCCTGCGGAACACGGATGCTCATTCCATCAGTTCCAACTCAGCATATTCACTTTAGGCGAGCTGACGCCTCTCATTTTTTTTTGTTTTTTTTTGGTTTGATTTTGTTCTTAAAACACTTTATTTTTTATGTGGACAACGAAGATCAGAAAAAATGAGGTCAGTATGCATTGACCAATTATTCATTAGCACCTCTTAAAAAAATATTTTTATGATATATGCATTTATGTGTTTCAAATACACTGCATTTATATGCCTTCTAATTCAAGATTCAAATTATATGATTTTTTTTTCCCAAACGTTTTGTGGTGGATCGAAATCTGATTAATCAGGAAGAACATTTTTAGCTGGCCTGAGTAATTGGAAAATGTACCCCGTTTTCAGGCCTAAATACAGCCTGCTTCGTTTTTGTTTTTTTAAAACAATATTTTTACAAAAAAGTGAATGATAAGTATAATTATTGTTTTAAAAAAATTGATATAGAATGTCTGAAATGAAACACAAGAATTGAGGATTTTAAACTAATTTTCTTGAGTGTTATAACATATTGAAAATGAGAATAAATGTCATATTAGTCCAAAATATATACTAACATGTAAAATTTATAACAAAATATTTACCTAAGTTCATACAACTAACAAGATATATGCAGCATAGCTGGAGGAGAGATATTGTTGTGCTCCAAGATATTTTTTTGATTGCCGACTAGCGCGCTTTCGAGTAAGGGTTGAAGGGAGTCTATTTGTAGACAATAAAACTCTCAGATATCACTCCGCTTGAGAACATTTTGGTAGGGCTGCAGCTTGGGTTGGGTCCAACCCGAACCCGACGGGTTGAACCGATTTTTAGTGGGTTGGGTTGAAAAAACTGGGTTCGGGTTCGGGTTGGAAGATTCGGGTTGGACAGATTTTCAGGTTGGGTTCGGGTTGATATCTCATACAACCCGACCCAACTCGGACCTAATAAGTGTGAGTGGTTTTGATTAAATATTAGCCATTAGATTGTTTGTTTTTTAATCACAACCGTCGATCTTACTTTTACACAAAAGTAAAAAACCTAGCCGCCTCCATCTTCCTCTTCTCTCCTTGTTCCCTCTCTCCCCCTCCTCTTCTTCTTCGTAACCCTAGAACCATCTCCCCCTCTTCTTTTTTATTTTTGGGTATTCAAAAACGGGTTTTCTTTTGAGGGTTCTCTCTCTCTCTCTCTCTATATATATATATATCTGTTTATGATTCAAGATTTGGCTTTGCTGTTTTGTGTGAGTCGATGAAGGAGGGATCAAAAGAGATTCTTCTTTGGCCGGCGATAGAAGGGAAGGCCGGAAGGGTCAAAGCAAACGTGGTTGTTTGATCAGTCTTTATTGAAAATTTTATATTAGTTGTTGTTCTCAAAGTTGTCTTTTGTTTGATTAGTCTTTATTGAAAAATTTCAGGTGAGATTGGGTCACTCACCATACCCCTTTTTGTTTTTCTTCTTTTTTATTAATTCCAAACAAACCTAGCCACCACCCCCATTATCTTTTTTTCTTCTTCTTCACAGTAGGTCTCCCTCTCCCTCCCACTACCCCTTTTTCTGATTTTTTTGCTTATCTGTCAAACACCCAATTCGGGTTGCTCGGGTTAGTTCGGGTTTTGAGTGTGTATCATGGGTTGGGTTCGGGTTTAGATCACCGGATTAAAAATCGGGTTAGGGTTGGGTTCGGGTTGAATATTTCTACCTCGGTTGGGTTCGGGTTGAAGCCAACCCGAACCCAACCCGCCCGAGTTGCAGCCTACATTTTGGTGCTCCTTTTTATTTTTTTTCTCTTTATTTTTGCTCATCTTTTATTCAAATTTGTAACTTATTTTAATTTAATATAAAAATGACGGTAACAAATTTTATTTAAAAAAAATGCAAGATGCAAAGACTAGATTTTCTAGGTCAAACACACATGTCTACACAACACGACTACACAACATTCTTTTACGTGTCTTTTAACACGGGAAATCTGATATCATGCTGTAAAGAAGTCGTAGGCTCCATTTTGAAACATATTGAAAAGTAAGTTTTAGAATAAAACTGTTTTTAAGATGATTTTAGACCTTAACTTTTATAAGATATTTTTTTTTAATTTAGGGATCAATATTTGAAAGGAGTTTAATGTTTAGTAGAGAAAGTTGTTTTTCAATTCAAAAATCGATTCCCATAAAAAAATCACAGTTTTTAAGCTTTTTAATTTTGAGAGAAAAATTAAAAAGAATCTGACTTTTGATTAACCAGAATCTATTCTGTTTGACTGCACGATTTTAAGATTTCAGCTTTTCAAAAAACAGAAACTCGCAAATCGCAAATAGACTGTAGATGAGCCGAGTGTTAAAAATAATTTGACGAAAATATCCTCATGTGCGGAGTCAGAGATTCCTCCGCTCCTGCAAATAAAAGGACCCGAGCTTCCCCTCTCTCTCTCTCTCTCTCTGCAATCAATTCTTTTCCATTTAATTTAGGGGCCTAGCAATAACATCATCACCATCAGCTACTCCTCTAATGGCGGCGCTTCAGATCACCCTCTCATCTTGCACTCCCTCCTCCACAATGAGGGCATTATCATCATCATTATCGTCGTCTCTCTCTTGTTCTCGATCTCTTGTCCCTTGCAACAACAAATCTTGTCCTAGTGGTGTGGTTTTGAGGGGCAGTAGGAGCTTGGAGAAGAAGACGACGGGGAGTGGAGCATTAGTTGTATGGTGTTCGAGCATGGAAACGACGACGGTGGAGGTGGAGGTCGGGAAGGTCACGGAGGTGAACAAGGACACGTTCTGGCCCATCGTCAAGGCCGCCGGTTCCAAGGTTGTCGTCCTCGACATGTACACTCAGTGGTAATTGTGTTACGCTTTCCTCTTCTTCTGATTCTGCGATTGTTTTTGGTGTCAAATCTTTTGATTTTGGGGTTTATGGTGATGATTTATTTAGGGTGTAATGTCAACTGAAGTGGGAAACTAATGATTAATTCTTTGATCTGAGCTAGTTTGGAGCAGTAAAAACAAGAGATTGGGATTTTTATTTTTTAAATTTCTCCTCGTGGGATTTTAACCCCCAATTTGCGTGGGGTTCTGCGGAATATTCTGATTTCCGTGTGTTGTGTTAGTTTTTGTTTTGGAGGTTTGAACATGGTTCTGTTACGATGGCTAAAAAGTAGCTCTAAATTAGAGCCACCAAATACTCGTAGGCCCAGTTTGGGTGGTGACATAAGTTATTCCGAGATAAATAACTATTCTACTATAAATAAGGAATAAGTCATTTTCTCTGTAGTTATTCATATTGGGAAACTTAATAATGAATTTTTTGTTGTTTGATTCACCATGAATAAGTTGTGGATAAAATGTGAATAAGATGAGATAATAATTTACCTTGATTTATAAGAAATTAATAACATGTGATTTTACATGTGGGCCCCTCTTATACTAGTGGAATAGATTGAATGGAATAACACAATTCCAAGGCGACCTTGGATCATATACCAACTTATTATCACATACTGGCATAGCTATACCCACCTATTTCTTGCAAACAAACATGGGCTTAAGATATTGTCTGAGTTTTTATGTGATTTAGAACAAATATAGTGGCCTAAACAAGAGAGAGGGGGTTCTGGTTCCGTGTCCGGAAGCAGATTGGGATGAACTCGAATGTTATCCGAATTTTCAACTAGTTCAACCGGCTGCAGATCCATATCAGATTTCAGGTCCAAAACCCATGTCCATATCCCTCTTATCGAGTCAGGTCTGGGATCTGTTGACAGACCTACATCTTATTTTTTCACTGTTGATGCAAGGGTTGACTTTTTTCTTCTTATTCCCTCTTGTTGTAGAAAGAAGGTGAATGAATAAATGAATGAGCAAGAGAAGGTGTCCAAATGGGGGATGGAGAAATGAACGAATGTATGATATTTGTTAGCATTGATATGAGGTAGTGAGTCAAAGAAAGAGTGCCACATGACACTCCCTCAGCCACTGATCGATGCGTCATTTTTAACATCATCCATTAATTGACTGATGTGGCACAACCACCACCACTCATTAATTAACCTATGTGACATTCCTACCACTAATCAATAATTAACCTATACATGAGAATCAACTCTATGATGGTCAAAGTGGGGACAGAGAAAAAGTGCAGAGATAGGTAATGTAAGATGATATATTTATTTACGACCACACATGAAACTCAATGTCGCTCACTTTAGGCTCTTAGGTAGCGTTTGGAAACACAGTTTGAAAAGCTGCTTTTAGCTTTTGCAGCTAATCACTTTAATATTTAGTACTTTTCCCCTAAACTCTGAAACCATGGTTTTTTTAGATTTCCCCATGAAAGCAGGAAATGTTTGATAATGTGAGATGAAAGCATATTGGCGTATTGTGGATCCAAAAATTTGGTTCAGTGGATCACATTTGCATCATGAAGGATGAGCTGTAATTTGGCCCGACTCATTCTATGATTAAATGGGTCAGCTGTAATTGTAACTGACATGGATCATACACCACTGATTTTGACATGGAGTTATCTGACTTTTATATGTTTCATCTCCATGAGGTGAATACTCAACCTACATGGATCACAGGCCAAGTTTTTTTTACGATAAGACACCCTAGAGTAGTTGGATGGATATGAATGAATTTAAATAGAAGGATGGAGATCTATAAGAGATATGCTCACGTAGTCTTGCCAGCCCAATTTTTACTTCCTTAGGTCTGTAATATAGACCAAATTTTTTTATTGAACAGTTGTGATCAAGCAGATTGTTGGCAGTGGTAGGGTCAAGGTAGTTTAAGACCCAAATTCTGAACCATTCACAATATGGGTAGCTCTGATTCACTCCTTCTCCAGTTACTAATAATGGTAATTATACAAGTGGGAATGACTGATTCTGATGAGAAATTCATGTTTACCAATCAGTAACAAATAAGGATTAAAGTTGCACAGTTGAAGCCTATACGTCAGACTTCAAAGCCAACTTCAATGCATAATTTGGCTTGGCTCTTGTCAGTTCAGTCCCAATTGGTTGCCGGACTGTGTATGTCTTGGATGCACACCCTGTTTGAATTGGAGTTGGATTTAGTTATCATAAGGTCAGGCAGGCATTTTTACCATTGTCCTAATCTCTTGAGCTCACCGCTGTAGGGGCCTTGGGACATTAACCAGAATTAATTTCAGAACAGAATTTTTACTGGTCAATGCAAACTGATGAGGCCCAGGCTTTGAAATTGATGAACGAGCTATTGATAAGCTTTGCCATTTAGGAGAAACATAGCTGAATCATTCTGGAAGTGAGAGTTCTGCTTTGAGATGCAACATACAAAAAGACTGTAGGATGTCTTGTAATCAGTGAGCCTTCCCATGACACTGATGGTCCTTTTAGACACTTTATGTGTGTATGTGCTCTTCAATCCAGTAGCTTGTTCAACTGTATTTCCTTCTTCATCTAGGACATATCTTCTAGTATTGTATCATAATACCTTAGGTCAATCACTTTGACAATTTACAAAATTCTCATATAATAGGGAGCTTTTCTATACCATTCCTTTGTTCTGTTCTTTCTAAGTTTATAATCTTTCTGTACATATGAGTCCATTGTTTTAATTGAAATTGGGCTTTCGCCTTTTATTAATACAAGGTGGATCGCTCACCGTTTCATAAAAAAAAAACATAACTACAGATTTGGCTTTCATCCTAATTGCTTTCTCTAGACCATGCTTTTTCTACTGAAAAAGTTTTTATATGAGGTATATGATTCATCATGATTTCAGGTTGGATTATTGAACTACCGTTGAATGTCTGTAAATTAGTGCTAATATTTTGGGAGGTGACATAGAAGCGGCAGAAGGATGGACCATGCATTGGCCAGAGTCTTGATTGGAAGAATAATAAAACCAAACCGTACTTGTATGTTGTTTAAACGCATGCAACTAGAAAGCAACTAACTAAAAGAGTCTTGGCTGGTGGAAGGTTCAATATAGATTCTACCCATAATTCACCGTAAATAAACGATTCCAGCAATTGAAAACATTGGGATCAATGGTTCTTGAAAATTTATATTTGGAGGGCAACTTAAAAAGGATCTTTTTTTTTATGGTTTCTTCATTATCAGTTGATCGGCACAGTTTAAAGATGTTTGTGCCACCACTTATGAACTCGTTGCAAATTTCTTCCATTGGGTTTTCTCAAGGTGTGGGCCCTGTAAAGTGATTGCGCCACGATACAAGGAGTTGTCGGAGAAGCACCTTGATATCGTCTTTCTCAAGCTTGACTGTAATCAAGAAAACAAGGTTAGTGGTTTCACAGGTTTCCATCTCTCCCTCCCCAGGAGTCTCTCTGCTTCTACTTAAGTATGATATATTACTTTTTGGGCAAACATTTTTGCAGACACTACATCACCTAACATTCGTATGAAATCTCTAATAGAGTATATATTGTATCATTGCAATATATACTCTTACAAAACAACATATAAATATAAAGCATACAGTTCATTCAAGTATGTAATTCACTTTTTATGGAAGTTTGTACTTCAATAGATAAGTATATACTTCAACAAAAATATATTAATGTGTTCGGTATTCAAAAGTGACTGCAGTGACTTAGTGTAAAATTTTCCTTTTTACTTGTAGGCACTCGCAAAGGAGCTGGGGATAAGGGTGGTTCCTACCTTCAAGATTCTCAAGGACAACAAAGTTGTTAAAGAAGTAACTGGGGCTAAATTTGATGATTTGGTCCTTGCAATAGAGACGGTGAACTCCAGCTGAAGTATCACATTCTATTATCTTGGCTGATATTTGTAACCCTTGTATCTGATAATTTCCAATTGAATCTGCCCAAAACAGAGAAGAGAAGATTATGGCAAGACAAATAAAGAAATAGGGAGGACTGTAATATTTGTAAGTTATTATTGGTTGTGGATCAAGTTTCCTGATAATGATTTTCTTGCACGCATACAAAGAACTAAAACTTATTCGTTTAGTTTTTTTTATGAAGATCATTGTATTTATAGGTTGCAGGCGATGCATGTTGATATATTCAATTCATTTTTCAGAAGCGGTTCGATTGATACACTACGATGGTGTAGTATATATTGTGTTATCATAATGTATATTGTACTATCGCAGTGTATAAAAATTTTAAAAATTATGTTTTCCTTTATTGTATACTTCATTTTTTTATAATATGTAATTTTTTTATAACAACATGTATTACCGTGTTATATATATTTTTTATATAAAAAAAGGAAAACTAGAATTTGAATGAGGCTGTGCATATCATTTTCCTTATCAAAATGTATTGTTTTTTTGGTAAGGTGAGATCTATTAATTCCATAAGTAATCAAATAATTACAATGATGAGACTTTCAAAGATCATAAAATACATTGAAAAAAGTATCTCCCAAGAGGGAGTGATTGCCAAATTAAGCAACACGCATCCCCTCCTAGGAAAAAGTATCAAAATGTATTGTTGAACTATAGTGTGATACTAATTATAAAATTGTATTGTTGAGTAGGTTTTTGAGTTAATTACGAAATTGATATTGATATAAATGTACAAAGATCTGCCAAAATATAATTAAGACGGTTGCATGGGACTGTAGAGGAAGATATTTAACATTTAAGTAAATTTTAACAAAACCCATTTTCCTTCAGAGACTAATAATATTTTTTTCTTTTTAAGGTTCTGTTGTTTAGTTGATTTAGCATAGTTTTTTTTATTGGTTATTGAGTACGTAGTTGAATCAACAAAATCAGTGGTTTAACCATCATTGCATGATTTAATGTTTGTGATTTTTTGTTTTTTTGTGATGTGAGTTTGTTGTATTTTGTGTTTTTTTATAATTAAAGATGCATGTTGAAAGTTGGGGCACTTTTTTTTTATATTTAATAATGTATGCTTTGCATCTAATTTTTTTATATTATCATTAATGGATATAATAAAGAAAACTTGCAGGTAATTGCAACTAAATCTGTCAATTATCTGAAAAAAATATCAAAATCCGATCTGAATCCATATCCGAAAATTCAAAAAATATCCGATATTCAAAAAATTTGTATCCGTATCCAAAAAAATTATCCGTATCCGAAAATTTTTCGATCAGATACGGATATGCCTGTATCTGATTCAAAAAATATACATATCCGAAAATATTATTATATTATTATTTATTTAATTATATATTTATATTTTTAGGATTAATATGAGTTTTTGTTTTTAACTCTAAAGCATGTAATGTTTATGTATATACTTGTAATTTTTTGTTTTATACTAGGTAATTATTAGATTTTTTATATATTTCAAATATTAGATATATGATTTTTATTTTTGAATATTGGGTCTTTGGATATTTTAACATTCCATATTTATTTTAAATTTTTGGATATTTCATATAATTATCCATATCCGAATTTGTATTTTCAAATCAGATACGGATACTTATTTTCAATATCTGGATATCGGATATGTATATTTTTTTGGATATCCAGTTCGGATACGGATACGAATATGGACTTATCCAATTTGTATCTATCCAATTGACATACTTAACTGCAACTGGAGTGAATCTAAGAATCAGTTATTCAACTTTTTTTTACGAAAGTGAGTATACTTCTCGCTGTTGGAATCTTATATCCCTGAAGTGGAGACCTTCTTGGGATATAACTGTTATGTTTGTGTCATTTTTTAGTGATTAAATATCATTTTTATTTTTATTTTTAGAGTTTAGACACTCAAGTAAAAATATAACCATATATCGGTGATCCTAGTATCTGCTTTAACTTATCTGTAAATTTTCATTGTTTTCAGACATCGTTTTAAAAATTATGCAGTTTCAAACGATATCCGTGTTTAGCCATTATTGGATTTTGATTTCTGGGAAATTTTCATACTTAGCATACAAATTTCCCTTCTTTGATTGGGTGGGTGGTGAGTGGTAACTCTAGACAAGAATCACCCCACTCTCAACCCTTTGTTCCTAATGTCTCTATTACAGGTGAGTATAAGCATACCCCCCCCCCCTCTCTACCTCATCACACCAAGTCCATTTGTATCTCTTTTGGCCCCATCTCACACTCTCAAAATCCTAAATTGAGTTTAATCTCTCTCTCTCTCTCTCCCCCCCCCTCCCTTTCATTTTCTCTAGGTCAGCCCCCTTTGTGCATTATTTTTGGTGGTGCACGTGAATATGAAGAGAAGGAAATGAAGGAAGAGTGAAAATGAGGGTGAGTATGTGTGTGAACCTTGTATCCCTCCCCCCCCCCCCCCCCCCACCTCCCTCTTCTTTTCCATGGTACTCTTTTGACCTCATTGTTTGTTTTGGCTTATGTGAGAGTACTGATCTAGTGGTGGTTATGGCTATGCGTGTGTGATGGCTTGATTGCTTGTGGTGGTGGTGGTGAAAACCCTTGTGTGCACTCTTTTCTCCCCTTCTTCTCATGGTATATTTGTTTCCCCTTTGTGCCATGTAGGAGTTTGTATTTGTGCTTCAATGAAGTATGAATGTTACTATCTAGTGCTTTAGGTGGCCAGCAAGGATGCACATGTGCTATTGTATGTGTTTTTCCCCCTTTCTTGCTGTTAGGGATTTTGTGTTGTAAGGCAGATTTCTGTCCTATAACAATCCTTATGAAACTAGTATTTCGAGGCATATTCTTAGGATTGTCTTCATATGATATGATCATCCATGTTTCTAGATGCTATATATGAAATTTGGTATCATAATATTATTTGTGTTGTAAGTTAGAACCTGATTTGTATGGACTATCCAGATTCGCATGGGAAATGACCAGTTTCTGAAAATATTTTATTTCGGGCACTTAGAAGCTAAATCAGATTATGATGTCTTCATATATTATGATCCCAACATGTCAGAAAACGTGTATGTTTATTTCAGAATTATTGGATGTATATTTGGTGTTATAGAGATCAAAGTTTAGGGCTGGTTGCAATAGATGTACCAAATTTGTTTGATTGTGTGTCAAAGAGCTATTATGCATGATGTGAGAACTATCAAGAGTTAGTGTTTTCATGAAGTAGGTTTGTATGTGTATCAAGAGACTTCATATTTTAATTGAGCATCATTGGTTGTCTTTACAGCTTTCGTTGGCAGAACTCGCGACAATTTAGGTAACGATGAGAAGTTCGATCCACCCAATTAGGAAGCGCATAATACACGTAGCTGTGCTCTGTGTATTCTAAGAGCGTCGTAGTTATATAGTATTCGTATAAATATGCATATTATTAGGACTATAACTTACTATGTTAGATAACGCATACTCTCTCTCTCTCTCTCTCTCTCTATATATATATATATATATATATAATTTGTATTTTGCGTAGACAACTTATATTGCACCCATTATGTAACGACTGTGACTTTTAAGGTGTAATTAATCTGCTTTTATGGTATGTCTAGTATTCCCAAAATTTTAAATAATTTGGCATGGTAAGATTCCTCATTTCGCTGGCTTTCCACCGCTTCTTACAAATCGTAAATCGGATGTGTATAGGTCAAATTATGGCCTAAATCATAGCAGGGAATCAAGCAGTGCTTGACGGATCCTATTGGTGCTGTCGGGCACATGGGCGACAGATCACTACGGAACCGTCGGACACTTGGATGACGGCTCTTATTGGAGCCGTCGGGTATGCAAGCGATAGGCTCAATAAGAGCCGTCGATCTGGGTAAAATTCGAATCGAAAGTTGGCCATTTTTGGAAAGAACATTGGCATTGATTGTAATTATTCGGGATTTAATTGAGTTGTATTTTTGTCCCCATGTGCGTGCGAGGCTATTAAGTCTTTTCTCTATCTCTCCTTTGGCATAGAAACCCTAGAACATCAAACCCTAAATTTCTTTTCTTCTTCTTTTCGGCCACATTTTTGAGGAGCTCGGGAAGGGTTCGATCTAAGGGATTTGGTGAGTATTTCAATGAGTTTTAAAGAGTTTTGATTGTAGTGAGTCCCTTTGGTTGTTGTTTTCATATGATTTCGTTTTAAGGTTTTCCAAGCAAAGTGAAAGGAGTTTCTTCGTAATCCTTAATGGTCTCTTATGATTTCGGTTCAGATGTTATATCAGTGGTATGTCAATGATTTTATGAAGTTTTTACAAGATTTTGATGATGTTATTGAATCGCAACGTATATATATTAATGCTATGATTTCCTGGGTTTTCTTATTGGATTTTTACCATAACCTCAATGGATTTAGATGATCTCGGATTTCATGTTATGATAGTGTTGTTTTAATGTTTTTAAAATGGTTGTAAGTCTTTCTTGTAAAAAATAAATATGTTTAAGTTTATACCATGTCAGTTTTATTCGTTTAAGTAGAAATCATGTTTCGATCTTTTAAAACCTTGTTTTAAAACTTTATATGCATAGATCCAAACCAGGGATGTATTTTCATGAATTTTGGAGATTTAACGTAGATCCTTATTGTATTTGTACCTATAATAGATCTAGGGTTTTCGGAGATATATTAAATAAATCCTTATTTTGTTTTAAATCGATTTCTCGAACGCGTGATCGATTTCAATACGAGATTCTCACTGTATTCACACCGTTTAAAACGACCATGTTTTGTTTTCAATGATAGAAGATTTAAAGACTTTTACAAAAAAATATTTAGGGTTTCGTGTTTCTGTTCCGGGACGGCCCCTTTTGGAGCCGTCGGGTTTGCTTCAGATGACCCTTATGGGAGCCGTCGGGTTGGTCCGAGACGGTCCCTGTACGAGTCGTTGGGTTTGCTTCCGACGGCCCGTATGGTTGCCGTCGGGTTGGTCCGAGATGGTCCCTGTAGGAGCCGTCGGGTTCTGGGTCTTCGGATACCCTCGGGTTCCATACTGTTTGTACGTATTGTGATTAGTTCGTATCGTTTCAGGTCGGGTTAGGTTGCCTTAGACCTACTAGAGTTGTTTTGGATTTGTTGGACCTAAGGTGAGTGGGTCTTGTCTCCTACATAGTTTTGAAAGGTTTTATGAATGATTTTAAAAATGCTATTTTCGTGTACAACTCGAGCATGCCATTTATATAGGCCGATGCCTTATTAAGTATCATATTGAAAATGTTATTATTTTGAAACTGTCGCATGCATATTATTGAAATGAAAATATGTGTTGGACCATGCATGCATCGCATTCGTCTAGGTGACGTAGCCTAGGTGGTTTAGAATGGACCCAAGTCTAGGTGACTTATGTCTAGGTGACATGTATCTAGGTGACCCGATTTCATGGGTGAAATCCTTGCGGCTAGGTGCCATGGGATACGGGCATGCATGTCCGTTGCATTCATACGCATCACAAGATTTATCGTTATTGAGACCATACATTTCGAAAGACATTTTGTTAAGTTATGATTTATTTAGAAATTATTATATTGCAGATATCATATTACTGTATGTTGCAAAGATTTCTTATACGATATATTATCAAATATTATTTGTGATATAAAATATTAATGGGACCAAAAGGTCCATTCACTGAGCGTGTGGTTGTTCACCCCTCTTTCCCCAACTTTCAGGGTAGCTGTTGGTGATCATTGATCTCGGTGGTGGAGATCATAGCTTGCGCTTTATTTTTCGTTGCATTTAGGTGGTTGAATAAGTCTTTCTTTGGCATATTGTTTTCCTTAGTCCCTTTCAGCAAAAACAGTTGGATGTTTGAATTAAGTTTATTCATATGTAAATCATCCACATTTATGAATTATGTTTAGATCATGGTTACGTTTATTTGGCATGATTTTTAATAAATATGTTATGTAAAAAAAATGTGTTCCGTGTTTTAAGGTGAGTTTAAGGTAACGGACCGTATTCAAGATTTAAAATGGAGTCTTGGGTATGTGGGCGTTACACATTACTTGTTTGTCCACCATAATACATGCATAAATAACTGTATTTTTATACAACTATTGCTAGCATGATATTGTATCTTATGTATCTTTTAGTACAAAATATAGTATGTCATAGGTGGTTCATATATCAAATTTATATCATGATTAGTTAAATATGCGGTATGCTATCTATCATTAAGTCTGTATAGTTTCATGCTTAACCTTGATATAATTATGGAATGTTAAAACTAAATACTTGAATAATAAACATTGCTTATCAGTAATAGGCGCGTGTAGGACCCGCCTTTGGGGTCATGCTAGAACATTATTCAGGTTGTGGATATAGTTAGGGCATTTTTGGATACGGTGCAAATGGGGGTGGGTTCTCAGTTGCACCTGTTCAAAACAAAATTTATGTTTGGTTATGATGTTGGGGCATATCAAACAAAATCACAGTGTTCCCATTTGCAGCGATAATTGGGGCTTTCAAAATCCCAACCAACCCCACACGGTTTTATTTTCACAGCTTTTATTTTCTCATTTGTTTCAGCTTCATCATTTCGATCGCCATCACCACGAGAAGCATCACCTTCGGAGCGCAGCCAAACCTCCTCCGTCTCTCCTCCTCGACCGCCACCATCAGATTGCAGATTGATATCCAACAGTTCCTCTTCGATTTCGATTACGGGCGGATTCGATGGATTAGATTCCTCTTCCGCCGCCTCCAACACCGCCTCGATCGCCTCCACCACCGGAGGAGGGTCGGAGACACCGCCGTCGTCGACGGCGGGAGGGGACGGGGAGGCCCTCCGCTTCGCTGATTTCTTGAGGCGGTCGCGGTTCTTCACGACGAGGTCAGCGAGGGAGGTCGGGGAGCTGGTCTCGACACACCCTCAGGGGGATGCCCACGAATTGAAGCTCGAATGCTGATGATGCATTGAAGAGGAAGAGGAGGAGGAACACGAGGACGATTATCTCCTCTATTTTTTTTTAAATATTTTCTAACCAAAAATTGCTTTTTAAGGGGGTTTTTGTGAGAGAATTGAAAAACCCAGATGAGGAATTGATCGAGAAATGAAGATAAACAAAACCCAGATGAGGAAATGAAAGAAAGAAATATGTTTTGTTGAAGATGGGTATGCAAAAGATAGGATGAAAGGTTATACTATTCAAAGGCGGATAGAGAAAAATAAATGTGGGTTTGTGTATTTTATATGAATGATGTTACACAGTCTATTACACACTATTCCAGCACCATTCCAGTCTCACATGCATTCATAGAAAATTATCAGAGTATATACTCACATTAGCAAGGTAGATGTTTCGATATTTGCTTTATGTAGGATTTATGATTATGAAGTATTATAAATGGATCGTTTATTATTAAGTTGGCACATGTGTAAACAGTTTCACGTATATGAGACAAACAATTACAAACAGGAATACATGTGTAAATGAAAGAACATTATAAAAACAGACAAACATGTGCAAACCGTGTATAAAAGTTTTCCAGCACGTGCAATATAAAATTTGCGCGTGCAAGAAAACACGTACAAATAATCATTGCATTCAAATGTGCCCTTAATCTTCCCGCATCCGAAGGATGCAACTTTATGGGAATTCACGAGAATTCGATAGTGTATCGGTAATTGATAACCGATGGTGGAGGATTCATAAGGGTCATATTGTGAGTGTGGAGTGTTTCTTTCACTCATCATTGTGCATTGAAGCTGCCTAGTGTTAGAGCTGTCCTGTGTGGTGATGCTATGATGTTGGAAGGCCACCAGGAAGACGGCTACCTGGGAGAGGGCTACCGGATGATGTAGGGCATTAGCGTATTGATTTCTCCCAAAATTCTTGTCATCCCTATGGGCAAGGGTGAGGGCATAGTGAGGACATGTCATTGCGTGATGTTTCTATCTTTAGATGTTATTCCATGTCTTGGTTGGAATTGTTATTGCATTGATGATGTGTTATAGATATGGTGCGTGACTTCTTACCATTCACTGAGCTTATAGTTCACCCCTCGTGTATTGTTCTTTCACCAGGGGCTGAGTTGATCTTGATAGAGGAGACCCAGTGAGGCGTGGTTCCAGTAGTTGTTGTAGCGTCCAATCTTATGGTTCTACGAGCGTGAAGCTGTCAGCAATCCTATTATTGTGTATGTAATGATAATCGTGCTTGTCGCACAGGTCGTTGTTATAGTTTATTTTTACCAAACTTGGGCTCTCACAGGACAATGATTGTGCATTCGAGTCTGTAATAATTATTTGGTTTATAAGCTTATTGATAATTTATGTTTTCACATTTCTCAATAGCTATTGCTTCACTATTGCTTTGTTGCCTTATATATATTATGATTATTTCCATTTGGAGTCTCTATTGACCTCTTGTATTTTCCTGATATTGATATTATTGTTACGAACCGGGGATGGCCGCTTCGGGGCGTAACAATAATTAACTCTGATATGTCCATTAATCTACTATAACATTTGGAATGGGTAAAGGTGAGGTTGGTGATCAAACATGCTAGTTAACTAGAAGGTATGGCAAGCACAAAACTCGTGAGTATTTCAGACATCAATATCATACCTCCTCTCAAAATGGCCCGTGTTTTGGGCCACATTGATGAGTTGGGTTTCATGGCGAATTGTCCTCCCATGCTGCCTACATGACTACATATTTTTTCTCCAAGCAGGATCTGCTGGCATCGTGGTTCTTTGCGTGGATGGAAGTGTTCAAGAAGTTACATTCCATTTCAAATTTAAAACTTTCATGTGTTTGGGACCAGCTTTGATAGCTGGCCTTGGATGTCACCCCCTCAACAGGCTGAATTATCTTTCTAGAATAACTATGAGATTCGAGAATTTTAAAGTAGTGCACCATCTCCCTCGCCTAATATAGGTCACGGATTCAGGGGTGCTATAGAGTCACATGCGAATAACTCTATGTCGCATCCAAACGAGGGGCTAGAATTTAGATTGTTTTCTTTATATCTAATGCAAACCATTTAGAGTTATCTTTGAATATGGTTATTTCATTAGCAACTTCGAGGATTCCAATCATTCTCAATCATATTTTACACTTTTTTGTTTAAATAATTTAGGAAGACTCACATCCTAATTTTCCAATTAGTATAGTAGAACCATCTAAAAAGCCAGGCTTAGTGACATCATCACCTTGCATAATTATTAAGTTTAATGTTAAGTGCGTGTCACTTTCATTTATTGTTGTTATTGTTCTTTTTTCATTATCAATATATATAAATTTCTTGAAGTAAATTTAATGCTATTAATTTATTATTAAAGTAATTTACTTACTCATTATTGTTAATTAAGTAGAGTTATTTTGGCAAATAACAGCCTCCCCCTCTCCTCCCCGGCCCCACCTATCAGGTACACCCCATACCTTCCCATGTGCAACCATACAACACCACCTCCCATCACGAGACAAACCCCCAACTTGTCTTTTCTAATGTCACACCCCTCACCCTCTCACTCACCCTACCACGTACTCTCACCCTCTTATTTTCTCTCTCCTTCTCCTAGAAAAACACTCTTTGGTGTATGTAAAATATGTTACAGGATTAGATGAAAATGTGGTAAATTTATAAAAATTCAACAAAATAAAATGCTGAAATAATAAAGAGAAGAAGAGGGAGTGAGAGATGAATGGATGGAGAAAGCCTATGGTGACGCTTAAGACGTTTTTTTGCTCCTCCCGGTGTAAAATTCTCGAACCAAAAGGCCTCCAAGATCTAGCAAGCATACACATAGTCCACACTGAGGTGGATTCAGAAACTAGCTCAGAGCTCTATCATCACAAAAGCACTCGGGCTACTGGACTAATAGGATGTCTGGACTATCTCTCAAAGCTCTCACAAGAGACTCTTTGTTTGAGTGATTTCTCACTTTTTTGAGTTGAATGGATGGAATGTCATACGTGAGACCCTTTATATGGCATGATTGAGTTAATTGGATATGGCATGATTTAGCACTAATTTTGAAAATCACTAACAGAATCAACAATTAATAATGCCAACTACCTACTCCACCAACCAAAATACATGAATCATGCTAAGTCCTAATTCGCATCCATATCCAATTACAGCCCTTGTCATATTATATCAAAGCTTTATACTTAACTAATTGGTGATTATTTAAAATCATAGAAGAAATTAAAATTTGGAGTCAAAATATATTAATATATTTTTTCATATTAAATATAGAATTTTAAAATTTTATTTTTAAAAGCCTCCTTTTGAAAATCAACGAAGTATAAGGTGATGAGCAGGTGAGGCAAATATGAAGGAAAGGATGTCTTTATTTGGGTCTCTTCCATGCGTGGGATTTTGTGAGTTGGTGTGTGAATTTTTGTGGGTGTTTCATCAATTCATTCGTACCGTTGTGATACGCAATTATTTTTACACTCTCAAACACAGTGTCTTGTATGCTTGTTAGCCATTCAAGGAAAATGTGACTCTTTGGACGTTATATTAGTCTTCAGGTGGAACAAACAAATTTAATTTTCATTTTAAAATCGGAACAATTTTATTTTTATACCAAACGTGATATATCCATTCCCCACTTATCATCATAATTATCCCTTATCTATCATTTATTCCCTTGCCAAACCACCTAGGCCTAGTTTGGTAAAGTGATAAATATTTATGATAAGTTAGCCTAATTGATGGGGATAAAAACTATTATTTTTATCCAGATTTACATTTGGTAATATATTTTGTTATCCCTATTTTTTTGTGTTCATATCCTTAACTTTGCATTTGGATCACATGATCTAAAATATGGAATAACTTTAAAAAAATATCAAGTCTATCCTTTCTATTAACAGGGCATTAATATTGTTAGTTTTGGTTCATGAAGTTTTTGGTTCTTATTTTTTTGGGAATGACCGTCATAAATGTTGTCCATGTTTTGTAAAATTAGGTTAAAAAATGGGGATAAAATTTATTCCATCTTTTACTTAGAACAAAGTATCCTCACTTTTTCTCTCCAAATACGGCCAATTGTCCATGTTTTATCCTTTTTTTTCGAATGTCATATGAGATAACATATGATTTAACCCAATTATTTCCTTATCTCAACCTCTTAAGGGTGCGTTTGGCAACTGCTCAGAAGTACTTCTAGGCGACTTCTCATTCTATAGAAGGAGAAGTGATCGCGTTTAAGAACCCAATAATACTACTTCTCCTTCTACAGAAGGAGAAAAACTACTCTTTCCAGAAGGAGAAAATAACTCCTTCTGTGGAATGAGTTTTTTCACTTCTGCAAAAGTTAAAAAAATTAATATTTTGACAAAAATGCCCTTATAAAATTCTACAAATTCTCAAAAAACTTTTTGCCCATGTCTCATTAGAATTAAGTTATTGTGAGATTTATGACTATTTTAGTATAAATAAGAATAAAATAATTTATTGTTTGGTTGGAATAATTTAATTCCAAGGATTGGCTAGATTCCATATACCACTTTATACCAGTTAATCCTGGCATACATATTCTCATTTATTCTAGCTTTCCAAACACCCATTTTGAACTATTCCCATTTATTCTTGTCTTATTCTCAAATTAAACATGGGCTTTATGTACTATATAAAACAAATTTTCTTTCACATATCTCATTAGGTGATGTAGGACAAATCTATGATCTATTTTAGATTTGTTAATTTATGTTCTTTTCTATTTTAATTTTGAATATGTTTGTTAATTTCTTTTAATTGTTAGAATAAATTTGTTAGTAATATCTATCTTTTGTTCACAAAAAAAAAGTTTGTTAGTATATTAATTGTTAGGATTTGTTAGTTTGATATTGTAACCAATTGTTGTTAGAAAAAAATTGTTAGTATTTGAGATTTATATAGTTTGATTATATTTATTTATTTATATTAATCTATTAAATATGGGTGCAAGAGTATTTTAGACAATTCATGTTATTTCTATTACAAAAGCACTTTTTAAAAACATTCATCAATATGTGTTCCCAAACAACTTCTACTCCTTAAACAAAAAGCTCATTCTTTAGAAGTAACTTCATCAAGAAGGAACTTCTTGTAAAAGTACTTCTAGACAAGTTGTTAAACTATGTCTTATCTCAATGCCAAACCAGACCCTAAAAAGTTGATTTTGCAAGGGGGTGTGGCTATCCCCACCCAATATTTTCCTTAAACCACCACCGATCTTTAGCCACCAACTGCCATTTTGTAAATCACTAAAACCACCATACAATAAATACTTCATCACAAAAACCTAATCCCACCGAACTCATCTTTTCTGATACCCAAATCCCCCTTCGCCGCTGCCTGCACCACATCGAAGCACTCCCGTCGCAAGAGCTTTCTCCTCCACCATGCCATCTACGTCCTCCGCAACATCCACCCCGACACTCCGTCTTCGTTGCCGTCTCTACCACCACTGCCGCCATCGGCGGCCAGACCCTCCACTCTTTCATCGGCATCGGAACTCAATCCGCTGACAATGCCAACACCGTCCTCCATGACATCCTATTCCGCAATCGCCTCACCGCGAGACGTTGGGCCACACCAAGGCCCTTGTCTGACGTGAAGCTTATCGAGTTCCTTCAAGGAGTTCGCTAGGGAGGCGGACTGTTGAGATGCGAGCCTCAACTTGTAGGTCAACCTCTCGCAAGCCTTTCGCCAGTCCGACGTGAAGCTCATCTAGTTCCTTCAATGCATTCGCCTCAGCTGCTGCGACCCGACCAGCTCCACCTCCTCTAGACCCAATTCAAACAAGTAATTGAGGACTGAAAATGTTATGCCTGTGTCATTTGGACCATTTCGGTTAAGCCTTGGTCACTTCTGGGTCATTTAGGGCCTTTTCTTTTTTCGATCGGAGTCGCTAAAATTTTGGCTTTTTAGCTATCTGTGTGAGTTAGAGTACTCCGATTGAAAATATAACTGCATATTATGGGTCCTGGTACCATTTAGTACTACCCATAAAAATTTCATCGAATTTCGGTAACGTTTTGAAAAATATGCAGTTCCAAATCGTATCCGGGTTTGGTCGTTATTGGGTTTCGATGGGTGAAAAATTTTCTCGAGTGTGGTGATTCTCCGCACGCTTCCCAATAAAGAAAATATAAGTGGTTGGGTGAGGGTGAACCTAACCCTAACCTCACCACCCCCTTACGGTCACCCATAAACACTATTTGGGCATGGAAAATGACCTTTTTGCCCTCTCTCTCTCTCACACACCCTCTCTCCCAACTCGTGGATCTCTCTTTCTCTCACTCTCTTGGTCTCTTTTTCCCCTCTTTGTGTGTGAAAAAGGACGAGGAAGAAGCCAAAAGAAGGAGATGGTGAAGGAGAATATGTTGCACAAGAAGAAGGTAGTTGTTGTTGTTGTTGACTCTCTCTCTCTCTCTTCTCTCAAGCTCCCCCTCTAATGGTTTCCCCCCTGGTTTCTCCATTTTCCCCTAGTCAGCCATGAAGAAGAGAGGCTAAGAAGAGGTGGTGGTAGCGGTGGTGGTGGTCGAGGTGGTCAAGGGCGTGCTTGCGAGCCCCTACGCCTCCCCCTTCCCTCCCCCTCTTATTTTGGTGAGTTTCCCTCTTCTTTTTAATTGTTTTTATGCCTGATAGGGTGGTTAGGAGGGCATGCATGTGAAGTGTTTGAGTTTGGGGGCATGTGGGGGCTTGGAGGAGGGTTTTTGTGCATTGGATGCGCACGCGGGTCTTTCCGTGCGCGTGCACACGCAGACGCGCACGCAGGGAGTGCGTAGGCGTGCGTGCCCGCGCGTGCGTGTGGGGGCGTGCGATGGGGGTTTGGCATCGCGCGGGGTGCGCGCGGGCTTGCGCAAGCTTGCTCGCGCGCGGGCGCGCGAGTCTGGGCGCGCGGTAGGGTGCCCGTGGGCGCAGGGGGGTGCGCATGCACGTGCGTGCATGTGCAGGGGCCACGCGTGTGGCTGCCCAGGGGCTCAGGTAGGTGTCGGGCACTCGAACATGCGTGCGTACGTGCGTACTTGCATGCGTGCGAGTCCGTATGCGTGCATGTCTAAGTCTTAGGCATTTTTAGTAAATTTAAGTGTTTGTATGTGATTTTACTCACCCCTATTGGTATCTTATCTTGCAAATCTCCTCGAATGGAATGCGTGACAATCCGTGTATCGGTGAGTGGTTCGATTCCAACCCTTTCGGGAGTGCACGATGCACGCAGTCATGCTTCGCGCTTCCGGGGGGCTTTATTTGCACCCAAAATATGTTAGATATCATGCATGCTAGGTTGTATAGCTTGTATATTGTGTAGAACTCCCTATTCTACCTTATACTTGCCTATGTATTGTATAGAATATGGCATGACTTAAGGTAGTTTTGTTTGAAATACTACCCCTATTATTAGACTTATCAAGCATGTTTAAACTTGGTTAACAACGGGGTGCATGCATAATATTCCTTTGATTTAGGACTTGAGGGTGTGATATAGTTGTTACACCCATCTTGTTGGGGCAAAACTATGACCGGCTTCAAGAGAGGTTGAGGCATTACCTCTCTCTCGCCCTCTCTCTTTTCGCGAACTAAGTGAGTGGTTGTAATTCCTACTTGACTCAGGTGGTGCTATCCAACGCATGTTAGGTTGTATCTTGTGTGTTTGCATGATTGATGCCATGTATGCATGTTTATGTAGGCTATCCTTGGGAAATAATTGTATGTTGTATATATATATATAGTATGGCCATGAACCTTGTTTAATGTGTTTAGACAAGTGTATAACCTCTGATAGGGTCATACCATGGCGTTGACCGAATAAAATGTCTTCCCCGCATCTGAGTTATGCGCCCTGGAGGGAATTCATGAGAATTCGTAACGCTTAATCGGTGGCTGATAATCGATGACGTCGGATCCAAGTGGATCGTATCCGCGAGTTTAGATTGCTTTCTCCCCTTCATTGGATCTGTGTAGGAACTACCCGGCGTTGGAAACGCTGACCTGACAGAGGGCTCCTATCTGTATGTACTACCGATGCATGCGGGGGCGTACTGATCATGGGAGTATGCAAGGTAGAGGCTATCCGGGTAAAGGGCTACCGGTGGACCAAGGGTTTAGAGCAGTCTAATCTCTCCCAAAAGTCCTAGGTCACTTTGTGAGGGTGAGGGTGAGGTGGGCTCGTGTTGATACTCGACCCACTAGCTTGAGTAGTTGATTTTCCATAGGGTTTGCATTGCGAACATAGAGTGGTTCTCCCCTTCGTCGGATTCGTGTTGAAGCTGCCTAGGTTCGAGCAGCCCTGGGTGGACCCCCATTGTAGGTACCATCGACGCGCTTGACAGTGTACTGACCGTGGGAGGCTCCAGGAAGAGGCCGCCCGGGAGAGTGCTACCGGATGACGAACGGTGTAGAACAATAAGTTTTGTCCTCTAAGTCCATAGGTTTACCCCTGTGGGGGCTAGGGTGAGGGCGAGTGTGAGTTGAAGTCACGTTGTCACGTGACTTCTATACCCATCGAGTATACTCTGGGTATGCTACTCTTAACGCTTGAGGTATCGAAGTATATTTCTACCTCATAGCTGTAGATACCCCAATTTTGACCATCCAGAAAGACAGAAATACTTCAAGTAACACCCGAAATATCCCACATTTGGACAACTAGTAGAGAACCGAAGTTCAGGAAACCGGAAACCCTAACCCGAGCCCTAACTGGAAACCCTAACCCTAGCCCTAACCTAAACCGGAAACCCTAACCCTAACCCTAACCTAAACCCAAACCCTAACCCTAGCCCTAACCTAAACCGGAAGACATAAACCTAAAACCAGAAAGCCGGAAACCCAAAAACCCTAAGTCCCTGGCAAGGGGCGGCTAGACCTAACTAACCACCCCATACCAGGCGGCTAGTTAGCACTAGCCACCCCCCTGGCCGACTTTGGACCAGTCCCCTGGATGGGACATAAAGCAGTATTAAATGCTGATCATTGCGGCGGGTGATGATCTTTAGCCGCCCTATCTTAGCCGGATCAACCCAAGTAACCAACCCAAGCCACCGCCTGTCAGAGATGTGACGTTTGGCAGGTCATGATAGGGCGGCTACCAGGAAGTAGCCGTCCCATACTGGGCAGCTAGTTAGCACTAGCCGCCCTTCACCTGGTCCTGACAGAAAAACCAGAGAATTAATGAGGGGTCTAATCACATACACTATTAGCCAAGCCACTCCATTACCCCCTGGATATTCCCCTGCCTCTCTTTTACTATAAATAAAGGGGGTCCCAAGCCTAAATCCAACATCCACAATCCAATAGACAATTCACATTTCCAATTCACAAATCCCAAACTACTTCCCTTCCCCACTAGAAATCCCAAGAGAGAGAGAGAGAGAGAGCCCCTTTTGTGAGAGAAATACCCATTCCCTACATAAAACACCCTCTCATCCCACCCTCCAGAAACCCGGGCTAAACCTAGCTTAGCCTCTGTCCAAGACCAAACCCATTTCCTACCAAAGTTCTGCCCAAACCAGACCAGGCCCCGGACGGCTAAACCCTATTAGCCGCCCCGTACCCGACGGCTGGGTCACACTAGCCGCGCCCCTATCAACACCCCATTTGCACCCCTATGTCCCAAGACTCCTTTAGTCAAGCCCCGGAAGCAGAATAGGATTACCTGTTTTTCACCTCTGTGTATGGTATATCCGTGTCTCAGAGCGGAGACCCCACAAACTCCCCACGTAGGCGATCAAATCCAACCCAACCTTTTCCTGCTTTTAGAAAAAGTAGGGGGCGATCACATAAACCCTGCAATCCTCTTGAGCCGCTGTCGGGCGCCTCAACCAAGGAACGACACACTCACCCTTCCGAGAAGACGATCCGAATCCCTTAAGAACCCCCACACACGCACACGCACCCGCGCACCGCCGGGATCCTTTCCGACACCACCGACATTCGGAGATTCCGACGATACCGACAAATCTGACGATCACGGTGGGACATCCCTCGTGAAAAACAACAAAAGGTAATCCTCTTCTGCCCCCCTTTTGCAAGCTTGACTAGAATGCTATCAACCCTCTAGGAAGGTTAGAGTTTCGCACCCCTCGAATCAGTTCCTCCTCTAATTCACATCACAGCATCATTTACTGCTTTGTAAGCCAAACCCGCTGCACAATCCTTTATTGCTTTGTAAGCCGCACACCGCTGCGCAATCCTTTACTGCTTTGTAAGCCGCACACTACTGCGCAATCCTTTATCGCTTTATTTACTACTTTATATCTGCATTCATTCCCTTGAACCATTTCACACGTCATGGAATCCCGCATAGAGGAGGAGATACTAGAGGAAAGAACCCACCAAGAGGGTCACGCCACGCAATTCTGACCCATCTAGAGGAAAAGATGGCCAGTCTAGGATACCAATCCGTAGAGGACATGTTTCATGACCTCGCCGACTACCGCCAGGTCAAAACCCTGAGACAGGAAGCCCCTGTCAAAACCCCTAAGGGCATTCCCAAAACCCCGTCCACACCCAGCCACTCGGTCAATCCGAGCCTTTTTTCGTTCACCCCCCTTTCCCCTGCGAATCCAATATTCCCAACCGTTTCCACCCCAGGCCCTTACCAAGCCACCCCAAACTCAGGACCGCTAGGCAGCCCTCCCAGGGGAGAAACGCTGGATGAAACCATCCGGAGAATCCTCTCCGAGACTGGTCCCTCAGCCCCCAAGCATATGTCTCTACACAACCTGAGACAAATCCCGTCAGTCCACCTACCGGAGGGATTCAAAATCCCCAAATTTCGCCAGTATAACGGTCGTGGAGACCCAGACATCCATTTAACTGCTTTTTATCTAGATGCCCGCCCCTTTCTAGATAATCAACCTCTGCTAGTTTTCCTCTTCCAGAAATCATTGGAAGGAGAAGCACTACAATGGTTCTCCACCCTCCCTGTAGATCACTTGTCAAACTTCTCGGCTGTAAGCGAGAAGTTCTTAGGCTGCTACGGTTACCAGAGGATCAGAACCCCCTCTATTTTAGATTTAACTGTAGAGAGAATGAGGCCTAGGGAGGAATTTGAGCAATACGTGTCTCGGTGGCGCACGCTTGTCCACCGAACTGGCCTGCAACTCACAGAATGTCAAGAAATTGACATGATGTTACAGAGCCTGAGTCCAGAGCTTCGTACGAGCCTTTCGTAAGGAGACTGTACTACGTATCAGCTTCTAATTGACTGCCACAACAGGATTTCTCATTGTGCAGCCCCAGTAGTCCAAACCCAGTCCCCACCTATCAGCCATAGGGTTGGACAACCGCCTCGTAAGGCACAAACCCCACGGTAGAGGGGATTATTACACAAGTATCAGCACTCTACCCGAACGGAGCACGAGTTCCTGATCGAGGAACGACTCCGAGACAGTACACGTCCGGTTCATCCGGGTATGCGCCGCCTCGGCCAATCAACCAAAATTTCACTACTTGATCAGTACCCGTCCCCGTGCTTGTAGATACCCCAATTTTGACCGTCCAGAGAGACAGAAATACTTCAAGTAACACACAAAAATATCCCACAGTTGGACATCCAATACAGAACGAAAGGTTCGGTAAACCGGAAATCCTAACCCTAGCCTTGACCTAAACCTAAACTGGAAACCCTAACCCTAGCCATGACCTAAACCTAAACCGGAAACCCTAACCCTAGCCATGACCTAAACCTAAACCGGAAACCCTAACCCTAGCCTTGACCTAAACCTAAGCCCTAAACCCTAACCCTAGCCTTGACCTAGCCCTAAACCCTAACCCTAACCTAAACCTAAACCTAAAACCTAAATTGGAAACCCTAATTCTAAAAACCCTAGAACCCCAAGTCCCTGGAAAGGGGCGGCTAGCCCTAACTAGCCGCCCCATACCAGGCGGCTAGTTTACACTAGCCGCCCCTTTGACCGCCCACTGGCCGACTTTGGACCAGTCCCCTAGATGGGACATAAAGCAGCATTAAATGCTGATCATTGCAGCGGGTCATGACCTTTAGCCGCCCACTCTTGGCCGGATCAAACCAAGTAATCAACCCAAGCCACCGCTTGTCAGAGATGGGACGTTTGGCAGGTCATGATGGGGGCGGCTACCAGGAAGTAGCCGCCCTTCACCTGGTCTCTGACAGAAGAACCAGAGAATTAATGAGGGGTCTAATCCATTACCCCCGGGATATTTTCCTACCCCTCTTTTACCCCCGGGATATTTTCCTGCCCCTCTTTTACCCCCGGGATATTTTCCTGCCCCTCTTTTACTATAAATAGAGGGGTCCCAATCCCAAATACAACATGACAAATCCACCAAAAAACCCACAACCATCTTCAACCCACCAATCCACCATCCTCACACCCTTCCACCACTAGAAATCCCAAGAGAGAGAGAGAGAGAGAGCCCCTTTTGTGAGAGAAAAACACCCATTCCCTACATAAAATACCCTCTCATCCCACCCTCTAGAAACCCGGGCTAAACCTAGCTTAGCCTCTGTCCAAAACCAAACCCATTTCCTACCGAAGTTCTGCCCAAACCAACCCAGACCCTGGACGGCTAAACCTAGCTAGCCGCCCCCTGGCCGACGGCTAAACACAACTAGCCGCCCCCCTATCCACACCCCATATCTACACCCCTTTGTCCCAAGACTCCTTTAGTCAAGCCCCGGAAGCAGAATATGATACCTGTTTTTCACCTCTGTGTACGGTATATTCGTGTCTCAGAGCGGAGACCCCACAAACTCCCCACGTAGGCGATCAAATCCGACCCACCCTTTTCCTGCTTTTAGAAAAAGCAGGTGGCGATCACACAAACCCCTGAATCCTCTTGAGACGCTATCGGGCGCCTCAACCAGGAACGACACACCCCTCACCTCTTCCGAGAAGACGATCCGACCGAGCCCGCCAGGGCACGCATCCGATCCGAATCCCTGAAGAACCCCCACACACGCACCACGCGCTCACCGCGCACCCCGCCGGGATCCGCTCCGACACATTCGGAGGCCTCCCCGACGGTACCGACAAATCTGGCGATCACGGTGGGACCCCCCTCGTGAAAAACAATTAAAGGTAATCCTCTTCTGCCCCCTTTTACAAGCTTGATTAGAATGCTATCAACCCTCTAGGAAGGTTAGAGTTTCCCACCCCTCGAATCAGATCCTCCTCTACTTCACATCATTGCATCATTTACTGCTTTGTAAGCCGCACACAGCTGCGCAATCCTTTATTGCTTTGTAAACCGCATACAGCTGCGCAATCCTTTATTTGCTTTGTAAGCCGCAAACCGCTGCGCAATCCTTTACTGCTTTCAATCTGCATTCATCCCCACTCCACGTCATGGAATCCCACATAGAAGAGGAGATATTAGAGGAAAGGAATCACCAAGAGGGTCAGGCCACACAGTTCCTGACCCATCAAGAGGAAAAGATGGCCAGTCTAGGATACCAATCCGTAGAGGACATGTTTCATGACCTCGCCGACTACCGCCAGGTCAAAACCCTAAGACAGGAGACCCCTGTCGAAGCCCCTAAATCCACTCCCAAAGCCCCATCCACACCCAGCTGCTCGGTCAATCCGAGCATTTTTTCATTCGCCCCCCATTCCCCCACGAATCCAATATTCCCAGCCGTTTCCATCCCAGGCCCCTACCAGGCGACCTCCAACCCGGGACTGGCAAACAGCCCTCCCAGGGGAGAAATGCTGGACGAAACCATCCGGAGAATCCTCTCCGAGACTGGTCCCTCCGCCCCCAAGCACATGTCTCTACATAACCTGAGACAAATCCCGTCAGTCCACCTACCGGTGGGATTCAAAATCCCCAAATTTCACCGGTATAACGGTCGTGGATGTCGGTGTTGAAAAATCCGCGTGTGTGGGGGTTCTTCGGGGATTCGGATCGGATGCGTGCCCTGGCGGGCTCGGTCGGATCGTCTTCTCGGAAGGGGTGAGGGTGTCGTTCCTGGTTGAGGCGCCCGACAGCGGCTCAAGAGGATTCAAGGGATTTTGTGATCGCCACCTGCTTTTTCTAAAAACAGGAAAGGGTTTGGGTCGGATTTGATCGCCTACGTGGGGAGTTTGTGGGGTCTGCGTTCTGAGACACGGATATACCGTACACAGAGGTGAAAAACAGGTAATCCTATTCTGCTTCCGGGGCTTGACTAAAGGAGTTTTGGGACAAAGGAGTGCGGGTGGGGTGTAGGTGTGGGGCGGCTAGTGGGTTTGAGCCGTCTAGATTGGGGCGGCTAGGTAGGGTTAGCCGTCCAGGGTCTGGGGGAATTTGGGCAGGACTTTGGTAGGAAAAGGGTGGGGTCTTGGGCAGAGGCTAAGCTAGGTTTAGCCTGGTTTTCTGGAGGGTGGGATGAGAGGGTATTTTATGTAGGGAATGGGTGTTTCTCTCACAAAAGGGGCTCTCTCTCTCTCTCTCTCTCTCTCTCTTGGGATTCCTAGTGGTGGAAGGGTTTGAACAAGTGGGGATGGTGGATTGGTGGTGTTTTGTGGATTTGTTGATGTTGTGGATGTTGTTGTAAGGCTTGGGACCTCCTCTATTTATAGTAAAAGAGAGGCAGGGGAAGATCCAGGGGGTAATGGAGTGGGTGGCTTCGATTGGACCTCTCATTAATTCTCTGGTTCTTCTAACAGAGACCAGGTGAAGGGCGGCTAGTGCTAACTAGCCGCCCGGGATGGGGCGGCTACTTCCTGGCCCCTATCATGAGCCGCCCCTGACAAGCGGTGGCTTGGGTCGGCTCTTGGTTTGATCCGGCCAAGAGAGGGCGGCTAAAGGTCTGACCCGCTGCAATGATCAGCATTTAATATTGCTTTATGTCCCATCCAGGGGACTGGTCCAATGTCGGCCAGGGGGCGGTTAGGGGCGGCTGGTTAGGGCTAGCTGCCCCTTTCCAGGGACTTAGGTTTTTAGGGTTTTGGTTTTTAGGGTAGGTTTAGGTTTAGGTCCGGGCTAGGGTTTGGTTTAGGGTTAGGGTTTGGGCTACGGTTTGGGGTTTTGGCTTAGGGTTAGGGTTTAGGTTTTGGTTTAGGTTTATGGTTTAGGGTCAAGGCTAGGGTTAGGGTTTTGGGCTAGGTCAAGGTTTAGGGTTTCCGGTTTAGATTTAGGTCAAGGCTAGGGTTAGGGTTTCCGGTTTACCGAACCTTTGGTTCTCTATTGGTGTCCACTTGTGGGATATTTCCATGTGTTTACTTGAAGTATTTCTGTCTCTCTGGACGGTCAAAATTGGGGTATCTACAATTGTCCCTCATCGGACGGAGTCTTTGCGCGGAGCGAGAAAGACTTCGACCGATGATAAGGAAAGAGACACCTATTTTGGCCGGCCCGACCTTCAAGAAGTTATGCCAACACAAACAGTACTATTCGGGGAGTTGATTTAGACTGTCAAAGGCTAGGTCTTGACTTAGAATTTTAGCCTAAAGGATGATCCAGGTGGAAGGCGGGGAAAAGTAAATGGTGAGTGATCCAACCCGCGGTCGGGGTTCTTAGCTATCGTGCGTGGAGCAGCCCAGCGTCAGTTTCCTCGTGCCTACCGTTCCCGTGCTTGGGAAAACTCAGCAAGGAGGGGATATCGCCGACAGAAAGCAAGTAAAAGTTGATTTGGGTGAATTGGATCATCCGAAGGATAAGAACTCTGGAAAAGAACCAGAATTGAAGAAATTTGAATTTTGAATGGTACTGAAAGTGTGGTGAAACTTCGGGAAAGTTGTGTTTGATCAAGTAATGTTTGGAAATAAGCCAATACATGGCTGTTTGGTATGGAGAGCCTTGGAATTTAGGGTTGAGAAGAGTTTGGAAAGGGGTTTTGAAGCAAAACAAAGAAACTGGGAGGGGCGGCTAGTTGTAACTAGCCGCCCGAGAGGGGGAGGCTACTCGCGGGTAGCCGCCCCTTGACTGGGTCCCTTATAACCGAAAAGACCCTCTCTCTCCCCATACATTTTAAAAACGGTTTCTCTTCCCTCTTCTCTTCTTCCCTTCGGTTTCAAACTCAAAAACCCTGATTTCTTTGCCTTTCCTTCCTCTATTTTGACCTCAATCTCTCTCTTTCTCTTGATTTCGAAACCCTAGTTTGGGTTCTCCTTTTCCTTTATCAAACCGAGGAGATGACGAGGTCGAAAGCGATTGCTTCGAGGGGGAAACGACCACGGGTGGCTCGTGGGGAGCGTAGCCCGAGCTCTTCATCATCGGAGAGCGATAGGCCGGAGGTCGAGGCCGTGGGGGAGGGTATGGGTACGACGGAGGTGCCGCCGGTGGATATTGGCGTGGGTGAGGTCGGGGATTTGCCTTCGGGTGCTGTCCCGGAGGTAGGGGGGAGTGTGATAGGCTATACACGCAAGAGGAGGCGTGGGGATCGACCGGTGGTGGCCGAGGAGGTGGTTCCGGGGGTTGGAGGATCGATTGAGGGTGCAACCGAGGGGGTAGGGGTCGAGGGAGTTAGCGAGGAGGTGAGGGCGTCGTTGGATGCCCTCGTCGGGATGTTGGATAGGGAGGCCACAGAGGCCAGGGCTGAGGAGGAGGAGAGTAGGGCTATGGGGGCCTTTGCGGAGTTTATCTCCGGCGTGGGGAGGGTGGAGGGGATAGGAGAGGCTAGGACGGGGCCGGGGAGGCTTTGGGTATGGGTACTGGGGCCGCCGAGGCCGGTGTGGGTGTTGGGGCTGAGGCCGAGGAGGCCGTGTTCGAGGAGGATGAGGAGGAGGATGACGACGGGATGGACGATCCCGACGAGGCCGAGGTGGACGCTCCTGGGTCCACACGGGCCGTGGTATGTTCCTAACTCTTTAGTCTTTAGCCTTTTGTTTGGTTGTATGTGCATGTCTATTGGGTGGTATGGATGGGTGTATATGTGTATTATACTTGTATATGTGTGTTTTAAATAGGCATGCTTGTGTATAAGTTTAATCACGGTGGGATGTGTAAGTATGCTGAGATGGGTTTGTTTTTATAGGGAGGGGGACAATTTCTATATATATATATCCATGTTTGTTATATGCATATAAAGGAGAGAGAAATGATATAGCTAATATGCTTGCATGCGATACTTTTCTATGTGTATGTGATTTCGTACGTGTTTGATCGTGGTAGGGCATGAGGGAGTGTATGCATGCATTTCATGGGTTCGAGTTCTATATTGCTGTATTGCTTAGGTGTGTTTAGGGGAGGTATAAGCATGATAGGCTTGATGTAAGAAAGTGTGTGAGTGGTGACCACGGTGGGATGTGTTTGATATTCGTCTAGCATGCGTGATCATATGAGGAGTGTAGCTTCTTACTTTCATGCTTTTGTTTCTTTTTTTAGCATGTGGAAGTTTCATTTCGCTAAGCATGGTTTAAAATGATTTCGTAGATTTGGACTCTTACCTCTCGCTCGTTTTTAAACTGACCCATGTTCCCTTCGTTTGTTTTGTAGAGGCCGAATCGTATCAGGGCTTTATGGCACGGGACGAAGAGATGGTACGACGCCTTGGGGCAGGAGGAGAGGAGTTTGGTGGATGGAGCGGGCTTCCGTTCCTTTTTCCTGATCGAGCCATTCCACGTCCACCGTCCATATGTGGAGGCCTTGGCGGAGAGATGGGATCCGGAGAGTTGCACGTTCATCCTCCCTACCGGTGCTGTCATGCCGACGCTCGAGGACGTCTATCGGATCACCGGCCTTCCGGTTCTGGGGGAGGCAGTGATCGCGGCCACCCTAGCTGACTACAGGGGGCTTTTTGAGAGTTGATCGGGGAATGGGAGTTCGTGGAGCGGGAGCGGACGCTGAACCGGATCCCTTTGGGGCGGCTTTCGGGGCAGTACGGCCTCGGTTCCTTTACAGAGCGCCAGAAGGGCGAAGCTGCAGCTAGCTTTGAGAGGAGGCGGGCGATGATCGAGGCGAGAGAGGCGGCCGCGTGCCCACAGAGGGCACGGAGGGAGTTGAGAGCGTTCTTCCTCTACTTCTTTGGCCGGGTCCTCTTTTCGACGGCCTCTGATAAGGTTTCTTCGCACTCCCTTCTGCTGATGAGGGACCTGGAGGGCATGGGGCGCTATGCTTGGGGAGCGGCGATGCTCGCCCATCTCTTTGCGGAGCTCTCGAAGAAAGTCAAGAGGGCCGGGGGAAAGAACCTTGGTGGCTTTGCGCCATTTCTTCAGGTACGTGTAAGTGAGCGGTAAATGTCTTTTCTTTGGCTTTAGCTCTCTTTGATCGTGACGATTCCCCTCTTGTTTTGCTAGATCTTTGGGTACGAGCATTTCTCCATTGATCGCCCGACTTTGGCTCCGTTCGATCATGCCCTCCCTTGGGCCATGAGATGGGAACCCCGGGGATCTTCCCGCTTGCACCGCCTCGCCCAATTCCGAGAGGCCTTCCGCGTTTGTCGGAGGAAGAGGTATGAGTTTTCTTTGAATTTCTTTGGCTTGTACTTGGTTTTCTTTTGACTAAGCGCTCTTCCTATCTTTCGATGCTTTTTTAGATGACGTGGAGGCCTTACTCGGAGGAGGTTCCCGAGGCCCTGGCGCGAGACGTCTGGCTGATCTACTTCAATGAGGTCGTGTTCCATGCGATCAGCCGGGTCGTCCGCCAGCTTGGGTACCATCAGTGGGTGCCCGATCCTCTTCTGCGGCGCCCTTCGATTCCGGTGGCCGGGATTCCTCGGGACACGAATCTCCCGAGGAACTACGCGACGTATGTGGCGGGATGGATGAGTCGAGGCGTCTTGGTGGGGCGTCATCCTGAGGTGACTTCGAGTGACGAATACCTAGCTTGGTATCGTCGGGAGTATGCGGATATCCTCGGGACGATGGAGGAGGAGATCCCGGACGCTTATGTAAGTTGAAAATCCTTTTCCTTTCCTCGTTCTCTCTTGCTTGAGCATCTTCTGAATGGTATTTCTTTTTGTAGGTTGAGTTGAATGAGATGGAGAAGAGGCGCAAGACCGCCAATGAGCACCTCCAAGCGCGGGCCAGACAGATAGAGGCCTTGCGGGCACAGAGAGGACGCTTGCAAGGCTCAGGTGGATGCTTTGTCGAGAGCGAGGGCTGACGGTGCTTCCTCTTCTTCCGTTCCTCCTCCTTCCGTGGTTTCCGAGCAGGAGCTCAAACTGACGAGGGAATTGGATGTGGCCCGAAGTGAGTTGACGGCCATACGGATGGAGTTGGGCCAGGCAAGGGGCAGGGCTTCTCGGGCTGAGGAGGAGGTGGACCGGCTGAGGTCCATGGTGGCCTTGAGAGAGGAGGGGTTCATTACCCTAGGCCGTGAGAGGGACTCCCTTCAGATGAGGGTGTCGGAGTTGGAAGCTTCGGCGGGCGTTCCTGGAGGTTTGATGGGAGACCTGGTTCGTTCTCTCCAGGCGGCCGGGGATAGGGATCGAGAGGCGGTCAGGGCGTCGGAAGCGAGGGCGCGGGAGTTGGAGGAGAGGTTGAGGGCCGCTGAGGATCGGGCCAGAGGGACAGAGAGTCGCCTCCGACAGAGATTGGAGAGGAGAGACAGAGACATGCAGCAGGTCCGTCTCTGGGAGGCCACTATGAGGGGGAAATTGGTTGGAGGGGGCTCTATGACCGAGGCGGACCTTGATCTTCTTCCACTTGAGCCTGACCATTCTCTCTCGGCTTCCTTGGCTACCGGGGCCACCTTCAGCCGTGCCTCTCGTCCTTCGGTGTCTCGGAGTCGTGGGATATACGCGAGGGCCGCGTCTTCGGTTCGAGAGACTCCTGCTGCTCCCGATGTTCCAGAGGTTCAGTCTTCTCCTCATCCGCCGCTCCCTTCTCAGCCAAGTCAGGACGTTCCTCCTACTCAGCCTCCAGCGGATGACGATACGTCGAGGTATAGCTTCTTTGTGTCTTGGTTTTAAGTAGAAGAATAGTATATATGCGATGAATTCAAGCTTTTCTTCTTTTGTTTTTGGTTTTAGGTGATATTTTGGTGAGGTATAGCTCAAGACTTTCGGATTTTGGAGCGTCTCGAAGGAAAAGATTCCCTTTTTTATGCCCTCTCTTAGGTTTAGAAAAACAGTCTATGCTTGTGGTTTTGGGTGGGACAATTTAATCATTCTCCTTTGTATGCATGTCTTTTAGAATAGTTAGTATGGATGTTCATGGATATGTATGTATGTGTAGATGAATCTGGATTTTTATAGGTTTGATTCATGGATGGGTGTAGGTTTTGATATATAATTCGTTTTAGCATGGTATCTATACAGGTTTTGCGTATGAATATGTGTATGAAATGTGTACATGCAGGTTTTGGAAAGAATTTGATTGTAATAGGTAAAGAAGTGTTGAAGAGTTGATTGGATATGGAATGATATAACTGAAAGGGGTGCAGGCAAGGGGCGGCTAGTGTAAACTAGCCGCCCAGTGAGGGGCGGCTAGTTAGGTTTAGCCGCCCCCTGCCTGGGGCAAACTTACCTGAGACAAAGGCCAGGGGCGGCTAGTATAAACTAGCCGCCCAGTGAGGGGCGGCTAGTCGAGCTTAGCTGTCCCCTGCCTGGGGCAGTTTGGTCCTGCTGCTCCTGTCTGCTGCTGCCGTTGAAAGTCTTTGCGACCGTTCTAACCTTCAGTACCTATAAAAACATTCTTTCCATGGACCAAGTGTTAAATCTGTCCAGATTGTGCCCCTGCACTGACTTTCGAGCCCTTCTTGCTTGAATTGTCAAGGGCTACAATCCATCTTAAGGCGGAATGGAAATATAAATGCGAGAAAGTAAAGTGCGGGAGACCAGGCTTTAGTGCGCAAGGAAGGGATTCCAAGTGCGTGAGTGAAGAAGAACTTATGTGTAGGAGGTGGGGACAATTTCTTCTCACGCATGTGCGGAAGGGCATGAGGTGAGTGGGGATAATTTTAAATTTCGTGGGGACAATTCTCATATGAGTGGGGATAATTCTAATATTCGGGGGGGGGGGTTAACTTTAATGTTTCAAGAAAATCGGATGCCAAGGTGTTTTGGAAAAGGAAAATGCAAGCTTATGCGTAAGTGTAAGTGGCATAAGGGGGCATTTTAGTTCTTCAATGACTTTTTTAGGTGAGAGGGCAATGCTCTCGATTTTCACAAGTAAAAGACACCATCAAGTCCCCGTGGAGGAGCCCTTGTGGTCACTCATGTCCAAACCAGGATTGTATTTGAGAGGTATAAGCCTTAGGCGTCGACTTTCCTGGGTTCATGGTTTTCAAATGCTTAATCGTATTATTCTAAACATGCTGAAAGATCCGTGAATGTACCAAGAGTCAAGTCAAATAAGCTTCCTTTGGATAGGCAAGTTTCTAAGTGAACTCGTGTGAGTGTGTGTGTAGGTGTAAACCTGGACGTGATCTACCCTTGGTCAAAATTTCGCTTTTCCCGGTGGACATAGCTCAATTTTGAACCCCCATTGCAAAAAAATAAAAAGGGGAGAGGGTGAATGAGGTAAGAGTAATATCTTCCTTTCGGGCAATATTTTAGAATTGTCCCAGTCTAGCACATGTCTTACTTCCTAGGTCCCTCTGGCTTTCTTCTTTTTACGTTGTTTGGATCACTTCTTTATTTTTGGGTGGAAACTTGGGTGTTTGGCCTCTCCTTGTACTTTTTTTTTTTTGTTTTGTTTTGATTTGATTTGAGGGGGGGGGGGCTCTTCTGTCCGTTGTTTGGATGCCAGAGCCTGTACTGGTATAGCCGTTGTTTATCCGCGTGTGTGGGGCGTATACCGTGCGATCATCTTCTAAGGGTGTGGTTCCTGGTTGAGGCGTGAAGGGGGTTTGTGAGCCTGCTTTTTCTAAAAACAGGAAAGGGTTTGGGTTGGATTTAAAGTTTGTGGGGTCTCCGCTCTAGAGAGTACACAGAGGTGAAAAACAGGTAACCCGTTCAAAGGGGTGTGAGTATGGGGTGTGTATACTTGGGTGTCAGGGGCGGCTTGGCCTGGTTTGATTTCAGGGGTTTGGTAGGAAATGGGTTTGGTTTTCCTTGCCTGTTTCTCTCACAAAAGGGGTCTCTCTCTCTCTCTCTCTCTTTTTCTGGTGGTGGAAGGGTTTGAAGATTTTTTGTTGTGGATTTTGTTGGGTTTTTTTTTTTTGTTTTTTTTGATTTGATTTGAGGGGGGGGGACCTCTCATTAACGCTCTTGCCAGAGAACTGAAGGGCGGTTTTAGCCACCCGGGATCACCCCGCCCCTATCATTCTTTTCAGCGGTGGCTTGGGTGCTTCAAGAGAGGGCCCTGACCCGCCGCTAGCATTTAATAAGTGTTTAGGGGGCGGTTAGGGGGGCGGCTAGTGCCAGAGCCAGTTAGCCGCCCCTTTGGGACTTTAGGTTTTTTAGGGTTTTGGTTTTGGTTTATATGCTAGGTCTAGGGTTTGGGTTTAGGTCAAGGTTTAGGGGGTAACTCCTCATTTTGACCTAGGGTTAATACGAGCGGGGCGGAAATAAGGGATATTTTGCTTTGGGGAGTTTTTAAATTGTCCCAGTCCACGGGGTAGGCAATTTTTCTTCTATCAGGCAAATCTAGTCCAGTTATACGTGTGTGAAGGGAATGACATGATTTGGCGGAAACGTGTTCAAATAGATACGAGTTTATCTTTGAGAGTCTTACAATTCTATCATCAAGTACTAAACGCTGGAAATCGCAGGAAGGAAGAATAATAGTTCTTAAGTATTGAAAGCTTTTCATGCATGGAATTTCTTCAGATAAAGTGCATTCCACGAACCTGGAACCTCGACTCCTTCGGCATCTACCAGGCGGTAGGCATTCCCGGAATAGGCATGGGTGATCACATAGGGTCCCTCCCATGTGGGTTGCAGCTTTCCTCTCGGGTGAGGCTGTCTTGATGGCATGATTTGCTTAAGTACTAATTCCCCGATTTCGAATTTTCTTTTTATCACCTTCTTTTCAAATGCCCTTGCCACCCTTCTTTGGTAGGCCTGGGCATGGTCTGCCGCTCTTAATCTCTTCTCGTCCAGTAGTTCGAGGCGTAGTAGGAGTGCCTCCCTCTTTTCCTCAATTTGGAGATCTTCTTCTAGTACTATTCTCAAGGATGGGACGAGGATTTCGTAAGGTACTACTGCTTCGGTCCCAAATGTGAGTGAATAGGGGGTTTGACCAGTGGGCGTTCTAATGGAGGTTCGGTATGCCCAGAGGGCGTTTACCAGTTTATCAGGCCAATCGGTAGCCTTGTGGGTTTCTACCGTTTTCTTTATAATTTTGAGTAAGGTTTTGTTGGTGGCCTCTGCTTGTCCGTTCCCCTGTGGGTAGTATGGCGTGGAATGATGAAGTTCTATATGATGTTTATTGCATAGGTCTTGGAATTCTTGGGAGATGAACTGGGGGCCATTGTCAGTTATAATCACTTTGGGGGTGCCGAACCGTGCCAGGATGTGAGTGCGGACAAAACGAGATAGGGTAGAGCTTTTAATTACTACATAGGACTCGGCCTCAGCCCATTTGGTAAAATATTCTATGGCGGTGAGGATGAAGGCTTTTTGGGTGGTGTTTTCTATAGTGTCCCGGAATGGTCCTATTATGTCTAATGCCCACATGGAGAAGGGCCATGGTGAAGTCATGGGATGTAAAGAAGATGCTGGTGCGTGTATTTTGTTGGCATGGGTTTGACATTGGATACAACGCTTAACGTATTTGTTACAGTCTCCTTCGAGCGTGGGCCAATAGTAGCCCATTCTTAGTACCTTCTTTGCTAGCATCTGGGCGTTGACGTGCCCTCCGCATACTCCGGAGTGAGCTTCTTCTACAATGGTGTATGCTTCTTCGTCGTCCAGGCATCTGAGTAGTTCTCCGTTGAAAGATGCTCGGAAGAGTATACCCCCTCGGAGGCAGTACTTGACTGCTATCCTTTTAACTATTTTCTGGTCGTCGTTGGTAGCATAGCTTGGGAATGAAGCGTCTCTAAGGTAGTTTTTAATATCAAAGTACCATGGGTTTCCGTCGTCTATATTTCCTAGTTCAAGAGTTAGGATTTCCGCGGTACCAGCATTTTTGTTGGCCTGGTTCGTTTTTAGGAGACTTTGAGTTTTAGGGTCACCGAGTTCGGTGGCAGGTGTTTCCAGTCTCTGAATAGTGACTGTTTCAGATGTCCTAGATAAGGGGAAGGCGAGTGATGAGGCTAGGGAGGCTAGAGAATCTGCAAGAATATTGCCAGTCCGGGGTGTGAAAATGTGAGTAACCTCACGGAATTGTTTTAACAGGACTATGGCTAGTTCTCTGTATGGCTTCAGCTTTGGGTCTCTAGTCTGATATTTTTTAAGAGTTTGGCGGATCACTAAGAGGGAGTCTCCAATGATGTCTAAATTTTTAGCTCCTAAGGCTAGGGCTGCCTTCAAACCTGCTATCAGGGCCTCGTATTCAGCAATATTGTTGGTGGCTCTGAACGTAAGCTGAAACGCTTGTGGGATAATGACGCCTTCGGGAGAGATTAGTGCTATCCCTATTCCCTTTCCCTTTTGGTTGACTGCTCCGTCGAAGTATAGCGTCCATGTCTCTCTATTTTTCTCTTCAATAAGCGCAAATATTTCTTCGTCCGGGAAGTCAGTTTTTACTGGTTCGTAATCGGGGAGGGGTAGTTGAGCGAGGTGATCAGCGATGGCTTGTCCTTTGACGGATTTTTGAGTGGCGTACGTGACGTCAAACTCGTTTAACTGTACTTGCCATCGGGCTAAGCGTCCCGTCAATATGGCTTTCTCGAATAAGAACCTTACTGGGTCTATTTTGGCAAAGTATTTGACTTTGTGGGCGAGAAAGTAATGTCGTAATTTTTGGGAAGCCCATACTAATGCTAGACAAGTTTTTTCTGTAGGAGGGTAGGCTTTTTCGTATTCAATCAGGGTTTTACTCAAGTAGTAAATGGCCTTTTCCTTTCTTCCCATGTCGTCGTGTTGTGCAAGTACCGCACCAATGGCTTCTTTAGTTGCAGCTATATAGAGGAGTAAGGGGCGCCCGGGTACCGGGGCCGAAAGTACTGGGGTTTAAGAAGGTACTCTTTTAAATTATCAAAGGCCTTTTGGCATTCACTATCCCAATTAAACCGGACTCCCCCTTTTAGTAGTTTGTAAAAGGGGCGACATCGTTCAGCATGTTGAGAAATAAATCTCCTAATAAACTGCAACCTTCCTATAAGCCCTCTTAGTTCTTTTAGGTTCTTGGGTGGGGGCATTTGGGCGATGGCTTTTGCCTTGGTCGGGTCTATTTCTATCCCCGTTTACTTACCATGAATCCCAAAAGTTTTCCCGAGGAGACACCGAAACGACATTTCTTTGGGTTCATTTTAAGTGAATATTCCCTGCATCTCTGCAGTACTTGCCTAAGTATTTCTGCGTGTCCTATTCGCGTTCTAGATTTAACCAAGATGTCATCCACATACACTTCTACTAGCTTGTGCATCATATCATGGAATATTGAGGTCATTGCCCTTTGATAGGTTGCCCCTGCATTTTTGAGCCCGAAAGGCATCACTATGTAGCAGTAGGTTCCCCAGGGTGTGGTGAAGGAGGTCTTTTCTTGGTCTTTTTCTGCCAGCCGGATCTGGTTGTATCCAGAAAAGCCATCCATGAACGAGAGCATCTCATATCCTGCAGTGTTGTCGACAAGGAGGTCGATGTGTGGGAGTGGGAAGTCATATTTCGGGCACGCTCGGTTGAGGTCCCTGAAGTCGATGCATATTCGGATCTTTCCATCTTTTTTTGACACTGGAACGATATTTGCTATCCACTTTGGGTATAAGACCACCCGGATAAATTTAGCCTGGTGGAGTTTGTCCACCTCATCCTTGATTTTTAGAGCCACTTCGGGATGGAGGCGCCTCAGCTTTTGTTTGACTGGTTTTGCGTTTGGTTCTAAGATTAACTGATGTTCGACTAACGAGGTATCGAGCCCAGGCATGTCTTTGTAAGACCACGCAAAGACGTCTTTATACTCGTGTAATATTTTAATCAGTCTCTCTCGTTCATCGTGATTTAGTTCTGCGCTAATCGAAATGATTTTGGGGTCAGTCTTTGTCCCTAGGTTTAGCTCTTCTATCTTCTCATCTGCTTCCTCTGTCTTTTCATCGAACCTTTGAAGGCTCTGCTTGAATTCCTTAGACAGGTCTTCTCTTTCTTTATCGTCCTCATCACAGATTTTGAAGACTCCTAGACCGTCATCTGGGTTTTCTATGTTATCTAGGTCTGGTTCTTCTATAACCGCTATTGATTCAAATTTCTCTAAACCTAGTATGGCCCTGCTATATCCTTCCAAGTTGCTAATGATCTGGTCAGGTACTTGGCTCCTAGTGGGTTTTACCGTTTTGGACGAGACACTAGGGTTGGGGTTTTTGGCTTGACTGGCGAGACGCTGTAGTTCATTCAGGAGATCAGAGTCGTCACTAAAGGGGTGCCATGCTGGAGTGAAGTCATCTTTGTCGAACAGGGATCCTAGGGTTCTGGTTTCCTTTTTTTTTTTTTGAACAGAAAAGACACTTATTATTTACAACCTACTGGATTGGTGGAAGTGTTTCAGCCGACTTTCCTCCAGCAGCTGGCGCTCCTTTGTTGCGATGCTTGAGCACTGCGAGAAAAGGAGGCTGGGTCAGCTGGAGTTTTGTCGTCTGGTGGTGAGTGTGGATTCAGGTTTTTATCAGGGAGTGGGAACAGCCATTCTAGGGAGCCAGAGAGATATTCTAGGGAGCCAGAGAGATAGTCTAGCTCGCTTTCCCGGGTAGGGTCTAGGGGGCGGGGGCATATGGTTTCTTCGGCGGGTTCTATGACTATTTCCTTTACGAAATGTTCGTACAACTTCCAATTATATTTTCTCTCTAATTTAAATTTGTGTTTGGGTGAGCCGATCCCCCTCTTGTCTAGCCACGCTGGGAGGTTGATGGGTTCCAGGATCCCATTTTTGTGTCCCAGAGTTTCCCCAGGAAGGTAACCCATGGTCCCCATTATATGCCAGCCAGGATTTTCAAACCTAGGGTGGCTTGTCTTTGAGGTAACGGGGGGAGTGTTCCGGGGATCTAACCAATTGGCCGAGAAATCTAAGATGTGGATGGTGGTTTCCATGGGTCTTGAGCTACTGGTTTTTATGGCGGTGGTTTCATTATCGGCGAACCTTCGCTTAGGTTCTCTGATTGCATCCCCTTGTATTTTGATTATCCGACCTCCCAAGGGAAATTTCAAGCACTGGTGCAGAGGAGAGGAGACCCCCTTTATGGACGCTAGCCATTTACGTCCTAGGATCATATTATAATCTGAATCCATTTCTAGGACATAAGCTTTAGTGCTAGTTTCTAGCGGCCCCACTTTTAATTGGAAGTCTTTGAAGCCTAGAACTGGACGAGCCGTTTTGTCATAGGCAAATATACGGGTGTCCGTTTCAAAGAGTGTGGTTATGCGCCCATCAATGTGCTCGAAGGTTTGTAATGACATGAGGTTTACTCCTGCCCCGGTGTCAATTAGAACTTTATCCACCGAGTGTCCTTCGAGGTTGATTGTTATACATAAGGTTGAGGTGTTGACAACTTTATCATGAACTTCTTCCTTAGGTCTAAAGGTGATGACGGGCCCTAGTCCTGCGGTGGCTAGAGCTATTGGTATGCCTAGGGTAGAGATTTGCGGGTCGACTTGGGTTCTTTTAGGAACGTTCTTAGAGCCTGCTGGTGGTGTTCTGAGGTTTCGATTAGCTCCAAAATGGAAATCCTATTTGAGGGTGTCGTTCCTAGTTGAGGCGCCCGACAGCGGCTCAAGAGGATTCAAGGGGTTTTGTGATCGCCACCTGCTTTTTCTAAAAACAGGAAAGGGTTTGGGTCGGATTTGATCGCCTACGTGGGGAGTTTGTGGGGTCTCCGCTCTGAGACACGGATATACCGTACACAGAGGTGAAAAACAGGTAATCCTATTATGCTTCCGGGGCTTGACTAAAGGAGTCTTGGGACAAAGGAGTGCGGGTGGGGTGTAGGTGTGGGGCGGCTAGTGGGTTTGAGCCGTCTAGATTGGGGCAGCTAGGTAGGGTTAGCCATCCAGGGTCTGGGGGAATTTGGGCAGGACTTTGGTAGGAAAAGGGTGGGGTCTTGGGCAGAGGCTAAGCTAGGTTTAGCCTGGGTTTCTGGAGGGTGGGATGAGAGGGTATTTTATGTAGGGAATGGGTGTTTCTCTCACAAAAGGGGCTCTCTCTCTCTCTCTCTCGGGATTCCTTGTGGTGGAAGGGTTTGAACAAGTGGGGATGGTGGATTGGTGGTGTTTTGTGGATTTGTTGATGTTGTGGATGTTGTTGTAAGGCTTGGGACCTCCTCTATTTATAGTAAAAGAGAGGCAGGGGAAGATCCAGGGGGTAATGGAGTGGGTGGCTTCGATTGGACCTCTCATTAATTCTCTGGTTCTTCTGTCAGAGACCAGGTGAAGGGCGGCTAGTGCTAACTAGCCGCTCGGGATGGGGCGGCTACTTCCTGGTAGCCGCCCCTATCATGACCTGCCAAACGTCCCATCTCTGACAAGCGGTGGCTTGGGTCGGCTACTTGGTTTGATCCGGCAAAGAGAGGGCGGCTAAAGGTCATGACCCGCCGCAATGATCAACATTTAATATTGCTTTATATCCCATCCAGGGGACTGGTCCAAAGTCGGCCAGGTGGCGGTTAGGGGGGCGGCTAGTCTAAACTAGCCGCCCAGTGAGGGGCGGCTAGTTAGGGCTAGCCACCCCTTTCCAGGGACTTAGGTTTTTAGGGTTTTGGTTTTTAGGGTAGGTTTAGGTTTAGGTCCGGGCTATGGTTTGGTTTAGGGTTAGGGTTTGGGCTACGGTTTGGGGTTTTGGCTTAGGGTTAGGGTTTAGGTTTTGGTTTAGGTTTATGGTTTAGGGTCAAGGCTAGGGTTAGGGTTTAGGGCTAGGTCAAGGTTTAGGGTTTCCGGTTTAGGTTTAGGTCAAGGCTAGGGTTAGGGTTTAGGGCTAGGTCAAGGTTTAGGGTTTCCGGTTTAGGTTTAGGTCAAGGCTAGGGTTAGGGTTTCCGGTTTACCAAACCTTTGGTTCTCTATTCGTGTCCACTTGTGGGATATTTCCGTGTGTTTACTTGAAGTATTTCTGTCTCTCTGGACGGTCAAAATTGGGGTATCTACAGTGGAGACCCAGATATTCATTTAACCGCCTTTTATCTAGACGCACGCCCGTTTCTAGATAATCAACCTCTACTAGTCTTCCTCTTCCAGAAATCATTGGAAGGAGAAGCACTACAATGGTTCTCCACCCTCCCTGTAGATCACTTGTAGAATTTCTCGGCTGTAAGCGAGAAATTCTTGGGCCGCTACGGTTACCAGAGGATTAGGACCCCCTCTATTTCAGATTTAACCGTAGAGAGAATGAGGCCTAGGGAGGAATTCGAACAGTACGTGTCTCGGTGGCGCACGCTTGTCCACCGGACCGGCCTGCAACTCACGGAATGTCAAGAAATTGACATGATGTTACGGATCCTGAGTCCAGAACTTCGTACGAGCCTTTCGTACGGAGACTGTACTACGTATCAACTTCTGATTGACCGCCACAACAGGATTTCCCGTTGTGCAGCCCCAGTAGTCCAAACCCAGTCCCCACCTATCAGCCATAGGGTTGGATAATCGCCTCGCAAGGCACAAACCCCCACGGTAGAGGGGATTATTAGACAAGTTTCGGGACTCTACCCGAACGGAGCGCGTGTTCCCGATCGAGGAACAGCTCCGAGACAGTACACGCCTGGTTCATCCAGGTATACGCCGCCTCGGCCAACCAACCAAAATTTTACTCCTCAATCGGAACCCGCCCCCGTGCCGACACGACTAAGTCCTATATTCCAAAGCCTTATAAATCAGATCTCGGTACGTACAGATCCTATAACGCATGTTGGAGAGCGAAAGCTAGAACCTGCTACACAACCCCTGGTGGAAGAACCAGAAGACCTGCCTAGGTTCATTTCAGGTGGCTTGATCCTTCCGGCGCCTTTCCCAATACACCCAAACCCCATCAAACCCCTCCCCCTATACACAGAACAAGTATCCTAGCCCATTCTGGTTCACCCGATAAAGGGAGGTCCCATCCGACCATTGAACCATTTCTCCCATATACACCCTAGTCAGATCTTTGGCAACAAAGCCAGAGTTCTTCTTGCCTGTCCCTCTACTCCACCGGGGACACAAGCCTTTGTTCCCCAGCAACCACCCCAAAGGAAATATACTGCTATTCCACCCCCATTGACCTATGAGTCTCCAGTACCTGAAATTATTGAATCCGTAGAATGTCCCAAGCAGGACTCTAACGGTGATGAAGAGTTTTTGGCTGGAGAACTATCATAACTATTTTACCCTTCCCAAACGCAACCTCAATCCATCATCCAAGCCTTACCACCGATTAAATCTGAATACCCCTTGTCTCCACCTGCTCAAGACCAAATCAAATCAATGCCCGTCGAACCTACCTTGGTGGTCTCGGATGACTCACCTTTTGACTCATCAGATTCTGAGACTGATCCAGGTCCGGTTCAACCAATTATGCATGTCTCTGAACCACAACCACTCATATTTAAAAATGCACAATTTGAGGGAGCAGTCAAGCCATCCAAATTGCCAGACTTGCCATCTCATCTACCTAAGGAGCTCTTTCCTCCGGATTCCCCCGCAATATGTAAATCAATTATTCTATATCAGACCCATAAGCCCCTGATTACTCCAGTTGAAGAGTCTTCACCCTCACCCTCATTAGGGCCTCAATATTATGATAAACCTTGCTCCCTTGTGCTTGTTCAGTCAATAGTTGCCCCTGCGACTTGCTTTTCCATATCCACATCTTTATTGATTGACCCACCTTTGATTTGCCTGATAGAAGAAAAATTGCCTACCCCGTGGACTGGGACAATTTAAAAACTCCCCAAAGCTAAATATCCCTTATTTCCGCCCCGCTCGTATTAACCCTAGGTCAAAATGAGGAGTTACCCGGACCTAGCATATGTCCCAAAAACTGGCTCTGGCACTATATAAACACTATATAAACACGAGGAAACTGACGCTGGGCTGCTCCGTGCACGATAGCTAAGAACCCCGACCGCGGGTTGGATCACTCACCATTTATTTTTCCCCGCCTTCCACCTGGATCATCCTCTCGGATAAAAATTCTAAGTCAAGACCTAGCCTCTGACGGTCTAAATCAACTCCCCGAGTAGTACTGCTCGTATTGGCACAACTCCTTGAAGGTCGGGCCAGCCAAAATAGGGGTCTCTTTCCTTATCATCGGTCGAAGTCTTTCATGCTTCGCACAAAGACTCCGTCCGATGAGGGACAATTGTATATACCCCAATTTTGACCGTCCAAAAAGACAGAAATACTTCAAGTAACACCTGGAAATATCCCACTTTCGGACATCCAGTAGAGAACCAAAATTCAGGAAACCGGAAACCCTAACCCTAGCCCTAAACTAAACCTAGCCAGAAACCCTAACCGGAAAACCTGACCCTAGCATTGACCTAGACCTAAAACCGGAAACCCTAACCCTAAGACCCAAAAACCCTGTGTCCCTGGCAAGGGGCGGCTAGATCTAACTAGCCGCCCCATACCAGGCGGCTAGTTTGAACTAGCCGCCTCCCTAACTGCCCCCTGGCCGACTTTGGACCAGTCCCCTGGATGAGACATAAAGTAGCAATAAATGCTGATCATTGCGGCGGGTCATGACCTTTAGCCGCCCTCTCTTGGTCCTGACCCAAGCCACCGCTTGTCAGAGATGGGACGTTTGGCAGGTCATGATGGGGGCGGCTACCAGAAAGTAGCCGCCCCATCCTGGGCGGCTAGTTGGAAACAGCCGCCCTTCACCTGGTCCTGAGAAGAACCAGGGAATTAATGAAGGGTCTAATCGAAGCCAACCCACTCCATTACCCCCGGGATATTTCCCTGTCTCTCTTTTACTATAAATAGAGGGGTCCCAAGCCCAAATACAACATCACCAATTCATCTTCAATCACCAAAAAATCCCAACATCCTTCAAACCACAAAATCCACACTAGAAATCCCTAGAGAGAGAGAGAGAGCCTCTTGTGTGAGAGAAAACACCCATTCCCTACACAAAAACACCCTCTCATCCCACCCTCCAGAAACCCGGGATAAGCCTAGCTTAGCCTCTGTCCAAAACCAAACCCATTTCCTACCAAAGCTCTGCCCAAACCAACCCAGGCCCTGGACGGCTAAACCCTAGTAGCCGTCCCATACCCGACGGCTCAAACCCACTAGCCGCCCCCCATATCCACACTCCTTTGTCTCAAGACTCCTTTAGTCAAGCCCGGAAGCAGAATAGGATTACCTGTTTTTCACCTCTGTGTACGGTATATCCGTGTCTCAGAGCGGAGACCCCACAAACTCCCCCCGTAAGGCGATCAAATCCAACACCAACTTTTTCTGCTTTTTGAGAAAGCAGGTGGCGATCACAACAAAACCCTGTCTTTTCTGAGGAGCAGTCGGGCGGCTCAGAAACGACTCTCCGGGCGGTGATCTGATCAGTCGCGAGATGGACCAGGACCAAGTTCGCAGAACCCCCAGTTTTACATACCGACAGTATCGAGTGCTAAAAGCGACCCCGATCAGACTCAGCCCGTTGAGCGCGGCTTAGGGTGCCATTCGGCTAGTGCGTGCTGCGAGGGCTGAGTGGTAACGAGTGCTAAAAGCAACCCCGATCAGACCCAGCCCATTGAGCGCGGCTTAGGGTGCCATTCAGCTAGTGCGTGCTGCGAGGGCTGAGTGATATCGAGTGCTAAAAGCGACCCCGATCAGACTCAGCCCGTTGAGCGCGGCTTAGGGTGCCATTTGGCTAGTGCGTGCTACGAGGGCTGAGTGGTATCGAGTGCTAAAAGTGACCCCGATCAGAATCAGCCCGTTGAGCGCGGCTTAGGATGCCATTCGGCTAGTGCGTGCTGCGAGGGCTGAGTGGTATCGAGTGCTAAAAGCAACCCCGATCAGACTCAGCCCGTTGAGCGCGGCTTAGGGTGCCATTCGGCAAGTGCGTGCTAAGAGAGCTGAGTGGTATCAAGTGCTAAAAGCGACCCCGATCAGACTCAGCCCATCGAGCACGGCTTTTCCTGTTGTGATGTCATGCACTCAGAATATTTGAAGAAGGAAACATGAAGCTTTTCTCATTTAATGATAATATTTCTTCAAATGGATTACATTCCAAGGGCGAGGGATCTCGAACCCTTCCATTGTTTCTAGGTGATAAGCCCCGTTCGGTCCAACTCTAGTGACTTTAAAAGGGCCTTCCCAATTCGGACCTAGCTTACCGTCATTTTTGTTCTTGGTTTCTGGGAAGATTTCTCTGAGGACCAGGTCTCCAGCTCTGAAGTTTCTGCTCGATACTCGCCGATTGTAGTATCTGGATATTTGGTTTTGATAGTCCATGTTTCTGATGGTTGCAATTTCTCTTCCCTCGTCCTGAAATTCTAAGTCTTGCACCAATTGCTCATCGTTCGCTGCTTGGTCGAAGTTTTCGGTTCTGTGTGTGACCACTTCGCTCTCAACCGGCAGGACGGCTTCGATCCCGAACGCTAGTGAGAAGGGTGTTTCACCGGTGGACCTTCTTGAGGTAGTTCGATAGGCCCATAGGACTGACGGCAGTTCATCGACCCATTTCCCTTTCGCGCTATGTAGTCTCTTTTTCAAACCGTCCAGAATTGTCCGATTAGTGATCTCCGCTTGCCCGTTGCTCTGAGGGTACCGTGGGGTAGAGAAATGGTGCTGTATTTTCAATTCCTTGCAGAAATCCTTTATCAGTTTACTATCGAACTGTTTTTCATTATCCGAAATGATTGCTTGCGAAACCCCAAACCGGCATACTATGTCTTTCCAAAGGAACGACTTGACCTCGATATCTCTGATACTCGCCAGGGGTACCGCTTCCACCCACTTGGTGAAGTAGTCGGTGACTACTAGCAGGAAACATTTTTGCCGAGGCGCCGTAGGCATGGGTCCAACAATATCTAGACCCCATTGTGCAAACGGCCATGAACTTTTGATAGGAACCATGTCCGTTGCTGGCTGGTGAATAAGATTCCCGAACCGTTGACAGTTCTCACACTTCTGGACCAACTTTGCTGAATCTCTCTTCATGCTTGGCCAGAAATAACCAATAGACACGGCCCGGAGGGCTAGTGATCGAGAACCAATATGTCCTCCACACAGGCCTGAATGCAGTGTGTTGAGGACTCGCTGCGCCTCCCGGGGTCCAATGCATCTGAGATACGGACCCTGAAAACTCCTTTTGTAAAGGATTCCCATGGATGACATCCAATACCTGGCTGCCCTCTGCCTAAGCTCTGCTGCCCTCTGCCTAAGGTTTCTTGCCTCGATTTTGCTTTCTGGCAAGATCCCTTCCGAAAGGTACTTCTTGATATCAGTCATCCAATTGGGTGAATCCTCCACACAGGCGATTGTTAAAATTTCACCGAGCCTCTCGATACTTGGGGATTTTAGGTAGTCAAGGTGGATGCTTCTGGCCGGCTTCCCGTTGAGGGATGACGCCAAGGTTGCTAGAGCGTCGGCTTGAGTGTTGAGCTCTCTTTCTATCTGATGCACTTTTGCGGATTTAAATTGGGAGAGCAATAGCTGCACTTTTTGCTGATACGATTTCATCCTCTCGTCTCTGGTCTCACATTCGCATGTGCTCTGGAACACCACTAGCTGTGAGTCGCTGTAGACATCAATGACTCGTACTCCCAAATGAGCTGCGAGATCCAACCCTGCAATGAGAGCTTCGTACTCTGCTTCATTGTTGGATGCCCGGAAGCCCAGCTTGATGGCATGTTCAAATAAGAGCCCATCACTATTTTTTAAAACCAATCCCGCGCCTGCGCCCCTTCGATTAGAAGCTCCGTCGACGTTCAGGGTCCACTTTGGGCCGGATACCTCTTCTTGACTCTCTATCGTCAAAATTTCACCAGAAGGTGAGGTCAAATCGGCCAGCATGTCTGCGATGACTTGCCCCTTAATGGCGTTCCTCGGCACGTAATACAGATCGAAAGGGGAGAGTTCAATCGCCCATTTTAGCATGCGCCCTGTGATGTTTGCTTTTTTCAGAATGGGTTTCAAGGGGTAATCGGTTACGACGTTGACTGAATGAGCTATGAAGTAATGTCAAAGTTTCCAAGATGAAACGAGTAAGGCGTAGACTACTTTCTCCAAGTACAAGTACCGGGACTCTGGTCCGCAAAGAGATTTACTGACGTAATATACGGGCCTTTGCACTCCTTCGTGCTCCTTTACTATGACAGAACTGACTGCATGATCGGATGCCACCAAGTAAAGGTAAAGTGGCTCACCGAGGTTAGGCTTCATCAGGAGCGGAGGTGACGAGAGGTATTTCTTTAACTCTTCGAAGGCCAGTTGACACTCGGGAGTCCAGTTGAACTTCTCGGTCTTCCTTAGCAGCTTGAAGAAAGGGAGGTTCCTTTCTGTTCCTGGTCAGTTTCTGAACTTCCTTCCGATTCCTTGGTGGATCCATTTCAAGCACCGCTTTGATCTGATCGGGGTTGGCCTCTTTACCCCGGTGAGTGGTCAGAAAACCAAGAAATTTTCCAGACTCCACTCCGAAGGAGCACTTAGCTGCGTTCAGCTTCATGCAATAACTCCGAAGTACTTCGAATGCCTCCTTTAGGTGCCCGAGGTGACCCTGCTTCCGAACGCTCCGTACCAGCATATCGTCAATGTACACCTCAACAGTCTTGCCGATTTGGTGCTCGAACATCTTCGTGACCAGCCTTTGGTAGGTTGCGCCTGCGTTCTTCAGCCCAAAGGCATCACTTTGTAGCAATAGGTTCCTACAGGAGTGATGAAAGCCATTTTTTCGACGTCATGCTTGTACATTGGTATTTGGTGATATCCCGAGTATGCATCCATGAAGCTCATCAGTTCATTGCCCGAAGAGGCGTCCACTAGTTGGTCTATTTTTGGAAGAGGGAAACTGTCCTTTGGACAGGCGCTGTTCAAGTCGGTGAAATCGACGCAGACGCGCCACTTCTTGTTCTTTTTTAGCACAACCACCGTGTTGGCCAGCCAGTCTGGGTATCGAATTTCCCGTATAAAACCAGCCACCAATAGCTTTTCCACCTCCTCTTTTATAGCTTCTGCGTGGACGGGGGCCACTCGCCGTTGTCTATGTTTGACGGGACGGACCGTCGGGGAGATGTGCAACGGGTGGGATATCACCTCTGGGTCAATACCCGGCATTTCAAACGGCGTCCAAGCAAACACATCTCTGGCGGAGTAACTCTATCATTCTCTCCCTCTCGGCCGGGTTCAGCGTGGTCCCGATAAGGAAATACTTCTCTGGACTTTGTGGGTCAATGACTATTTTTTCTAAGTCTTCCACGACCCGCTGAGCGGGATCAGGTCAGGGGTCATCGGCCTGTACCCGATCCTTCAATAATTACTATCTTTTAGGGTGGATGTCACCCTCCTCTCCGGTCCGCTCTTCGGCACTGGCTTTTCCGGAGGTCGCTATGGCATAACACCGTCTCACAGCAAACTGGTCACCTTGTATCTGCATAATTCCTTGGACGGACGGGAAGTGCAATTTTTGATGGTAGGTAGATGGAATGACCTTCATCGCGCCCAGCCACGTGCGTCCCATAATTGCGTTGTAAGGTAAACACAGGTCCATTACTATGAACTCTGTCATGACTGTCTCGTCTCCTGCCCGCACCAACAGGGTTATGCGCCTGGATGGTATTGCCTGGCTATCGTTGAAAGCTATTAACGGCTCCCTCATCGGTTCCAAGCTAGAAGGTTTCAGCCCCATCTTTAGATATGGCTGCATAAACAGTATGTTAGCCAAACTCCCAGTGTCGACGAGTATGCGCTTAACGTCGAAATTTGCGATCCGCAACGTGATGACCAGGGCGTCGCTGTGTGGTACAACTATCCCGGCGAGATCATCGTCAGAGAACGAAATGACCCCTGGGTCATCGGCCCTTGCTTTCTTTTTTGCTGGCTTCGCTTGAAGGGCGATTTGAACCCCTTCGGAGCTCTTGAAATAAACTCTCGATCACGCGTGCTGGTCATCTCGCTCCTGTAGGTCCTCCTCGTATGCTCCCGATGCTCTTGCTCGTAGCCGTCGTCAGACGAAGCCGAGTATCGGCCTGGACTTTGGTAGTGTTCCTGTCTGCCAGTTTGGCGAGTGTTGGTTCGCTTCCTTCGTCTTTCATGGCGCGGCGAATAGTCACGTCGCTCATCGCGGTTCTCTTTCGTGCGGTTCCCCACGGGGGGAACGTCGGGTAGGTCCTGCTTGTCGCCCCGACTGTCACGCCCCAGGGCGGCCGTCCCCGAGACGTGGCAAATATATAAATGATATCAGTAATCCATACACGAGGTCAAATAAATACTCCACAATAGAAAAGACAATACACAAGTAACTGACATCAAATATATACAAAAAGCGGAAGCTCAATGACTAAGTCTGTAATTCAAAAACATATTACAGACTAGAGTACACAATCAACTGTCCTGTGAGAGCCAATATATACAATAACTGACATCAACAGTCTACATACCGTGCACAAGCACACGTATAATACATACAATGAAAAGGGAATGCTGATAGCCTCCGACTCGCAAGACATCCAACGCGAACGCGGGTCTTCTACCCGGATGGCGCCAGGGGAGCTCTTCTCTTGGATCCGACTCAGCGTCAACTGCGGAAAAACATAAGCGAGGGGTGAGCTACAAGCTCAGTGAGTGGTCAGAAACCAAACACCAACACCAACATTCGATCCTAAGGCAATCACCTATCAAGGAAACCATGGGTAGAAACCCAACGGTTAACAAGGTCACACGGCGGTGTAACCATACCTCGTCCTTGCCCTAGCCCCCACAGGGGTGAGCCTAGGGACTTGAAGGACAAAACTTACTGTTCTACCCCGTTCGTCATCCGGTAGCGCTCTCCCGAGCAGCCTCTACCTGGAGCCGGCCACGGTCAGTACACTGTCGAGCGCATCGATGGTACCTACAGGTGGGGGTCCACCCAGGGCGGCTTGTGCCTAGGAAGCATCCACCCGGATCCGGCGAAGGGGAGAACGATAATTCGTGCTCGCAACATCGTCCTGTGGTCCACCCTCGTGTAGCCTCACCTGGTACACTCCCCTGATCAGTACATCTGCCGAATGCATCGGGAGTACCTACAAGTGGGAGTCCTCTGTCAGGGCAGCTTCCACGTCGGGACCCCGGTATACGACGATATTGGGAGGAACCACTACTTGTTCGCAGCGCGAACCCTATGGAAAGCCAATCTCTCAAGCTGGTGGGTCAAGTATCAACTCGAGCCCACAACACTCACACCAACACCCTCACCTCCGAAGGGTGACCTAGGTTGTCGGGAGTAACTGTACTAATCCCTCACCCTCACCTCCGAAGGGTGACTCAGGCTCTCGGGAAGAGATTAGATTGTTCTAAGCCCTTGGTCCACCGGTAGCCCTTTCCCCGGGTAGCCTCTACCTGACATACTCCCACGATCAGTACACTCTCGACCGAAGCGATGGTACCTACAAATAGGAGCCCGGTGCCAGGACAGCGTTTCCAACGCCGGGAAGTTCCTACACGGATCCAACGAAGGGGAAAAACAATCTACGCTCGCGGATACGATCCTCTTGGATCCGTCGTCACCGGTTATCAAACACCAATTAGCGCAACGAATTCTCATGAATTCCCTCCAGGGCGCATAACTCAGATGCGGGGAAGACGTTTATTCTAAGTGTCGATACCATGGTATGACCCCACAAGAGGTCATACACTTGTCTAACACATTAGACAAGAATCATGGCCATATCAGCATATATATATATATATATATGCAATTAACTACCCAACGATGGCCTACTTAACATGCATACATGGCATTAAACAGATAAACACACACAAATTACAACCTATTATATGTTGGATAACACCAACCTAGAAGGAAGGGTTAAGCGCGATCTGCGCAACAACAGGTGCATGCCAATAATTCCAAGCAAACCTGAGTCAAGTAGGAACTACATCTACTCACTCGGTTCGTGAAGAGAAGGAGGGCGAGGGAGAGGGAATGCCTCATCCTCTCTCGAGCTGGTCATAGTTTTGCCCCAACAGATGGGTGCAACAACTATACCACACCCTCGAGTCCTAAATCGGAGGAATATTACGCATACACCCGTTATTAACCCAAGTTAAACATGCTTGATAAATAGGGGTAGTCATTCAATTAAAATTACCTAAGTCATGCCATATTCTATACAATACATAGGCAAGTATAAGGTAGAATAAGGGTTCTACACAATATACGAGCTATACAACCTAGCATGTATGATATCTAACATATTTAGGGTGCAATTAAAGCCCCATGGAAGCGCGAAGCACGCCTACGTGCCTCGAGCGCTCCCTGAAGGGTTGGAGTCAAACCACTCACCTAACGAGCGCACGGCTCGCAAAACGCAATAGAGTGACGAATTGAATCCGAAGCCTGAAATCAAACCGCCAAGGATCATCCAATGGTTGCATTTGGCTATAACAAGCTGCTCGACACCACGAAGCACTCCGAACACGTCTGAGCGCCGCAAGCACGCCCTCGAGTACCCCGTGCACGCTGCCCATGCACCCCGCACGCATCAAACAACGTCAAGCACGTCCTCGAGCATCTCGTGCATGCTTCCCACGCACTCCGCACGCATCGGGCAAGGCCAAGCACGCCCTCGAGCACCTCGTGCACGCTGCCCGCACACTCCACACGCATTGAACAACGTCAAGCACACCCTCGAGCACCTCGTGCACGCTGCCCGCACACTCCGCACGCATCGGGCAAGGCCAAGCACGCCCTCGAGCACCCCGTGCACGCTGCCCACGCACTCCGCACGCATGCGAGCCCCTCACGCACGCTTCCCGCGCACTCCGCACGCATGCGAGCACCTCACGCACGCTTCCCGCGCACTCCGCACGCATGCGAGCACCTCACGCACGCTTCCCGCACCTCCGCACGCATGCGAGCACGCCGAGCGCGCACCCGCAGCCTCCGCATACCTCTTATGTGATCTCGAGTGTACCAATGCGTCAATCCCACGCCCCAAACATATCCACAAACAAGTGGTGTGCACACATACACAACACATAACATTTGAATATGTGTTTCCCCCCTCTTCAACTTCTTCAATTCCAAGCACACACAACAACAACAAGGCAATGGAACTTCTACTCTTCCCAACAGCCACAACAGACCCGGCTGAACCCAACCGAGGAGAGCGGGAGGTCCATCCGCGGCTCCGGCATGCCCGCCGCCGTAGCTCCACCGCTACCACCACCGACCCCGCACCGCCTCTCAAACAACACCTTCAAAGACATTGGAAGGGGAGACTTCATCACCACCTCCAATTTCTCCTCTTCATTTTTCTCACACCAGCAGATCTGGTCGAGAGAGAGAGCCGAGAATGAGAGAGACGAGAGATATCTGGGCATATAAATATCTAAAGGAGTTGTCAAACGACCAAATCGTCTCTGCCCCGAAATCCTGGACAGGCTTCACTTAAACGGGCACAACTTCCTCAATACAGCTCCGAATTGCATGATTCCAGTGGCATTGGAAAGATAAGACGATTATCTACAACTTTCATGTTTACACCTAGATCAAATAACCCCTCGAGCTATTCTGAAATCTAGGCTAAACATCTTACAGGGCTGCAGCCTGGATTTCTCAACTTCGGGGTATACATGGAAAAATACCCATAACTTTTAATATACGAATCCAGTTTATCCAATTCCACTTCTATATGGAAGCTATCTCCAAACTTAACATCTCGTAATAATATCGGATTTTTACCTCATCATCTTGGATTTTAACAAAATCAAATCCGAATACCAATCCAAAACTGCATAATTCCAAAAACGTTATCGGAATTAAACAAAAATTTTATGGGCAGTACTAAACAGTACCAGGACCCATAATATGCAGTTATATCTTCAATCAGAGTCCTTAAACCCCAGAAGGTAGCTAAAAATCAAAATTTTAGCGACTCCGATCGAAATTAGGACTATAAATGACAGAGGCCTAACATCGACGGTGTCCTTCACCAAATGAGTAGACCGATTCGTGGCTTCGCACGTTCGCCCTTCAGCTTTGACGATCATGATCCCGCGGCTCCTCGCCTGCTCTGACTGAATTTGGCTGGTCTCGAGCCTCTGGCGGGGGCGGCGGTGGCGTCTTTTCTCCGCACTTCAAGAACTGCAGCATCAGTCCCTCCATATGTCTGAAGCGTTGGTTCATTAGCTCCATTTCTTTCGCAAGGTCGCGCCCGGCCTCCGGGGTCGGATCTTGGGAGGATGACCCGATTGGTGCTTTACCTTTCGGCGGCAGGGGGTCGTTGGGCGTCACCCTTCCTTCCTCCACGTCACGTTCGTGGATCGTTGATCGAGTCCTCGTCGCCACCATCTTTGCCGGTAAACTTGCTGGGACGGCTTTTTGCTCCTATCCCACAGACGGCGCCAAATGTGGGGGCGGATTTTTCCGATGATCCCCTCCTGGGCCGGATCCTTGTCGATCTGGGCTTTTGAATTGGTTCCGGAGAGATGGTGTGGGCTTGAGCTCTTTTCCGAGTTGATCCGACCAAACCGTCCGCTTCTCACCGCCTTCGCCGGGGTTCTCCGCTCCTTCTGGGTCCCGACCTTCATGTACCTGCCACTCACACCAGTGTGGTGCCGGCTAACGCCCCTCCGACGCTCAAGTCAGTACCACCTCTCTAGAGGGAGAAGAAGGGGAACTTTGGAATACTTGAACTTTCGTAGAGAAGATAGGGTCTCGGGTTTTCGCATACCTTAGGAGGGAGGGATATCCTCCCTATTATAGTGGATTCGGACGCGCCGATCAAGACCTTAGACAGTGGCCATAACACGATATGGAATCTCCTACGTGGCCTACGGATTTCGGACACGTAGCGTCTAGGGATCATCATTGTCCTGTAACGGCCTTCCCTGACGCGTTGTCCTTTTTGGTGTCAGATGATATTCCCTTTGTTAATCGTCTCGCCTTGGGAAAGAAGCTCATGACCGACCTATCGTTTAATCATGATCCCCGTTGTGCCCTTCGACTGAGGTGAGCTGCCATGGTCCTGACCGTTCTCATGGTCTCACGAAATGGCTTTGGTACTCTGGTCGGGCACTTCTATCCCCGTTAAGCCGTAGCCAGGCACATGACTTGCCCGTCCTGACTTTCCCTCGTCTTTCTTATTCGCCCACGTCTGAGCTTATCAGGCCCACATGCCTTGCGGGCATAGGTACCTCATTTCGGTGTTGCCCGATGGGCCCGAGCTCGTGGGCTGCCTCGTGGGCCTGTGGGTTGCGAGATGGGCCATACTTTGGTTATTCCCTAGGCCATACTACATCTTATTTCCTATTCTCTGTCTTGGTCGGATCTGCTTCATACAATTATAAATCAAATTGAACCCATACGCCAAATCTGAAAAAAATAAAATAACTTAATTTCAATTAAATTTTTATTATATATTTAAAACAAATATATAATGCTGAAATGTACAGAAACATTACAATATGCCACTATGCCTAACAAGATAAATTGTCTTTAAATTGATAATATGTTTTTTGCACATGTTTTTTTTTGTTATTAAGAAACAATTTAAAGGTTCAGTCAAAAGTCACCCCTAGAGTGAATTCAAGACTCCGCCACTGAGTAATAATAAAATATTAGTGAAAGCAAGAAAATAAAATATAGTAATAATAAAAGCATGGCTGGTGGGACTCGAACCTATTGATGGCCATGACACAAGCATCTAAACATTTATAAGAAAACTTGTAAAAAAAAACTAAATAATTATCTACCTATATACCTCGTTTGGCATTGGGATAAGTGGTTGGGATAAAGAAATAATTGGGTTAAATCACATGTTATCTCATATAACATAAGAAAAAATGCCCCTTTAATAGAATGGGTAGATTTGGTATTTTTAATTTTTTTTGAAGTTATCCCATATCTTACATCATGTGATCCAAATGCAAAGTTAAGGATAAGAACACAAAAAAATGGGGATAACAAAATGCATTATCAAATGTAAATATGGATAAAAATAATGATCTTTTTATCCTCATAAATTAAGCTAACTTATCCTAAATAATGGTCTTTTATCCTCATAAATTAAGCTCTCATGTTTATCTTTGAATTGATAGTATGTTTTTTACACATGCTCTTTTTTTTTGTTATTAAGAAACAATTTAAAGGTTCAGTCAAAAGTCGCCCCCCCCCCCCCCCCCCACTAGAGTGAATTCCTGGTTCCGCCACTGGTGGTAGAGATGGCAATGAGATGGAATAAATAGAAATAGTCTTGCTACCCAGGCCCCAGTCACATGCCCCCATTAGGTGATATTTTCTTAGTAGTTGTTTGTTTCACCTTTTCAAAAAGTTAAAAAGACAAAATACAATACCATCTTTTATTTAATATTCCACGTTTTCCTCATCCCGAAACACATCCCATCTTCTTAAAAAGAAATCAACCATTTTTTAAAATGATAGGCATTGTCACTAAATAGATGTAATTACAATATCTGAATGAAGATGAGAGGAAAAGACAAAAATATAAGAGCAAGCTCGCCTAAAGTGAATATGCTTGAGTTGGAACTGATGGAATGAGCATCGTGTTCTGCAGGCTCACGGTGAATTTTAAATACAACCATGCATTTGATTTTGAAAAGGATAATGTTACGTCCAACTCCATTTCCAGCATCACTTTATGTTTACATGTGTTTCAAATTTTTTAAAAATAGTATACCTCATCTAATGAGATACATGTTTTTATAAAAAATGAAGTATATACTCCAATGAATTGCATCGATGTATTTATAAAAAATATAAAAAAATTCTTTCAAAGCATATGCCTTATTAACATGAGCATATGTGTCGTTAATTTTCTATCGACACATATAAGATTGTAATTGGGGCTGGAGACGGATCTAGATATAAAAGCCCCCAAATGAAAAAGGTCCCTCAATCTTGGCATCTCACGTAAATAGTCGAAGAGCATGATAATATAATGTGTTCCTCCGGAGCAATGATGTGATATTGGGGGCCGACCATTGGTGGGACAGATGGATGGAGGTCTGTGTAGTGTGTGTGTGTGGGCTAACTGATCATATATTTTAGTTGATATATTTGAGAGTGGTGTTTGAATTCTTGGTGAAGATAAGGTGAAGATTTTTACAACAGTACTAGAAGGGTATTTATGTCTTTTTTTCATGGTGGAAGAGATAGAGATGGAATAAGGCCTTTTTTTTTCAAATGTCAAAGGGACCTCTCGTGGTTGGCCTTACGGTCAAGCTGAGAAGTACCACTCTATCAGATTGTCTCAGTCTCACAGAAAATTCTTTTAAATTTTTGTTAACAAAAAGATGAGTAAGTCAACATTAAGAATCAAACCTAAGACCTACTCTCAACACAGGTAAGCTCTAAACCGTTGTGCTATGGCCACTAGAGACTAAAAATGCTATGTTTGTTGCTATTTAAATTTATAGATTATAACTTATAGATTATAAATTTAACTTTTCTAATAAGTGGTTGACATATTTGTTATAACTGTTTAAAAACAGAAAATAAACAGTAAAATAACTTTTTGTTTTGCTATTGTAAAAAATACCCCTTTAAGCTTTAGAAGAAAAAAAATTTTATATTGATAAAAAGTTGGTTTTTACATTTAAAATTAATTTTACAAATATTTATAAGAAAATTATCATAACATAAATAATAGCTCAAATTCACTACAATATTTTTCAATATTACCTTCGAGAATTTCAACAAACTGTGTAACAATTAGAATTGTAAAATAATTTTTTGATAATGTATTATATGTAATAGTAAAAAAAATTGAAAAGTGAAAGGAGTTTTGGTGATTTTTAGGGTGTGTTTGTACACAATTACAGAGGAAAAATGAGGGAAAGTGAAGGAATGATGGTCAAAAGGAAAGTGATGGAAAAGAAAAGATTTTCTTTTTGATCGGTTTATATGTTGTTTGTGCTTGTAATGGAAAGTGATGGAAAATAAAACTGTTGTTTGTGCCTGTAATGGAAAATGACGGAAAATAAAAACTGTTGTTTGTGCTTGTGATGAAAAATGACAGAAAATAAAAATGCATTGTCTGTGTTTTCAAGAAAATGATACAAAATGAAAAAAACATCAATGCTTTAAAAGAGGAATCAATACAAAAGTACGCTCACAAAGCATCAAACTTCTCTCCACATTGAATTTGCAATGTTATCACGCATGTTATTAGCCATTTGTTTTATATCTTCGAGTGACATTTGTGCATTCCCTTTGAATAATCCCTCTTCATCTACATCAAAGTCTGAAGGATCTTCATCAGAATCTGAGCTTTCACCATCCGAGAATTCATTGGCCACATCATCTCTATCTTTTTTTCGAATGAGTTATGTATTAAGCAACATGCTAACATTATTTTGGTTTGTGTTGCATATGGAAATGATATATACCCTTTCAATATTGCAAATCTATTTTGGGATTTTTAGTTTTAAGTCCCCAGAAACTATCAAATTTAGCGATCGATCCCTCACTTCTTCATATTTTAGTTTTAGTCCCTGCATTTAAATGATAATTTAGGAATAGATCCCTCGGAGGGACTTATTCCTAAATTATTTAAATTTATTTTATTAATCGCCTGGGATGGGACCTTATTCGTAAGATCTATCATCTTAGAATGCAGGGACATATAATATACAAAATATGATATGAAGATAGAGGGCATCGCACTCGCTAAATTTCGATAGTTTACCTGTGGGACTTAGAAACTAAAAATCCCATCATACTTTATTCATGACTACCAAATGTACGTTCAATCAACATTCCTCTAGCCTTGGAGTGGTCGAGTGGTTGAACATATTCCTCTTAGACATTATCTAGGCATGATGCTTCATATCCATAATCTTAGACAGATAGATAACGAACACCCTGTGTATGGAACCTAAGAGATTGCATGGTCTGTTCGCAATATTCCCAGCATCTAGCCAAATAATATCTGTAGTCTACGACTAGGTCACAAGCAACCAAAAAAATAGAAAACTAACAAGATACAGAAGAGAGCTTAATAACATACATCATTTTAAAATTATTAGTTATTGTTCGTTTTAATAATAATAAATATGATATTGTCACCTGATAGAATTTTAAGGTTGTGGGTCCAACTCATAACATGATTTCTATGTTTAATAACCAACCCTAGGTATGATATATATACATATCCCATTCTTTTAACACGAAAGAGTTGAAAAATACTTTGAAAACACCATGATTTCAATAAGAAAACTCAAGAATCTAATGAAATCCAAAAATACACATGGGAAGTGTAACAACATCATCTAAAACTTTTAAAACATCATAAAAACATTATGATTTCATAGTTATTTCATAAGGACCCAAAAATCATACAAAAATATTCATAAATCATGAAGAAAATCAAATCTTTCCATTGAAAAAATTTCAAAAACCAAAATACATATGAAGGGCCTCCAAGAGGATCATTATCAATAAAAAAAACACCTTGAAAAATCAAGAATGATACTTACCAAACAACTCCCTTTTCGGATCCCTACACACACCCACCAAAATATGGAGACAGGAAGAGAGAGACTTTAGACTTAGGGTTTGGATGGAAAAGGAGAGAGAGGGGTATACATATATACTTATACACGTGGGGAAAGAAATACCGATCGTATCCCATTCATATCAATCAATAATACACATTAAAACCATCTAAAAATGAAAATATTACAATTTAAAATCGTTTCCAGATCGACGGCTCATATTGGATCCGTCAAAAAATCGACGGCTCCCCTCACTATTCCTCTGCCAAACCTCTCGGCACAGTTTGGCTCATAACTTAATCGATCCTCATCCGATTCACGATCCGTAAAAATGTTAGAAAGCTAACAAAATAAAGATTCTAACCATACCTTAAATTCTAAAATTGGAGATATATAAATCCTCTAAAAAGTTATAGGAATAAGACCCAATGCACGAAACCAAGCCATAAAACATGAAACGACTAGGAAAACCATAGTCGTTACATGCTGCTAGAACATTTTGTGAAAGATCTCCTTTCCGATTCCTAAAGCTTGCAATTTTCTGACCCCAAATTGTAGCTTTAACAAATGTCCCATTAATGGCACCAACACAATTCTAAAAATAAAAAATAATAATGACACCAACAAATACATCTTAATGCTTGACAATGTAAGCAACAACAAGATGTCACAAAAAACAAACAGTTGATAATAAAAAAATTCTTATAATTTTCTTTGTTAAAATATACCTTAAAATATGGAAACATAAGAGGGTCATTTCGGATTCTTGATGGAGTATTTGATTCTAATTTCACCCACAAGTCATCTCCAAGACTTATAACGGCATTGAGAACTTGATTAAATATGTGCCAACAGTCCATGCACATCATCGCAATAGATCTTGAGTTACTCCATAACGTTGGTTTTGAGCAATTGTCAAAAAAAACATAGCAACTTGTTCTTCCACAGAAATTGATCTTGTGTCATGTAATAAACCCTTTGACTTCAACAAATTGCAAAAGTTTAAAAACACATGTTGTTTCATCCGATAAACTTTTCTACAATTCTCTTGTTCAGCACTATCATTGAGTAATTGTCTCATATAAGATTGTCCATATTTGCTATAAATCTGCTCAATCAGCATCAATGGAATGGCTTTAAGAGAATTAACGCCTGAAATAACAGTTGAAATAAACAACAACAATGAATTAATTTGTCGACGTCTTTCATCCCATTCCTTTTTAAACTTGCGTATAAAATCATAATGTGGCATCAATATTTCAATTAGAGGATAATTTTGGGGCCTCAAAATCTCCCCAATAGGGTCATCCATGAAAAAAATTTACCTAAAATATTTGTCAATGTCATCATCCTGTTGCAAAAGATTGGACAAATGATCTTCTTGCTCCATAGAGTAGAATATCTAATTAACTGATATCAATAATTGTAAACTATTTGAATTATATGACATGAACAATAAATATATCGTAACCATAAAATAAAATCATCAAAGAAACGAAATACATTTTGCATGACTAAAATATCTGGTTCCGTAAGTTTTACATCACAAACATAAAGTGGATATCCAAAAGATCACCACATTCATAACATAAAAGTTGGACATTGATAAGTAAAAAGATGTACACAAAATTTTTCTCCTCAAGCACCATCTCATGAGGTCTTCAGTGCGTTCCTTTATTGAAAAAAGTCCATCTAAACCAACTAATTCATTTTTCTGGTGGAAGCAAAAAAATTTTCTTTTTTCTTTGTTCTCTAATAGTTCAAGAGTAGCAAATGTTTCTGCTTCACTAAGCCCATCAATAGAGAGAAGGCACTGGTATGCCTCTGTGCAATTGTCCTAATTTTGTTGTTGAGCAACTCGTTGAGCTCGAACTTCTTCTAATTGAGCAATTCTTTGAGCTCGTGCCTCTTCTAAATGAATTTCCCTTTGAGCTCGTACTGCTTCCATCTCATAAGCCATTTGAATTGTTTTTTCTTCAAATTCTTTGAGGTGTTGCATTCTTCTTTCCTCAATTTCTTGCATAACTTGAAGTTTTTTCTCATCTATTTCATTTAAGTAAGACTTATTAATTGAATCAATCAAATCCACAAAAGCACTAAACATGACATCTTGAGATTCGGCATGAGGACGACGCCTTTGCTGTCGCCCACTAGAAGATGGTGTAACGGATCGATGTCGAGTCGAACCCACACGTCTTGTTCTTTCATTTTCTGGTTGGGTAGCATCTCCTTGTGATGGAATGGGATCCATGGGATATCATCAAATTTATTATTGTAAGTGGGGGAGTACGTATCATTTTCACCTTCTTACATTTCTATTTCATTAGGAGCATCATAACTTGTTCCAGCCATCGTACCAGTTGCCACAGAATTTCCAAATAGCCTTTGGAGTTTTGCAAATAATAGACAGTTTTTGTCTTTATATTTAGCTGCCCATGGATTTTTCTACAAAAGAAAGTGAGAATTCTTTTAACATAACCATATGCATAATAAGAAATTTTAAACAAACATAAATCATTCTTCTAACCTCTTGAAATTCCATCCAAACTTCGTTAGAAACATCATATCGCTGATGTTCATGATCCCATCCCCATCAACTTTCACCTTTGATAAAGCTCCAATCTCTGTATTGATTTCTCCATGTTTTCATTTTTGAATCAACATTAGACTTGTTGATGTCAGTACCCATCTCTTTGTTAAATTGTTTGACACACTCTGCATAGGTTTCAGTTCTTATCTTTCCATCTGCTGCTATTCCTTGTCCATGTTCAATTTCAGTAAGTAACAAATCAAGCATTTTTTCTTCCAACTTTGTAGTCCATGTAAAATTCCTTTTTGTAGCCTTCTTTTGTAGCCATAACTACACACTATTCAAATGAAGCATTTCTCTTCTTTTTTTAAATAAGGTAGAACATGTTACCAACCGATTTCATTCAAGAAAAAAGTTAATACATATCTTAAATGGGGATGAGGGGATACAGAGAATATATATTAATAATAGGAAGAAGACAGGGGTGAAAAACAAGAGTAGATAGGGTATCAACTCTCCGCCAAAGCCCCCAAAACCCACTACCTGACTACATGATAATCTCAATTATGCCCCCACCTAGAAGCACACTCCACACCCCGACCATCTCCCACGCTCAGTCCTGGATTAGCAAAACAGTAGACTCCCACATATTCCGCACATATGTTCTTGTGCTCTTGTAAACCGCATCATTTCTTGTACGCCAGATCTGTCGGTGTCGAAAAATCAGCGTGTGTGGGGGTTCTTCGGGGATTCGGATCGGATGCGTGCCCTGGCGGGCTCGGTCGGATCGTCTTCTCGGAAGGGGTGAGGGTGTCGTTCCTGGTTGAGGCGCCCGACAGCGGCTCAAGAGGATTCAAGGGGTTTTGTGATCGCCGCCTTCTTTTTCTAAAAACAGGAAAGGGTTTGGGTCGGATTTGATCGCCTACGTGGGGAGTTTGTGGGGTCTCCGCTCTGAGACACGGATATACCGTACACAGAGGTGAAAAACAGGTAATCCTATTCTGCTTCCGGGCTTGACTAAAGGAGTTATGGGTCAAAGGGATGTTGATATGGGGTGTGGATAGGGGGGCGGCTAGTTGTGTTTAGCCGTCGGCCAGGGGGCGGCTATCTAGGGTTAGCCGTCCAGGGTCTGGGGGAATTTGGGCAGGGCTTTGGTAGAAAAAGGGTGGGGTCTTGGGCAGAGGCTAAGCTAGGTTTAGCCTGGGTTTATGGAGGGTGGGATGAGAGGGTATTTTATGTAGGGAATGGGTGTTTCTCTCACAAAAGGGGCTCTCTCTCTCTCTCTCGGGATTTCTAGTGGTGGAAGGGTTTTGAACAAGTGGGGATGGTGGGTTGGTGATGAAGATGAATTGGTGATTTGTGGATGTTGTTGTAAGGCTTGGGACCTCCTCTATTTATAGTAAAAGAGAGGCAGGGGAAGATCCAGGGGGTAATGGAGTGGGTGGCTTCGATTGGACCTCTCATTAATGCTCTGGTTCTTCTGTCAGAGACCAGGTGAAGGGCGGCTAGTGCTAACTAGCCGCCCGGAATGGGGCGGCTACTTCCTGGTAGCCGCCCCTATCATGACCTGCCAAACGTCCCATCTCTGACAAGCGGTGGCTTGGGTCGGCTACTTGGTTTGATCCGGCCAAGAGAGGGCGGCTAAAGGTCATGACCCGCCGCAATGATCAGCATTTAATATTGCTTTATGTCCTATCCAGGGGACTGGTCCAAAGTCGGTCAGGGGGCGGTTAGGGGGGCGGCTAGTGTAAACTAGCGGCCCAGTAAGGGGCGGCTAGTTAGGGCTAGCCGCCCCTTTCCAGCGACTTAGGTTTTTAGGGTTTTGGGTTTTATGGTAGGTTTAGGTTTAGGTCCGGGCTAGGGTTTGGTTTAGGGTTAGGGTTAGGGTTTGGGCTAGGGTTTTTAGGTTTTGGCTTAGGGTTAGGGTTTAGGTTTTGGTTTAGGTTTAGGTCTAGGCTAGGGTTTTAGGTTTTGGTTTAGGGTTAGGGTTTAGGTTTTGGTTTAGGTTTAGGTCTAGGCTAGGGTTAGGGTTTCCGGTTTACCGAACCTTTGGTTCTCTATTGGTGTCCACTTGTGTGATATTTCCGTGTGTTACTTGAAGTATTTCTGTCTCTCTGGACGGTCAAAATTGGATATCTACAATTGTCCCTCATCAGATGGAGTCTTTGCGCGGAGCGAGAAAGACTTCGACCGATGATAAGGAAAGAGACCCCTATTTTGGCCGGCCCGACCTTCAAGAAGTTATGCCGACACGAACAGTACTTTCGGGGAGTTGATTTAGACTGTCAGAGGCTAGGTCTTGACTTAGAATTTTTATCCGAGAAGATGATCCAGGTGGAAGGCGGGGAAAAGTAAATGGTGAGTGATCCAACCCGCGGTCGGGGTTCTTACCTATCGTGCACGGAGCAGCCCAGCGTCAGTTTCCTCGTGCCTACCGTTCCTGTGCTTGGGAAAACTCAGCAAGGAGGGGATATCGCCGACAGAAAGCAAGTAAAAGTTGATTTGGGTGAATTGGATCATCCAAAGAGATAAGAACTCTGGAAAAGAACCAGAACTGAAGAAATTTGAATATGAATGGTACTGGACGTGTTGCAAAACTTCGGGAGAGTCGTGTTTGATCAAGTAATGTCTGGAAATAAGCCAATACATGGCTGTTTGGTATGGAGAACCTTGAATTTTAGGGCTGAAAAGATTGGAAAGGGGTTTTTAAGTGAAAGAGAAAAAATTGGGAGGGGCGGCTAGTTGTAACTAGCCGCCCCTGGACTGGGTCCCTTATAACCGAAAAGACCCTCTCTCTCTCCATACGTTTTTAAAACGGTTTCTCTTCCCTCTTCTCTTCTTCCCTTCGGTTTCAAACTCAAAAACCCTGATTTCTTTGCCTTTCCTTCCTCTATTTTGACCTCAATCTCTCTCTTTCTCTTGATTTTGAAACCCTAGTTTGGGTTCCCCCTTTTTTTCTTCATCAAACCGGGGAGATGACGAGGTCGAAAGCGATTGCTTCGAGGGGAAAACGACCACGGGTGGCTCGTGGAGAGTGTAGCCCGAGCTCTTCATCATCGGAGAGCGATAGGCCAGAGGTCGAGGCCGTGGGGGAGGGTATGGGTACGACAGAGGTGCCGCTGGTGGATATTGGCGTGGGTGAGGTCGGGGATTTGCCTTCGGGGGCTGTCCCGGAGGTAGGGGGGAGTGTGATAGGCTATACACGTAAGAGGAGGCGCGGGGATCGACCGGTTGTGGCCGAGGAGGTGGTTCCGGGGGTCGGAGGATCGATTGAGGGTACAACCGAGGGGGTAGGGGTCGAGGGAGTTAGCGAGGAGGTGAGGGCGTCGTTGGATGCCCTCATCGGGATGTTGGATAGGGAGGCCACAGAGGCCAGGGCTGAGGAGGAGGAGAGTAGGGCTATGGGGGCCTTTGCGGAGTTTATCTCCGGCGTGGGGAGGGTGGAGGGGATAGGAGAGGCTAGGGACGGGGCCGGGGAGGCCGAGGGTATGGGCACTGGGGCCGCTGAGGCCGGTGTGGGTGTTGGGGCTGAGGCCGAGGAGGCCATGTTTGAGGAGGATGAGGAGGAGGATGACGACGGGATGGACGATCCCGACGAGGCCGAGGTGGATGCTCCTGGGTCCACACGGGCCGTGGTATGTTCCTAACTCTTTAGTCTTAGCCTTCTTTGGTGTATATGCATGTCTTGGTGGTATGAACAGGTTGTATGTGTGTATTATACTCGTATATGTGTGTTTTTTTTAAATAGGCATGCTTGTGTGTAAGTTAATCACGGTGGGATGTGTAAGCATGCTTGTCATGGGTTTGTTTTTATAGGGAGGGGGGCAATTTCTATATATATATCCATGTTTGTTATATGCATATAAAGGAGAGAGAAATGATATAGCTAATATGCTTGCATGCGATACTTTTCTATGTGTATGTGATTTCGTACGTGTTTGATCGTGGTAGGGCATGAGGGAGTGTATGCATGCATTTCATGGGTTCGAGTTCTATATTGATGTATTGCTTAGGTGTGCATGATAGGCTTGATGTAAGAAAGTGTGTGAGTGGTGACCACGGTGGGATGTGTTTGATATTTGTCTAGCATGCGTGATCATATGAGGAGTGTAGTTTCTTACTTTCATGCTTTTGTTCCTTTTCTTTTAGCATGTGGGAGTTTTGATTTCGCTAAGCATGGTTTAAAATGATTTCGTAGATTTGGACTCTTACCTCTCGCTCGCTTTTAAACTAACCCATGTTCCCTTCGTTTGTTTTGTAGAGGCCGAATCGTATCCGGGCTTTATGGCATGGACGAAGAGATGGTACGACGCCTTGGGGCAGGAGGAGAGGAGTTTGGTGGATGGAGCGGGCTTCCGTTCCTTTTTTCTGATCGAGCCATTCCACGTCCACCGTCCATATGTGGAGGCCTTGGCGGAGAGATGGGATCCGGAGAGTTGCACGTTCATCCTCCCTACCGGTGCTGTCATGCCGACGCTCGAGGACGTCTATCGGATCACCGGCCTTCCGGTTCTGGGGGAGGCAGTGATCGCGGCCACCCTAGCTGACTACAGGGGGCTTTTCCGAGAGTTGATCGGGGAATGGGAGTTCGTGGAGCGGGAGTGGACGCTGAACCGGATCCCTTTGGGGCGGCTTTCGGGGCAGTACGGCCTCGGTTCCTTTACAGAGCGCCAGAAGGGCGAAGCTGCAGCTAGCTTCGAGAGGCGGCGGGTGATGATCGAGGCGAGAGAGGCGGCCGCGTGCCCACAGAGGGCACGGAGGGAGTTGAGAACGTTCTTCCTCTACTTCTTCGGCCGGGTTCTCTTCTCGACGGCCTCAAACAAGGTTTCCTCTCACTCTCTCTTGCTCATGACGGACCTGGAGGGCATGGGGCGATACGCCTGGGGAGCGGCGATGCTTGCCCATCTATTTGCGGAGCTCTCGAAGAAAGTCAAGAGGGCCGGTGGAAAAAACCTTGGCGGCTTTGCGCCATTTCTTCAGGTATGTGTAAGTGATTGGTAAATGTCTTTTTTAGTTCAGTTCACTTTGATCGTGATGGTTTTCCTCTCGTTTTGTCAGATCTTCGGGTACGAGCACTTCGCCATCGATCGCCCGACTTTGGCTCCGTCCGATCATGCCCTCCCTTGGGCCATGAGATGGGAACCCCGGGGATCTTCCCGCTTGCACCGCCTCGCTCAATTCTGAGAGGCCTTCCGCGTCTTGTCGGAGGAAGAGGTATAAGTTTTCTTTGAATTTCTTTGGCTTGTATTTGGTTTTCTTTTGGCTAAGCGCTCTTCCTATCTTTTGATGCTTTTTTAGATGATGTGGAGGCCTTACTCGGGAGAGGTTCCCGAGGCTCTGGCGCGAGACGTCTAGTTGATCTATTTTAATGAGGTCGTGTTCCATGCGATCAGCCGGGTTGTCCGCCAGCTTGGGTACCATCAGTGGGTGCCTGATCTTCTGCCGAAGCGCCCCTCGATCCCGGTGGCTGGGATCCCTCGGGATACGAACCTCCCAAGGAACTACGCGACGTATGTAGCGGGATGGATGAGCCGAGGCGTTTTGGTGGAGCGTCGTCCTCAGGTGACTAGCAGTGAGGAGTATATGGCTTGGTACCGCCAGGAATATGCCAGCATCCTTGGGACTATGGAGGAGGAGATCCCGGACGCCTATGTAAGTCTTTTTCTTTTTCTTTTCTTTTCTTTTCTTCTCCTCGAGTAATTTCTGACTGATGTTGCTTTTTGTAGGTTGAGCTGAATGAGATGGAGAAGAGGCTCAAGACCGCCAATGAGCACCTCCAAGCGCGGGCCAGGCAGATAGAAGCGCTACGGGTTCAGAGGGGGTGCTTGCAGGACCAGGTCCGGGTCCTTGAGGCTCAGGTGGATGCTCTGTCGAGAGCGAGGGCTGATGGTGCTTCCTCTTCTTCCGCCCCTCCTCCTTCCATGGTTTCCGAGCGAGGGCTCGAGCTGACGAGGGAGTTGGATGCGGCCCAGAGTGAGTTGACGGCCGTGCGGATGGAGCTAGGCCAGGCGAGGGGTAGGGCTTCTCGGGCTAAGGAGGAGGCGGACCGGTTGAGGTCCATGGTGGCTTTGAGAGAGGAGGGGTTTATCACCCTCGGCCGTGAGAGAGACTCCCTCCAGATGAGGGTGTCGGAGCTGGAGGCTTCGGCGGGTGTCCCCGGAGGTTTGATGGGGGACTTGATTCGTTCTCTCCAAGCCGCCGGGGATAGGGATCGAGAGGCGCTCAGGGCGTCGGAAGCGAGGGCGCGGGAGTTGGAGGAGAGGTTGAGGGCTGCTGAGGATCGGACCAGAGGGACAGAGAGTCGCCTCCGACAGAGATTGGAGAGGAGAGACAGAGACATGCAGCAGGTCCGTCTCTGGGAGGCCACTATGAGGGGGAAGTTGGTTGGAGGGGGCTTTATGACCGAGGCGGACCTTGATCTTCTTCCACTTGAGCCTGACCATTCTCTCTCGGCTTCCTTGGCTACCGGGGCCACCTTTAGCCGTGCCTCTTGTCCTTCGGCGTCTCGGAGTCGTGGGATATATGCGAGGGCCGCGTCTTCGGTTCGAGAGACTCCTGCTGCTCCCAATGCTCCAGAGGTTCAGTCTTCTCCTCATCCGCCGCTCCCTTCTCAGCCAAGTCAGGACGTTCCTCCTACTCAGCCTCCAGCGGATGACGATACGCCGAGGTATAGCCTTTGTGTCTTGGTTTTAAGTAGAAGAATAGTATATATGCGATGAATTCATGCTTTTCTTCTTTTGTTTTGACTCAGGTGAATATTTCGATGATGCATAGCTCAAGACTTTCGGATTTTGGAGTGTCTCTAAGGAAAAGATTCCCTTTTTTATGCCCTCTCTTAGGTTTAGAAAAAACAGTCTATGCTTGTGGTTTTGGGTGGGACAATTTAATCATTCTCCTTTATATGCATGTGTTAGAGTAGTTTAGCATGGATGGTTCATGGATATGTATGTTTGCGTAGATGAATCTGGATTTTTATAGGTTTGATTCATGGATGGGTGTAGGTTTTGATATATAATTCGTTTTAGCATGGTATCTATACAGGTTTTGCGTATGAATATGTGTATGAAATGTGTATGTGCAGGTTTTGGAAAGAATTTGATTTTAATAGGTAAAGAAGTATTGAAGAGTTGATTGGATATGGGCTGACATAACTGACAGGGGTGCAGGCAAGGGGCGGCTAGTGTAAACTAGCCGCCCAGTGAGGGGCGGCTAGTTAAGTTTAGCCGCCCCCTGCCTGGGATATGCTCACCTGAGACAAAGGGCAGGGGCGGCTAGTCGAGCTTAGCCGCCCCCTGCCTGGGGCAGTTTGGTCCTGCTGTTCCTGTCTGCTGCTGGTGCTGAAAGTCTTTGCGACCGTTCTAACCTTCAGTACCTATAAAAACATTCTTTCCATGGACTAAGTGTTAACTCTGTCCAGATTGTGCCCCTGCACTGACTTTCGAGCCCTTCTTGCTTGAATTGTCAAGGGCTACAATTCATCTTAAGGCGGAATGGAAATATAAATGCGAGAAAGTAAAGCGCGGGAGACCAGGCTTTAGTGCGCACGGAAGGGATTCCAAGTGCGTGAGTGAAGAAGAACTTATGTGTAGGAGGTGGGGACAATTTCTTCTTACGCATGTGCGGAAGGGCATGAGGTGAGTGGGGACAATTCTCACATGAGTGGGGATAATTTTAAATTTCGTGGGGACAATTCTCATATGAGTGGGGATAATTCTAATATTCGGGGGGGGGGGGGTTAACTTTAATGTTTCAAGAAAATCAGATGCCAAGGTGTTTTGAAAAAGGAAAATGCAAGCTTATGCGTAAGTATAAGTGGCATAAGGGGGTATTTTAGTTCTTCAATGACTTTTTAGGTGAGAGGGCAATGTTTTTGATTTTCATAAGTAAAAGACGCCATCAAGCCCCCGTGGAGGAGCCCTTGTGGTCACTCATGTCCAAACCAGGATTGTATTTGAGAGGTATAAGCCTTAGGGGTCGATTTTCCTAGGTTCATGGTTTTCAAATGCTTAATCGCATTATTCTAAACATGCTGAAAAATCCATGAATGTACCAAGAGTCAAGTCAAATAAGCTTCTTTTGGATAGGCAAGTTTCTAAGTGAACTCGCGTGAGTGTGTGTGTAGGTGTAAACCTGGACGTGATCTACCCTTGGTCAAAATTTCGCTTTTCCCAGTGGACATAGCTCAATTTTGAACCCCCATTGCAAAAAAAAAAAAAAAGGGAGAGGGTGAATGAGGTAAGAGTAATATCTTCCTTTCGGGCAATATTTTAGAATCGTCCCAGTCTAGCACATGTCTTACTTCCTAGGTCCCTCTGGCTTTCTTCTTTTTACCACTTCTTTATTTTTGGGTGGAAAGGTACAGTCCGTTGTTTGGATCTGTACTGGTATAGCCGTTGTTTAGCGTATACCGTGCGTAAAGGCGTGAAAGTCTGCTAAATAGAGAGTTTAACCCGTTCACTTGGGTGTTTGGCCTCTCCTTGCCTGACTTTCTCTTTTTTTTTTTTTTTTTGTTTTGATTTGAGGGGGGGCTCTTCTGTTTTTCACCCCGATTCTTTTCATGCTTCCCTCTAGAAGTGTTTATATAGTGTCAGAGCCAGTTTTTGGGACATATGCTAGGTCCGAGTAACTCCTCATTTTGACCTAGGGTTAATACGAGCGGGGCGGAAATAAGGGATATTTTGCTTTGGGGAGTTTTTAAATTGTCCCAGTCCACGGGGTAGGCAATTTTTCTTCTATCAGGCAAATCTAGTCCAGTTATACGTGTGTGAAGGGAATGACATGATTTGGCGGAAACGTGTTCAAATAGATACGAGTTTATCTTTGAGAGTCTTACAATTCTATCATCAAGTACTAAACGCTGGAAATCGCAGGAAGGAAGAATAATAGTTCTTAAGTATTGAAAGTTTTTCATGCATGGAATTTCTTTAGATAAAGTGCATTCCACGAACCTGGAACCTCGACTCCTTCGGCATCTACCAGGCGGTAGGCATTCCCGGAATAGGCATGGGTGATCACATAGGATCCCTCCCATGTGGGTTGCAGCTTTCCTCTCGGGTGAGGCTGTCTTGATGGCATGATTTGCTTAAGTACTAATTCCCCGATTTCAAATTTTCTTTTTATCACCTTCTTTTCAAATGCCCTTGCCACCCTTCTTTGGTAGGCCTGGGCATGGTCTGCCGCTCTTAATCTCTTCTCGTCCAGTAGTTCGAGGCGTAGTAAAGACAAATGTATACTTATGTTTTTTGAAAGGGGGCCTGTGTCGGCGAATAGATATATTTTTGGAAAGAGAATGGGGATAAAGTTTGGGAAACGGTTTTGTTTTTATAAGGAAAGTATGGAAAGACAGTTTGTAAAACGTTTTTCGGCGGAAATCATGGAAGTACGGCTTTGTAAAACATTTTGCTTTGAAGGAAAGGTGTGGAAACGCAGATTTGGAAAACATTTTCGTCGTGAAGAAGAGTGTGGAAATGTAGTTTGTAAATATTTTCGTTGTTTTGGTAAACAGGTAAAGAAAGTTCGGGAAAGTGCTTTTATTTTGGTTTTGAAGTACGGAAATACTGTTTTGTAAAACTTTTAGTTTTGGAAGAGAGTGTGAAAAACATTTTTAGAAAAACATTTTTTTTTTAAAGAAGAGTGGAAATAAAGCTAGAAATAAGTATGTTCAGAGTTGGGGAATGAAAGCTGATCGGCATGTATTTTTTGTTAGCTTTTGGTTTCTTTTTAGGAAAGCAGGTAAACAAATATGTACAGGAGTTGAAAGCGAAAGCTAGTAAACAAATATTTTGGTCTTTTGTATTTTTTTGGAAAAGCTGTAAACAAATATGTACAGGAGTTGAAAGACGAAAGCTGGTAAACAAATATTTTGATCTTTTTGATTTTTAGAAAAAGCTGTAAACAAATATGTACAGGGTTGAAAACTTACCCGGGAGGATCGGTACCTGGTTCTTGAATTTGCATTGCCTCCTCGGGTCGGCTTCTTTTTGATGGCCGGCTGATGTCTGGTGGGGGTCCCCTGTTCCCAAATTCTCCCTCCCTGAGTCTTTTCAAAGGCCTCCCTTGATGGAGCAGTTCTTCGTCTGTGGCGCCTGGTTGCCAACATGCGAGCACCTCTAGCCGGATGCGCATGGCACAGACGCTCCAATTCCGGCCCTGAGTATTATTAGAGCGCGCCTCTCCCCATATGGATATTACTTTCCCGCGGTATGGGAAGCGAAGACATTGGTGTCGGGTGGATGAGACGGCTTCGATGCTGTTGAGCCATGTTCTCCCAACAATCAGAGGGTGGGGCGATTGAATGTTCATCACCATGCAGTTAACGATGGTGGAGACTGGGCCGATCTTTAGTGGGAGCGTGACTAGTCCGCAAGCGTTCTTGCGTGTGTTGTCGAAGGCATAAATGTATTCGTCTGAGGGCTCCAATCTGGGAACCCGGCCTTCTAGCTTTTGGTAGGCGGAATACGTAAGGACGTTAGTTTCCGCTCCCGTGTCAATGAGAATGTGACGGAATTCCCTTCCCCCGAGTATGGCAGTGATTGAGAGGGGTGCGGAACGTGCTCTGGCTTTTGCGACTTCATGGGGGAGGAAGGTGATCGAGTTGGGCTCCGCAAGATTGCTAGGTGGACGCTGGGTCCTGGCCACTTCTTCTGAGGGAGAGTTGTTGTCATAAGGGGACCCAGGTGGGCTACCGCCTTCATTCTCGTTCCCCGGTCGGAGGGCTAAGGTGAACATATTGTGTATTGCCCAATTGTTCTCGTTCTCGTATTGGATGCGTGCTTCTCCCCAAATTGTCAGTACATGATTCAAGAAGGGCAGTCGAAGGCATTGGTGTCGGGGGGAACAGATAGCTTGGATGCTGTCTAACCACGGTCGCCCCAGCATCAATGGGTACCTTGTGTCGATGTCGGCCACGAAGCAGGCTACTTCGCAGATGAGAGGTCCGACGGATAGCTGGAATGTTCCGGGGCCGCGGAGAGCCTTCCCGGTATGGTTGAAAGCTTGGATAGTATGGTGGGCCGGTTGGACGGGAGGACGGCCTAGTCCGGGTATCTTCTGGTAAGTGGAGCACGTCATTATGTTCATGCCCGATCCTGGGTCTACAAAGATGTTGTTCAGCCACAACCTCTGAAGTCGTCCGCGGATGTGTAGGGGGTAGACTCGCAGTCTGGGATCTGGGAGGTCTTGGTCAGTGAATGAAATGGTCATTGGGCGGCGGGGGCCATTGACAGTGTCGGTACTCTTAGAGGACCCGTTGTCGTCCGGATGCAGATCATCCGACGTACATTCTCCTCCTTCGGGTCCTTCGCTAGCTCCTTCGGGGATCTCCTCAAACGGCTCTTCTTCTTCGTCTCCTCCCGGGTTTTCTAGTCCGCTTTCGTCGGACTCGATGTTGATGACTGCGGGAAGGGCGAGGACTGCGTCTTCTTCTTCGCCATAGAGTATGGCGAGGTCATGGTCGTCGAGGTTCAGCTGGAAGGGCTCGTTCTGCTCTTCCTCCTCGGACTCTTCGGATAGGCTGCCATCAGTAGCATCTTCCGAGCTGCTTGGTTCTGGCGATGGTTGTCTCCCTCTCCTGATCATGTTGACCGCGTGGGCTCTAGATGTGGAGGCTTGGGTGTGACCTGGCAAGGGGTCAGTCAATATGCCAAGTGGCTTGGGTGCTTGGGGATTTCCCTGGCTCAGATGGCCTTTGATCATGGCCCAGTCAAGGCGCCTGTCATCATTAAGATCATAAACGAAGTCCCGAAAAACAATGCATTGTTCTACGGTATGGCCATATTGTTGATGATATTGACAGTAACGCGCCGTGCTGGCCCCGGGTAGTGAAGGCCTGGCGTCGGGGAGGGAGATACTATTTGTGTCCAACATCACCCTAAAGATCCTAGTTAAAGTTTCTGGGAGGGGAGGGTAAGAGTCCCTCTTTCCCATTCGTCTTAGGTCGTAGGATGCGGGAGGTCTAACCTCGTTATAAGAGCTTTGTATGGGCTGCCTAGGGGTTGGATTTTGTGCTCTCGGGGGAGCAGAGTAAAAGGGAGCCCGAGTTTGAGTTTGGCTCTGGATTATAGGGCTTTGGAGTGGGAAATTTTGGACTGTGGGGTTTTGTCGTATTGGCACGGGGACGGGTACTGATCGAGGGGTAAAATTTTGATTCGCTTGCCGAGGCGGTGCATATCCGGATGATCCGGGCGTGTACTGTCTCGGAGCTGTTCCTCGGTCAGGAACTCGTGCTCCGTTCGGGTAGAGTGCCGATACTTGGCTAATGATCCCCTCTACCGTGGGGGTTTGCGCCTTACGAGGCGGTTGTCCAACCCTATGGCTGATAGGTGGGGACTGGGTTTGGACTGCTGGGGCTGCACAACGGGAAATCCTGTTGTGGCGGTCAATCAGAAGTTGATACGTAGTACAGTCTCCGTACGAAAGGCTCGTACGGACCTCTGGACTCAAGCTCTGTAACATCATGTCAATTTCTTGACATTCTGTGAGTTGCAGACCGGTTCGGTGGACAAGGGTGCGCCACCGAGACACGTATTGTTCGAATTCCTCCCTAGGCCTCATTCTCTCTACGGTTAAATCTGAAATAGAGGGGGTCCTAATCCTCTGGTAACCGTAGCGGCCCAAGAATTTCTCACTTACAGCCGAGAAATTCGACAAGTGATCTACAGGGAGGGTGGAGAACCATTGTAGTGCGTCTCCTTCCAATGATTTCTGGAAGAGGAAGACTAGTAGAGGTTGATTATCTAGAAACGGGCGTGCGTCTAGATAAAAGGCAGTTAAATGAATGTCTGGGTCTCCACGACCGTTGTACCGGCGGAATTTGGGGATTTTGAATCCCTCCGGTAGGTGGACTGACGGGATTTGTCTCAGGTTATGTAGAGACATGTGTTTGGGGGCCGAGGGACCAGTCTCGGAGAGAATTCTCCGGATGGTATCGTCCAGTGTTTCTCCCCGGGGAGGGCTGCCTAGCGGTCCCGGGTTTGGGGTGGTCTGGTAGGGGCCTGGGGTGGAAACAGCTGGGAACATTGGATTCGCGGGGGAAAGGGGGGTGAACGAAAAGACGCTCGGGTTGACCGAGTGACTGGGTGTGAATGGGGTTTTGGGAATGGATTTAGGGGTTTCGACAGGGGTTTCCTGTCTCGAGGTCTTGGTATGACGGTAGTCAGCGAGGTCATGAAACATGTCCTCTACCGTTTGATACCCTAGACTAGCCATCCTTTCTTCTAGATGGGTCAGGAACTGTGTGGCCTGATCCTCTTGGTGATTCCTTTCCTCTAATATCTCCTCTTCTATGTGGGATTCCATGACGTAGAGTGGGGGGATGAATGCAGATTGAAAGCAGTAAATAAAGCAGTAAAGGATTGCGCAGCTGTGTGCGACTTACGAAAGCAGTAAAGGATTGCGCAGCTGTGTGCGACTTACGAAAGCAGTAAGGGATTGCGCAGCTGTGTGCGGCTTACAAAGCAATAAAGGATGTTATAATGCACAGTAGAAGAGGATTCAATTCAAGGAGTGAGAAACTCTAACCTTCCTAGAGGGTTGATAGCATTCTAGTCAAGCTTGTAAAAGGGGGCAGAAGAGGATTACCTTTTGTTGTTTTTCACGAGGGAGGTCCCACCGTGATCGCCAGAATTTGTCGGTGTCGAAAAATCCGCGTGTGTGGGGGTTCTTCGGGGATTCGGATCGGATGCGTGCCCTGGCGGGCTCGGTCGGATCGTCTTCTCGGAAGGGGTGAGGGTGTCGTTCCTGGTTGAGGCGCCCGACAGCGGCTCAAGAGGATTCAAGGGGTTTTGTGATCGCCACCTGCTTTTTCTAAAAACAGGAAAGGGTTTGGGTCGGATTTGATCGCCTACGTGGGGAGTTTGTGGGGTCTCCGCTCTGAGACACGGATATACCGTACACAGAGGTGAAAAACAGGTAATCCTATTCTGCTTCCGGGCTTGACTAAAGGAGTTATGGGTCAAAGGGATGTTGATATGGGGTGTGGATAGGGGGGCGGCTAGTTGTGTTTAGCCGTCGGCCAGGGGGCAGCTATCTAGGGTTAGCCGTCCAGGGTCTGGGGGAATTTGGGCAGGGCTTTGGTAGGAAAAGGGTGGGGTCTTGGGCAGAGGCTAAGCTAGGTTTAGCCTGGGTTTATGGAGGGTGGGATGAGAGGGTATTTTATGTAGGGAATGGGTGTTTCTCTCACAAAAGGGGCTCTCTCTCTCTCTCTCTCTTGGGATTTCTAGTGGTGGAAGGGTTTTGAACAAGTGGGGATGGTGGGTTGGTGATGAAGATGAATTGGTGATTTGTGGATGTTGTTGTAAGGCTTGGGACCTCCTCTATTTATAGTAAAAGAGAGGCAGGGGAAGATCCAGGGGGTAATGGAGTGGGTGGCTTCGATTGGACCTCTCATTAATGCTCTGGTTCTTCTGTCAGAGACCAGGTGAAGGGCGGCTAGTGCTAACTAGCCGCCCGGAATGGGGCGGCTACTTCCTGGTAGCCGCCCCTATCATGACCTGCCAAACGTCCCATCTCTGACAAGCGGTGGCTTGGGTCGGCTACTTGGTTTGATCCGGCCAAGAGAGGGCGGCTAAAGGTCATGACCCGCCGCAATGATCAGCATTTAATATTGCTTTATGTCCCATCCAGGGGACTGGTCCAAAGTCGGCCAGGGGGCGGTTAGGGGGGCGGCTAGTGTAAACTAGCCGCCCAGTAAGGGGCGGCTAGTTAGGGCTAGCCGCCCCTTTCCAGGGACTTAGGTTTTTAGGGTTTTGGGTTTTAGGGTAGGTTTAGGTTTAGGTCCGGGCTAGGGTTTGGTTTAGGGTTAGGGTTAGGGTTTGGGCTAGGGTTTTTAGGTTTTGGCTTAGGGTTAGGGTTTAGGTTTTGGTTTAGGTTTAGGTCTAGGCTAGGGTTTTAGGTTTTGGTTTAGGGTTAGGGTTTAGGTTTGGTTTAGGTTAGGTCTAGGCTAGGGTTAGGGTTTCCGGTTTACCGAACCTTTGGTTCTCTATTGGTGTCCACTTGTGGGATATTTCCGTGTGTTACTTGAAGTATTTCTGTCTCTCTGGACGGTCAAAATTGGGGTATCTACAAGATCGTCCAAGCCCCATGCGCTACTGCTTTGCCTGAGACGTGCTATTGCTTTAGCCTGTCTGCTAGTCGCCCTCGAACACAAATCTGTGCCTGCCTCCCACAGCTCCGCAAGGGAGGTGGGGGGAACGAATGACGTAGCAGCCCCGATCTCCCTCCACAGGTCTTGTGCGAATCGGCAATGGCAAAACAAGTGCACGACTGATTCGGCCTCCTCACCACAAAGCCCGCACACGACTTGCGCATCCCCTCTCCACTTCGCTTGATAGACCTTAGTGAGAAGCCTCTCATGCGCCAGAAGTCACAAGAAGACCTTGATCTTCCTTGGTGCTTTGACCTCCCAAATGCGCTTCGGATTGCCACATGCAAGGGTGGCAGGTGTGAGCTCTCGGTGTCTCCACCTATAGCAACTTCTAACGGAGAAACTAGACGACGGGTTGGGCAGCCACACTGGCCTATCTGCCCGGAACCCGAACTGCCCATCCGATGCCGCCAAGCACTCAGACAGCCCATTGAGCTGCACCATAGCCGCAGGAGTTAATCAAGACCGTCATAATGGAATGGAACATTTGCTCGTTCCTCCCTCTTCCGGTCAGAAGTCTCGCACAATACCCCCTGGGCTTCGCAAGAGAGGTCAGAAGTCCGGAAACTTCATGCGCAAAGCCTCCTACCCGCACCACACGTCTCCCAATACACCCATCTCTGATCTGATCTCCCATTTGACAGAGTGCAAGAACCCGTCCAAGTCTCCAAACAGTCCTTGGCAAAGGGTCGTAGCCCTTGGCTCTATCAGCGGCCACCTTAGGTCTCCAATGCCATTCCCACCATATCGGTCCTTGAAAACCCGTACCCATAGCCGCGATGGATCCGCAATCTAGCACCAAAGCCACTTCGATAGCAACGCCGCATTCATATCCCTGAGGTCGAGCACCCCTAAGCCTCCAGCTTCCTTCTTCAAACACATTGTAGCCCAGTCGACTAGGTGAGGCTTTATCTAGTCAAATGAAGCATTTCTTAAACATACATATATAGATTATTTAACTAGTCGCATGTAATACCCAATATTGTCAAACATCTAATGAATCGAATTAATCTATTTTAACAGATAGAATTTTTTTTAAAGAGGTATATATCCTACTAAAGAAGGTATACTGTCCCCATGGACTACATGAGATTTTGGATAAAAATCATCTATCTTTGAAGTTTTACTGATACAATTGACCTGGGATACTAAACTATCCAAATAGCCTGGAAATCCATCCAGAGTCTAAAATCCTATGTCAAACCAGAAATTCAAATCTAAGAAATTTTTATCTCGATATTTGTGATGGTAGAAAGTATTTAGGGTTCCATCTTTCACCGATAGAATGGGCATTTATGAAGGATTCTAAACTATAATAAAATAATTATATGCTACATTGCTACTGACCAAAAAGACTAAGAAATAAAAAATTTCGTATGTTTTTTCTGACAATCAAATCCAGTCGACATGATTTCTTCCTATATCTAAAATCAAATAGATATTATTATCCTAAACAAAAATTCACTTTACAATGTACTTTTGAGATTTCAAACTATGAGGGTTTTAATTTTTTGAAAGCTACCACAAACTCCAGAGTTATCTCTGGAAACCACTTTTTTTATTGACATCTTAAGATTTTCAAAAGGTTGAGGGTTTTCATTTTTTTTAGATGCTTTTTTTTCCTTTTTAATAAAATCTGTAAATCATCTTACTCCAAAAGAAAAAAAGGAAAAAATTCTTATTGGGGGTAGGTATAAAAATATATTTTGATTGCTTTAGATCTTCGACGTGGGATGAATTGAAAAGGTCTCAATCTAAGATCTCAAATAAACCACAAAAATGGATATAAGATCTCAATCTAGGTTAAGCAAAAACAAAATATCCAAAAAAAAACCTAGATCTATTCAGCAAATAAAAAAAATCTAGATCCATTCAATAAATCAAATCAGATTGAATAAAAAAAAAATAAGCAAGGATTAGAGAGAGAGAGAGAGAGAGAGAGATCTTACATGAATGTTTTATCAAATTGTTCTTGTCGATGTGGAGAAAAAATCACATATTCTCTCACTTTCCTCTGCTTTCCCTCCTCGAGGGAGAGGAAATCCCCCCCCCCCCCCCATCCTAATAAGAAAAAATAGTGAAGGAAAAGTAAGGAAAATTTTTTTCCCTAATGTTTGTGTGGCACAAACACCAGGTACTTTCCTTCATTTTCCTTCACTTTCCCTTATGTACAAACACACCTACTAGTGTAATAATAAATAAATAAATATGCATGTTATTAGTAAAAAGATTAAGGGTATGAGTGTCCAAAATAAAATTTATTTAAAGCATTTCATAAACTTTAATCTCACATGCATCTATTTCCTAGCTTACATATTATGACTTTTTAAGTTATCTTAGCTTAAATAAGCTTAAATAAATTTAAACAAATATGCAACAATGGCTAATTTTAAGCTTAAAGCTACACAACTTACAAGTTTTAACAAACATATATTAAATAGAAACCCCACCCTAACTCGATGTCCCATTGAGACAGGTTTAATGTTGAGTCAAACCTGATCCATCCCAACCCAATAAAGATATAAAATGGATTTAGAAAACTCATCCCATCTTGTTTTACCCTGTTGAAATCATTTATATAATTCAACATTAATATGTGATATATAAATAAACTAACTTTATTATATATTAGTATTACTGCAATAAATAAACTGCCCAAGTATATATTAAGTAATTTTATATAGAAAAAGAGAATGTCTACGCCACGGACAATCTGCACTTGTTTTAATTTTTTAAAAATAATAACCTCATTTAATGAGGTATATACTTTTATGAAAAAATAATAAACCTCATCTTCATGATGGGATGAATCTATTGGAATGAAAACATGAAAATTACAAAAAAAATATATACATCCTTAGATGAGATATATACCTTGTTGGATGATTATGAAGGTATATAAACTATCTGTGAGACTGTTCACATTGACTACATGTGACAATGCTCTATTTCATAATAAGTGAAGATAAATTATTTAGTTACAAGCTAAGAAAGAATAAATATTAAAACTGATTTAAAAATTAGGATTCTTAAACTCGTCTACATCTAAATGGGATGGGATAGGACGAGTTTGGGTTTTGGATGGGGGGTGGGGTTGGGATGGAACAATCAAACTTTTGGGATGATTTGAAATGGAATTTTGTTACTTACCTTGGGATTGGGATTGAGTGTACCTGTCCCAACCCTCCCCATTGCTATTCCTATGTTGTGGTGACAGGAGGTGGATATATCCACATCTATTATTGATTTCAAGTAAGGAATAAAAAAAATTTACAGAAAAAAATTGCTAAACAATACACAAATTTTTTTGTGATAACGATATAAATGTACAACGATCAAATATTATTGTGGAAAGAAAAAAAAGGCTCTCATAGCTTGACACGTGTCATGCACACATGCTGTTGTTCGAGCCCTAACGGGTTTGGCTTGTTCAAGCCCCATAGGGCATAGGTGGACTATGGTCCAGAATGTACAAATTGCTTCTTCATGTCGTAGATCTCCCAATGGGATTGATAGTTCTTGGATAAATAGAGACCTGCCACGACTTCAAGTTAGTTATAACTATAAGTGGTTGTCAGCTACACCATCTGGTGGCCGACCATTGGTCTTCACAACACATGTAGCACACACTTTCATTGTCAATTATTCAAAAAAAAATTGAATCCGATCTAAATTTTTTTTTTTTAGAGAAAGGTAAATCTTGCTACCAACACTTATATTAAAAGAGGGTTACAAGTCCCAAAGGTGGTGAGAAGAAGAGAGAAGTAATTAAAAGAAAAAAAAACAAAAATACAAAGAGAAGAGGTGTCGATAATGAATGTGGGGTAGCAATGCATTAGACGGGTTATCTAATGTCATCCCAGTAGCCACCCACCCCCCACCCCTGACCCTTTGCTTAATTTATGATAATTATTCCGCTTCGAGAGAATGCGATCCCCCTTGCCTCGGTGATGCCAAACCCCCAGTCAGACACAGAAAACACCACCATTTTTCACATTTTCTACGTAGACCCTAGAGTTCTTGAATATCGCCTCGTTTCTAGTCCTCCAAATGGCCCATGCAACCGCCGATATGATCGATCGCAACACGGAATTCACGAGTCTTGTTGTGTGGCGAATGTCCTTCCCAGCCGCACACATGCCCTCAATGTCATAGAAAGAAGGTCTCCATGTCGTGGCTGCACCCACCGCGTCCCATAGCTGTCTGGCACTCGACATTGACGGAAGAGGTGAGCTACCATCTCAGGTTCCTCCCGCAGAGAGCACAGTCGGTCGACTCGGATGGCCTCCACTTCGCTCGGTAGACCTTTGTGAGAAGGCGCTCTTGGTACAACTGCCACATAAATACTTTGATCTTGAAAGGTATCTTAGGCCACCAAATTTGTCAGAACTTTGGGGCCTTGTGTTGTGCCACAGGCCGAGCCCTTCTTCTCCATCGGTAGGAGGTTTTGACCGAGAAACCCGATGTCGGGCTCAGTCCCCACATCACGCAGTCGCTCTCCTGCCCGAAAGGGCCTCCCCGTGACGAGAGGCGCTCCACAAACATTGCCAACTGATTTGTTTCCACCTCAGAAAGGCGACGTCGCCGTAGCCAGATGTCCCACCCGTGAAGTGTGCCCGAACCCAACCAGTAGGAGGCGATGGGTCCGTCTTGGCGTTCTGCAAGTGCATATAGCTCCGGGAAGTCTTCTCGGAGGGGTGTGTTGCCGCACCACCGATCTTGCCAGAAATGGACCCTCTGGCCATCCCCAACCCTCCACATGAGCATGGTGAACTCCTGGGCCAAGCCAACGATGCCCTTGAAAATGGCCGTTGACCTGGCTGTGATCGTTAGCCAATGTCTATCTCCCAAGATGTGCCTGCCATAGCGCTCCAATAACATTCGGACCCAAGGCCTAGATGGGTCGTTGATGTCGGTGTTGAAAAAATCCGCGTGTGTGGGGGTTCTTCGGGGATTCGGATCCAGTGCGCGCCTTGGCGGACTCGGCTGGATCGTCTCTCGGAAGGGTGGTGGGGTCTCGTTCCCGGTTGAGGCATCCGACAGCGGCTCAAGGGCATTCTGGTGTATGTGTGATCGCCACCTGCTTTTTTAAAAAGCAGAAAAAGTTGGGTCGGATTTGGTCGCCTACGTGGGGGGGGGTTTGTGGGGTCTCCGCTCTGGGACACGGATATACCGTACACAGAGGTGAAAAATAGGTAATCCTATTCTGCTTTGGGCTTGGCTAGAGGAGTCTTGGGACAAATGGGGTGTAGGTGGGGGGCGGCTACTGGGTTTGAGCCGTCGGGTATGGGGCGGCTAGTTAGGGTTAGCTGTCCGGGGCCTGGGTCAATTTGGGCAGAACCTGGGTAAGAAATGGGTTTGGTTTTTGTAGAGGTTAAGGTGAGTTTAACCTGGGTCTTGGAGGGTCGATTGACAGGGTGATTTTGTGTAGGGAATGGGTTTTTCTCTCATAAATGGGACTCTCTTTCTCTCTCTAGGGATTTCAAGTAGTAGGTGTGGGTGGTGAATGATCTCAAGTGGGAATGACAATTGGGGATGGTTATTTGAAATGTTTTGGACCCCCTCTATTTATAGTAAAAAAAAAAGAGGCAGGAGAGTGTCCAGTGGATAGAATGGCTTGGTTAATAGTGTGTTTGATTAGACCCTCATTAATTCTCTGCTTCTTCTGTCAGAGACCAGGTGAAGGGCGGCTAGTGAAAATTAGCCGCCCAGGATGGGGCGGCTAGTCAGGGTTAGCCGCCCCCATCATGACCTGCCAAACGTCCCATCTCTGACAAGCGGTGGCTCGGGTCGGTCACTTGGGTTGAACCGACCAAGATGGGGCGGCTAAAAGTCACAACCCGCCGCAATGATCATCATTTAATGCTGCTTTATGTCCCATCTAGGGAAGCGGTCTGGGGTCGGCCAGGGGGGTGGCTAGTGGAAACGAGCCGCCTGGTATGGGGCGGCTAGTAAGGGTTAGCCGCCCCTTTCCAGGGTTTTAGATTTTTTCTAGGGTTTGGACCAGGGTTTAGGGTTTTCAGTTTTATGAGATTTGTTCTCTATTTGATGTCCAAATGTGGGTTATTTCTTAGTATTACTTGAAGTATTTTCATCTTTCTGGACTGTCAAAATTGTGGTATCTACAGTTGAGCCACCTCCATAACCAGCGATCAAGGAGTGCTTTGTTCATGTCTTGGAGATCGAGCACACTGAGGCCCCCGGCACGCTTACTCAAACACACCATGCCCCAGTCCACCATATGTGGTTTTTGAGGACTCTTGCATGTATCCTGCCACAAAAACTTCTTTCTGATCACGTCAATGCGTTCCAATACTCCCACTGGCGTCTGAAAATTGAGAGGAAGAAGATAGGTATACTGGACATCACTGCTTGAAGGAGTGTAAGCCGACCCCCGTGCTCAGCATCCGGCCCTTCCACCCTGCAAGTCTCTTTTGGAACCGCTCTATCAAAGGATTCAAGTCCTCCTTTGTCATCTTTGTTCACACCAGCGGGAGACCAAGGGCTTTTGTGGGTAGGGAGTGAATGCCGCAGCCTATAATGGCTGCCAATCGGTTTGCTAGGTCCTCGTCCACGTTAATGGCATACATGGCGCTCTTCTGCCAATTCAGGCTGAGACCTGCTACTAGCTTGAAGCAGCGGGTGATGAACCGCACGCTGCATGCTACGCCCTCAGATGCCTCGCAAAGGATCATTGTATCATCAGCGTATTGAAATAGTGAACTTCATGACCTCCAAGGGAGTTTGAAAGTCTGCGGAGCCACTCGTCTGATCGTGCCGCATTGCACATCCTGCTCAAGGCGTTAGCCACTAAAACAAATAGGATGGGGGATAGGGGGTCACCTTGTCTGAGTCCCCTGAAAAGAGGAATAAAACCATGTTCTGATCTGTTGATAAGGAGAGAACCGTAGGCCGACCCTGTGCATTGGCGGATCATCCGCTGCCAATTGTCATCAAAACCATGATTCTGGAGGAGTTGGTATAGGAAATCACGATTGATATTGTCGTATGCCTTCGCAAAATCAAGTTTGACGACCGAGCCACTTCTTTTGTCCTTGTATAACGCTGAGATGATTTCCTGGGTGACAAAGAAACCTTCCTATAGTAGCCTCCTTGGTAGGAATGCGTACTGGGCATCGTCAATAAGGTCCACGCAAGCCAATTTTAGTCGATTTGCCAGCACCTTTGAGACGATCATGTAGCAAGCGTTCACCATGCAAATCGGTCGGAACTACTCAACCGGTGATGCACCGTCCATTTGGGAATCAGAGAGAACCGGGAGGCATTGATGCACCCGGTTTTCTGATTACTGCAGAAGAACTCATGGACCATTTGGATAATGTACTCTCGGATAATGTGTCAGTATGTTTGGTAGAACCTCATACTGAAACCGTCGGGACCCGGAGCCTTGTCACCCTCCGTGCCGAAGATCGCGCTTTTTATCTCACGTTCAAGTGGGAGGACTGCCAAAGTTGCTTTTTGATCTGGTGTCACACACGGTAGGCTTTCGTCCCACCACTTCGGGCACCATCTGCGGGGCTTTCGAAAGGAGTTGGTGAAGTATCAAACCAAGTTCCCACAAATCTCGGACTGGTTGCTCCAGGTTTCCCCTCCAATTTGGATCTGACTGATGTAATTTAAACGCCTGCATTGGTTGGTGATCATTTTGTGAAAGAAACGAGTATTGTTATCTTCCGATTTGAGCCACAACGCCTTCGACTGTTGCTGCCATTCCATTTCTTTCATCTTTAGAACGCCATTTAGCTCGTCTGTAGGTTGTCCGGTGTTCGTCCGATAGTGGACTCAACTCTTCAGCCAAGTCGAGTTCTGTGATCCAAGAAGAGAGGTTAAGTTTCTTCTCTGTTCTGTTTCACCGCGCTTCATGGCTCCACTCTCATAGACGTCTTTTGAGGCGTCACAATATGAACACAACTCAACAAGGGCCGCAGAGGCCGATCGCGCTTGCGGATTACGATTAACACACAACCTCCTCAAAACCCTCCACCTAGGTCCACCACGCCTCGAATCGGAAGGGAGGATGAGAGTGCGCGTTGGCATTTGTCGAGAGAAACAGGGGAATATGATCCGACACATTGCGAGTCAAGCCCGTGACTGCACAGCGTGGAAAGGCTTCCTCCCAGTCTTCATCAATCAGCACTCTATCCAATCGAGCCAAAGAAGGTTCATCTCTCATATTACTCCATGTGAATGTATGGTTCACGACCGGGAGATCAAGCAATCCCTCTTCGTTGATCCATTCTGAGAAGCGAGCCATGGCAGGGGATATGAGCCCTCCCCTGTTGCAATCCCCAATGAATCTCGTCACATTGAAGTCACCCAAGACCACCCAAGGCACGCTCCATTGCTCCCTGGCGGCCGAGAGCTCCTGCCAAAGCTCCTCGCGTGAGCTATCTTCATGGGGGCCGTACACGCCGAAGCTCATCCATCGCCATCTAGACCGCCTGCTTTCGAGGAGGACGGAGAGGGAGTAGTTACCCGAGGAGGGTGCAATCATCATCCACTCACTACTGTCCCAGCAGATTAGAAGGCTTCCTGCAGCCCCAGAGGCAGCCTTGGTCACCCCTTCATCCATCCTTCCGCCACTCACCTCTCGGAAGAGGCGTTGATCCATGTCTTCCATCTTTGTTTCTTGGAGGCAACAAACGTTGATTCGGTGTTCCTGCATCACTTCCTTAATGGTCCTCCATTTCCTTGGATCATTAAGACCCCTAATATTTCAGCATAGACAATTTAACATAAATAGAGTAGAAGGACCCTTTAACGCTGAAAACACAGAGCACATGGAGGAGCAGAGCCTCAGCTTCTAGCTCCAACCTCCCGTTCCCCGTGAACTGGGGAACCCGCAAAGGCAAACCTATCAAGTTCAGTGATAGCTCCGGTGGCTCCGAAGGACCCCCTGATGAAGCGAACGAAGCCGGCTTTCTTCGGAGAGACGTCGATTTGGAGGTGTATCTTTTTCCCCCGCCTACAAGTCTCCAATGTGACCCCCACCTCGACCGAATTGCCGTGCGAAAGCTCCCGCTCTTGGTCCAAGCTCCCGCCTGGGCAAGCAGTGACCCCGACAACAACCACCACTCCCTCTGTTGCTGTTTCGGGAGGGGCCGGGGAGATGGTCCGCGCAAGCGATGGTGATTTGCGGTCTCCACCGAAGACAGAGCATGATCCTTCTTCCAATTCCCACTCTTCACAAAGACACGAGGGAGGTGTACTACTGCATGAGCCCGCTCTCGATGTTTGAGTATTATCAAGATGTCCCACCACGATAGATCTCAACCATCGGACCGGTGGGGATTCATACAATAACTATTGATCCATTGCTTCGATGTTGAGATTTAATCTTGATGAGATGGAGGGGCTACCAAATATTGCATATCAGGTCTCACTCTCCCCGACACACGCATCCGGGTTTCATTGCCAGTGTAACCGGCCCGCGGAGTCTATGAAGTTGGCCATGAACCTGGGCCCAATTCACTGTGGATACTTGGGGTGCTTTGTGATAACCCACTAACCGGGCCCATAAATGGATAATGGCCATGATTTATCATGCCTAGCCCACCTGTCCCACTATCTCCATAAGACCGACACCTGTCATCAGCCCCACCAGCCATAAAAACAGGGCTCGAGCATGTCTCAGACACCAGACCCTGCAACAAATCTCCTCTCCTCTGCACGTTCAGGCGCTCGTCGAAACGAAGGATGACTCGTGGCGGGCTTCATACCTGTGGCGAGTGGCAGGGACGACCATCCCCAGACGACCGTATGCCACGCGACTCCCCTTGCATGCCAGGTACGCTAGACCCACCCACTCTTTTGTCCTGTAGCGTCTCCTCTCGCACTGAGCCATGTGTCTCTTCTTCTTCGACTGGAACAGCCGTCGTCGTCCGCCGGACCCTCTTACGGGTCCTCCTCTTTCTTGGTTTCCTCCTCCGCCGCCCTTGGGAGGCCCGCTTCGGGAAGGGGGGGCTCCACCCTGGGTGGGGTGGTCGACGGGCCTCCACCAGAGGTTTGGCCTGTGCGCCAACCCTGCAGGCCTGAAACACCTGCCACCACCTCCACGAACGAGGCCTGCAGCTGTTCTCGTCCAGTAGAACCTCAATCTTGACCACCCAGCCACCCAGCTCTGCCTCAATGACTGCCGGGAGTTTTTCCCCTTTTCGCCTCCATATCCTGGCCCTAACCAGAGGGATAGAAGTCGAGTTCGTCTCCATCTCATCAAAGGTGGCTAGAATGCCGACGGGTTCCACCACCCTCCTCACCACGTCCTCAGTGCGCCACAGGAGAGGCAGGCCCCTAAGGAAGACCGCCGATAGTTCCCCCTCCGGAGTGCTCGCACCCTCGGTGAACATGCATTCCCGCAAGGACGCTTGTCCGCAACCGACTGAAATGGACCCTACAAAGAGAAGAATGTTTCGTGCGGCCATGGAAGGAAGTCTCAAAATCATAGAGCCTCGCTCAAGCGCCAATGTCAGTCAAAGTTGATCCCTCGCCACCTACTCTACATCGCCGCCAGCACGTCGAGGATGCAATCCTCGCCAAGGCCCTCCAGGTGACCAAGATGCACCCGCCGAGGTGCCTCGCCCTCTCGGACAACGGCGGGGACCAAGATAAGGAAACAATGTTCCCCCGTTCCAGCTGAGAGTGAGAAGTCATGGGCAAAGGGCGGTGGACCGAATGCCCAACCCGGGTTTGTTGCCCGTCCCGGCAAATCGACCGTCGATGACCAAATTTCTTGCAGGACCAACACCAGGGGGCTCCCTACACTCCTGGGCCTGGTGGTCCTTTCCAAGGCATCAGTAGCAAGTACCCATTCTGACAACTCCCTCCCCTCTTCTTCGTTTCCTTCCGCCGCTCCGTGCATCCGCTCCATTTGTCGTTTCGCGCCCGCTTTGCCTAAATCCTCCCTGCACCGTCCGCCAAGCACCGTCCAATCTAAATCTGTATTAAAAAAATAAGAAATATCCGATATTCAAATATCCAAAGTGTGGATATGAATATCAGCCTATCCGATCCTCAATATCTGATATATATTATAAAAATGTATATGTTTATATTATATATTGCTCATATTTGTAATTTTATATGATCAATCACAATCATGATATGTTATATTATTATTAATTCAATGTATAATATCTAAAAGAGATAATAAGCTTTAAAATATTAATTTTAATTTTCATATCTGTACAACATATCACTTGATTATCCAAGTTAATGTTAATATTTAACATGTTAATTATCTAAAAAATATCAATAACCGATCCGTATTCGAAGATATCAGAATTCAAATATTAATATCCGTATCCGAATTATTAGGATAGAAAATGAATATAATGTATCGATCTGTATCCAATCCGTTGACAAGCTCACTCTCATGAGGAAAGGGTAATCATGAAGTGGCGGACAAAGACCACCCTTTGAATTCTAAAGAGTTATGGAAAGGTAATCATGAAGTGGCAGATGAAGACTAACCTTTGAATTCTAAAGAGTTATGATTCGCCCAACCTTAAAGAATCATCTTCTGTCATATGCATTTATTTGGAGGTCATAACTTTTACGATACTAAAAAATCCCATACAAAATGCATGACATCAAACAAAAGGTGTGGAATTTTTAGGGCTCAATGCATCATTTTTTAATTTTGAATAATAAGGGATGGTCTTTTATGTCATATTAATCAAACTATTCATTGAATAAAAAAATGAATGGGTTAAGGGTCATTAGTTCAACTGTTTGGTTAACTGGATTTGAACCATAACATTATCATTATATAAAAAATATATTAATGATTATTATTAAATAAACAAATTTATTAAAAAAATATGCAATATTTTAGCAAATATTTACATAATTATCAAGTCTTAAATCTTAATATTTTTTAAGCTTTACTTAATATTATAGCATTATTTTATCATATAAAATATAATTTTTTATTAGATTTAAAATATTTAATAAGTAATTCATTACAATTTCCATGAATAAAAATTCGGTTGTTCAATCAACCTATAGCCGGTTCTCAAAATCCATTAGTCGTTGATTCATTTGTATAAGTTTTTTAATCATTGGTTTCGAAAGTAAATCAAATCAAAATTCAAATGGGTGAAGATTTAATCGGTTCAAGTTCAACCAATCGGATCAGATTTTAAATACACTAAAAAAACCATTTTATCCGGCACAATTTTCTTTTATTTCCTCTTGAATTTCTCAAAAAATGGAAAGATACAGAGTTAATATTTTTTCTGGACTAATGTCGGTGTTTATATTGATGCCACTTGTACCTCCTTGGAATGTGTCATCTCATATTCTTTTCAGTTCACAACACCAAGGAATATTCAACAGCATTACAACCATTTGTTGTAGCTTAAATTTACATATTATAGATTATAACTTATAGGTCATAGATTATAATTTTTATGATAAGCAGCTGACATGTTTGTCATAGTTGTTGAAAAGCAAGGAATAAACAGTTGTGGATGTTTGTTTGAATAAGCTATAAAATACTGTTTTGCCGTATAATTGTCAAAAATACTACTTCCAAATGTAAAAGTTAAATTTAATTTATATTTGATGACGGAATGTGATTTTACTTATAAAATTAATTTTATGAATATTTAAAATACAAATTAATATAACAAAAATTAATATAACATAAATAAAAGTTCAAATTCACCACAACATTACATAATATGTAAAAAAATGATGAAATAATACATGCATTTCACATTAATTAAAAAATAGAAATTGAGAGAAAAATATAAAACTTGATCTCTGTTAATAAAAAACACATGTGAATATTCTAGCCACATTTCAAATTTTACCAAAAAAAAATACAACAATAGATGACATATCACATTCCAAATTTTACCCAAAAAAAATAAATACAATTCACAGTCTAATATCACCTGGGATATCAAATCTCTCTTTCTTTATTTCTCCCCTTCCCTCACACACACACTCTCTCTCAGCTCAGAATTTTTTTTTTCATGACAGCTTCACTAGTCTTCAATTGTTTTATCATAATCGGTGATGGTTTTGGAAGATGAGAGGGAAGATAAAAAGACTTGTCTTTAATGAATAAATTGAAGGATAGGACTGTCCAACAGAATTTCTTTTAAAAATAATCTATAAGTTATATATAATCCAGCTTAGATATTATGACTTTTTAAAATTATTTTTAGCTTAAATAAGTTTCAATAAGTTTAAACAAACATACAATAACTGTTTATTTTAAGTTAAAAGCTATAATGTGCGACCTTATAAGTTTTAACAAACATCTACTACATCTGGCTGGTCTGACAAAAGGTTAAGGTTTTAAGAATAAATTGTCTTTTATTCACATTTATTAAAATCAAGACTAGAAATGTGGATAAATTTTATTCCAGCCCTTAAGTGGAACAAAAAATCCTCATTTTTATTTAAAATTTACGACAATTCCGCATTTTATCCTGATTATTTTTTTATACCAAATGAAATAAGTTATTCTCTCTCACTTATGGGATAAATGAGTGGGAGGACAGTTTATCCCTGTTTGGTATGAAAATAATACAGATAAACTACGGATGGTTGTCCCAATTTTGAAATAAAAATTGAGATATTTTGTTCTACCTAAAGGCTAAGATAACATTTCCCCCCACTTTTACCCCAATTTTGACAAATGAAAATATAAACAAAATTGATAAATTTTTATCCCTTAAAATTAGAACAACTTATCCTCTAACATTAATCCCTTGTCAAACTAGCCCTAAATGAAACAAAAAATCCTTATTTTCATTTTAAACTGAGGACAATTGCACACTTTATCCTGATTATTTTTTATACCGAATGAAATAAATTATTCTCTCCCACTTATATCTACAATTTTATCCTTATCCCAACAATTGTATCCTTATCCCACCATTTATCCAATCAGCTCGTAGGTTGAGATTCACATCACAAAATCATTTTCTCGGAAGAGGTGGCTCCCTCTGGGATTCTTTCCTTTTATCATCCTGGTTATAAACTATAGGCAACGAACCTTTCAAAACTTGGTCAGGTAGCATGGATTAGAACTAGACCGTGCGGGCATAAATTTCATACTTTAGATCTCCAACTTTGGAACATAAATAGAGGTAATGAAATTGACATTCACAAATCTATTGCTCTTATAGAGATAGTCTGTCCCACAATGCGAAATGTAAAATGAGATGTCCATGTCCAGTTCCGTCCACAGCCCTCACCATTATACACACAAACACACATTCACCCACTAAAAGTACATGTTAAAAAAAAGATATACACTAAGATATATTAGTAGAAATAACACATTGTATAATGCGTATACTACACCATTGTAGTACATACTGAGAGACTGCTTCTGAATTATAGAAGGGGCTGCAAAATGGACTTAATATATCAACACTCCAGTGATTTTTTTTTTGGTGGTCTCAACTCAAATGGGGAACCAGTATAAATATCAGAATTAAAGCGATGCATGCAAAAAAGGTAAAGGAAAAGAATGACATATACATAACTAAAATGAAAGATAAAAATTATGACATATTACTGACTCTTCCATACCATGAAAAAAATATGGCAAGATTCATCCAACAAATTATTATGAACATCATTATGTATAAGCAATCACGCTACCACGTGATAAACAAAACAAATGATTGGATTACACAACAGGATCCAATTTACCCATCTAAACAACAGTGGGAGAGAAACAGGGGAGACAAAAGATACCCGGACACACTAATAAAGCCGGTATTATTCTCCCACATATCAAGAACAATATATGAAAAATTTGACAAAAAAAGAAGAAGAAACCAATTTGACTGACCACTTATTTAGCTTTCACCAACTTCATATGTGAATCTTTGGCCGCTGTTCATCGCTGCCTTTGGGGATGAATCTCGGCAAAGTTAACAGGGTGTTCACTCGGGACACGCCTTCAAGAGCAGACCACTGGTCTTCCCCAGTCATGTGATCACCACCAGAAACATGTCGATGCAACAACTGTGGCTTCTCTCCCTGTATTGAAGCTTCCTTATCCACTTCTGAGAATATTTCATGAGTAGTTCCACACCGTTCCAGGACAGATAACTCTTCCTGTTTCTCATTTTTGTTCAATGTGTATGATGAGTCAGTAAGTCCTTTGTTTGCATCATCACCTGTACCAGATGTATTTGGATTGAGGAAGAGGCAGACAACAGCACAGTCATCAATCTTTGAGGTGGGGTATTTTGATCGCCATGACTGAACTGCTTTCTCAACCAAAATTCGAGCAGCAGAAGATCTGGAAGGGGCAGAAGCCACTATGTCCACCACCTCTTTGTTAGAAAGAACATCCCACACCTACAACAGAAACAATTTTAATGTCCGATGATCATGTTCAAGGAATTTTCTTCCTATTTTGATATCAAGTCCCAACTACTACTAGAAGGGTGGATATATTGTCTAATCCACTCCTCCAATCCAAAACAAACGTATCTGTTTCAGAAGCACTGTCAATTGTTTGGGGAAAAGAGGATTAGTTAAAGAGATTGCCTTAATGATGATGATGATGAAGATGATTGACAAAAATTTAGACTGAAATGTAGGACCAGGGTTCATACATTACCCTCTTATAATTACGCTATCTTCAGTGATTATCTAATTTATCAGTCATTCTCAAATGAATATTGATCAACAAAAGCAAAATCCTACAAGGGGCATAGGACCTGAAAAGAAAACAAAACAAAGAAAAGTGACGATAAGAAAGAACATTGAAAGTGATGGGGAGAGGGAGAGGGTGTTTTTTTTTAACCATTGATAATCCTGCAGCTATTACTCTTAGGGCCCGTTTGGAAAACATAAGCTATTCTGGGGTTTATACCTATTCTAGGAATTGTGACTTTACAGTAGATAGTGATTTTCTGTTTGGTTGTGTTTTAAATTATTCTCATTGGAAAACGTAATAATAAAGTGAATGTGTTTGGTTGATGAAGAATAAAATGTGAATAAAGTGTAAAAAGTTGATTTGACATGTGGGCCCCATTGATGTATAAGAGGTGTTGACAGGATTTGAAAGAGATGAAAAAAAACAGTGGGACCCACTTATGATTTTTTGGAATAGGCTAATTCCATAGAAAATGAAGGATACTATACCCCTTTATTATTTGTTATTCCAACATCCAAATACCACCTTATTCCTCTCACACAAACACCTTTTTTTCCCATTCCCTGCCTATTCCCACCTATTCCTTCCCTAACCCTCTACCCAAACAGCCCCTTATGGATAAGCTCCAATGGTGTCAGATTAGCCTTTGCCAAAGAAGTATTTTTTTTCTTAATAAAAGTATCCCATGCCAGGGAATAAAAACAGATATTATTGATCAAGACACCGCATAGCTAAACTGTAAAAAAGGAGGCAAGACTTATTTTCATTTATATATAATTGCAATGAAATTTGTTCACTTGTCAATTGCTTGCACGCACCCACAGGTTGACACCTGACATACACACACAGTCAAGAATGCATCAGGCATTGGAGACACGGAAATGTATAAATAGGATGCACTTTTGCATCAAGTAAATGCTCTTTTTCTTAAGTGATATAATTATTTCTAGATAAAATTACTTACTAATAGCAGAAAATATCACTATTATACATTCTTCCCCATTTAAATATAGGCTTTCTAGATAACAAAGAAACAGACACATATCTCCTGTAAGTGTGGTTGTGTCTACATAGAGCTGAGTTTTTTTTTTATTTATGAAAACATAGAGCTGAGTTATATTGTGCAATAACAAAATTGACATCTGCCTCACATTAGATTTGACACTGATATGGAGTTTCAGATACATCACTAAACTCAGACGAGGAAGTCATCAACATAGAAGATTTGTATTAGACTTGAAAACCAGGCAGTAAAAAGAAGAAAAAGAAGAGACATTTTCTATCTGCACTTACCCCATCAGTAGCAAACATGATAAACTCGTCCTTTTAAAAACCAGGCAGTAAAAAGAAGAAAAAGAAGGTCTAACACATTTTCTATCTGCACTTACCCCATCAGTACCAAGCACGATAAACACGTCCTTTTAAAAAGAAGTCTAATAAATTTTCTATCTGCACTTATCCCTCGGTAGCAAGCACGATAAACTCATCCTTTTAAAAACCAGGCAGAAAAAGAAGGAGTCTAATACATTTTCTATCTGCACTTACCCCATCAGTAGCAAGCACGATAAACTCGTCCTTTTCAGTGAGACGCCGATATGATATATCAGGGACAGATATCAAACCAAAATCCTTGAGGCAGAAGTCACCAAAAGCCCTTGCCATTGCCAAGCCTGGTGAATCATAGTTTGGAAGCCATACTCGAGCCACCTCTGGCTCATCCTGAAGAGCAAAGACCCGGCCTTTACACCTCTTAATCCTCTCTGCTTCTCCTGTATGAAACAAAACCATGACTTTCCAATAAAATTTGTATTTTGATCCCAATTAAAATTTAGTTATCACACTTATACAGATCAATTTACAAGTAGACAACAAAAACTGCCATATTTATTAAAATCGTTGTCAAATTTCTTTCATGAATTGGACAACGAAAATAATGATAACAATTTTACGAAAGAAAAGCTAGTTGAGGCTTTCTAACTATTCATTTTTAATATACGTTGGCATATTTTCAGGAAACAATGTGCAACAACCTTGTCAGTCAGGACCTGCAACACCACCACCAGAGTGAACCACACAGAAGAACTGTCCTTTCCGGATGGCTATATCAATTCAGCTATCGGACTGGACGATATTCTTCCCCAACCCACCAGAAAATTGTAGTCCATTGAGTTCAGCAATAAATTATTTATTTTATTTGTTTGTTCGGAGAGAGAATTTATTTATTGGGCGCTGTTACACCCAGATCTGTTTCCAGCCCCAATTCCAGCCCTATATGCGTCGATAGAAAATTAACGATGCATATGCTTATGTTAACAGGGTATATGCTTTGAAAGAATTTTTTTATATTTTCTATAAATGCATCATGCAATTCATTGGAATATATGCTTCATTTTTTATAAAAACATGTATCTCATTAAATGAGTTATATTATTTTAAAAAAATTTAAAGCACATGTAGACTCGAATTGAGGCCGGAAATGGGGCTGGACGTAACATTATCCTTATTTATTTGTAACTCTAGATTTAATCCACAGATTTGATAATAAGGTTGTAAGAAAGTTGGGGTACTTTGTTAGGAAGTTAAGATAATTTGTTAGGATGGAGGATATCCAGATAAGTTTTTTGTAACTGTCTTTGTATTATGTTGGCTATTACAACATCCTAACAATTTCTAGAGGCTTCCACATGACATTCGAACCAACTTTGAGGCCAATAAAAGGACTCCAAGAGTTGAAGGGAGGAGCAAATTTGTATTATGGGTGAAGCCTTTTTGGTTCCCATAAGTAGTAGTCTGAGGTTCGTGTTTGGTTAACAAATCTTCTAGTTCGTTATTTGATGTCCCTTGGTTGTTTCTCTATCGTGTGTAGGTCTATCTGCATCATTATGCTATCATTATCCCATTCTCCATCACTAGTATTCTCAGAATACAATAAATTGAAACTAAGATGGCATATTAAAAATTGTGTTTGTTGATGTGCCAGTTCAACAGTGCATGTTTTGGATTGGTTAGATGAGCTGACATTCAAGGACTGATAGAAGAGCAGTAACATTTTTTTTTTTTGAAGAAAATGGTAGACTTCTTACATCAATTTATTAAAAAGAAGGGAATGCCCAATTTCAAACAACATGGAAGTCGATGATTGAATCATCTCACCTTCAGCATGTTCTTGTAATTGTAAACTAAGTAAAAAAACCTCCTCACCACCCCAAACACTGAAACCCTAATAAGTCTTTCAAATGAAGAGAGTGAGAGGGTAAAGGAAACCTTGATCAGACCAGTGGGGGTAACAGATGGAAGTTTGTTAAGGGATTTGAAGATTCAGAGAAAGAGTGAGGGATAAGTGATGGCATATATATAATTAATCACAAATGAGAGTAATATTCCTAAACAAGTTGCATGTTACACATTGTTTAAATATCAAAACTAATTGCATAATGATAGTCTCCAAATAGAGCGTCTTTCTTATAAGAATAAATAAAATATTATGTTTACTTAAATTGCCATGTTCACAATAGAAGAGGTATCTATGGAAACCATCACATCCCAAAACAACTACATACCACTACTCAATGGTGAATTAACCAAACCGTGCCCCCCCCCCCCCCCCCTCTTCCCCCGCCCCTGTGCAACACTCTGCTCCAACACAAAATCATGCCCACTCCCATCGATGAAGCGCACAACCTCCCACATGTTTTCCTCATACAAAGTAGCACTTTTGAAGAGTGTGTGTGGAGAATAATTGGGTATATGCTTAAGGATTGGGTGAAGATGATTCTCCAAGTAGATAATTCTTCCATAATTATGGCTCATTCTTGGTTCGTGAAGGATTAACTTTATGTATTTTTATCGATTTAGAATTTTTTTCCTAATCGATCTTATTTGTTTTGTATGGAGATCTTTCGTATCCTACTGCATTTGATTCACATACCACACATTTGATTTGCCAAGCTTGGAAGTCATCAAGTAGATTTATTGTCAAGTGATTTGTGCTTCTCAAGGGGGATTGCATTCAGCTGCTATCAATCTAACCGCAAGCTTTTAGAGTCTGATTCAGTCGGCATTTGTTGAATCCTCTGCATTAAACGGAGTCCCTTAAGAATGAACATAGTTTCTAAAATGCGTATAAGCTGATCATGGTACCCAGCTGAGAAGGCAAACACCAGATGTCCTTTGGGAGTTCGATTTCATTCCCTCATAACCAGATCTGATGGATGTCTGCTCGCTCTCTCTTTATCTCTTCTCTTCATTATCTCCTCTCCTCTTTCTTTCTTCTTCATTCTTTGCCTCCTTTCATTTTCTTTCTTTTCAACCCTTTAATTTTTTGTCTCCATTTCTTAAAAAACATCTACTCATTTTCTTTCACATTCAGTTATGCTTCACATCTATATGGTAATGCACCTCTGTATCAGGCTACTTGGAGGAGTAATTTATACTTTGCATATCTGCCTGCTTTGTTAAGGAGCTGAGAGTGGCATTTAGCAGGACCCACATTACACATATGGCCTGCCCTCCTCTCTCAATGCATACTTCACGGCGATGAGGTGACAAGCTTTGCTTTTGGATCTGCAGGAGATTGTGATCAGTGAGGAGGTGCATGACGAGGTGGTTTGGAAACCTTAGCCAACAGAGGGACTTTTCGTTAATAGATGCTACACATGGTGGAGAAGGGAGCAGTTAAGGCTTGAGATCATTGCGACCAAATCAAAGGAGGTGTCGGGAATCAAGGTTCCACTCAAACTTGAAACCTTTGTGTGAGTTGATGACAAGGACAAACAGAGCAAAATAGGCATCGAGTGATCCTCTACCATGTGTGTTGTGCAAAGCAGAGGAAGAAGCAACCGAACACTTGGGTTAGCCACAGGGGTGACAATGAAATTCACATTGTTGAGAGGGGATGTGGAATGTGAGGAGGAGGATGGTGAGTCTATCTATTCCTCATTTCCAGGGCTACCTTTTGAGATGTCTACTGTACAGCAGAGAATCAAGTATAATTGAAGTATTGGGCTCTACTTTCTTTGCTGACCTTTTTTTGGTAACTCTTAACTCTCTAAGTATTCATCGAGAGAGCTGCCTATCTGGTTTCCCTCCCTCATATTTTTAGGAAAAGCTGAACGGCACAAAATTCTATACCTGTTGAGTCTCGCTGAATATAAATTTTGACTTCCCGAAAAAAGATGGAATGACTGTTGTTTTAGACAATTAGAGGAAGTGTGTGGGCGGGGATGCAATGGATTGTAATAGGAGATAAGATTGAGGGACATTAGGGATGAGAAGAAGCAGAGTGTGAGAAAGAGGAGAGAGAGTAGCCCAAAAGAAACTCCATCTCCAATGCCTTTCTCATATAGAAGTGGCTCAATTTATAGACAAGACATGGCTCATCAAAACTTCTACAAAACAAAAACAAACCACGAGACTCCTATATTAAAAAAACCACTACTATTCATTTCCCCTGCAAGAAAAAAAAAGTCTCTTAGTATCCGTAGATTAAAATAAACAATGACACTCATCATAGCAATGTAGACAATCCATTGTAACACGAAAGGATTTACATCGAGAACATATGGGAAGCAATCAAGATGGAGATTCTTTCATGGGAGATAGCCTTCATTGGAAGAAATACCTAGTGTCCTCCTAGCCCAGATGGGGATCTCAGGGAAGGGCAGGATATTCATTGTTCCTTATTGATGGGTAGTTTTCTCCCTGTGGCTTTATTTTTACTTTTTTCTGTTTTGTTTATTTTGTTTTGTTCGGAGACCCTCATTTCCGTTTTGTTCAAGGGTTATTATTTTTATATGTGAAGCTCCTACCTTTCCGTAAAAAAAAAGGAAAATAAGAAAATTAAAATTACAATCCAATTGTTTTTTGAATCACTAACATCCTAAAAGAGTTCTCAACGAAACTGCATAATAAAGAGCTGTGACTAAAGAAAGGAAGATCATACTTGGAAGATTTGGTTTAAGGTCAACTGTCAACTGAACTGCAACCAGACGGTTATTCTGATCTCTTGTACCAAGTATGGCTCTTGAGTCCCCAACATTTCCTATTACAAGGTCCTGTCCCTGTACAAACAAAACATCAGGTAGGAGTGAGTCCAGATCATTCTAAACAAACACTAACAAGGAAAAAAAGGATGTGTTTACATAATTTATCGTTTGCGGAATACATATAGATCAGATCATTTGATGTGGTTCTAGTGCAGTTAGCGACAAAAAAAAAATTAGCTCTTCACATAGTGTACCTGCTTGACCAAGGTGACTGCTGTTGTCCCACTACAGAAGCAGTTGATGTTGGGATGAACCTTTAATTCTTTGTCCATGGTTTTAAAAGCTTTCAAAAATGATTCTTTCAGCACCTGACGAATCTCAGGATGCTTCCCGTTATCTTCAAGATCCAAACCCCCAGTCTCTTCATCTAAGCATACAGATGCAGTTTCTTCTATGTAAATACTTCCTTGTTCAGTTGTACTGTTCTCTCTCAACCCAGCAGCAGTATCTACTTCCCAAAGAGCACTCAACTTAAGAGGCAAAGAGTCCCTCACTTTCCTTGCAACCATATGGCCAAATGGACCATGGCCATCAAAAACCCCACAGAATACACTGTCTGTTCTTGAACCAAAGTTCTGGAAACAGTAAAGTGAAAAAATTGATTAGATAATTTCATGGAAGAAAAGCTCATACGCATATTGAAAACCAAATGTGAATGATTCCTGTTGTATATCAAACTAAAGAAGAGGATGGAAGGGGGGGTGTGGAATCAACTAAACATACAGCAAATTATAAGTATATAGTAATAATTCATAGATCCCATGGTGAGATGTTCTTTTACATAGCAGAGTTCTACAATTACCAGATATAATATAGTACAAAGAGCACAGAGAAGTTTCTCTAATCCTGAGCATTTCTTGTTAACTAATACTACCAAGCCTTCTTCTTTTTTGGCTCCCCTTCTTCCCGGTTTCATTCTGGGTTGTTTTGGTTTTCCATTTCTCTATTTCCTCTCATCCCCAATTCGGGCATTGTCTATTTGGTTTATTAATGAAATAGATATGCCTACAATTAATATAAAAAAAAACTAATACTACCAAGAAACTAAAACACAGATTCAAGCAACTGAGATATTATCCCTGCCATATAGTATAAAAAATAATGTACTCGTAAATAAATGCTGTGCAATTCTACCCTTTAGCTTTTCCAGATGTCATGTCCTCCATCTGCCAAAAATGATATTGGACAACATAAAATATCCCGCAAACATATAAAATATCATGGGAATGGGCCTAAGATCAGGTGGTGATGAGTGATGGCTTTGATTTTAGTCATTTGACAATATTGAGGTTAGGATTTAGAAAGAGAGACCCACATCTGCAGATTGTCAACAAAGTGAAAGGGATATAGGGCATACTATAGAAAATTAACCATTAAAATTGTACTTATTTTAAAAATTACATGTATTTGAGTCAAGAAGATTTAATTAGAGCTGTTCCCATTATACCACTTCCATGAGAAAAGGAGAAAAAAAAGAAGACAAACTAACAGACAGCTTCTCAGCTCTAAGTTTTGTATTTACCTTTCACTATTTCATTGTTTTCTCACATGCCAAATTGCAAATCATTTCTTCTATTCAAATGTTTCATTTGCATAAGTATCTCGTCTATGCACAGTCTTGCATCTGAATCCAATGAATGACCTTTGAGGATGATCCTGTCTCCAACAATTTCCTCTTAATGATAGTCACCTATCAGCTGGCCAATAAACATTTTTGCTGGAAGAGTAGTGTACACTGAGAAAACTCGGACTGCTGCAATCTGCTTTCTCAGAGATTGGGGCAGACATGTCCTCAAAACTGGGAATCTGTATTGAAAGGAAGAACTCTTTTGGGTGGAGTGAGCTGTTTATTGGGGTTCTGATTTTGTTAGGAGCATTTGCGGGCTCTTGGTATGAGAAATATTTTATATTTCTAACTGTGTTCTTAAAGCTTTACATTGTACTGTTTCAGTTTTTCCAGTTTAATAAAATTTGTTAACCTTTGTTCGGGGGCATCTTTTATTAATAAGATTGCTCCTATCTTTCTTCAAAACAAAATTTATTTATTTTTTTGTTAACCACCACCTTCAAACAAAAAAAGGCGCACTATTCTCACTTTTGCCTCCACCAAGCACAATGAGCCAATGTGCAAGAGAATAAAAGCATTTCAGGATTCAAACAATTCCTGAAAAATTATTGAACTCTTTTATCACCATGGTAGTACAACTTTTTTAATTTGCAGGTCCATTTGTGACAAATGTTGAACTGCTGTTTGTTGAAAAGGCTCACTAATAATAACAAAGTAGAAAAAGTAATTAAGAACGGACATAGTAAATCTAAACTGGAAATGAAAGAACTTTTGAAAGAAAACTTGTCACATTGAAAAAACTTGGGAGGTGATTAGGCTGCCTAAAGGCTTCGGGTGTTAGTATTCTTGGGGCTGAGACTGTATTCAAAGGAATATGAGATTCATAATTGAGTAGTTCCTTCTTTAGTCAATGGGGGTTTTAGGGTAATAAAGATGTGCCTACTTGGGCAGACATCTTTTTACCCTATTTTCATTTTTCCGGATGTTTATTTATTAATATAATATGGTGGAGAAGTGGACAACCTACCTTTCAAAAATATAAAATAAATAAACTATAACTTGATGATCAGCTTGTAATATTGCAATATTCATTGATATTAATTTCCTGACCCAAAAGCTAATTACCGTTCCAGATATTTGCTTATACAATTGTTTCATCCCCTCCAAATATCAGCAGCAGGAAGGATTTCCATAATGATCAGCCAGTTTCCTAATGGACTTTCTCTCCTGAATTATTCTAAATTTATATTAAGCAACCAATCTATAAAGTTTGTAGGACTATTTTATAAATAAAAGGGGCAGGATCAACACATTTTATTCAAATTTAATCCAGTTTCTCCAAACATACTTGTGTAGGTGCATAAATCTTCACCCGAGACAGATATCGTCATATGGACAATGTAAAAGAGTTGAACCAGCAAGATGGGTAGTAGAAGGCTAGAAGTTTGAACCCATATATGGGAGAGAGCCAGAAAAGCTCAAGAACAAAACCACACACCAGTGTAAATGAATCTCTAATAGATCGGGATTATCCTTATCAACATAAATCCAGTCATATAAACAAAAATGAAGCAGTACTTACAAAAAAAACATAAATGCAATCAAATAAATCAGATCCACGAATCAACAAAGAAGCTCTTAGATTTTGGAAAGGAAAAGTTCATAACAGAAAGTATAGATCCCTTAGATTTCAGAAAGAAAAGTTCACAAGAAAAAATGAAAACTATTATAAATGAACTGATTCAAATATATCCCTGCCAAAATTCAGTAGAAATCTCTGTTGAGATGCTCCTCACGTGAGTTTCATTTATTTATTTTTTGGAATTTTCCCCTCCAGGCTTCCACCACCATCACAAAATGATGCACCTGTTCATTTCATAAGTTGGAGCTCTACCCATTCAATAGTAATGTTTTAGTATCTATTTTAACCCAGCCACCAATATTCAGCTACATGCAAATCCAGCGTTACAATATCATTCAAGACTTTCAACTAAGCCATCGACAATCACTAAAACTGCTAAACGTCAACTCTTTTACTGAACCGCATTGTTTAGGAAATATGGTTCATTTGGATGTTTTCTAAAATGCAGTAGTTAGAACTTTATTGTATAATTGATAAATCAACTCATATTAAAAAATCAATTAATCATAACTAAAATTATATGAATCTTCTATCCTTTCCTATATAGACGAGTGTTGAGTTTGCTTATCATCTAGCGAGGTCAATGATGCAGATCGAATTATGAGGGTTATTTTGATTATTTTTATTTTATATTAACTAGACAATTAATTAGTTTATTTATTTTTTGTAACTGTACATTTGATCTAGGGATTGGATAATAACTTTTGTTAGATTTGTAAGTATTATATTAAGTAGAATTATTAGGTTGTTAGAATTACACTGATTGTTGGTAGTTAAGTTGATGGGTTGATATTTGACTCTTGAGAATAGTGTGACTGAGTCCTGAAATCAACATGACAATATGACATGAATAACCATCATGTACCATTGATCTTCTGATGGTTGAGAATATCCTGTTTGTCACCATTAGTGTGTAGTTTTTTTTTTTTTTTGAATAAGGATAGGAACTTTTATTGATTAAAAGCCCCTGAAAAAAGGAGACAAGGGATCTCCAAAAGAAAATACAAAAGTACACGATTTGAGGAAAAGCCCAAATCGTATAAAGAAAAGGATAATTAAATCACTAGTGTGTAGTTATGACGTAGATTGCCATCATGGACCTTCAATCCTCCAATGTCAATGAGCATCTTGGTCATTGATTTAGATCTTACTCAATCTAAACACACTTTGTATAGATTGATGTCTATACATAAAACCCCTTCATGAGAAGAAGGGAGTCAAGTTATTTATTATTTTATTGAATTGTTGATCAAGATTTCTAGCTTTCACAGCTTGTATCTCTGGTTTTTATTGAAGTAGTTAGATCTTATCTCCTTTTCCTCTATCTATATTTGAACTCTCTCTATCATCCTGGTTCCCCAGTTTATGGCAACATACATTATCTGATATCAGAGCTTGGGTTTCTATTTGTGCTGTCTAGACGAGATCAAGCCATGATCCCTACCATGATGAGCTGACAAGAGCCAGTTGTATATATATATATTTATCTAATTCTCAACCTAGGGTCACTTTTTTTGTTTTGGGTGTTTTTTGTTTTTTGCGAGGATGGATGCATCCTATGTAGCCCTCTCCACTACTGAGGAAACATTTCATCGGGCCTTGCTCTGCTTTTTGTATGCTTTGGTTTTCATTTAGTTATGGGGTTGTCTTTCTTATATTATCAATATAAGGGCGTAGGCCGACCAATTCCATCAGAGAGAGAGAGAGGAGAGAGAGGAGAGGAACATCTTATTAAAAAAGAGAAAAATGTAGCGTTGCAGTAATGCGGATGCAAACCAAGGTGGGGAATCAAGGATTTAAGAGTTGGTGAAGCAGATGGAAACCTCATTATTGTGGTAGACAACATTAACCAAATACCTAGTATTGGATAAGAACACCTTGATAATGTTTGAAGGCAGATACAACATCATCAATACTCTTCGAGCCCCAAGCCTCAGACATGAGCCAGCAACCTTGATGTGAAGCCCCACGAGATGACGCATAGAGATGCTTTTTTGCTGGTCCAACCCCTCATCCCCAACAAGAACAAATGGCAAAAGCTCTACCCTATCATGTTGGTTGTCTCACGTGGATGAACATCTCACAATAGAATCTCCTTGATTCAACTCATCAACAATCAAATTCACTCATCTTGTAAGTGCAAACAATCTTATTTCGATATCTTCTCACATTGGATCAATTTTCTCGCCCCATACATCACGCAATATTCATTGATCCTGATGGAAAAAAGCGAATCGCACACCTAGCGTACTATCCACAGAGATAAGGTGTTCAGTTCGACTTGAATCTACCATGTGGAATATCGACATGAAATCAACATCAACACAAAAATTCATCCATTCTGGGGAGTACATTGAGATTTGGAGCCATGGCGACCCTGCATTTGACGCACATCAAACAATAACCTATTCGAGGGGAGTCATGGAGAGGAGATAATTGATACGCTCTAAGAAGACACATACCATGGCAACAAACTATATAAGGATAATCATAAAGGCGAGGAGATTGACGCCCAGGAAGATGATGATGCAAACCATAAGAATAGTCATGAAGACAAAGGGCTAAAAAAAACATCAATTCTCCTCGATTTGATGGAAACCCTTTCTTCAATGTCACAAACAAGGATGTTAAGGATTCTTTCTTCGGTAATTCATATGTCACAAACAACAATGACAACATGTTGTTCATCGACTTGGGCCCAGACAAGTCCATCTACCCGCTTTATTCATGATCAAGGCAAGGCCTTCCCAGAGTATCAAGAAAGACGGCAAGGCCTCTTTTTTTTTTAATGTAAACAATAGGCAAATGCTTTTGCATTTGATAGAAAGAGTAGTGCCCAATACAAGAAAAGGAAAGAAATTGGATAGACCTTGTAGAAAAGGATTCTCCAGAAGTTTATCCAAGATGCCAAAAACTATGCATGGAGTACAATCTTAGACCCAATTGGCGCCACCGATGACACTCCCACACAATGCCTTCCCCATGCCCACTCAAGGCCTTTTGATAATCAGAATTCACCCCACCTTGTACCATGGCATCCCCACCTCATGATTTATGGCTTGAGAATGCCAAGGACTTGAGTGTGAAGACGGGATCTCCTAAACTCAAGAAAAGAATGATGCATGTTGAATCATGAGGGTTGTTTTGATTTCTTCATTTTATTTTTCTATCTAGATAATTGTTGAGATAATTAGTTAATCTATATACCCTTTATAATTATAGATTTTATCTACGGATTAGATAATAAATTTTTGGTTAGGATTTATTTTAGTAATAGATAAGGAAAAATAATTAGGTTGTTAGGATAACATTGGGTTGTCAGACTAGTTAAGTTGTTACAATGATATTGATTTATTCATAATAATTTGATAGTCTCGAAGTCAACACAATGCGGATGATCATCATGTATCATTGATCTTCTGATGGCTAAGAATATCCTGTTCGTAGCCATCAATGCAAGTAGTTATGATGTGAATTCTCATCATGAGTTGATCCTTTGATGCTTGAGAACATTTGGCTATCTATTTAAATCTTACCCCATCTCAGATACGATCGCTTTGTTGAGAGGAGAGGAAATTGTATTTTATTTTATTGAGTTGTTTGCTGAGGATTTCTAGGTCCTTTATTTTGTATTTGTAATTGTTGTTGTAGCAGTGAGACTCTCTCTCTCTATCCCTCCCTCCCTCTCTCTCAGTAAAAATTCTTTGAAATCTTCTTTTTTTCTTTTCTTTTAATAAATTCATATGCTTCCCTTTTCTATTGGGTTTAAGAAAAGAAAAATCGAGCATCCTACAACATAAAGGAAACCTTAGTTTCTTCCGAAACCCAAATCTACAACACATTTTCTCTACAATAAAATAAAATCACTAGAAGATCTAACCGGTATGTCTAAACAGGCCCCAGCCCTCAAAGCCTGCACAACCATTCTATGAACCACATCAAACAAAGAAGCGAATCAATACCACAAACCCAAACAACCACATGCATCAAAATTAATCATACATACTAAAAAGAAAATCCAGTCAGGCATGTAGCATCAATAAAAAAAATTAAGCAAAAATAAAAAGAGAAACAGCAAACCTCCCAAACGATCATAGCATCCTGATTGGTCCCCTTCTTCCCCTGCTGGGTAAACAACGAGGCGACCTCTGTCGCGCCATTAAGGTAACTCCTCCCCGGTGCCTTGCGCATCTGCTCCTTCGAATCGAACACCATCGACCCCCTCATCGACCCCTGCCTCCTCCTCCCCCGCCTCCTCCCCCCCGAGGCGGACGGAGAGCAAGGTTGGTGGGACGGGGAATAAGATCCCCCCTTCCCATCAATCGTTGTCGACGACGACGACGACAAAGAGGCAGATAAACAGGACCCCATCCCCAGGGCCCTGATTATGTTCAGTATGCACTCCAGGCCAGCCACGCAGTGTATCCCCCTGTTCTCCGTCGCCGGATCCGTCGCAAGCCCCTTCTTCTTAGCCAGGTGAAGGATCAGAATTCTCATCCACACTTTGAATAGCCAGTTGTGCTTCTCTCTCTCTCCCTCTCTCTCTTCTTACAAGATCAAGAATATATTTTAAGAATCAATCGTAGAACCAATAAAATGATTTGGTTCAAAGAAAGGGGAAGAATAAAATTCCAAACTTAATTCACAAGCTCTCTATCTCTCTCTCTCTCTCTCCCTTTCTCCACCTCTGATCTGAGAGGGTGGGATACCAAGAAAGGGATTGGATATATATCTACATGTTTAATATTATACATGATGATGATATTCTGAAAAGAAAGCAAAGAATCTTCATTTAGCTATAACTTTTTTAAAAAAAAAGTTTTTTTTTTATTCAAATAAGGAGAAATACTTGTCGTGATCGGACACTCTCTTTTTCCGCCAATTACATGGCGACCGATTCTCCGATTCCCTTTTTTTACCTGTTCTTTTGCAGTCCTCGGTCACTCGTTTGATATCTGCGGGGGAGTTTAACGAAAAACGTCACCTTTCGCTGTCGAAGCTTTGACCTTTTTCGTAACCCCGACCGTCCAATGTAAACCCAAAAAAGCATTTCATAGACGTTTCAGGAAACTATGATTGGGTGTATTTTTAAACGGTTCGTTTCCGCGGGTGATTTTAACAGCTGTGTTTTGGTTCTTATCCATCCATGACAAAAACAGAGACTATTATTCATTTGTACCAGGAATACTGGATAATGTCTCATTATCCTGTAATTAAGACATACCATTGTGTTTTATGGTTTGCGTCCTTTACGCTTGATACTTATAATTTTATCATTACATGAGATTTCCATGTTGAAAATGAGAGAGAGAGAGAGAGAGAGAGGAACAAGGGGAATATCATAAAGGAAAATGTTACATCAAATTTTGTAATCACCCAATTTTTAGTCTTATCATTGTTGTTTGAAGTCATGTGTTTTTATCAGAAATTTTTCTTTAATATATAAATGCACGTGACAACTAAATAAATTCATATGAATTGAAAGTTAAAAAATATTGAACTATTTTGAATATTAGGTGTATTAAAAAATAACTATTTTGGATTGGTTGGACAATGGATTAACGATTCACTATTTATGGAATACATAAAAGAATTTTTATTATTTTATCAATATTGTTAACACTTAATGAAAAATGATATAATTAGAAGAACAAAAATCTACCTTTACAATAATAATGAGTATTATTTTATGGGAAAATGACCAAAAAAAAATTTGAAAGTTAGAAATACCCAAATCGGTTACTTTTTAAAATTATACCTAAAAAAGTCTTATTTCACAATTTTGGAAACACAAAAGACCAATTTACCTTTATGCAATTAGATCTTTAATATATTTCATACCTCATTAACTTTGTTAAAATATTTTACCCTCTTAATTTTGTTAATGTATTTCACACATTTTCATATAGATCAACCTTTTTTATTCTAATTTTTTTATGGTTAGGTGTATTTTTTGAAATATGTATCAATATAATTTGAATTTTTTATGATGAACTCCAATAAACGTTGATGCTTCTTTTAAAAAAATAGATTTGTATCAATAATGTCATAAAAATATGTGAATAGCAAAATAATGTGAATAAAGATTTAGAATATTAAAATATTATCTGTTGCATTGAGGCACAACACAAATTTAGATTACATATTATGATTATAGTATACACAATAAAAAATAATAAATAGCATCATGTAAGATATACATAAGAAACACACAATATGATATATAATAACAAAACATCTAAGAGAATTGATTTTGGTCATGTATAGAGATATTGTTGTTTTGTAGGAAAATTAGGTTTTTAGTGTTGAATAACCTAAGAGGATTAGAGAGATGTTAAGGATTTAATTACATAAAGGTAAATTAGTATTTTGTATTTCTAAAATGGTGAAATGAGACTTTTTTAGGTATAATTTTAAAAAGCGGCTGATATAGGTATTTCTAACTTTGAAGAGATTTTTTTAGTCATTTTCCCTTATTTTATTTCATAATGATATTTTATAGAATAGACCTAAAAAAATTATTAAAAATCCAAAATATTTAAATCAACAATTTCTAAAAAATTTACTTAAGAAGTTTTTTTAACCAATATGCCACCTCAAATGACTTAGCTGTATATCTGACATAAAATTGTTACTCACCCGATACATGTTAAAAGATTGCAATTTTGTCATAAAAATTAAAAATCCCTAACTTTCATCAACAACTAACAATCTTGTGGCATCGTCATTGTTTAATCACCTCAAATATTCATCATAGAAGACTGCAACAACTGACCCAACAAATCTTTTTTAGGCTCTTGATTGAAGTATTTTCTCCTATCCGCACATACTCATCCATAGAGTATGCCGCTACCCTGTAGGCGAGCATCTTCATAGCCGCGATGATCCTCTATAGGGAAGAGAGACCCATTATGTTGGCACAGTTTCTCTTCTGAAGAAAATATGGATCAAATTGTTCTATCGCAATTTGAATTCGAATAAATAACTCACGACTCATCTAAAATCTCCGATGATGTAAATGTGTCGGATAAACGGGATCTTGTGCAAAATAATCGTTGACTAGTTTGTTGTGTCCTTGAAGTTAATTACGCATAGCTATTGCATGACCTTGAATGAAACCTCCCCTTAATCTTGATTGCCTTCGATTACCAAATCGTACCGAATCAATGCAACTATTGCTAAACTCAACTTCATCATCAGTCGAGTAGTCAAGAATCATGTTGAAAACTTGATTTGCCATCCTTTTAAGAAAAAAAAGTTTCAAAGTACGAGGAATGGAAGAGAATCTTAAAATGAGCAAGTGTCTTTGATTTATAAATTAATTATGTTTTGTTGGGATATAAACTCAATTATTAGATATTTCATCATTGGTAAAAATTTGAGATCCTCGAAGTATGAACCCAAGAATCAGAAATTCGACCGTTGGTGAAATTTGAGCCTAATAGTAAAAAAATCGATCATTTGTGAAACACCAAGTCATCTTGAAATGTGAGCCTAATGTTTTTTTTTAAAATTTTAATTTACTTTTAATTATTTTTATTCATTATTAAAATATTATCTAAAAATGATCTTTATTCTAAGTCAATATTTGATAAATTATAGAAGTGCTTTTATTCATTTGATAATTGGACATTTTATAATTTATAAATATGACTTGAGGTATTTAATAAATTTGAATGATGATAGGGTGAGAGGGAGGAGGTTTTAAGAGTGACAAAAAAAGAATGACTTCCAATATGTCATAGAAAGCTAATCCCCCCCCCCCCCCACCCACTCTAATTTTTTTAAAAAAAAATTAGGGTAATATGATTTATTGAAAAAAGTTGATGATTGTTAATGGGTTAAAAGTTAAAATATGTTAACAGATAGTTATAACTGTGGATTAGATTGTTTAACATTAATAGTTTTATTTTTTGGTTGGTTAAATTGTTGAACATTACCATTTATGAGAGTAGTGCATATACATCATTTTTAGCTTCTCACTCTCATTTAGTCATGCATAAAATATATGCAGGAATATAAAACAAAAATAGATGTTTTTTGCTTGGTTGATATTTTAATTTATTTGGATAATATTAAAATATTTATTTGTGCAATAAGGGTTTATTCTCACTTTTCTATCTCGTTCTAATTGGAAATGGAAACTTATAAATTATTCTTTTAGTTTTATAGACCGTTGTAAAGAAACACTAATTAATTTGTAATTCTACACCTTTGGTTTCTTTTTTGTTTACTAAAATGAAATTTACTTTAGAAAAATTTATCATTTAATTATGATTTAATGATATTATTTAAAGATTGCCCAACTAAAATAAATTTCTTACCCATGATTATAAATAGTATTTATGTTTTTATTAATTAATAAATTATCTTTTAATAAATTTATTGTATTCTATAAAATTTAGAGAATAGACGTATACCGGATGATGGACTGTGAAAAATTAGAATATGTAGCACATAGATGATGAATTGCCATAATTTGAATATGTAGCACATGGATCAATTTAAATTTTATCAAATTGCGATATAAATGATTATGTTCATTCATCATCTATCAACTGCATAAAATATAATAAACATAAAGAATAATAAATTAATGAATTCCCTAACATTTTTTGTGATTAGTGACTCAATTACTTATTTTAATGAATCATGGTAAGTACTAAGTAGTCTACCTTTTTTTCTTAAGAAATAATAACAATTATACATGTCATTATTTATATAATGATCAAAGTTGTTGTAGTTATTTCAATAGAAGAGATGAGAAGTATCTTAACATGGATAAGAATTAAGATAAAGATAATTAGGGCAATTTATGTGACATAATGATGAAATAAGAATTTTTTTATAAAGTTTTTTAAATAATTGATTTAGATATTTTGGTTGGATATTTTTACTAGAAAATCATGATTACTTATTTTAACCACATCACATATCTTTTATATCCAAGCACTTTTTCTTTTCTTTTTTTCTTTTTATATCAAACGGATCTCATGGCTGACTTTACGGTCAAATTGTGGCTGACCTTACAGCCAAATTAAGAATGCCACCTCTGTCTGTTTGTCCCAGTCCCACAAAAAATCCTTTGGAATAATCGACAACAAAGAGATAAGTAAATCATCGCTAAGAGCACTTATTTTCTTACCAAATGAGACTTTTAAAAACATGTTTGGGTATAGATGATAAATTAAAAAAAATTGTTGGTTGTGCTTTTAGTCATTCTTGTTAGGAAATATAATAACGAAATTTTTGTTGTTTAGTTAATTATGGATGAATTATGGATAAAAGACGATGTGTATGATGTAGATAATAATTTATAAAAAGTTAAAAATAATTTGATATGAGCATTTTATTTATAAGAGATGATAACTTGGGGGCCCTCTTATATCAATAAAATAGATTGAATAGAATAACACAATTTAGATGAAACACAGATTGTCGTTTATCTCATTTATTCTGGCGTAGCTATACCCACTTGTTTCTTTCATTCAACCAGGTTCTTGTGCTTGTTCACCCCTCTTCCATCTTTATTCTTTTACCTAAACAACGACTCAAATTTGTTCTTGTAATTCGGTTTTTTTGCTATTGGATTAATTATTGTATATATCCATAAAAATGAAACAAATTAAAGGATATGGTTTACAGGATTATAATAGTAGACAAATGAAATATGAAATAAATAAATAAAAGAGCGTGAAACGCGAGGACATTAGGCATTTAAAACGTGCAATATCTCGTGCGGGACAGAGTACTTGGCCCACTGGTTGCTTGGTCCTCAACCGTCCAAATATGTTTGAAGATTGTGTTTCTCATTTTTATTTTATTTGTTTGTAACAAAAATATGTATTTCATATTTATTTGCTATTTTACTGTCATGGTTGATGTCCTCACATGATTTTGAGACCCCCTTCCAATCATTGTCTATATTTTCATAGGAGGCTATTATCTTTTAGGGAAAATTTGATATAACTCCTTGTAATCTTTGCTAAATCGATTTTACTTTCTGTAAAATCTTTGAATCACCGTAGGAGATATTATGTTGTAATTAATAATTTTAGTCTCCAAATTAAAAGTCCGTCAAAAAAGAAAGATTAATATTCTAGGAATAGTCCGTCCAACTAACAGAATCTTTGAACATTATATTGGAATAAGTTTATGAGAAAGTGTAAAAATCAAAATAAGTCATTTCTATAACCAAAATATCTTTGGGACTCTGAAATTTTGAGGCTTGTGAGAGAGGCAATAAATGAAAGGCTTTTTTTTTAACTTTGCGGTAGGCATCTATCTACCTTTTATTAAAAGAAAAGGTGCCCAAATAGGAAAATTACATAACGGACTATGATAAAAAAAACCCCCGATACTATGTCTCAAAACAGAGACAAAAGCCATCGAGAACCCTACAAATACAGTTTGATATTCCTCGATGAAAAACCGATCACCCCCACATACGACATTTGAGACGCTCCTGCACAATAAAAGCCCCAATCCAGGATGAACCTAACGGCTATTTCCCATATCCTCTCCGCGTTTGGGATACCTCCTTGAAAGATCAAGTTATTGCAAATGAGCCATATGGACCAAAAGACCGCCGGTATAAAAGATTGAGAAATCTTCGCTCAATTACTGCGGTCCCCAGGAGCCTTCAGACGCTTACCCGCCCGCCACAAGTCCTCCAACGATGACCAAGAGCCTGATAAACCAGTGGCCGTCCTTGCCCACTCCCATGCTGTCCTCACCATAGGACACAGTAGCATAAGATGATCCACTGTCTCCTCTAACTCCCCACACATCGGGCATAACCGATTAGCATTTGGAGCCCAATGGGCTCTATATACCTTTGTAAGGATGCGCCACAAGTACACCGACCAAGTAAAAGCTTTCACTTTCAGAGGAGTTTTACAATCCCAAATTTGCTTGAATGATATACACTCGCACGTTAATAACCTAACATAACAATTATGAAATAATAAAGGGATTTTTAGTTTTAAGTCCCCGTAAACTATAGGATTTAGCTATCGATCCCTCACTTCTTCATATTTAGGCTTTAGTCCCTACATTTAAATGATATGTTCCTTTTTAGTCCCTGAGAGGGACCTATTCCTGAATTATCATTTAAAGTAGGGACTAAAACCTAAATATGAAGAAGTGAGGGATCGATAGCTAAATCCTATAGTTTACGGGGACTTAAAACTAAAAATTCCAATAATAAATCAGAAACAATTCAATTATGACTCAAACCCCTGATAACCAACTTATAACAACACTAAACCCAATAATCTCAAAAGCCCAAATCTAATAGACCTACAATCCGCAACTCATCTCAAATGCCTAACGAAAATCCCCAACTCCAAATAAATATTAAAATTTTCATATACCTACAATGATCCGATAATCAATATCCATTTATTCTATAAAACTCATATAATTGATAAATCCTCGAATAAATATTTAGACAAATCCAATAAGGCTCAACTATAATTCCAATGATCGAAATCATTAACTCCAATCAATTTATATCCCAATAATAGTAATATCCAATTAATATTCATTGATCCCACTAAACCAAATTATCGATTTAAGATCCAATTTAAGTTGTCAAGATTAGTAAAATCATCAAAACCCATAAATCTCTAAAATTCATCAAACTTCATCAAGCTAAATATTTGAATTCCAATAAACTGCACAAAAATCTTTCAAAAACCATAACTTCCTACCCGTAACTCCGAATTGGATGATTCATGATTCGTTGGAAAGATCCTTTTAAAACCTATTTTTGTTTGTGAAATACAATTCTCCCAGAAACGACTCTACCATCATCCAAAATACGATTTAACGTCCATACATATAATCAACCCGAAAATAACATTTAATTCCCCAAAACCAATAATTCTAGTTTGATCCTAAGAATTCATTCGAGATCCATTGAAATATAATCAAATAATCAACCAATTAAAATCAATCAAACCATAACCCTAATCCATCAAAATTCTTCCCCAAACAATAAATTGACACAATCATCTCCTAACCAAAATAAATTGAAACCCTAAACAACAAAATCAATAGAAGCATGATTTCTCACCTTAGATCCGGTTACACCACCCACCATCTCCATCTAGGCTTAGGTCATCACCACCCTTCACACCTTCTGAAATTTGGATGAAAACCTTAACTCAAACATGTTATTTAAAGGGGTTTACCGAAATTACAAAACGACCCCTGAAGTGTTCCAGGTTTACAATGGGATCCCTATCCGATTTATAAATAGATCCCTATCTGATTTACAAATAGATCCCTGAAGGCCTAACCGGAGATCGATCTTCAAAAAGATATGCGCTCCCTGGAGCTGGTCAAACAGATCATCAATCCGCAGTAAGGGGTACTTGTTCTTCACGGTCCGCTTGTTCAAATGTCTATAATCAATACAAAGATGCAGCGAACTGTCATTCTTCCGAACGAACAGAACAGGGGCTCCCCACGGAGAGACACTCGGACGTGTGAACCCCTTCTCGAGCAACTCCTCTAGCTGCTCCTTAAGCATCTTCAACTCTGCTGGGGTCATCCGGTACAGAGCCCTTGAAATCGGCTCTGTCCCCGAAATTAGATTAATCTCAAACTCGATCGTGCGATCCGGCGGTAGACCAGAAGATCATCGAAAAAAACTTCCGATATTCTGCCACGACCGGAGTCTGACTGATATCTGTCCGCAGTGGTGCATCCTCCTCAGCGATGTACGCCAGAAAACCCTCGCATCCTCCCTGAAGGAGTCTCCACGCCTGGATAGACGATACGAATCCCAAAGGAGCTATGTCCCGATCGCCCATGAACTAGAAGGGCCTCCGACCAGGGATGCGGAAGGACACCGACTTTGCAAAACAGTCGATATTGGCGTGGTTAGCTAAGAGCCAACCATCTCCAGGATGGCGTCGAAGTCCGTCATGGTGAGCTCGACTAACTCCACTGGAAACTCATGCTTCACGATCACCACGATACACCCCCGATATACAGAACGGAGGAGAATACAGTCTCCGACCGGTAATGATATCTCCAGCACCGCATCAAGAGGGGCCAACACCACACCCATCCGTCTCGCAAAAATGGGAGACACGAACGAGTGCGTGGCCCCGGAATAAATAGCACATAAGCAGGAAGCTGAAAGATCAGAACAATACCTCGGACGACGCTACCCGATGCTTGCGCCTCATCAGCCGTAAGTGGTACAACATGGCCATGAATAAGCTGTGGCTGAGGAGCAGGGGCACGCCTCGCAGGCTGCGCTGGCTGCCTCCTCTGCTCCATATGGCCACCCTGTGGCTGCTGCTGTTGCGGTTGCTGTTGAGGCACAGGTGGTCGGCCAACATCTGGGCAAGCATGGGCCAGATGCCCGACTCGCTGGTAATGAAAACATCGTCGCATCTCCGGTCCTCTAGCGTGGATCAGAATGGCAGCAATGGGTGCAGGACCACGAACTGGCACCACCCCAACTGGTGTAGCGGCAGTCGCTGGTCGATCAAAGTGGGGCCGCTTGCTCATGCGACGTCACTGGTCCTGGCTCCTGGGGGCCCTCTGGTCCGCCGAAGGGGTTGGAACCACTAAGGGAACCCCAAGGTCTCGCTCGACCGTCCTCGCATGTGACACCAGGTCAGTGTACAGAATACATAATCAACTATCCTATGAGAGCCAATATACAACAAAAGACATCAACATACAAGTACTGAGCACAAGCACGAGTAGCAATACATACAAGGAAAAGGGGGATGCTGATGGCCTCTCACACTCGCAAGACCCAAAACACGAACGAGCTCGGCTAAGGTACTGTGCCTATGGAAGCTCCTTCTTCAGATCCGGCTCAGCGACAACTAGAGAAAAACATATGCGAGGGGTGAGCCACACGCTCAGTGAATGGTACGATCCATGCAGCACAACTCATATTAATCATTCAAGCAATCAAGTCATAATAATTGAATCAACAGCTTAAGCTGGTGGGTCGGGTGTCAACCCAAACCTACCACACCATATTAATTATTCCAAGTGATTCAAGTTTCCCACAGATGGAACAGTTACTTAAGTTACTGGGTCGGGTAACAACCCAACCCACTACACCCTCACCCTCACCCTCGGGTGACATAGGACTATTGGGGAAAAGGGGTCAACTGGTCTACACCTATCGTCATCCGGTAGCCCTCTCCCGAGTAGCCTCTACCTGGTAGCCTCCCCTGACTTCTACCTCTACCGTATGGGTGCACCAACCGACGTCATGAATAGCGTCTGGGAGCACCTCGCAGGACAACTACAATCCAGGTAGCTTCGACACGGAGCCAACGAAGGGGAGAGCACTTGACACTCGTGGATGTGATCCTCATGAATCCGTCGTCGATAAGGTTACGAACGTCTTGGGGACGGCCGCCCTGGGGAGTGACAAAAGTTGATATCAGAGCCTGGTCCTGTCAGAGCCAATTGTTGTCTTAGAGATGAGTCCTAGGATTTTTATATGAGTATTCTGATCCTAGTGTCTGTTTCTTAGGCTGCTGATATGCCTCCTCGCAGACGGATACATGGACGCGGTCTCCCTCAGGCATTAGAGGTTTCCGAACCTATTGGTGGCGAGGAGTCTACTGAGGTGTCTTCGGCTGTTGGGCCAGGACTTATGCAGGAGCCTCCTGCTTGGGAGCATGCTTACGCTCGTATAGCAGATCTTTTAGAGACTCAGACTAGGGTACTGGAGGCCCAGACTAGGGCGTTGGCTGAGCAGGCACGAGAGATCCAGGAGCTGCGGGTGGCCTGCGAGGTGGTCCCGCAAGTACCTTTAGTAGCCGAGGGCGCATAACTCAGATGCGGGGAAGACTGATGATTCATAGTGTCAATGCCATGGTATGACCCCATCGGAGGTCATACACTTGCATAATCTTATTAGGCAAGGTTCATGGCTCCATAAATAAAATATATAGAGATATACTATACAACATAGAAATAATTACACAAAGAATTAAATCAGGGAAGTATTCAATTAATGCTATAACAAGAATTTTATGTAGGGAATGGGTGTTTCTCTCACAAAAGGGACTCTCTCTCTCTCTCTCTCTTGGGATTTCAAGTGGGGGAAGGTTGGACAAGTGGGTTTGTGGGTTGTTGATGTTGTGGATTACTTGGTGATTGTTGTATTTGGGCTTGGGACCCCTCTATTTATAGTAAAAGAGAGGCAGGGAAATATCCCGGGGGTAATGGAGTGGGTGGCTTCGATTGGACCTCTCATTAATTCTCTGGTTCTTCTGTCAGAGACCAGGTGAAGGGCGGCTAGTGCTAACTAGCCGTCCGGGATGGGGCGGCTACTTCCTGGTAGCCGCCCCCATCATGACCTGCCAAACGTCCCATCTCTGACAAGCGGTGGCTTGGGTCGGTTACTTGGATTGATCCGGCCAAGAGAGGGCGGCTAAAGGTCATGACCCGCCGCAATGATCAGCATTTATTGCTGCTTTATGTCCCATCCAGGGGACTGGTCCAAAGTCGGCCAGGGGGCGGTTGGGGGGCGGCTAGTGCAAACTAGCCGCCCAGTAAGGGGCGGCTAGTTAGGGCTAGCCACCCCTTTCCAGGGACTTGGATTTTTTAGGGTTTCGGTTTTAGGGTAGGTTTAGGTTTAGGTCCGGGCTAGGGTTTGGTTTAGGGTTAGGGTTTGGGCTAGGGTTTGGGTTTTTGGTTTTGGGTCAAGGCTAGGGTTTGGGTTTCCGGTTTACGGAATCCTTGGTTCTCTATGGGTGTCCACTTGTAGGATATTTCCGTGTGTTACTTGAAGTATTTCTGTCTCTCTGGACGGTCAAAATTGGGGTATCTACACTGTCCAATATAAATGCAACCCATTGAGTACTGTTTTTGCCAATTCCAGTCTCCCAGCCGAGGACAACAAAAGAGATTGCCATGATAGGAGCTTTTTGCGCATCTTTTCAATTAATGGCTGGCAGTGGGAGTGTTTAAGTGCTATATTCAGCATAGGAAGACCAAGATACTTCACAGGTATATGTCCTTCTGGAATGCCAATGGAGTGTAGAAAGCTGATGCGGTTCAGATCCCGCGTATTAATAAAAACCTGGCTTTTGGGGAGGTTGACTTGTAGACCAGAATCCATGGCAAAGTCATGGATTAAAGCCTTCAGATTTGCAGCTGTGGCTGGTGTGGAGTCTGTGAATAAAAGGAGATCATCTGCAAAGGCTAGATGACTGATTGGAGTGTTTCCTTTGAGGTACGAGCCAATCCGTCTTGTTCGAATAGCTTCATTGAGTCTCTGTGTAAATCCTTCAAGAGCAAGGATAAACAGTAAAGGAGATAGTGGGTCTCCTTGCCTGAGCCCACAATTAGATTGAAAGAAGCCACAGGGTGACCAATTGATCAGAACTGAGAATCTAGGGGATTCAATGCATTGCTTGATCAGATTGATGAAGGAGTCCTCAAACCCAAAATTTTCCAATACTTTGTATAAGAAGGGCCATCTTAGACTATCGAAAGCCTTTTGGATGTCAATTTTAATGCACACTTTGCCATCACTTGTTGGGACATTAAGGAACCTCAACAGCTCATGGGCTAATAGAATGTTGTGGCCTATCTTCCTTTTCTTTATGAAAGCCGTTTGATTCAAGCTGATAATCTGTTGAAGCACAGGTTGAAGTCGATTAGCAATGATCTTAGTGATGCCCTTATAGATTGTATTGCATAGAGAAATTGGCCGGAACTTGTCAATGGAATCAGCCTCCAGAGACTTTGGGATGAGGGTGATGAAAGTTGTACACATTTGTCTGAGGATATGCCCTGTACGGAAGAATTGAGCGATTGCCTTACATACTTCATCTTTGACAGTTAGCCAACACTCTTGATAGAAAGCTGCGCTAAAGCCATCTGGTCCCGGGCATGAGGAGGCCTTCATTTGGAAAAAAATCTTCCGTATCCATTCCTCATTAACCTCCCTTAGCAGATTTCCATTATCCAGTATAGAGACTTGGGTATGAAAGCGCTCTTGAGAGATTGGAAGAGAAGTCTCCCTGTTCAGCAGATGGGAATAATACTCAACAATGTCATTTTTTATCTCCTGGGGGTCCATGGAATAGTCCCCATTCCTCAATTTCAGTCTTCTGATCGTGTTCCGGGCTTTTCTGTGAACAATTTTTGAGTAAAAATTTTTTGTGTTAGCATCCCCCAATTGAAGCCAATTAGCTTGAGATTTTTGACGGGCAAATGATTCTTCGGTTCTTAGAGTTTCTTGATAGTGAAATCGAGCATTCTTTTCATCATCCATAAGGGTAACATTCATTGGATCAGCCATTAGAGCATTTTGGGTTCTGTTTGGCTCCTTCTTGGCAAGCTCAAGGCCACGGTGAATAGGGCCAAAAACTTCCCAATTCCACTGCTTGAGAATAAGCTTTGTGTGCTTTAATTTAGTCATCAATTGGAACATATTAGAACCTTGAACTTGAACACTCCAAGCCGATTTGATTGTGTCCTGAAATGTGGGGTGATTGGACCACATTTGGAAGAATTTGAAAGGGGTGGGTCCTTGTGGCAAGGGAGGAACATGAATGAGTTCCATGGCGGTGTGATCTGAAGTGCCTGGAGTGTGGTAGTGGACATAACCTTCAGGGAAGTGTCTAAGCCACCAGGAGTTAGCCAATGTACGATCAAGTCGACATGCCACTCTGTTGACTTGCTGATTATTCCATGACAAATAATGCCCCGTGACTTTAACATCATGAAGGCAAGATCGAGAGATCATTCTATTGAACTTAGAGACTCTCCTGCAATGAATGGGTCTACCTCCCACCTTTTCAGAGCAATAACGTACTTCATTGAAATCACCCGTCACTATCCAAGGAATCGCTTGGCTAGCGGTCGACAGACATTCAAGGTCCCTCCATAACAGATTTCTTAGAGATGCTGAGTTTGAGGCATAGACAAAAGTCACCAGCCACTGCTTTGATTGGTCCACTGTAGAGACTTGACAATGCAAATACTGATCGTTTTCTTGAAGACACATGATAGAGATGACTGCTGAATCCCAAAGAACCCAAATTCGACCAAGAGAGGAGGAGCTATGATTTGTGAGCATACTAAATTCTTGGCGGATTCGGCACTTGATAACCTCTTCAGATTCAGGGGCAACCTTTGTTTCCAAGAGTGCAATAATCGGTGGATGGCGATGATCCAAGAAATTCTTCACTTCGAGTTGCTTGGGCCTACTATTAAGCCCCCTGACATTCCATATACACATGTCAAACATCAAAAAAATATTTACAAGAGGTAAAAACAGTTACCAAAATTCAAGTGGAGGCCCTTCCATGAGGGCCTTGTTTAGAGGGATGTCCCCCTCCTTTATTTTCTCCTTTCTTAGAACTTGAGTTCTTCCTTTTCTTTTCCTTCCCCATGAATTCCCCCAGGGTCTGGACGGAGGAGTCTTCATCTGATGTTTAGACTTCTTTTTGTGTTGTTTATTTCTCTGCTGAACAGAATGCTCACTTGAAACTTTTTTTGGAAGAGCTTCTTGGCAGGGATCTATCCTAGGTAAGACCGCAGAAAGTCTCTCCTCAGTTTGAGTAGGCACTTCTTTGAAAATTTCTGTGGGAGCCTCCTGTAATACCCCCATGGGGTTGTTTTGATGTCCCTGAGCCTCCTTGCCATTTTCCATGATAGGATGAATTTTTTGGACCAGTTGTGGGTAGGATGTGTGCTGGTCTTGATGGGGGTTGCAAGAGTCATTGGTATGTGACTCAGTGATAGCAGGAACTCCATTATGGACAGGGGAAGCATCTACCTTGGTTGTTGGTCCTGCATTGGAGCTGCTAGGTATAGACTTATTAGCAGGTACATCATTATGGACAATGGTGGCTGCCACCTTGGCTATAGAACTAGCATTTGAGCTTCTTGGATCCACTAGGGAATCCTTTGTGCTTGCATGGGGGATGCACTTCTTCCTTCCACACATAGCATCATTGTGTCCATAGGTGGCACACACCGAGCATGCGGCAGGCTTCCAATCATATAGGACCTGGAGATATTCTTTTTCACCATTGCATTTATCACACACAAAATCTGGAAGGGGGTCCCCTGCCTGTACCTCAACACAAACACGAGCAAGGAAATACGTGTCCTCATTCTAGTTGCAGTGTCAAGGAAAAGGGGAATACCTATTAGACTAGCTACTTTGCCAATTCCGATTGGAGTCCACATGTTCAGAGGAAGAGTAGGAAATTTAATCCAGACAGGAATGGATGTGAGCTTTGCTTGTTCAAGCCTTACTTCGGGATGCCACTTTTGGATGATGAACGAACGATTTGCCATAGTCCATGGACCGCCCTCAAGCACCGCAGTCAAATCTTCCTCTAGATAGAATTGAACCAAGAAGAACCCATTGCCTTTCAATAGAAGTTTGAATTCACCTTTTGGATTCCAGAGCTTCTTGAGAAACTGCAAAAAAGGAGTGTACACTGGAATTGTTCCCACAATGTATCCAACTATCGAATTAGACCAAATTTCTTTTGCCTGTGCTTGATCCTCATCAGTGATCTCTGCAAATTTTACACCTTCCTCTCCCTCAGGTGCGCAGAAAGGTACTGGGACATTTCGGACTACTGCCGGTGGTTTGGAAAAGAGAGAATCCCAACTTAGCGGAGTAGTTGCCACAGGGGGTGGGAGAGGACCCCTGCTTTTACTTCTGTTATTACCTCGAGCAGGGTGCTATCTTTCAGGACCTCGGCTTCTTCCCCTTTGTTTGGGAAGAGGAGGAAATGACCTTGCATCTTGAAGGGGAATGGTGGATCCATTCTTTGGTAGGGGGGGCTGTGGAGGTACCCATCAGGGGGGCTTTCAAAGATGGGGTAGGGAGAAGAGGAGGGTGATTTGGGGCCTGGGACTCCCCATTTGCTGATTTGACAAGAAAAAGGGGGGCCTTCGAAGCTTGAGATCCGGTCAAGGGGGAAGGGACCGCAAAAGCATTGGGCAAGGAGAGGGTCTGCTGCCCCGCGGAGGTTGCGGAAGATTGGGAGAGATTACCAGGGATGGAAGAAGATTCAGGCATGGAAGAGTAGGAAGGAGGCTGTGTGGGTGCAGTGGATGAAGAAGGGGGCAAAACAGGGGGTGGGAGACCTCCCTCCCCCCAAGGAAGGGGAGGGGAGGGAATGAGGGGAGATGCCGGCGAATCCGGCATCTCTGGCGCCTGACGGCAAGGGTTTCGGTGGGTAGGTGAGGGTTTCAATCGGTAAGGGTTTCAGTCGGTGAGGGTTTTAGGTTAGAGTCATTAGGATGATAATCCATTTTAGGAAGTTAATGACTTGTCTTCTAAATTTGTTATGAAAGGTGTGTCTAGTTCTACAAGGTTGTAACAAGGTGGAATCATCATTATTCAATTGTTTTTATTTTATTTTATTTTTTGTGGGTAATTTTTTTTCTTGGTTAAATCATCCCCCATCAGTAAGCGGTAAGACTCAAACTCAAGTCATCTTATTAAAGAAGGGGTACATTTCTCATCCTATCAAGAGGTGGTTTGGTTCAATTATGTTTTCTAGTCATTAGATAATAAAACTCAAAAAAGTGGAATGATTGTTTTCTGGTCATCATTTTATTAAATCAAAAGTTTTCCATTGTCATAATGTAGTATATAAACTAGCATAGAAAAATGTATTTTTTATTCATTCAAATATATACTTCAATTTTGTAAATGTATACTCCATTAACCAGGTACTAGTTAAAGGCACGTGCTTTGCACGTATAATATGATTTAAAAAGATTATATTAATAGGTTGGTGGATACATTGAAAATCATTATCTATGTACATTACATTTATAGCATATAAACATAATTGTGAAAATGAAGTCATTTACAGTTGAGGAGTATCACCGCATGTCCCATAGAAGTTGAATTGTAACAAAAGTTGAGCCTTATAACATCATGTACCGATATGTTACAAATTGTTGTATGTCAACATTTTTCAAAAACTTGTTTTTAATGACTTCATAACATCCCGAACATCATCCAAAATATACTCTATAATTTTTTATATTAGAATCTCCTATATTCCGTTGCACAATTTTTTCACTGTCAATTTTATTTGTTTCAACCTGTTGCATTGGAATAATATATCTTAACATGAAAAGATTTTATTATATTTATGACAAAATAAGGAGAAAATGGGTTAAATCATACTCTTTATCGACAACCACCAGATCTTGTACCAATAGCTTTCCCTGCTTCACATATCTCTCTCTCATGACAGTCAATAAGAAAGCAAGTATATCTTTGAAGTTTTTCACTGCATAAATGGTTTTGAGATTTGAACATGTTTCAACAAGCGAGTATTTTTCTTGTATAAGAATACAAGTGAATAGTAATAAATGAAATTCTAAATATAGCATTACATGGATGAAAAAAGAGATATAACTTTTATATAGAAGAGCTAATGTACAACAAAAAATAAATTTAAAAAAAATTTAAAATATGATATAATATAATTAACTTGCAACATATTGCATGTAAATGTTAAAATTCATCATTGTGCTTCGAAAGTTAAAATATCATCTATTTTTTTCAAAGGTGAATCCTCTATCCAAGTTGCATATGTATTAGGGTCATATCATTATTAAATTGAGCCTATTGATTAATAAAATATGTAAAAGGTCAATCTACATCTATCTGTTTGTATCTTTATTTGATGATCCTCATCGTGTTGATTGATATCAAAAGAAGCAAAGGTTGGGTACATAATTTAGGAAAAAAAAACTACTGTTTAAATTTCATACCAAAATTTTCTAATTTTGAAAGGGCTTGAAAATCTTGAAGAGAGACAAAGTTTGGACATTCTTTTGGCAATGTAAAATGTTAAGTCTGTGTTACTTTTTGGCTATCCAATATTGGGTTTGTATTTATTTTAATAGTTTGAACATTCAATTTCAAAATCTGAGTGCATATCTGTTCTTCTGGTACTGGCATTGGCCTACCTATAAATATTTGTCGCATTCTGACGTCTTTTTAAAAGTTATGCAATTTCAATTGGTATTCGGATTTAATTTCGTTAAATACTCAGATGAAGTAGTTTAAATATGATTTTATTATGAGATATTCAATTTTGAGTTATCTTCTGTACAAAAGTAGAATAGATCATCTAGATTTATATAGCAAAAGTTATGAGTGTTTTTTCAATTATACCCGGGGGATGAGAAAAGTCTGACAGCAGCCATGTTTGGTGTTTAACTTATATTTTAGAATAGCTAGAGGTGTTATTGGATCTTGGCATAAACATAAAAGTTGTAAATAATCGTCTTGGCTTTCCATCGGAGTTTGAATTGCACAATTCGAAGCTATATGGTGGAAGTTATGACTGTTCTAGTCGAGGCTGCACAAGTTTTTAAGGAAGGGCGATTTTGGTAATTTGGTGGATCTATGAATTCCATTGAAATGTTTAGTCGGTGGGGGTGGCTGGTTATATTGAAACAGAGAGGGAGGTCGTCCAAGGCGATCTCACTAAGAGAAAGCAAGGGAATCAGTGGTGGAGTGTAGGAGGTGAAGGAGAGGAAAGGAAGAGATTGAAGAGGTTTTGATGAATCCCCTATTTTTCTTTGTTGCCTTGTTGGCTGTTTTGGCTCTTTCTTTTCTTTGCTGCTGCTGCTGCTGTGAATTGGGACCTGTCATGGCTGCTTCAAGGGGGTTTGGGTGATGAGAAGCCAAGAGAAGTGAAAGTTTGGTATTGGCTCAATAGGAGTGAGTGAAATCATAGTTCTTCCTTAGTATTTCATTTTTATTTAGTGTTGTTTGTGTGTCCATTTATGCTGAAAAATCATGGCTGAATGTATGTGTGTTCTTTGTTGTGAGAAAGAGTGTGTGTAGACCTGGTAGCATGTGATGGTGATGGTGATGGTGATGGTGATGGTGATGGTGATGGTGGGAGCCCTTATGTGCACCATCTTCTCTTCTTATCTTCACCTTCCCTTTGTGCCATGTAGGTGTTTGTGTTTATGCTTCAAATAAGTATAAGTGTTGCTATGTACTTCTTTGAATGGTCAGCAAGGATGCATAAACGTTGTTGTATGTGTTTTTTTCCCTTTCCCTGTTATTGAGAGTTTTGTGTCATAGTAAGGCAAATTTTCTCTCTTGTGAAGATCCTTATGAAATTAGTATCTAGAGGCCTGTTATGAAGGTTATGTCTTCATGTGATTTGATCATTCATATGTCTAAATGCAACATATAAAATTTGGTGTTATTTGATTACCAGTATTGAAAGTTATAGCCTGATGTTCATGTCCTGTCCAGATTCACGCAGAAATAGATCAATTTATGAAAATAATTTATTTTGGGCATTTCAGGATTAGATCAGGATATGATGTCTTCACAGATTATGATTTCAACATATCAGGGGATGTGTATGAGTTATTTCAGAATTTTTGGATGAGTATTTGGTGCTGTGGAGATCAAATCTTTAGGGGTATTTGCTGCAGAATAAACAATTTTGCATGATTGTTTCAATAAGTTAGTTTACATGTTGTATGCAATGTTAAGAGTTGGTGTCTTCATGAAGTAGACTTATATATATGTGTCAGGAAGCTTCATATTTGATTTGAGCATCATTGGTTGTGTTTTGCAGCTTTTATTGGCGGGACTCGCGATGAATGGGTCTTTGGTGAGTGGTTCAATCCACACCTTTTGAAAAACGCTCGATGGATGTGATTGTGCATCGTGTATCCATGGGGTTTTATAGCAATATTCAATCTTGATTTATACATAGTATTGCCTTTGTGCTGGTAGATGCTTAGTATGGCTAATTCTCGAATGCTAGGTTCTTTAAACATGTGGTCCATGCACCTTGTTGTGATATTTGTGTGTATGTTTAATTGTTTGGCCTTATCTATGGTATGCATATCTATGATCTGTTATTGTCAAGATTTCAACAAATCAGAGAATGTCTAGAGTATGATGCTAACATCGTACGAGGCTTGAGTACTGACCATGGATGGCCGTTAGGATGAGGATTACCCGGGAGAGGGCTACCGGATGATGCGAGGTATTGGTATGTATTTATCTAGATGCGGAGAATATTGTAGCGTGGTGCTAGTTTGTGTTACAACTCGTTTGTGTTAATGGATTAGTTGTTCCCCAAAAGTCCCAACAGTTTTCCCCTTCGGGATGAGGGTGAGGGTGATGTGTGGTCACGTCTCTACGTGACACTTATATCTGTCGGTGTTCTCCCATCCATATCTTTCTTTGGAAGGAAAATGTGTTAGTGTTATATTATTATTCTTGAGTTTGGATTCTTGCAACTCACTGAGCTTGTAGCTCACCCCTCGTGTGTTGTTTTTCACCAGGGACAGTGGGGCGTGGAACTGGAGCATCCCTCTAGCGTAGTTCGTGCGTGGAGTGTCTCAACTTTCGGTTGGCAAGTGCGGGGCTGTCAGTAATCCTATTTTTGTGTATGTATTAGTAATTGTGCATGTCTCACATGTGATTTTATTTGGACTAGACTTGGGCTCTCACATGATAGTAATTGTGTATTCGAGTCTGTAATAATGTTTTTGATTTACAGACTTAATTATATTTTATGCTTCCGCATTATTTTTTGTTACTTATCGCTTTCCAGTTGCCTTGTTATTTATGCAATTATTGTTTCATTTTCATCAGGGGTCATTATTGACCTCTTTCGTATGAGTCATGGTATTGTAGGATTGTTATGGTCCTAGGAGGGCCGTTCCGAGGTGTAACATAAAAGATCTCTCAGATAGCTCTTCTACAATGGTTCCCTGATGGAATATAAGCTGATAGTCGTTCTCAATGCATTGATACCGTGGGTCAATCTTTGTAATCCTTGTGTTGGAGATATAATAGACAGATCGCATATTGTGAAGTCCATCAGAAAGTTTGATATCATCATCAAAAAGTGTACCTTGGATCATCTTTCCCTAGAAACAAAATTTTGTTAGTGTTATTTATGATTTGAAATAGATATACATTTGACATAAAATGAAATTGTAAAAAGGCTCATTTGTGCATTAGCAAATATAAGATTCAAGTACTCTTTTTTTTTAATGCTTGATATTTTTGGTGGAGTTTTTCTGATGAATTCAAGCTTCAGCATTAGATTTTTGTTACTGTCATTGATACCAGAGAGAATGTTCATTTTGCTGATCCATCTGTCCAAATGAAAAACAATACATTTTTTTTATTAATTTCAACTAATAATATATGAATCCTCAAACAGAGGATAAATAACAACAAAGTAACAACCCACCACGGTTTAACAATTCTTTATAAACAATATTTCTAGTCTATGAACAGTTTGTCATGTTTTTAATGCCAGGTTTAATCAGCACTTTTGTGTTTTGACTACATTTTGCCCTAGACAAAGCAACATAAAGTTGTCCACGTGAGAAAGCGAGTTCTAGCAAGTATATACCAACACTTTTTAATGTTTGTCCCTACACTTTATTGATTGTCAATGCAAAACACAAATGAATAGGAAACTGTTTTTTTTGAAATTTAAAAGGGAGAGCATCACTATCTATTGTTTGCAATGGGATGCAAGGGATAAAAATTCTTTTACCACAATACTTACCAGAAGCAATTTTTGCATCAATGACATTTGCTTGAAAACCCTTGCATATCAATCTTGTACCATTTGAAAGTCCTGTGGGAGGATCAATATTCATAAGCAACATTATTGGACAATTAGCTTTAGAATAAACTCATGAGGTGGTAATCCATTTGCAGTGAGTGTGTTAAGGAATTTTTCTTGATATGGCCGAGACATGTTATCCACAACAAAATAAGAGTTGTAGTATACCTTGGGGAATCAGGGAAACGATCAATCAATAAATGATTTATTTCATCAACATGTTCATTTTTTGGGGCTAATATTACATGATCTACTAAATTATGTGATTCACAATGATTCTGTGTAATATCTGAAAAAACAAAATGGATGGGTTTGTCCTTGGAAAGATAATCTCCTTCAAAATAAATAATTATGTCCCTCTAAATGCAAATAACATCATCATGTGTTGTTTCCTCAGTTCCATTTTCAACTCTAAGCAATAAATGTGAATAAATTGGATCTGATTTTACCCTCACATTTTCAGTTAATTTTTATTTCAGAAGGTTTGACCAAATGACTGATCAAACCAAACTTGCATCAATGGTGTCATGTTTTGAACAACCACGAACAACAAGAGGTATCTGTCTAAAATCACCTCTTAAAACCACTATTTTCCCTCCAAATGGAAACTCACAATCATTGACATCTTGCAACATTGTATCAAAACACTCAAATTCATGTTTATTGGTCATTGATGCCTCATCTCAAATGATCAAATTAGCCTGATGCAACAGTTGTGCGACACCTCTCTATTTTGAAATGTTACAATACTTCACATTATCTATTCTAATAGAGATCTTAAATTGGGAGTGCTTGTTGTGGCTAGCAAGACCCTATAAAGGAATGTTTTTTCAATTCCACCAGGACCACCAATAAATAAAAGCACATGATCTATTTTCATTTACATGACCCATAATAACTTCATATGCTTTCTTTTGATCGTGATTTAGATACTTCAGGCCCTAGATATCATCGGGTGATATGGGAGCCATCATCTCCTCAAGGATCTCTTTTGGAATAGCACCATGCACCCTTCTATTAGTTGGTCTAGGTAAATCATATTGATTTATATTTTTATCCATGGCCCCTAAAAATGACCCAATGCTTTGCAAAACCTCATCTTGTACATCATGTCTTGTATTTTTTTATTTTTTAGAAAATCTTCAACCACTACATTATAATGTTAATTCCATAAGGTCCTCACATTGGTAGGCTCATAATATGTTAGTATAGTTACAAAAAGATGTCACAGGGAGAATGGCAATTGAAAAGGTCAGGCTTCTCCAAGACATTCTAATACACTATTGTCCTGCTCAAGAAAACCTTGTTATTGGGCAGCTTCTTTATATGTTGCATATCGGATTCCATCTACTATTTTAGATCCTGAAAAGAAGTTTTACCAGAAAGATGATTAAGCAACAATCTCAAATAATATTTTTCACATTCTGAAGGACTTGCAAGGATAAGCCTACCAATTGCTGCTTTGGATTTTCTGGGTCTCCAACATCTTTGATTTGCATGTCATACATAATGCTCTAGAAATTGCCTATACAAAAAATTTCTGGCTTCTAGATCTATAAGATTAGCAACAAAGAATTATGTGAGCATTGTTTTATTTGCCTTGTTGCTTTTCTCAACATCTATCAAATTCTCATGGTCTCTAAATGTAACAAGTTGTTTATCCTCAAGATGGAGTTGCAATGAAACAAAGATGGATAGGTTTCATTCAATGGGAACTTGTATATCCTCCATGCTGCTTCTGGAGGTGAAACCCACCTTGTATATTGAAATCACTTACACACCACCCACACTCCCTTTGTCCCAAGACTCCTTTAGTCAAGCCCCGGAAGCAGAATAGGATTACCAGTTTTTCACCTCTGCGTACGGTATATCCGTGTCTCAGAGCGGAGACCCCACAAACTCCCCACGTAGGCGATCAAATCTGACCCAAACCCTTTCCTGTTTTTAGAAAAAGCAGGTGGCGATCACAAAACCCCTTGAATCCTCTTGAGCCGCTGTCGGGCGCCTCAACCAGGAACGACACCCTCACCCCTTCCGGGAAGACGATCCGACCGAGCTCGCCAGGGCACGCATCCGATCCAAATCCCCGAAGAACCCCCACACACGCGGATTTTTTGACACCGACAAATTCTGGCGCCTCAACCAGTCCTACGTATATTATCTTTTACATACTTTACTATCTCCAAACCTTTACACGCTTTATAAAAACAAAAAAAAAGAGAGAAAGGAAAAAGAAAAAGATAATACTTTCAAAAATCAAGAGACCATGCCCAGGCCTACCAAAGAAGGGTGGCAAGGACATTTGAAAAGAAGGTGATAAAAAGAAAATTCGAAATCGGGGAATTAGTACTTAAGCAAATCATGCCATCAAGACAGCCTCACCCGAGAGGAAAGCTGCAACCCACATGGGAGGGGCCCTATGTGATCACCCATGCCTATTCCGGGAATGCCTACCGCCTGGTAGATGCCGAAGGAGTCGAGTTTCCAGGTTCGTGGAATGCACTCTATCTGAAGAAATTTCATGCATGAAAAGCTTTCAATACTTAGGAACTATTATTCTTCCTTCCTGCGATTTCCAGCGTTTAGTACATGATGATAGAATTGTAAGACTCTCAAAGATAAACTCGTATCTATTTGAACACGTTTTCGCCAAATCATGACATTCCCTTCACACACGTATAACTAGACTAGATTTGCCTGATAGAAGAAATATTGCCTACCCCGTGGACTGGGACAATTTAAAAACTCCCCAAAGCAAAATATCCCTTATTTCCGCCCTGCTCGTATTAACCCTAGGTCAAAATGAGGAGTTACCCGGACCTAGCACATGTCCCAAAAACTGGCTCTGGCACTATATAAACACTTCTAGAGGGGAAGCACGAAAAGAATCGGGGTGAAAAACAGAAGAGCCCCCCCTCAAATCAAAACAAAACAAAAAAGCAAAAAAGCAAAAAAAGAGAAAATCAGGCAAGGAGAGGCCAAACACCCAAGTGAACGGGTTAAACTCTCTATTTAGCAGGCTTTCACGCCTTTACGCACGGTATACGCTAAACAACGGCTATACCAGTACAGATCCAAACAACGGACTGTACCTTTCCACCCAAAAATAAAGAAGTGGTAAAAAGAAGAAAGCCAGAGGGACCTAGGAAGTAAGACATGTGCTAGACTGGGACAATTCTAAAATATTGCCCGAAAGGAAGATATTACTCTTACCTCATTCACCCTCTCCCCTTTTATTTTTTTGCAATGGGGGTTCAAAATTGAGCTATGTCCACCGGGAAAAGTGAAATTTTGACCAAAGGTAGATCACGTATAGGTTTACACCTACACACACACTCACACGAGTTCACTTAGAAACTTGCCTATCCAAAGGAAGCTTATTTGACTTGACTCTTGGTACATTCATGGATTTTTCAGCATGTTTAGAATAATACGATTAAGCATTTGAAAACCATGAACCTAGGAAAATCGACGCCTAAGGCTTATACCCCTCAAATACAATCCTGGTTTGGACATGAGTGACCACAAGGGCTCCTCCACGGGGACTTGATGGTGTCTTTTACTTATGAAAATCAAGAACATTGCCCTCTCACTAAAAAGGGTCATTGAAGAACTAAAATGCCCCCTTATGCCACTTATACTTACGCATAAGCTTGCATTTTCCTTTTCCAAAACACCTTGGCATCTGATTTTCTTGAAATATTAAAGTTAACCCCCCCCCCCCAAATTAGAATTGTCCCCACTCATATGAGAATTGTCCCACAAAATTTAAAATTGTCCCCACTCATATGAGAATTGTCCCCACTCACCTCATGCCCTTCCGCACATGCGTGAGAAGAAATTGTCCCCACCTCCTACACATAAGTTCTTCTTCACTCACGCACTTGGAATCCCTTCCTTGCGCACTAAAGCCTGGTCTCCCGCACTTTACTTTCTCGCATTTATATTTCCATTCCGCCTTAAGATGGATTGTAGCCCTTGACGATTCAAGCAAGAAGGGCTCGAAAGTCAGTGCAGGGGCGCAATCTGGACGGATTTAACACTTGGTCCATGGAAAGAATGTTTTTATAGGTCTCAAAGGATAAAACACTCAGGAGGACTTTCAGCGGCAGCAGACAAGAAGCAAAACCAGAAAATTGTCCCAGGCAGGGGGCGGCTAAACCCGATTAGCCGCCCCCCCAGAGACGGCTAGTTTACACTAGCCGCCCCTGCCCCCTACCCTTTTGTTCAGGTAAAAACCCAGGCAAGGGGCGGCTAAATGCAAGTAGCCGCCCCTCATTGGGCGGCTAAACGCAACCAGCCGCCCCTCACCTGCTACCCCATCTGCCCTGTCAATCCCAGTCTCAATCAACTCTTCAACTCCTTTTGAATACCTGTCAAAACATTCCTTTCCCAAACATGCATACACACATTTTAGACACATATTCATACACAAAACCTGTATCGATACCACGCTATAATGATTATATATTAGAATTCTACATCCATCCATAAATCAAAACCTATAAACACCAAGTTCATTCATCCACACACATACACATCCCTATAGATTAGGAAGGCTTTCTAAAAAAATTGAACATCCATGCTAAACTATACCAAACCATCCATACAAAACCAGAAATTAAATTGTCCCACCGAAACCATAAAATTATCTGCTAAACACTTAAAATATAGAAAAGAGATAGGTCCACCAAGAGTTCCGAACTCCAAAGCCTTGAGTCGTGCATCATCGAAATATCACCTAAAACCAAAAAAAAAGAAGAGGAAGAAAAGCATGAATTCATCGCATATATATACTATTCTTCTGCCTAAAACCAAGACACAAAGGAACTTTACCTCGGCGTATCATCATCCCCGGGAGGCCGAATCGAAGGAGGAGCCTCCTGGCCTGAAGGAAGTGGCGGCTGAGGGGAAGACTGAACCTCTGGAGCATCAGGAGCAGCGGGAGTCTCTCGAACCGAAGACGCAGCCCTTGCGTATATCCCACGACTCCGAGACACCGAAGGACGAGAAGCACGACTGAAGGTAGCCCCGGTGGCCAAAGAAGCCGAGAGAGAATGGTAAGGCTCAAGTGGAAGAAGGTCGAGGTCCGCCTCGGTCATCGAGCCCCCGCCAACCAATTTCCCCCTCATAGTCGCCTCCCAAAGGAGGACCTGCTGAATATCTCTATCTCTACGTTCCAACCTCCCTCGAAGACGCGTCTCCACTGCTCTCAACCTCTCCTCGAGCTCCCGTGATCTCGCCTCAGCAACCCGGAGCCTGTCCTCGCTCAATCGAAGTTCTTCCCGATCTCTATCCCCGGCCGCCTGGAGAGAACGAAGCAAATCCCCCATCAAACCCCCGGGAACTCCCACCGAGGCCTCCAACTCTGACACCCTCGCCTGGAGGGAGTCCCTCTCGCGGCCTAGGGTGATGAACCCCTCCTCTCTCAAGGCTACCATGGGCCTCAGCCGGTCCACCTCCTCCTCAGCCCGAGAAGCCCTGCCCCTCGCCTGGCCCAACTCCATCCTTGTGGCCGTCAACTCACTCCGGGCCACATCCAACTCCCTCGTCAATTCGAGCTCTCGCTCGGACACCATAGAAGGAGGAGGAGCAGAAGAAGAAGAAGCACCGTCGGCCCTCGCTCTCGACAGAGCATCCACCTGATCTTCGAGGACCCGGACCTGGTCCTGCAAGCGTCCTCTCTGTGCCCGCGCTTGGAGGTGCTCATTGGCGGTCTTGAGCCTCTTCTCCATCTCGTTCAACTCAACCTACAAAAGCAACACCACTCAGAAAATATTCAAGCAAAACGAAGAAGAGAAGGAGAGCTTCCAAACATACGTAGGCGTCCGGGATCTCCTCCTCCATCGTCCCGAGGATACCCGCATACTCCCGACGATACCAGGCTAGGTATTCGTCACTCGAAGTCACCTCGGGGCGACGCTCCACCAAAGCACCTCGGCCCATCCATCCCGCCACGTACGTCGCGTAGTTCCTCGGGAGATTCGTGTCCCGAGGAATCCCAGCCACCGGGATCGAGGGGCGCTTTGGCAGAGGATTAGGCACCCACTGATGGTACCCAAGCTGGCGGACAACTCGGCTGATCGCATGGAACACGACCTCATTAAAATAGATTAGCCAGATATCCCGCGACAACTCCGCTGGGACCTCCTCCTCCGTGTAGGGCCTCCACGTCATCTGTGAAGCATCAAAAGATAGGAAGAGAGCTTAGTCAAACGAAAACCAAATACAAGCCAGAACAAACCTCGAAGGAAAATTTATACCTCTTCCTCCGTCAAGACACGGAAGGCCTCCCGGAACTGAGCGAGGCGATGCAAGCGCGAGGATCCCCGGGGCGCCCATCTCATGGCCCAGGGGAGGACATGATCAAAAGGTACCAGGGTCGGGCGATCGATGGCGAAGTGCTCGTACCCGAAAATCTGGCAAAGAGAGAGGAAAATTATCATGATCAAAGTGAGCTAAACCCAAAAGAAAGCACCCTCTACTCACACATACCTGGAGAAAGGGCGCAAAACCACCAAGGTTCTTTCCCCCAGCCCTCTTAACCTTCTTCGAGAGCTCCGCAAATAGATGGGCCAGCATCGCCGCTCCCCAAGCGTATCGCCCCATGCCCTCTAGGTCCCTCATCAACAGAAGAGAATGTGAGGAAACCTTGTCAGAGGCCGTCGAGAAGAGGACCCGGCCGAAGAAGTATAAAAAGAACGCCCTCAACTCCCTCCGAGCCCTCTGTGGGCACGCGGCCGCCTCTCTCGCCTCGATCATCGCCCACCGCCTCTCGAAGCTAGCTGCAGCTTCGCCCTTCTGACGCTCTGTAAAGGAGCCGAGGCCGTATTGCCTCGACAACTGCCCAAGGGGGATCCGGTTCAGCGTCCTCACGCGCTCCACGTAGTCCCATTCTCCAATCAACTCCAGGAAGAGTGCCTTATAGTCGGCGAGGGTGGCCGCGATCACTGCCTCCCCAGACACCGGAAGACCGGTAATCCGATAAACATCCTCGAGGGTCGGCATGACGGCACCGGTGGGGAGAATGAAAGCGCAACTCTCCGGGTCCCACCTCTCCGCCAAAGCCTCCACGTAAGGACGGTGGACGTGGAACGGCTCGATCAAGAAGAAGGAGCGGAAGCCCGCTCCATCCACCAAACTCCTCTCCTCCTGCCCCAGGGCATCGTACCACCTCTTCGTCCCATGCCACAGAGCCCGAATGCGGTTCGGTCTCTACAAGACGAACGAAGGGAACACGGGTTAGTTTAAAAAAGCAATCGAGAGGTAAGGGTTCAACTCTACAAGATTATTTTAAAACCATGCTTAGCAAAATGACACTTCCATATGCTAAATACAGAAACAAAAGCATGAAAGTAAGAAGCTACACTCCCCATATGATCACGCATGCTAGACAAACATCAGCACATCCCACCGTGGTCACCACTCACATGCTTTCTTACATCACGCCCTACCATGCTTATACCTTCCCTAAACGCACCTAAGCAATATAAAACTTGGACCCGTGAAATGCATGCATACACTCCCTTATGCTCTACCACGATCAAACACGTACGAAGTCACATACACGTAGAAAAGTGTCGCATGCAAGCATACTAAGCCGTACCACTTCTCTTTCTTTTATATACAACAAGCATGGATGTACATGTAAAAAATTGTCCCCTTCCTTTTATTCTTTCAAACACGAACCCGTTCGCATGCTTACAAAATCCCACCGTAACCAAACTATACAAGCATGCATCTTAGACTCACATATCACTCACTACTACCTACTCATGCATATTAAACACACATATCACACACTATCACCTATTTATAACACGAAAGACATACACATATAAATAAAAGGCTAAGACTAAAGGATTAGGAACATACCACGGCCCGTGTGGACCCAGGAGCGTCCACTTCGGCCTCGTCGGGATCGTCCATCCCATCGTCATCCTCCTCCTCATCCTCCTCAAACACGGCCTCCTCGGCCTCGACCCCAACACCCACGCCAGCCTCGGCAGCCCTAGTACCCATACCCTCGGCCTCCCCGGCCCCGTCCCTAGCCTCTCCTATCCCCTCCGCCCTCCCCAGACCGGAGATAAACTCCGCAAAGGCCCCCATAGCCCTACTCTCCTCCTCCTCAGCCCTGACCTCTGTGGCCTCCCTATCCAGCATCCCGACGAGGGCGTCCAACGACGCCCTCTCACTTTCACTCACCCCCTCGGCCTCGGCCCCTCCCTCCATTGCACCCCCAACCAATCCCTCGGCCCCTCCCTCCATTGCACCCCCAACCAATCCCCCGGCCCCCGAAACCACCTCCTCGACCACTGCCGGTCGATCCCCACGCCTCCTCTTGCGTGTATAACCTATCATAACGCTCCCAACCCCCGGGACAGCCCCCGAAGACATACCCGTGCCCCTAGCCGCACCGGCATCCACCGACGGCACCTTCGCCGCACCCACGACCTCCCTCACGACCTCCTCCTCCACCCGATCACTCCCCGATGAACTAGACCCCGAGACAGCCCCTCTCTGCTCTCGGGAAGACCTGAGGCGCTTCATCATCGAACTTGTCTTCTTCTCCTTCGTCATCTCCTCCGATTTCGCACAAAGAAAGACCTAAAGAAAAACCTAGGGCTTCGAAATCAAGAAGAAAGGGATGATGGAAGGACGAAAACAAAGGATTCAAGGCGAGTTTTTTTCCGGTTTGGAACGAAGAAGAAGAAGAAAGGAGGGAAGAGGAACCGTTTTAAAACGTATAGAGAGAGAGGGAGAGGGTCTTTTCGGTTATAAGGGACCCAGTCATGGGGCGGCTACCCGCGAGTAGCCGCCCCCTCTCAGGCGGCTAGTTACAACTAGCCGCCCCTCCCAGTTTTTCTCTTTCACTTAAAAAACCCCTTTCCAATCTTTTCAGCCCTAAATTTCAAGGTTCTCCATACCAAACAGCCACGTATTTGCTTATTTCCAGACATTACTTGATCAAACACGACTTTTTCGGAGTTTTGCCACACTTTCAGTACCGTTCAAAATCCAATTTCTCCAGTTCTGGTTCTTTTCCAGAATTCTTATCCTTCGGATGATCCAACTCACCCAAACTCAACTTTTACTTGCTTTCTGTCGGCGATATCCCCTCCTTGCTGAGTTTTCCCAAGCACGGGAATGGTAGGCACGAGGAAACTGACGCTGGGCTGCTCCGTGCACGATAGCTAAGAACCCCGACCGCGGGTTGGATCACTCACCATTTACTTTCCCCGCCTTCCACCTGGATCATCCTCTCGGATAAAAATTCTAAGTCAAGACCTAGCCTCTGATGGTCTAAATCAACTCCCCGAGTAGTACTGCTCGTATTGGCACAACTCCTTGAAGGTCGGGCCGGCCAAAATAGGGGTCTCTTTCCTTATCATCGGTCGAAGTCTTTCATGCTTCGCACAAAGACTCCGTACGATGAGGGACAATTGTAGATACCCCAATTTTGACTGTCCAGAGAGACAGAAATACTTCAAGTAACACACGGAAATATCACACAAGTGGACACCCATAGAGAACCAAGGATTCGGTAAACCGGAAACACAAACCCTAGCCTTGACCCAAAACCAAAAACCCAAACCCTAGCCCAAACCCTAACCCTAAACCAAACCCTAGCCCGGACCTAAACCTAAACCTACCCTAAAACCGAAACCCTAAAAAACCCAAGTCCCTGGAAAGGGGCGGCTAGCCCTAACTAGCCGCCCCTTACTGGGCGGCTAGTTTGCACTAGCCGCCCCCCAACCGCCCCCTGGCCGACTTTGGACCAGTCCCCTGGATGGGACATAAAGCAGCAATAAATGCTGATCATTGCGGCGGGTCGTGACCTTTAGCCGCCCTCTCTTGGCCGGATCAATCCAAGTAACCGATCCAAGCCACCGCTTGTCAGAGATGGGACGTTTGGTAGGTCATGATGGGGGCGGCTACCAGGAAGTAGCCGCCCCATCCCGGGCGGCTAGTTAGCACTAGCCGCCCTTCACCTGGTCTCTGACAGAAGAACCAGAGAATTAATGAGAGGTCCAATCGAAGCCACCCACTCCATTACCCCCGGGATATTTCCCTGCCTCTCTTTTATTATAAATAGAGGGGTCCCAAGCCCAAATACAACAATCACCAAGTAATCCACAACATCAACAACCCACAAACCCACTTGTCCAACCTTCCCCCACTTGAAATCCCAAGAGAGAGAGAGAGAGAGAGAGTCCCTTTTGTGAGAGAAACACCCATTCCCTACATAAAATACCCTCTCATCCCACCCTCCATAAACCCAGGCTAAACCTAGCTTAGCCTCTGCCCAAGACCCCACCCTTTTCCTACCAAACCCCTGCCCAAATCCCCCCAGACCCTGGACGGCTAACCCTACCTAGCCGCCCCAATCCAGACGGCTCAAACCCACTAGCCGCCCCTCACTTACACACCACCCACACTCCCTTTGTCCCAAGACTTCTTTAGTCAAGCCCCGGAAGCAGAATAGGATTACCAGTTTTTCACCTCTGCGTACGGTATATCCGTGTCTCAGAGCGGAGACCCCACAAACTCCCCACGTAGGCGATCAAATCCGACCCAAACCCTTTCCTGTTTTTAGAAAAAGCAGGTGGTGATCACAAAACCCCTTGAATCCTCTTGAGCCGCTGTCGGGCGCCTCAACCAGGAACGACACCCTCACCCCTTCCGGGAAGACGATCCGACCGAGCCCGCCAGGGCACGCATCCGATCCGAATCCCCGAAGAACCCCCACACACGCGGATTTTTCGACACCGACAGACAGGAGCTTACTCTCTTCCCAAAAAAACTATCAAGGATGTGGAGAAGATGATTCGAGACTTCCTTTGGAGGGATACGCCTGATAAACACACTGTTCACCATGTGAATTGGAATTCTGTTTGCTGCCCAAAGGAAGAAGGGGGGCTTGGGATCAAAAGGATTTCAGACTGGAATTCAGCAGCAGCTGGTGTGCATTTTTGGGATATTGCAACTAACAAACAGAGCCTATGGGTGAAATGAATACATAGTCGCTACCTGAAATCCAAAACCATCTGGGAAGTGGAACCAAGAGCTTCTAGTACCTCGGTTTGGAGAAAGATACTGGCTGCTAGAACATGGATTAAACAAAAAGTGCAATTCATTATTTACAATGGGGAAAACATAATTTTAGGTTCTGATCCATGGATTGGGGGGGATGGTCTGCGGGCTCATATGGGGGAGAGACTTTCCCTTCTGTTCGGCCCTACAAAGGACACCAAAGTATGCAAACTCATAAACCTTGGTGCATGGAGCAAACCTCGCAGATGGCCAGCGACTTTTGATCCACTCTGGACTGAAATTGCTGAGATCGAAATTGGTGGTCAGGATATTGATGAGCTCATTTGGAGCCCTTCAAAATTTGGCAATTTAGACATGAAGGAGGCATGGAAGGAAGTGCGTAGCAGGGGAGGTATAGCTGAGTGGTCGGACTAGGTTTGGTAGAGATCACAGGTTCCAAAACATTCCTACACACTTTGGCTAGCTTGCTTAGACAAGCTCCCAACACTTGAGAGGCTATTACACAAGCATCTCATTGTTGATCCAACCTGTGTACTTTGCAACTCTTGCCCTGAAACCAGCCAACACCTCTTATTTACATGTGCTTTCTCATGTTCTATATGGAAAGCGATCCTTCTTCAAGCAGGGGTGAACAAATCTGGAATCTCTTCACTGCGCAATGAGATAAGATGGCTGGATACGAACATTAAAGAGGAGGTCCCCCGACAGATTTTGCAAGCAATTCTCTCTACCACAGTTTGGCACATATGGTTGGAACGAAATAGAAGAATATTTCACGGCAAAGTACTTCAAAAGGAGGTGGTAATATCATTTATTCTTCGCGACATCAAGTTGAAACTTGCTCAAAGTCCTCTCAAGGCAGTTCTCTGCCCTGATCTAGTAAAAATGCAACATGGATTGGACATCATCATTTCCGAACCTACCTTGCAAATCCAAGAAGTTTTTTGGGTTCCCCCTCCTGTGGGGTGGCTCAAAGCAAATACAGATGGCTCCAAATCTGACGATAGGGCGGGATATGGCTTTATACTTAGGGATCAGTTTGGTCATCTGGTCCAAGCGATTGCTGCTCGTGTTGAGGCGAAGACTATCAACTTCCTGGAGTTGCAAGCAATTGGGCAGAGTGTCAAAGCTGCCATGGAGCTCGGTGTAAACCATCTATGGGTGGAAAGTGACTCCAAGGTTGCGATTCACTGGGTAACCCGCAGCGACAAGGTCCCGTGGAGGGCACGACGACTTTGCAATTCTATACGGACAGATTGTAGAACATTTATAGAAGTGAAACTCACACATATTCATCGAGAGGGAAATGCCCCTGCGAACATGTTAGCTAGTTGGCAATCTCAAATGGGTTGCACCAAGTTCTTAAGGACTCATGTATGGGTTGAACTTCAAGCACTCATGGACAGGGACATCAGTGGCTCCCCCTTCATTCGTGAGAAACTTAGATGAACCAAGAGCATGCTTTCTTTCTACTTGCTCTTCTCTTCCTCTCTAATTACTCTGTAAGTGAACCATCCTTTTGTACTCTAGGGTAGTCACATATTATTCAAATCGGTTTGGGACTGGATGAGGTGGATGCACAGAGGTAGCCTGCTAGCTTTGTTCCCTCGCACCATCCTATTTCCTATATCCCTTTTGAATTTTCTTGATATTTTGTAACCCTATACTCCTTGTACATCTTGTTCATTAGTGAGAGGAATACAATTTTTACTTTACCGACCAAAAAAAAAACATTTGTTATCGCCTTGTAAAAAATCTAAAACTCCTTTTAAAACCTTTCATTGATTGTTTAGATAGAAGAATAGATGTCCAACAACAAGGAAAAATACGTACAAATAAGCTCAAATGCCTATTTATTTGTAAATAATAGATAAATATAAGGGAAAAAATCAAATAACCCCCGTAAATTGTTTGAAATCCATATAAACCTTTGATTTTTCCTAAAGTTTATATAACCCCTTGAAAATATCTATGTAAATTTAAATAACCCTTTGAGTTAATTTTTCATAGACAGACGAGGAATATTTTACTAATATTCCTTTTGTTTACCTGACTAACAACACAAATTAAAATTTCATTATAAACTTCAAAGATCCTCAAACAATTACTTATCTACCCTTCTTTACTATCGGGGATTAAAATTTCATTTCTTGGCTCTCTAAATAAATTTTTACAATCTAAAAATGAGCCAAATTGTAACTCTTATGTCTCCACTGGGGGGGGGGGGGGGGGGGTTGTGCGGGTCAGCGCACGGGGGGTGGGGTGATTATTATTATTTTTCTTGTATTCTTTACACTTTTCTTTCATGGAGATGGGATAGATAGATCCCACTAAATGTTAAAAAATTTAGTAAAAGGATTGTAAACAAACATGAAAAAATATGCATATGATCAATTCCCAAATAAAAATAATATTATCACAATTTTTTTTCTTTTTCAAAGTAATATTTGGTTAGAGATAATCTAGGATTTAGGAAAAATAAAGGTTGACTTTGATTTAAAATTAAGTTTCAGTTTAAATTTTAAAATTTGAATAAAGTTTAATATTTAGATAATATTTAAAATTTAATTTGATAAAAAAAATTATAATAAAAAAGAAACAACCATTTATAAAATTTAATTTTATAAAACAACTAGTTATAAAATTATATTTTATAAAACAACCATTTATAAAAACATCAACAAGAAAAAATAACCATTTATAAAATTTAATTTTGTAAAACAATCATTTATATAAATGGTTGTTTTATAAAATTAAAATTTAAATATTATCTAAATTTTAAATTTTATTCGATTTTTAAAATTTAAACTTGATCTTAATTTTGAATCAAAGTGAGGCCTTATCTTTCTTACATTATTTCTAACCAAATATTACTTTGAAAAAGAGAAAAAAATAAATTATGATGAATATTATTTGTATTTGGGGATGGATCTTTTGCTTATTTTTTGTTGTTTACATATTAGATCCTTTTATTAAATTTTCTATCATTTAGTAGGATCTATCTATCTCATTTTCATAAATAATATATTGAAATAAAAATATAAATAGTACAAGAAAAAACTATAATCACCCGTCTCCCCTATGGGCTGTGGGGGAGACGTGTCCCCGCATGCACTGCGGGTCAGCCCGGGGGTTGGGGTGAAGCGGTGGAGATGTGATTGGTAATCACGTCTCTGCTTGTGATAATTTTTAAATCGATCAGCCTACCCACAGGGTTAGTTTTGTAATTAAACTTGTCATGAGACAAAAACTGAAATTTTTTTTATGGGGTTATATTTAAAAATTGCCCTTTAGTTTTTCATTTTTAAGTTTTAATCAACGCCACAAACTCATGTTTAAAAAATGAGCGCTGTTATACACAATTTTTTTTTCCGTTTCAATACGAGTCCCATATGCGTCGATAAAAAATCATCAAGACATATACTCACATTAAAGAAGTATATGCATCAATAATTTTTTTTTTTATATTTTCTATAAATACATCTATAATTTTTTCTACATATACTCACAATAAAGAAGTATATTTTCTATAATTTTTTTTTTCAATACGAGTCCCATAGAGCTTCTCTCTCTTCGTTCGCATTCTATAGCTCGCCCTGCGGTTTGGTGGGGGTATGCCTTCTGTAAGCTCGCCTCCTGCTTTCTTCTGCACGGTTGGGAGCGCAGCGAGGTGCGAGACGAAGGTAATAAAATTGCCAACGGAAACTTCGACAGAAGGCGGCATAGAACTTTATTTTAATTGGTAGCGCGAAAGAACAGACGTTTAGACTGCATCCTTCATTGTGTGTCGGAGATACAAAGTGAGTGCACCGGAAAGGAAGATTAATCAGACTTTAGACAAGCTTATCCCTATTTGATATAAAAAATAATCGGGATAATTTGTTCCACCGGCTACAATAACTTTTACCCTAATTTTTTATTTCGATTTTGACAAATATAAATATAAATAAATTTGATGGATTTTTTATCATTTAAAATTTAAAAAAATTATCCCCAAATATTTAACCCATTGCCAAACTCCGTATAAATTGGAATGTACATAACATTATCCTTTGAAAATATACATTGCATAAATATTTAAAAGATTCACTGAAAGCTATATGTTTGAAGAATTGGAACGTGAGCCCTTTGAGCCCTTTTTTTTTATCCTTGCTGAGAATCTCCTTCTGCTATCCCTGTTTATTTGTTTGTTTATTTGTTTTTTTTTATTGTCGAGGAAGAAGAACATACTATACAGTGGTCAGTGGGGTCTGATTTTTTGGTTGGGAAGGTCTAGGCCCACCACCTTAATAACTGATCCCACCGTACAACTTAACCCACCATTCATTTTTTTTTTGTTATTTCTTAACACACCACCGTATATATTCACAACAGACCAAACCCTAAACCCACTCTCACTCTCTCTTCTGTTCTCACTGCCCGCGCCTCCGCGACCCCTCCGAGATCGATTCCGCCGTCGATTTCTCCTCCGCTGCCACCCTCTTTGCCTCCGCTTCATCAACCTTTCTCATCGACTCCTCCTCCTTCGCCCTCATAAACAGCTCCTCCACCTTCGCCGTCCTCGTCTCCGCCATCTCTACAAGCGACCCGAAGAGGTATCCTTGCAGTGGACACACCGTGACAGGCCCACTGTCCGATTCAACATCGACGGCCGTCTCGTCTTTGGGCGGTTCTGCGAGGAGGACCTTCTCAAGCTCGGCGTTGACGAGCTTCAAATCGATCTCTAATTGCGGTTCAGTTTGGCTTCGGCGGTGGAGGAGACGATCTCGTTGGAGAGGACGCCGCCCGACGCCGAGGGCGCCAATGGCGAGGAGGCCGTCGATGAGATCAGGCGGCGAGGGAGTCGGTGTGCCGTAGTCGATGTTCTGTTTATTTGGTGGGGTTAATGATTTCCGAGATAAAATTTTTTTTTGGGTTTCTCTTGTTTTTGGGTGGAGGGATAAGCAAATAGACGGGTGGCAATTGGTGTGCCCTTTTTGGTTTTTTGTTTGTAGGACAAAATACTCAAATGCCCTTTTCACGGTTTTTTTCTTCTAATTTAACCCTGATTGTACAGGTTGAGATTTTTTTCCCAAACGAGTCTGTATTCGGATTATTTAGGATCCGTCGTAAGAGAGACGTCTTTCGTCCTCAAAAATTGATTAAAAGAAAAAAAGGCAAGTAAATCACGCGCCGCCATAGCCTCTACGTTCTTCATCCAAACCAAAAACAGAGGTATTGATTTCCACTTTTTTTTTTTGTTCCGATCCTTGCCTTTCATAGATTCTGCTAGTTTGATTGTTTTCCCCTCTCTGTGTTCCGATTCGTGCCTCCCATGGATTCTGCGTTCTGGTCGTGATTAAGGTTTTGATCGATTAAATGAATGAGAAAGTGTTTATTTCTTTTTAATCGGGACAAATATCAAATTGTGAAACTCGAATTGTTGGATTTTTGGTTTCATTTTTTTACTGGTACAGTTGTGTTTGTTTCATTATTATTGTTTTTGGATGACAAGAAAGCTTAACTTTTTTTTTGTTAAGCTGAGGTATTGCAAAAGATGTGAAATGCTTACAATTGTTCTCCACTCTGTGTTCCGATTTGTGCCTCACACAGATTCTGCGGTTCTGATCCCAATTAAGGTTCTGATCGATTAAATGAATGGGAAAATGTTTGTTCCTCTTTTATTGGGACAAATATTAGATTATGAAAAATCGAATTGTTGGATTTTGGTTTCATTTTTTATACCGGTTCAGTTGTGTTTGTTTCGTTATTATTGTTTTTGTATGCCAATAAAGCTTAATTAGGAAATGCTTTAGTCTTGCTATATAGTTTCCCTGTTAAGTGGAAGAATTTAGTATTGCAAAAGATGTGAAATGTTTACATTTTTTTTTGCATGTTTCCCATCTTGCACAGATATATATAGATAAAATGGCTTCCTCCACTATCATCTCGAGATCCATGCCCTTCACCACCAAGGTTCTCCTTCACTTCCCATTTTATTTATTTGTTTATTTATTTGAAAAATTGAAATAATATTAATCTTTCATGGAAAATGTTGACAGAAGGAAATAAATATACCTTTATCTGCACCTAGTCCAATTTCCTTGAGCAAATGTAAAGGACGAGTTCCATGGAAAGTGGTTGCTGTTATGGCACCAGCAAAGTCACCTCGTGATCCGTCAACCACTGGTTCAGTTGGGTTTCTTGTCTTCTCTACCTCAATTTGATTGACTATTTTATCTGTCTTTCTGTATGTTAGGCATGGTTTGTTGTGTTTAATCTTCTTTGCTGGATGTAGGTGAAGGTGGGGATGACGATGACCGAGAAGATCTTTGCGAGGGCATCGGAGCGAACCCAATTGGTTCCCGGAGAGAACGTGTGGGTGAATGTGGATGTCTTGATGACCCATGATGTTTGTGGACCAGGGACAATTGGCATTTTCAAAAAAGAGTTCGGTGAGAATGCAAAGGTAGCGATCCTCTTTCTTTTACTGTTCTTTGGATGTGTGGATCAGGAATGAATTCAGTGCTGTTTTAGGATTGAATTTGAACCAATTAATTAAGTTTCTTCTATCCTTTTTTTTTATAAAGAAAACATTCCTTGATGACCTTCAAGTAGATATGTTTCGAATTAGAATCTTTTTTTTTTCTTTCTTTCTGGGGATGTTTGGCATTTAATGATATCTGGTGGATATCTTGCTGTCTCTTACAATAAAAAAAGTGGAAAAGAAAAAGAAATGCATAGATTGTAGGTTGATGTCACAACTAGATGTCTCCTGGACATGTGATTAATATAGAATAGTGGCATTTTGAAAAATATAAAATAAAATGCCTGTGTATTGTAAGCCTAGGTTAAATAAAACTGATACTCATCTATGACAGTTGATGTTAAATGATTTCAGTGTGCATTGTATGTTTTTGAATCTGTCACCCAAAAAATTTCTGCTATTGGTTCACTAGAAATGAGAAAATATTCGAGGGGAGGACATTGTATTTGGACTGTGGAGAACGTTTGGTCTTGCACGGTTTCTCTTCTAATTGATTGGGGAATTTACATATTGAGGTTGAGTCTGTCAATATTGAAAAGTTTAAGATTGGTGATTGTATAAGGTACTGTAAGTCATTTTTCCTGTTGGGCTTCATCCTTCAGGAAGGGGTGTGTTGCGATAATTAATATTCCTCTATCCTTTGCTTTGTCTTTGGCGGTTCTTTTGACTTACTATTATTATTATTATTATTTATGGTTGGCGCACGCGCGGGGGGGGGGGGGGTGTGTCTTTGGAGCTGTATTAATTATCTAATAAAATTGTTTCATGCCTGTTGCTCACTGCCTCATTCTATTACTCATTCTCTATGCTTTTGTTAGTTCAGCTAGTATAATTTTCTCTTTTGTGCCTTGTGGCATCTGATTTTGACCGCACTTTACTGAGATCTGATAATGAAGACTTGATATAAGCTTTGCACACATAAGAAAAGTATATATCATATGCAGATCTGTTAGGAGAATCAGAACCATATGTGTGTAGCCTATAAATGCCACTCTCTATTTTGTGTTGAGGTGGAAAACATCCTTGTCTAATTTTCAGTTGATATACATTCAGAGCTCATGGAATTGGGATATGTGCATTATACACAAGCTTAGAAGAAGTTAGGGAGTGAGCAATACTAAACGATTATGAAACTTGTGAAGCTTATTTTGGAAGAGAATATAGACACAACATTTTTTGGTAAGGGAAAATTTCTTTTAAGATGAGTTTTTATTATAATTCAAGAGAAATTTTGTAGATCACCTCTTAGGGAGGGCCCCACCAAGCTAATAATATATATTCCACAGAATCAATCCCTTGAGTGAACAATGTGGTGGGCCGCATAATGTAGATTCACATTATGTGGTCTAGCTGCTGCCTTGCTGGTTGCTTCTTATGCATCAGCTTAATTGCATAAGCAGCTGTACTTCTCATCCATGGATTCAGGACTATGACTTGTCAACTTCAGCGAGAGGGATGCCAAATAAGTGGCACGGTTAGACGCTAATGCAAACAAGGAGATACATACATGGAATCCTCAAAATCCATCACATTTTTGAAAATTGGTGTCCCCTTGTGCACATTTGGCGCGATGGAGTTTGATCCCTGACCTCCTTTCTGGAGACTGGGGGTGCTAACCGGCTAACCATGGCTTGGTTTGCCAAAATCCATCACATTGCCTTCAAATAAATGGACTTCTCAAGATGTTAATCGATCTAATGCATGTAAGGATTCTTAGAAACTCTCCAAGATTCAATCATTTTTCATTACAGGATTCAAACATAGCCTTATGATAGATGGATACACACCCTTGAGGTTAATGGATACAATCAAAATAATGAAAACTAGCAGCGCAATTTTATAATTAGTATAATGTCCATGATGATGTTTGGAAATTCTGTAGGAAGCTCACTAAGTCATTCCATTACCGTGCGAGCTTCTAAATCAATACATGCCAACACATATACTTATTTGATTCATTTTGGGATTAATAGCTTTCATTTCATTCATGCCTATCTCTGTTCTATTATTGTCAATCTGTCTTTGGAATCTAATTTTTGCTTTCATGTTGCATTAATTGATATATATATGAATTTCAAATATTCCAACTTGACATCAGGTTTGGGACCGTGAAAAAATTGTCATTATACCTGATCACTACATATTTACAAGTGATGAACGTGCAAATCGCAATGTGGACATTTTAAGGGACTTCTGCATGGAACAAAATATTAAATACTTCTATGACATAAAGGATCTTGGTAATTTCAGGGTACGGTCTCTCTTCCATTTGTCGTAGAAAGAAACTTGCTTTGTATTAGAGCAATTCTCTTGATACAAATTAGGAGTTCATTTCCTTTCCCCCCTCTCTGATACTATGTACCTTCATGGCTTTAGGCCAATCCAGATTATAAAGGAGTCTGCCACATAGCTCTTGCCCAAGAAGGTCATTGCAGACCTGGAGAGGTGTGTTTTTGTTTGGTGAATTAATGTGTTATTTATATGTTATTAGATGGGTTCTATTCATGATTCTATTTCAAAGATTGTCAATCTGTTTGCAGGTCTTGCTTGGCACAGATTCTCACACATGCAATGCTGGCGCATTTGGTCAATTTGCTACTGGAATTGGTAATACTGATGCAGGTTTTGTGATGGGTGCTGGCAAACTTCTTCTGAAGGTATCTATTAGATGTTTTAGCTTATGTTTACACGTAGACTCTGTGAAGCATCATTTGAGAGTTCACTTGCCAGTATCCTGAATAGATATCACATCATTGAGAGAGCAAGATCATGAAGCATTTTCTCTCTCATTTATGTGTAAATGCAAACAGTTCTCATTAATGATAACCCATAATGAAAATTCAACCACAAAATGTGTTATTGTCTAATTTATGAAATGATTATAATTTGCAATTTAAAGTCAGATATGCTGGTCTACTGCCTTGTTATGCGAGAGGTGTAATTTAGTTGTTTGGTGGTTTGAGTTTAATTATTAACAGATATTTCATTTTGTAATGTCAAATTCCCTAGTTAATAAACCATACAATTGTCATATCATGTCTAACCTTGAGGTATACAAGTCCACTAACTTTGAGGAGAGCTTCAATATGTTGTCTAGTGGATCTCAAAGTCCGGGTTGGAGTAATTTGAAGTTATGGGGCTTTGTTTGGGCATGTCATTTATCTACATCACTATGCATGGAATCAATTTATTTTGTAATTTTTTGTCCTATCATTTAAATTATGTAATAAGTTAACCTGTTGATGTCATAAACAAGAGCACTACCTTTATTTAAATCAGTCCCTTTTGTTAACTTGGCCTCTGAATTTGCAGGTACCTCCAACATTGAGGTTTGTCCTGGATGGAGAGATGCCTAATTTCTTGCTTGCCAAGGACTTGATTTTGCAAGTGCGTGTATATGGTTATCAAGATTTAGCTTATTGTGAATTGTCAATCTTTCTTTTCCTTGCTACTATGATTTCATTTGCAAATTTTGTTGCCAAATGTGGGCTGTTACAGTATGGAGAGTATGTAAATAATTTTCATAATTCATGAGATGCAATATTGAATTTGGATTTGCAGATCATTGGTGAAATAACAGTGTCTGGTGCGACATACAAAACCATGGAGTTTGTTGGTTCGACAATCGAAAGCTTATCTGTAAGATCCCTTTTCTCAGTATTATCATCCTAGTTATTAAGGGTATCAAAATTTTCTCTCTATATATCTTTGTTATAATGACTTACTCTTGATAACCGCAGATGGAGGAGAGAATGACATTATGTAACATGGTCATTGAAGCCGGGGGGAAAAATGGTGTTGTTCCTGCTGACCAAACTACGTTTAAGTATCTTGAGGTTAGTTATGCTATGTTTTGCATTCCATCTTTAAGACTTTCAAATGCTACTTCTTCCTGCAGGATCATTTTTGGCTCATAATGTTACTCTCATTTATTTATTCAGGGAAAGACTTCTACAAGTTTTGAACCAGTATACAGTGATGGAGGGGCCAGGTAATGGGGACTTGGTATCATACACTATATATCAAGTATCATTTTTTTGTTTTCTTTTATTTTGAACAACAGGATTTATCAATATGGATAGGTGAAACCACAAAATCACTGGATCTTTGTGCTTTCCAATAATTCATTTAGATCATCATGCCCAGAATTTTCAGTGAGATATCTCTCTTCTAATATATTTTGTTCCTAATGTCTTGTCTATTTCTGTAAATAACTAGCATGACTTCCATTTGGTTAATTATGACTACTTTGAAGTCTCAGAGGGTGAGACTAAGTTTTGTAACTTAATTAAGGTAGTGTCTGGAAATGGGTTTGAAAAGGAGCTTTTAACTTAAAATTGCTTTTGAAGTTAGCTTCCCGAGAAGCATACTTTTGTTAGAGTCCTGAAAAGCACTACTTTTCACTGTTTATAACTAATTTTAATTTATTTCTTATATATTTATTTTTCTTTCTTCAAAAGCTGGGACTGTGTAGGATGTTTGGAAATGCATTTTGGTTACATATTGTTTCTGGAAATGCATTTTGGTTAAATATGATTTCTGCAAAAGCAGAATGATACAAACATGTTTTTAAATGCTGCCTAAGGTATCTAAAAATGGTGCTGCTTAAAATCTAGATAGAGAACTACTTCCCAATTGATGTCCCCTTTGAATGGTTTTGAAAGAATACAGCCATGTGGGTACCTCTGTTGGTTTTGGTTAGATAGCCTCTACTATGATGGATTTAAGACAACTTTGAACTGGCAAGAATTTATATTACTTTTATTGATAGTGAGTTTGAGGAGGCCCATACAGCTCACAAGTTTTATCATTTTATAAATTTTCCTCCGAAAATTATAAATTGGGATTTCTAATAATGAGAATCAGCAGCTTATTTTCCTGGTTTACAGGATAATTTTTATATTTTATTTATATTACACTAATGCGTCTTAATTGTTCCAATATCGACACTAAAGTTCTGCTGCTTTTGAGCATGTGCATTTGCACCCACTTAAAGCTACTTCAAGATGTTTTATCTTCAATGTTTTATGTTCTGTTCTGCAATTTTCTTTTACTTTGTCTTGAAATGTTAAATTCTTCAATTGTATTTGACACATAAAATTTACATTTAAGGGAAGCTTGGTATTTCGCAGTGACATATCGTACATATATACATAGTAACAAGCGGTGCTGTTCGCTGCACTTTGATAGAATGAAAAGAATGATGAAGATCGATCTTAATTGATTGGTAACCTACAACAAAATATGGCAAGATTAATTTATAAACTATTAACTATCATTTGGAATTTGATAATTCTAAATTCAATCATACATTGGTTGTGATATCTTCTTGTATGATATTATTTGACAACATTTTATATATCTTATTTATTAGATTTCAGCAAGAATACAAAATTGATGTGTCCAAGTTGGAGCCAGTAGTGGCAAAGGTAATTGATTTCATTTCTGTCTATTTGAATTTGAATTATTTATAGAATTGGGGTTCTGCACAGGGCTACTAATTTATTTGTTTATTAGTCACTTAATTATAAATGAACCACACTTCTAATTCTCTTTTATGTGATTGCAGCCTCACTCTCCAGACAATCGTGCTCTAGCAAGGGAATGCAAAGACGTGAAAATTAATAGAGTATATATAGGATCTTGTACTGGTGGAAAGACTGAAGACTTCATGGCTGCTGCTAAGGTTTTTCTAGCTTCGGTAAGCAGTTGATGACCTCATATGCATCCATGTGTATTTTGGTCCATCTATGATAAGAACCTTGTGCTTCCATATTTCAACAGTTCTTAGGGATTCAAGTAGGAGAAGCATACCGGAACATTTTGTTTGGTGATAGGGGACAGCTAGGATGTTTTCTTTTTATGGGGATTAGGAGTGGGGTTGGTTTAGTCTCCCTATATATCAAGAAGGATTTCTACTCTGCCTTTACGGAGGTGTTCCATAATCATGGCCAGGATAATGGATGAGAATCACTGGTTCCAGGAAAGATGCTTGATCTGTACATATGTTTGATGGATAGAGTAATATATTCCCACAAACATCCAATCAATATATTATTTAATGGATCCACAATGTGTCACTGGATTAAGCAATTCCCCTGAAAGGTACTGGTTTTGTTCACAAGCCATTTTCTAACTCTATACATACACAGGTTATTGTATAATCAGATTTGCACATGGTAATTCCTCTCAAAGACAGGATGCTTAAAAGAGTAATTCCCAGTCGGTCAATCCTTCATAACATCTGAGAGTTGTTTTTCTTGATTTTGGTGCACAATCACAGTTGAGTTCTGTATGAAATGTGAATAATATGGTTGTAGAACCAATATAAAATTTTCATATATACTTCACAGTTTGGATCTTTTTTTTTTAAATGACTCCTATGCATAATGATTTACTTATATCCAATTCTGTCAACTTTGTTAGACTCTCTTTTAATGGCAAGATCTGTTGTGCACAAGCATGCAACAAAATTGAATATTGCAAGCAAAATTATACTATCGGGTTTCCATCGTTTCTTAAATATTAACCTTTGATACTTATGTTCAGGGCAAGAAAGTCAAGGTCCCAACATTTCTTGTCCCTGCTACTCAGAAGGTTAGTAATTAAGCCAGATTTGTTTTACTCACCGTAAATAAGCATATACGTATGGAATAACTGGAACTAACTCAAGATGCATATAGGTTTGGATGGATTTATATGGCCTTCCAGTTCCAGGAGCTGGTGGCAAGACTTGCTCTCAAATATTTGAAGAAGCCGGCTGTGATGTGCCAGCAAGCCCGAATTGTGGTGCTTGTTTAGGAGGACCCAAGGATACTTATGCACGTATGAATGAGCCCCAGGTATGTCATTCTATCTCATCATGAACCATAGGAAGGTCCATCTTTTGGCCCAAATATTTGAATGCTGGCTGTGGCATTATGTTATATAAAAGAAGATATATGATACTCATTAACCTGTGTGCTAAATTGTTGTCCGTAACTTTAAAACCATGCATATGCAGATTCTCCTCGTGAATTTGCAGTCAGTATAGACACCTGCAATTTTCTTATTAGTGTTGACCACACACTACCAATTTAAGATAGTTTCTTTTGTTTGGAACTATCTCTTCTTCTGATGACAACTCATGGATTGGTTTAATCTTTTTCATGCTGTGATAATCCCAGGATGGGTGGCACATAGTAATTTTGTTAGTAGTGTTTTTCCCCCCTTTTTCTGTAGGATCTGTGCAGCCAGCTGTAGAACTCCTGTTGTTCAATTGATTAGAACTGAACAGTCATCAGAATGCAGCAAGAGTGGTGTTTCTTATGTTTTCCTTGGGGTGAATGCACTGTTAGGACCAGTTTGTTTGTGAATGCAGTTAGTATGCATTGCTATGCTTATTTAGGATTCTTGTTGATACTTGTCAAAGCATCAAGGAATTCCAGCCATAATAAAAGCAGGGGAAAAATGAATTTGCTAGTGGTTGTGGTAACTAAGTCTCATCTTGGTCAAACTTAAGCAATCATGGCAAGTTTTGGACCCTTGAAGAAAAGGATGCATGTGCTGTGTTCTTTTAAAGTGCCTGAAATACCTGATAGACTTGTCACCTGCGTCTTTAGTTTATATTTCCTTATGATCAACTATGAGTTATATTGATATGCTTTTGTATTCCAAGATCGCATGCAAATTTGAAAATCTCATCAAGGTTGATCTGCTTACAAATTATCCAGTTATCAATTAGTGGTAATAAATATGATTGAGCATATATATCAAGATTAATAAATTTTTTTTCACAATGTTTTTGGGTATATCGTAGACTGAAATGGCATTGAAATCTAATGAGTTGTCCACTGTCCCATGCAGGTGTGTGTGTCGACGACAAACCGGAACTTTCCTGGCCGAATGGGCCACAAAGATGGCCAGATTTATCTGGCCTCCCCATATACAGCTGCTGCATCAGCCTTGACTGGTTTTGTCACAGATCCGAGGGAGTTCTTGCAGTAACAAGGGGAGTTCTTGCAGTAACAAGACTGAGCATTTTATTCTTCTAATTATTATTATATTATAGGAGAATGGAGTGACTTTCTTTTGTACTTTTTTTTGTATCAGACTTTCACTGTATTAAGGCAAACCAAATACATAAACTATTTGAATGCATCTCCTAGAGTGAAGATGGAAATAATGTAATTTACAAGAGTACATTTTTGTAGGATTATAAAATACAGTAGTACATTCACTTTCAGGGGTCCTGTTGTCGAAATTCATGGAATTGAGAATCCACGCACTTTCACGAATCAGTGTAACCCGACACTTGAAACACCTGAAATGTGATTATCAATATATAATAATAATAAATATAACATAAAATTTAATGAATCAATACAATCTAGTTATCCATTTATCATAGGTGATATACCGATTAGGTATGATTATATTGGTTTCTGAACACCACAAAAGTTTTTGACCACCACAAAAGACACACTAAGGGCCTGTTTGGATTTACATTGAACCATTAGCATTTTAAAAATCCAATCTTCTTTGAAAAATATTGTTTTTAGAACTTTAAAAATGTAAAAAAATTTAACAAAGAAATTCTAGAAAAATGTCAAATCTACGGCGTTTGTGGAAAACCGTTTGGTTCAGCATTTAACTTTTATAGTAGAATCTATTTATATACGAATCCAAACGAAAGTACGTCCTTGATTTGAGCGTTGGAATGCTCTCCTCCTGAATCGTTGGAGAGGTGATCACAAGCCTTTGAATCCGTGGGCCCGTGGGTTTGAGCAAGTCATCAAAAAGAGAATTCTTCATCTTTATAATGGAAGAAAATTCGTATTAGTAATTATGTATTTCATTAGACAAAATTATATACAAATTTTACATTGATCGATATATATTTCATTAAACAAGCTTATACCCTAAGAAAATTCAAAACATGTCGGGGGATACAAAGGAGACTATATATGAAGAACTACCAGTAACATTTTCCAACATAAACCAACATACTGTTACTACAAAGCTCATATTCCCTGTTCACGCAAATATCTCTAACTCAAGTCTCCTTACACAGTCTTACAAAAAAAAAAAGTCTCCTTGCACACGCAAACATCATATAGTCACAAAAGCATCACAAACGCGCACTAGGCTTATACAACATGCATTCCCAAACATCACATATAACATCACATACTCTACCTGGTTCACTGAAGAGAAACTCGAGCTCTGATAGGGTTCTTCACAACCGAGGCATCCTTTTCGAGCATGTCATAAGTGAAGGAACCGAAGACGATGCGAGAGGAGCACGAAGAGTTTGGAAATGCAGGGCACGAGACGATCCTGATCGCATCCTTGTTAACACACACGTATACTTCGTAGATGATCGACTCGTCCCAGGCATTCTTGGCGCAACGGATGCTTGTTTGGCTCCAACACCGTTGTTGATGGCCTTCTCTACTTCTGATAAACTGTAGTCCAATAATATGTCGAAATAATGCCTAGTTAAATATGGATAGACCAAGTCGTTAGACATATTGGTCATATTCGTTGCAGCTTTAGTTTACAAATATAGATTTTAACTTTTCTGATAAGTAGTAGACATGTTTGTTGTAATTATTAAAAAGAAGAGAATAAGCTTTAAAACAATTTTTAAAGCACTATGCATTAGTGTTGAAAGTAAAGAATATTTAAAGTACACTATAAGCTATAATATTATAAGTGCAATTTATTAGGCTCCGTTTGGAACCACGTCGGGCAAGTGGTGGCCAGCGTGGCGTCGTCGAACAACAAGGAACGCGAACTCACTCCCAAATAGGTTTTTTCCGTCTGCGTTGGAAGCAAAGAAACCCTTTGTCGTATACGAGTTTCCATCCTTTTTTCCACGTTCACCGACTCCGCGAAACATAGATTCGGGCAACGCGATCTGCCCCCCGTGTTTCAGCATTGTGAACGCCCACCGGCGCGGATCCAAACAGTGCCTAAGTCTGCAAGCCGGTTCTAAGTTTTTAAGTTTTTTTTGATGGATAATCAAATTTGTAATCCGTATATAGAGAAAACTTTACAGGAGTCCCTACTATAAAACAAATGGAAAAGCATAAGCTTTACAAAAAGTGAATCTAAGAGAGAATCTTAATTACAAAGGGGGAAGAAGAAAAATCCTAAGTCTGCCATCCCTTTGAATCAAGTGAGTCTCTCCTAACAACCTATTTCGATCATGACTAGTGAAAGAGAGTACTACTTAGGACGTTTGCGAACATGGGGAGTTTCTAATTTGTCCTTATCCATAGCAATCTAAAGCTTGAGCCAGATGTGGTTTGGAAGAAGAATGCTTTCTCCTCTTTCAGATATGTAGAAGGCAAGGATATCAGTCGAAGCATTTCCCTCCTTGTGGATATGCGATGTTCTCCAGTCTTTAAGAAAGTGCAGGCCTTGGTGAATATGTCGAAGAGATCTAATCGAGCTCCAAGGTCAACTTCCTTTGCCAAGTAGCTAGGATAGAACTGTAGTGGAGTCTGATTCAATCCATAATAGTTCGGCTCCTGCTGAGATTGCCATCCATAATCCTTTCTCTATCGCTTTGAGCTCCAATAGATTAATTGTAGTCACTACGTCCTGCAAGCCCCATGAGAAACACAGAATCCGCATTGTGAAGGACCGCTCCATAGCCTCCTCGATCATCTGAAAGTGAGCTGTATGTGTTTAGTTTCATCCAATCTGTAACGACTGTGATTTTTCTAGTCGTTTCTTCATTTTTGTGCATTAGATCTTATTCCTATCAGGTTTTGGAGAATTTATATATATTCAAATTCAAAAGTTAAGGCATGCTTGGAATCCTTATTCTGTTAGGTTTTCAACTCTTTTTACGGATTGTGAATCGGATGAGTATCGATCAAGTTATGGGCCAAACTGTGCCGAGAGGTCGGATAGAGGAATAGTGATGGCTCCACGGGGAGCCGTCGGTTTTCTGACGGATCGAATAGGAGCCGTCGGGGACCTGTCTGACGGATCCTGGAGGAGCCGTCGGGAGGCTGTTTGACGGGTCCTGGGGGAGCCGTCGGGCACCTGTGTGGCGGGTCTTGGAGGTGCCGTCGATTTGGGCGATTTTCAAATTTAATTCAGTCCGTTTTTGAAAAGAAACAATGACATTAATTGTGGTTATTCTGGTTCTATGGTGTCATATTTTTGTCCCCACGTATTTTCGATTATTTAATCTCTCTTTTACTCTCCCTTTTTCATTGAAACCCTAAAACCCTAAAAGTTCTTTTCTTCTTCTCTTCGGCACCATTGTTGTGGAGCTCGGGAAGGGGAGTTTAAGCGTGGTTAGGTGAGCTATCTATACAGATTTGAAGAGTTTTTGATTGATAACAATTCCTTCAGAATTCTTGCTTATAAGTTTTCATTTTTAAGTCTTTTCAAACTAAGAATAATTCTTCTTCTAGTTCCTTTGAATGTTTTCATACGACTTCGGGTCCCTATGTTTTAGCAATGATATGATGATAATTTCATGATGTTTTTACAAGTTTTTGATGATGCTATTAGGCCTCACATGTATTTTCGGATTTGTGAATTTCTTGAGTTTTCTTCTTGAGTTTTTATGGATTTTTTATGATTTTCGGACCCTTACATTATAGCTATGAGATCATGGTGTTTTCAAAGTATTTTTCAAATTTTCATATCAAAAGAAAGGGGTTAGGTATATATCATGCCTAGGGTTGTTTATTAAACATAGAAATCATGTTATGAATTCTCTAAGGTCTTGTTTTGACCCTTATATGCATGGATCTGAACCTATACATGTTTTTATGATTTTTAAGAGTTTTATCATAGATCCATGTTAGTTGTTTCATCTATGGCCTTCAAAGATTTCTTAAGATCAAATTGATTTTTATTGGTTTTGATGATTTAAGAGTTATTTTCGGGTTGATTGTATACCTGAGCATTTAATCGTGTTTTTTATTATGATAAAGTCGTTTCTGAGAAAAATGTATTTCACAAACAAAAATAGGTTTTGAAAAGATCTTTCCAACGAATCATGAATCGTCCAATTCGGAGTTACGGATTGAAAAAAGATTGAAACAAGGAGGTTTTTGGTCGGATTCAATCAACATTACACAATAGTAGAATGAGCTTTGAAGCATTACATAGAGCTGTGCAGGAGGACCCCTCAGACCTCACTCTTATGGCTCAGGAAAGGGTAGCAAAGGCTCAGTACCTCCATATGCTGCAACGAGAGGAATCTTTTCTAAGGCAAAAATCATGACAATCATGATTATATGAAGGAGACAGAAATTCAAAGTTCTTCTACTCTGCCACAAAAGCCCGCATTGCTAAAAATGTTATGATTTTTCAAAGATTTCTGTATCGCTTTTATATATATAAATCCTTAGAGGGTCTAAGATAAAGATAATAGGATATCATGTTAGGTACAATGACACGGTATTTCTCATGGTTTGTAAAGGATTTTATAAAGTATAATTAGATCCTTGGGTATACCAAGAGTTTTAGTGTTTTATCGATACTTTACCATTTTCCCATAAGCTAGGGTTTCGAATAGATTATTCTTATATACGATTTTCGATCTATTTGCTAAATATTTTGTATTGGTTACACATTATGTATTGATTTTGATAATATGAATAAATCCAAGTTCTTGGGAGTTTTGAATAAGGTTTAATTGGTTTATATATATATGATTTTTCGAATTCTTATAAACTAGGGTTTTAATTGGATTTCTTACACGCGCATGAGCTTTGATATTCTTTACTGATTTATGTTATTTTACATGACTCATAACTGTATATGTAAATGTCAAAGGTATTTGATTGTTTTAACAAAAAAATAAATAGAGTTGGATTTGGTTTTAATTGGATTTCTCGTACGCATGATTTGATTTTCGATATGGATTCTTTTCTGTTTACACCGTTTTAAACGAATGGTGTGTTGTTTTCAATGGTAGAATGATTTAAAGATTTTTACAAAAATAAATTAGGGTTTGTGCTTCTGCCTCGGGATGGCCTCTGTAGGAGCCGTCGGGCATGTTAGGGATGGCTCCCAGAGGAGCCATCAGTTTGTTATGGGATGGCCCCAGTAGGAGCTGTCAGGTTTGCTTCGGACGGCCCCTGTGGGAGCCGTTGGGTTGGTCAGTGACGGTTCTTGTAGGAGCCGTCGGGTTTCTGTGATTCAGGTACCTCGGGTCTCGTATTGTGTTGAGCATATTTTGATCAATTGTATCATTTTCAGGACTGGTTAGACTACCTTAGACTTTCTGAATTTGTTTCGTATCGTTGGATCAAAGGTGAGTGGGTCTCGTCTCCTATGTAGTTTTCAATGGTTTTAAAGAATGATTTTAAATGCTATTTTATGTACAACTCGAGCATGTCGCATTATATAGGCTGATGCCTTAATATGTATCATATTGAAAATATTATTATATTTGAAACTGTTGCATGCATTTTATTGAAAGGAAAGTATGTGTTGATCATGCATGCATCGCATTCGTCTAGGTGACGCAGCCTAGGTGGCTAGGTCTAGGTGACCTTGGTTCAGAGTGAACCCAAGTCTAGGTGACTTATGTCTAGGTGACACGATTTCCTGTACGAAATCCTTACGGCTAGGTGGTGTAGATGGTTAGGTGCCATCATACGGGCATGCGTGTCCATTGCATTCATAGACATTTCATGTTTGACTGGATCTTGAGACATGCATCTTGAACATGAGATCTCTATTAAGTTTGGGTTATTGGAAATTATCGTATTTGCAATTATTGTATTATCATATGATGCAAATTGTTTTATTATGATATCTTAGTAAAGATTATATTTTGATATCAATTATTATTGGGACCTCAAAGGTCCATTAACTGAGCATGTGGTTGCTCACCCCTTTTTTTCCAACCTTTCAGATTTAAGGACTTAGATTGATGGATCTCATGTAGCTTCGACCAAGGTCGTGATGCGAGAACATTAGACTTGTTTGGTCGAAGGATGATCAATTTTATTTGGCATGTAGTTGGCCCATCTTCCTAAGTAACCATGTCTGTGTATCAAGTTGTATATATTTTATGTGTAAGTTATATCAAGAATAATTGAGGGTATTGTGAAATTTTTAGATGTTATAATATTATTAAAGATTGAAGTTCTTTTAGTATTATTTTGTATCTCTGGATAAAGGAAAAAAAAAGAAAAAAAAACTTTGAGAGTCGAGGAATTTAGGTTAACGCACTCGGATTCTACGCTTCAAAATGGAGTCGTGGGTTCAAGGGCGTTACACAATCCTTCTGAGGGGGTAGCCATTTCACTTCAATAGATGATTCTTGCTGTTGAGTGAAGGTAAATTCAAAGTAGGCAAAAATACTGAGGTTTTCTGGAGAGATCGGAGAGATGATTTTGGTCGATCGTAGTCTTATCGAATGGACTCTTTGATCAATCCGATGATCATGAAGTCTTTTCCGAATTGCGCCTTGAAAATACGGGTGTTACGTTCCAACCAAATGTGCCAGAACATGTTGGTTAGAAGTAGTGGTAGAATGTGCTGAATTGGGGAGACTACTGATGGTTTCAGCCAATCAGGGAGAGATGCTAGAGAGCAAGGGAGAGTCTGGTTGATTAGGAGTTCTTGAAGCAATGCTTTCCATATGTTTTGGGTGAAAGGACAGTTGAGAAAGAGATGGTTTGCATCCTCAATAGCAGCATTGCAGAGTAGGGGACTTATTCAATAATCCCTTTGAGTGCAGTCGTCCACGGGTGGGTAGCTTATTATGGAACGCTTGCCAGGCACAAACCGAATGCTTGGGGGTCTGAATTGGCTGCCAGATCCAAGAAGACCATAGAGGAGGGGACTTTGTCTGTCTTACTGATTGCCAAGCAGAGGAGAGGTTAAGGATACCTGATTTGCAAGGAGAACAAATTAGTACGTCCTCTCCTATACCGCCGACTTCAAGTTCTGAAATTTCTGACTAGAGGGGATCCATAGAAGCTGGCCAACGAGAAGGTTTCTTCCATAGGCCGTTGTGTATGAGCAGATCCAAAGTGGCAGTGTGTGGTGGTCCCCATATATGGAATCTCCACGTGGCCTCAAGATCTGTGGACATGTGTTACCTAGAATCATCATTATCCTATAACTGTTTTTCTGACAATCTGTCCTTTTCCAGCGTTAGAGAATATTCCCCTTGTTAACCATTTTCCTGTAGGGGATGGCCTATGGTCGACCTGCTTTTTAACTCGGGTGTTACCTCTTGGACCGTCACGCCCTAGGGCAGCCATCCCCAAGGGGTGACATGTGTACGATACTGAGTATATCATAATCAGAATAAATCACAAGAAATAAATGATTGAATCAGAATAAATGATAGCAGAAGAGTATATGAATAAATAAATGAATAATACAAAGCCATGGAACATAGAAGAATACACAATCACCGTCCCGTGTGAACACAAGTCATAATTACAAATATAGTCAAATATATATATCGACAATAACAAAACACTTGGTGTGAAAAATAACAGGAAGCTGGCAGGCTCACCAAATCACCGAGAGGCCCACAACACCCAATCTACCGATCCTGCGCAACACCTGGATGAAACCCATAAAAATAGAGGGGTAAGCCGATGAAGGCCTAGTGAATGGAACTAACTACATGGCACCTCACAATACAATTCCAGCACATCCATAAAATCTACATAAATAACTATCAGGTATAAGCGACTAACCCGCGTCCCATACCACAGGAGGCCAACTCACACTAACCTCGCTATATCCCCAGCATAAAGATAGATCAGTCTGCGTCCCATACCACATGGGATTCATCCCATGCTAGCAACACTATAAATACATAAATATAAATCCTAGTGACTGAAACGCCACTACACACAAATACCTCACAGTTCCTCCTGTCGCGCAGTGACTTCTCTTAGGCGACCTATTTATGCAAATGCATCGACTCGGCCAATAAGGGAGTATCACTCCACCCATCAAGTCCACCAAAGCCTAACTGCATCACAAACCGCATCAATGGATCCCGCCCTAAACTCCATCACTTTGCGAACAGGGCCTACAAACCCAATATCTTGGCTAAGGCTCTCTGTCATCCCACCACTCTAATGCGTAGCCAATTTGAACTATCGGATACCGTGGGCGTCCAGGACGAACCTTGAAAATGCTCCTCTCGTGAAGGACACCCAGAGTTTACCCTCACCTCAACTGACTCACATGAAGCATCTCAATGTAGAATTGAACCGTCAAACCCAGTGTCTTGGCTAAGGTTCTCTGTTATCCAACCACTCTGACGCGTAGCTGATTTGAAGTATCGGATACCGTGGGCGTCTAGGATGAACCTTGAAAACGCTCCCCTCGTGAAGGACACCCAATGTTTACCCTCACCTCAGCTGCAGGTTCGTACTCATAACTCACAAGAACTATCATAATCAAGGCTACCCCAAACATGCTCGACACACACTAGTCGAGGACCTACGAGGTAAACTACGAGAAGCAACCAGATTTGACCCATACGATCAGATCCCCCTATCTCTAGTGATGTCTCTAACCAGATCTTTAGGCAAAGATCTACAAATCATGCTGATGCAAAAACATAAAAAGCAATTGATAAAGTAATAGATCATGATCATGCATTCAGGATGATAATATTAAATCCTCCATTTAACTACATATTCTAAGTTAATAATGTATAGCAAGTGACGATGTAACATGATAATATACATGTCAGGATGAAATCTCAATTATAATCTACCTAACCATGTCATATTATCATTTATGGATGCCACCATAGTCATGCATACATGATTAATATCATACCATAAACATGACTTTGTATGGAACTATACTATTCGAATGCCAAGCTAGATCCACTCACAGATACGAGTATTCCATCCCACAAAGAATCACGCGTCTCGGACAGTCCAACGGTATCGTGATCTCTATTAGACTCATGGGAGTATATCCATTCCCACCACAAGCTAAAACAGATGATCATCACATTCCTCACATTGAGGAGACCCCTCTGACAAACAAACATCATCAACTCAGCCAAGGAATAAAACATCCCTTCATAAAAAAAAATAATACAAACATATCCTAAGATCTTAGCCAACAAATGCAAAATACACCCTATACCTCCAACAACTAAACCAATTATTCTAAACCATCAAAAGACATTCATCCATAGGCCATCATGCAATTGAATCACCTATAAATCAGCAAGAAAACATCACACCATCACCACAAATAAATCTGGGCAGCAACTACAGAAATCTGGGCAGCAATATAACACTACGCTTTGATCTCCACAGCACCAAATACTCATCCAAATTCTGAAATACATCATACACATTAATTGATATGTTGGGATTATAATCCATGAAGACATCATAATCTGATTCAATCTCTAAGTGCCCGAAATAAAATAAATTTAAAAACTGGTCAATTCTACTCAAATCTGGATAGTTCTTATAAAACAGATCATAACTTACAACACAGGTAAGATAATATCACCAATTTCATATATAAGATATCTAGATGATCATATCATATGAAGACACCATCCTCAAAATATATCTCTAAATATCAAATGCATATGGATCTTCACAAGACAGAAATCTGTCTTACCTCTCTAAGCACATCCCAAGTCTCCCAACACTATCATCCCTTCTTCTTCTCGAAATCAACAACCAAAACTATCTAAAATAAAGTAAATCTAACCTCCCCCAAATAAGAATCCAAATCAATAAATTAAAACAAACCACAAAAAAGAAATCAAGGGATTAAATGATCTCACAAAAAATTCTTCAATCTCTTGTCCTCCTCCCTTTCTCCCATTCTCTTCGTCTCTCTTTCTCTTCTCTGCTCCAGATCTTCTGCTGAAGAACCAATAAAACCCCTGATTTTAAGGGCCATCGAAAGGGGTGGAGAGAAAGGCAAAATGACAAACTTGGCCTTGATTTAAAATTATGGGCAGCCTTTAGTAAACAGTAATAACTTTCACAATATAGCTCCGAATTATGCAATTCAATTTCCATTAGAAAGTCAAGAGGATTATCTACAAATTTCATGTTTAAGCCAATCTCCAAAAACCCCTCTAACTATTCCAAATTATACAATTAACATCAAACAGGGTTGCTGCTAGACCTTTTTTTACATCTCCATGGTATAATTGGAAAAATACTGATAACTTTTACTACAGGAATCCAGATGATCTAATTCTACTTTTGTATGAAAGCTAACTCAAAATTGAATGTCTTATAATAAAATCAGATTTAAACTATATCATCTTGGCCATTAACGAAATTAAATCCAAATCGTACCAAACGTGCAACTCATGATATAACCTAAGTATACATGACCCTAATGCACTCCAAATGAAGAATAATGTAAAATAACACATATCATTGTGCTATCCAACAATCCAAACAAATAAAAGAATAGCATAAGCCTAAATAGAGGTGTGGGTTCTTACATGGAAGACCAATTCTTAAGGTCGGGCATTATCAATTACTCGTCCTTAGATCTACATATGTATGACCAACTTATCCTGGTCGGGCATAACTCCTGTATGACTTGGTCTAGTTGGGCATAGTTGTTTGCTCAACCTGCCGAGGAAAGCGGGCTCGCTCAGGCCGTGATAGAAGTCTGGCCTGTGGGCCTTCTAACTCCGGACTTCTTATTTTTACTGTTATGGGCTAATCCTTGCTTAATCCTTGTTCTTATACAATCTTATCCCCTATTCGGCTTTCTGATTAATTTGGTCTCCTACAATGCCCCCTTCTTCTGGTCTCTCAATTGCTTGGGAGTCCAAAAGAACTGGTCTTCGGGTGACCTGTCTGATTGAATGGCTTGTCCTCCAAGCTTTCCAAGTTGTTTGTGTTTGGGCTGTGGGTCTGATGGCCCATGCTCGTGACACTTGTCACCTTCTCATGCGTCCTCTTTACTTAATGCCACCTCTTACGAATTTAGCACCCTTTAGAGCTTTCACCCAACACTTCTTTGCCCTTCTCCTTTGCTTCAACATCTCATTCTAACGGCGCGATTCCTTGACAACCTCGTGGTTGAGGAATATATAGGGGAGATGCCTCCTCCCCTGGATCCAGAATCTTTTTTGATTTACTCTTGCTAGATCGAGGCCGGTATGATCTCTTTCCTGTTATCCCTATTGATAATGGAATTTTTGAGTTTCATTGGCCTTCATCCCCTCCAGCTCATCCCGAGCGCTTATTGCATCCTGGCGGCAGTCTCCGCTCTCAACCGGGCCCTCTGTATCAACCTCGGGTTGAACGAGATGATGAGCTTCTATGTTCTGAAGCTCCTTAATGGAGGGGGCAAGATGTTTTATCTGGCCTAGAGATCGGCATCGCGGGAGCTTATAAAGGACGCTCAAGAGTTCATCTACGATTGGCGATCCAAAATTCTCAAGATTCGAGGCGCTTGGATGCCCGAAGACTACAGAGGTCTACTTCGGAAGTGGTCGTTCCCTGAACCATCCAGCTCCCCCTTCACCCTTGAATCAACAAGTTCCCCCTGCCTCAGTCTTTGGAAGGCAGGAAGATGAAGAGGAAGAAGCCCATGGAGGTGACTCTTCCCTGCGTAGGCGGGTGCTCCCTTCTCCTCCTCCTGTGAATTTTCTGGATCGTTCTCCTCAGTTGGAGGATTACGCAGAGTTCTTCCAGGACTCTCTAGTGGCTGAAGGAGGGCCCAACGCGGCGAGACCGGCCCCTCCATCCCCCATGCAGATACCCGGTCAGACCCTCGATTCTAGCCCTCCTTGATCTGCGATTGACACTCGCCCCAAAACCTTCCCTTCTCCCCCTCTCTTGGTAATCTTTTTGCCCTTCTTTTATGCTTACAAGGATGTTATAGAGGGCATGCATGTAGGTGTTGTTGGGGGAGTATTATTATGAGTAATTGCTGCACATGAGATGTTTGTGTTTATGCATGAATGGTGGTGGCTTTGTGTTGTAGTAAGGCAGATTACTGTCTTGTGAAGATCCTTGTAAATCGGGTACCTAGAGGTATATTTTGAGGCTTGTATCTTCATATAATATGATCATCTATGTGTTTAAATGTTATATATGAAATTTAGTGTCATTATGATATTTATGTTGTGAGTTAGAACCTGTTTTGCATGGATTGTCCAGATTCGTGAGGAAGTTGACCTGCTTTAAGAAATATTTTATTTCAGGCTTGTAGAGGCACAATGAGGTTATGATATCTGCATGGATTATGATCCTAACATATCAGAGAATGTGTATGATTTATTTCATAATTGTTGGATATGTATTTGGTGCTGTGGGGATCAAATAGTAGGACTGGTTACATCAGGTTTAGCAGTTTTGCTCGATTGTGTGTCAAGGAGTTGTTATGCATGTTGTGGAAACTATCAAGAGATTAGGTAGTCTTTGTTTGAAGTACTCACCCCATTTTGATGCCTTTGCCTTGCAGATCTCATCGGTTGGATGCGCGATGACCCGAGTATCGGTGATTGGTTTGATCCAAACCTTCGGGAAGCGTTGGATGCACATAGTTGTGCTTGTGCATCCGTTGGACACCATGACTATACTATTTGTTTAGATAAGTAGTATGGTCATGTCTAACCCATAATATACTTGATATTTGTATGCTAGGTTAGTATAGATCGTATATTGCATAGAACCCCTCTATTCTACCATATACTTGCCTATGTATTGCATTTATATGTGAATAACCATGTTTGCTTGCACCCTACTTGTATGGCCATGTATCTCCTTGCATTATATGGATGTATAGAATATGACATATCTTAGGTAGTCTTGTAATACTACCCCCTAGATTAGTGATATCTAGCATGATTAATCCTGAGTTAATAACCAGATGCATACTTAATATTCCCTGGTCATAAGACTTGAGGGCGTTGTATAGTTTTTGCACCCATCTTGTTGGGACAAAGCTATGACCAACTTCCTGAGAGGATGAGGCATTCCCTCTCTTTCTCCCTCCCTCTTTGCGCGAACTGAGTAATTAGATGTGGTTCCTACTTGACTCAGGTTTACTTGGGATTACTGGCATGCGCCTGTTGATGCGTGAGATTGCGCTTAACCCTTCCCTTTTAAGTTGGTGATAGCCAACGCATGTTAGGTTATATATTGCGTGCTTGCATGATTAATGCCCTTGTATGCGTATGTAGCTAGGCCATGCTTCGTATGATATGTTGTTTATGATATATGTTCATGTTAGGAGGACCCCTATAGTCAATTATTACGTTATCGTGCATGTGGATCATGTATATAAACTGCGATAGAATTCTCCTATTATAATTTCCATGTTAGACTAATTTTGCCTACCTGTGCTAGGCGTGGGTATGACCCGTTGTCGGGTTGTACATTAGTTTGTTATAGCGCAAGCGATGTAATCGTCACCCTGCATCCGTGTGATGCACTTGTTGGAATTTAGGAGAATTTGATGTTGTACCGGTGTTTCAAACCGGTGGTTATGGTGTTTAAGCTAGGCTTACCCATGCTAGGTGCATGTATGAACCACCCATTGGGTTATGCCTTGGGCTTATCTTTTCTCTTCTAATAGCTCAAGGCATAGCAGGAGCACTTCTCTTCTTTCTTCGATTTGCAGGTGTTCTTCTAATACTACTCTTAAGGAAGGGATAAAGATCTTGTGGGGTACTACTGCTTCTATCCCAAATGTGAGTGAATATGGGGTCTAGCCAATGGGTGTTCGGATGGAGGTCCGATAAGCACAGAGGGCATCAACTAACTTGTCAAGCCAATCAGTGGTTTTGTAGGTTTCGACTGTCCTTTTTATGATCCTGAGTAGGATTTTGTTGTTAGTCACTGCTTGCCCATTTCCTTGGGGGTAATATGGTGTGGTGATGGAGCTCTATGTGATATCTATCACATAGGTCTCGGAATTATTGGAAAATGAATTGGAGGCCATTATCTGTTATGATCATCTTGGGGGTACTGAACCATGCGAGGATATGGGTGCGAATGAAGCGGGCCAGGGTGGAGCCTTTGATCAGTACATAGGACTCAGCTTCGGCCCATTTGGTAAAGTATTCCGTGACGGTGAGAATCAAGACCTTTTGGGTGGTATTTTCTACAGTGTCCCGGAATGGTCCTATCACATCTAGTGCTCACATAGAAAATGACCATGGTGATGTCATGGAGTGCAGGGAAGATGCCAGTGCATGTATCTTGTTAGCATGAGTTTGACACTAAATGTAGCGCTGAACATATTTGTTGCAATCCCCTTCGAGCGTGGGCTAGTAGTAACCCATCCTTACTACCTTCTTTGCTAGCATCTGAGCGTTGACATGACCCTTGCATACCTCGGAATGAGCTTCTTCTATGATGGTGTATGCTTCTTCATCATCCAGGCATATGAGCAGTTCTCCATTAAAGGATGCTCGAAAGAGTATTCCTCATCGGATGCAATATTTGGTTGCTATTCTCTTAACAATCTTTTGACCACTGTCGTTGAAATATTCTAGGAATAAACTGTCTTCGAGATAGTTTTTGATATCAAAATACAATGTATTTCCATCATCCATGTCTTCTAGATCAAGAGCTACGATTTTTTTGGCACTAGTGATTCCTTCTGTTCAGTTTTGTCGGTTTAGGAGGATTTGACTTTTACAATCTTGAAGTTCGGTGGCAGGTGTTTTTAGTATTTGGACGATGACTGTTTCAGATTTCTTGGATATGGGGAAGGCAAGTGATGAAGCTAATGAGGCAAAAGAATCTGCAAGAATATTACCTACCTGAGGTGTCACGCCCCAGGGCGGCTGTCCCCGAGACGTGGCAAATATATATAATATCAACAATCCATACACGAGATCAATAAAGACTCCATTCAACAACAAAAGCAATAAAGCAGTTAACAAAGTAGCTGACATATATATATATATATATATATCGCGGGTATCGCATCCAACGGTATATACCGTCCGATGCGATACCCGTATACGGCCCGTATATATATATATATATATATATATATATATAATGGAAGCTTAAACGACTAAGTCTGTAATTCAAAGACATATTACATACTAGAATACATAATCAATTGTCCTGTAAGAGCCAATATACAACAAAAGACATCAACAACAAGCACTGTGCGCAAGCACAAGTAATGATACATACAAGGAAAAAGGGGGATGCTAATGGCCTCTCACACTCGCAAACCCAAAACGCGGACGCTATTCCGCTACTAGTACTACGCCCCGGGGAGCTCCTCCTTCAGATCCGGCTCTGTGACAATTGGAGAAAAACATATGCGAGGGGTGAGCCACACGCTCAGTGAATGGTACAATCCATGCAACACAACTCATATCAACCTTTATAAATTCATTAAATTCCCTAAAATGGGAGTAACTGCACAAACTGGTGGGTCATAGCGATGCCGAACCACCCCACCCTCACCCTCACCCTTTAGGGGTGACATAGGCCTTTTGGGAGAGATTAGATTGCTCTACACCCTTGGTCCACTGGTAGTCCTTTCCCCGGGTAGCCTCTACCTGACATACTACCACGATCAGTACGTCCCTAGATGCATCGGTAATACCTATGGATGGGAGCCCGGTGCCAGGACAGTGTTTTCAACGCTGGAAAGTTCCTATGCGGATCCAACGAAGGGGAGAAACAATCTACACTCGTGGATACGATCCTCTTGGATCCATCATCACTGGTTACTAAACACTGATAAGGTAACGGATTCTCAAGATTTCCCTCCGTGGCACATAACTCAGATGCGGGGAAAACAAATTATTTATAGTGTCAATGTCATGGTATGACCCCAGCAGAGGTCATACACTTGCTTAATCTCATTAGGCAAGGTTCATGGCTTATATGTATAAATAAATATACAACACATAAATCATTAAGCATGGAATTAATCATGGAAGCATTTTAAATGATATAACAACAACCTATAACATCATCTAAGGCATGCTCATACTTATACATTCTTATTTTGGTTTAATTAAATTAAACTAGGAAGGAACATGCAAGGATCAAGATTATGCTAACATGGGACATGGCATCTAGGCATGTATGGGCTCCTATACGTGATACATGGATGTATAACCCTAGCATACAATGTCTAACAAGACATGGGTGCATCATAGCAAAACATGCATTAACATATATTTTTATTTAAACAAGTAATATGCAGTTATGGTGCCCCAGGGGAGGGCAATGCACGTCAACATGCATCGAACGCCTCCCAACTGGATTAGATTGACCCACTCACCGCAACCCGAGTCATTGCGTGCAAGATAAGGGTATCAAATAGGGTGAGTATAACCACATAGAAACACTTAAAAATGACTAAAAATGCCAAAGACTTAGACATGCACGCATACGGTCTCACACGCATGTGAATACGCACGTACGCACACATGTCCAAGTGCTCCGAAATCTACCCGAGCCCTCGGGCAGCCACACGCGTGGCTCGCACACATGTTCACGTGCACGCCCGTGTGCATGCGCTCCTGCACCCGGCCGCGCTGCCCGCGCGCCCGCGCTCTCCGCACGCTCGAGCCAGAGGCTTGCATGCACGCCCATGCGCCTGCTTGTACGCGCGCGCCCTTGCTAGCGCACCTGACTGCGCGCGTACGCGCCCCCAAAACTGTCACAATCCCTCCCCTGTCCTCTCACACACCCCAACCCACATACCTGGCATGCATAACCCCTCTAGTATCCCCAACACCCAAGAAAACAAAGTAAAGAAGGGGGGAAGCTCACCAAGAGAGAGGGAAAAGAAATGGGAGGTTTTGGGTGCCCTTGATGAGCCCACGGCCACCACAACCCCCACCACAACAACCACCACCTCCTCAGCCTCTCTTCAGCCTCTCCTTGGCAGGAAAATAGTGAAAAAGGGGCATGAGAGGGGAGCTAAAGAGAAGAAATCGACAACACCAACAACATTTATGCACAACACACACACACACACACACACACACCTTTGTTGCCTCTTCTCCTTCACTTCTCCTTCTTGATCTATTCACACACACTCACATAAACACACACAAAGAAAGGAAGAGAAGACAATCTACGACTACATCAATGAGGGTGGTGATGGGAAGGAAAGAAAAAGGTGGGAGGTGAACATAGCCTACTCTCACCCACACACAAGAAATATAACAAGTGGTTGCTTAAACACTAAGAAAAGGGTGGTGAGGTTACCTAGAGTCACCCCAACCACCAACTATTCTATCACTATTCCACCAAACAAACCAGTAACGATTGAAACTCGGATACGGTTCAGAACTGCATAATTTTTAAAACGTTACCGGAATTCGATAAAATTTTATGGGTGATATAAAATGGTAACATGATCCATAATATGAAGTTAGATTTCTTATCGGAGTACTCCAGCTCACGCAGATGGTCAAAAAGTAAAATTTTAGTGGCTCTGATTGAAAAAAAGAAAAATTGAAAAATGACCAGAAATGATCCAAATGTGACCATTAGACCAAAAAATGACACATATATAACATTCTTCCCCGCTTAGAAAATTTTTCCCACAAAATTTAATACAAAAGCTTCTAAGAGGGAAAAAGATGTAGATATGCGTCACGCATGGCGTCCTCGCGCTCCCAGGTGGCTTCGACATCAAAATTGTGCTGCCATCGCACCTTAACCAACTGGACGATCTTGGTGCGGAGCCTCTTCTCGCGTCGGTCCAGGATCTTGATCACCTGCTCTATGAATGACAAGTCCGGCTCCAGGACGAGCGGCTCAAACGGAATGACGTGGGCAGGATCGCGGACATAACACCTAAGCTACAAGACATGGAAGACGTCATGGGCTTGTGCCAGCTATGGGGGAAGGGCTATGCGATAGGCCACCTCTCCAATCCTCTCAAGGATGAGAAATGGGCCGATGAAACGCGGACTCAACTTGCCCCGCACACCGAAACGGAAGATGCCCTTCGACAGGGGACACCTTCAGGAAGACATGGTCACCAACCTCAGAGGCGAGCTCACGGTGACAACAGTTGGCATAGTTCTTCTGATGGCTCTGAGCGGTGCGGATACGCTCACGAATCGTCTTGACCTTCTCTGAGGTCTGGCGGACGATCTCTGGCCCCCTCCAACTGGCGCTCTCCGACCTCGTCCCAACACAAGGGAGACCTGCAGCTGTGGCCATAGAGTGCCTCATATGGTGCCATCCAAATACTCGAGTGGTAGATGTTGTTGTAGGCGAACTCCATCAATGGGAAATGCCTCTCCCAATGGCCTCCAAAGTCTAGAACGTAGGCACGCAGCATGTCCTCAAGTGTCTGAATCGTCCTCTCTGACTGGCCGTCCGTCTGCGGATGAAACACTGTACTGAAGTGGAGGTTCGTACCAAGGGCGTGCTGGAGGCTACGCCAGAACCTCGAAGTGAACCTTGCGTCTCTATCAGAAATGATGCTGACAGGAGTGCCATGGAGATGAACGATCTCTGAGTCAAATAACTGCGCCAGGGTGTCCAGAGAATCGGTGAGTCGGATGGGGAAGAAATGAGTGGACTTAGTCAGTCGGTCGACGATCACCCAGATGACATCTTGACCCGAATGTGACTTCGGCAAGTCCAAAACAAAGTCCATTGTAATCTGCTCCCACTTCCATTGAGGAATCTCAATGGACTGCAGCTTCCCTGCGGGATGGTGATACTCTGACTTCACCTGCTGGCATATCAAGCAACGGGCACCGAAACGGCCAACATCCGCCTTTATCCCGCACCACCAATAGCCACAACGAAGGACCCTATACATTTTCGTGTCACCAGAATGCACTGTGTACCTCGAACGGTGGGCCTCGTCCAAGATCATCTGCTTCAGCTCTGCGTCATCAGGAATACATACCTAGCCTCTGAACCACAGGATTCCGTCATCGTGAATCTGGTAATCCGGTCGCTTGCCCTGGGTGACGCCTTCAGGAAGGACTAGAAAGTGAGGATCCTGTCCCTGTGCCGTGCGGATATCATCGAGGAGAATGGGCTGCACCACTAGCCTGGCCAAAAAGCCACCAGCAGGTGTCTCCTGAACGCTGATCCAGCAAGCGGCCTCCTCCAGAAGCCTCCAACGACATATAGCCAAGTGTGCGGCCATGCCCAAGGGCTGTCTACTGAGAGCGTCAGCCACGACATTCACCTTACATGGATGGTAAGCTATGTCATAATCATAGTCCTTTAGGAACTCGACCCAACGTCGCTGACGCATGTTGAGCTCCGGCTGGGATTGCAAATAAGTCAGGCTCTTGTGATCCGTGAAGAGCTCGAACTCCTCGCCATAGAGGTAGTGCCTCCATATCTTCAGTGCAAAGATGATCGCTGCTAACTCCAGGTCGTGGGTGGAGAAATTATGCTCATGGGGCTTCAATTGACGCGACGCGTAAGATTAACCTTACCGTTCTGCATCAGGACGCAACCCAAACCCAACCGCGATGCATCGGAGTAGACTGCGAATCCACCACTCCCAGACGGAATGGTAAGAACTGGCGTTGAGGTGAGTCTCCACTTCAACTCCTGGAAGCTCTCCTCGCAAGATGGGGCTTCTCGAACTGGACATCCTTCCGTGTGAGGCGGGTCAGAGGGACGGCTATCTTCGAGAAACCTTCCACAAACCTCTGATAATAACCCGTCAAACCCAAGAAGCTCCGAATCTCGGTGGGATTTGACGGTTGTCGCCAATTCGACACTATGAGCGTTTTGTCCGGATCCACGGATCTACCCTCACTGGAAATCACATGGCCAAGGAAGGCCACACGCTCTAACTAGAACTCGCACTTACTGAACTTGGCGAACAACTGATGTCGGGCCAAAGTCTCCAAGACAATGTGAAGATGGTCAGCGTGCCCCTCAAGACTCCTCGAATATACCAGAATATCGTTGATGAAGACTACCACAAAGGAGTCGAGGAAGGGCCAAAGCACCCAGTTCATCAGATCTATGAAGGCTGCTGGCTCGTTCGTTAACCCAAACAGCAGTACTTGAAACTCGTAGTGCCCATAATGAGTACGAAAGGCCATCTTCAAAATATCTGACTCCCAGATCTTTAGCTGATAGTAGCCCGAACGGAGATCGATCTTCGAAAAGCCACGCGCTCCCTTGAGCTGGTCAAACAGATCGTCGATTCGTGGTAAGGGGTACTTGTTCTTCATGGTCCGCTTGTTCAACTGCCTGTAATCAATACAAAGACGCAGCAAACCGTCCTTCCGAATGAACAGAACTGGGGCTCCCCACGGAGAGACACTCGGACGTGCGAACCCCTTCTCGAGCAACTCCTCCAGCTGCTCCTTGAGCACCTTTAGCTTTACTGGGGCCATCCAGTATGGAGCCGTGAAAATCGGCTTGGTCCCCGAAATCAGATTAATTTCAAACTCGATCACGCGATCCGGTGGTAGGCCAGGAAGATCATCAGAAAAAACTCCCTGATATTCTGGCACAATTAGAGTCTGACTGATATCCGTTCCCAGTGGTGCATCCTCGTCCACAATGCACGCTAGATGACCCTCACATCCGTCCTGTAGGAGTCTCCATGCCTGGATGGACGACATGAACCCCAAAGGGGCTATATCCCGATCACCTACGAACTGGTAGGACCTCCGGCCAGGGATGCAGAAAGACACCGACTTTGCAAAACAATCGATGCTGACGTGACTAGCTGAGAGCCAATCAATTCCCAGGATGGCATCGAAGTCCATCATGGCGAGCTCGACCAACTCCACTGAAAACTCATGCTCCCTGATCGTCACAAAACACCCCCGATACACAGAATGAAAGAGAATACGGTCTCTAACATGATATCTCCAGCAAGGCATCAAGAGGAGCCGACACCACACCCATCCGTCTCGCGAAAACGGGAGACACGAACGAGTGCGTGGCCCCGGAATCAAATAGCACATAAGCAGGAAGTTGGGAGATCAAAACAATACCTCGGATGACACTACCCGAAGCCTGCGCCTCCTCTGGTCAATCTGGCCACCCTGTGGCCGAGGTTGCTGCCACACGCCCCTGAACAAGCTGCGGCTGAGTAGCAGGGGCAAGCTTCACAGGCTGCACTGGCTGCCTCCCCTGGTCAATCCGGCCACCCTGTGACTGACGCTGACGCTACGGCTGCTGCTGCTGGCGTGGTTGTTGCTGCTGTGGTTGCTGACGAGGCACAGGAAGTCGGCCAGCAATATGTCCGACCCGATTACAGTGGTAGCAACGTCGCGTCTCCGGTCGCCTAGCCTGGAATGGAACGGCAGCAATGGGCGCAGGACCCCGCACTGGCACCACATCGACTGAAGTGGCGGCGACTGCTGACTGATCCAAGAGGAGCCGCTTGTTCTTGCGACGCCCCTGGTCCTGGTTCCTGGGGGCCCTCTAGTCCGCTGAAGGGGTTTGAACCGATGAGGGAACCCCGAGGTCGCGCTCGACTGTCCTTGCACGGGACACCAGGTTCGTGTACCTCGAGAATGCCTGAGAGGTAACGTGCACCATGATGGTGTTGTTGAGACCCATCTTGAACCGATGGCATCGCGTCTCCTCATCCATCACCAAGGCGGGGGCGAACCGAGAAAGCCTCGTGAACCGCGTAGAGTAGTTCGCGACTGACATGGCACCCTGAGTTAGCTGCTCGAACTCCCGCATCACGATCTGGCGTGTCGAAAACGGAAAATACTCCTCCAAGAAGTAACTCCAGAATCTAGCCCAGAGAAGTCGCCCTACGCCGTCAAGGATGTCCACCGATCGGGTAGCCCAGCAGTCGGCGGTGCTGCCCTTCAACATGAACGTGGCTAGTGAGACATGCTGGCGGTCGGTGCAGTGCATGGTCGAGAAGATCTTGTCTATCTCCATCAACCAACGCTCAGGGGCAAGGGGATCCGTCGTCGAGCCATGGAACTCGGGAGGGTGAAACTTCAAAAAGGCAGTGAGGCCGGCCTGATGCACCCGTGCAGCAGCCTCTAGCTCCTCCTCTCGCTCCTCGGGTCCCCGAACTTCCTCAACAGGAATCTCCGCCAGTACCTGGCACCACTGGTGGATCTACTACTGAGGGTACCTGTGGAAGTGCCCCGCGGGCCACCCGCAGCTCCTAGATCTCTCGCACCTGCTCAGCCAACGCTCTAGTCTAGGCCTCCAGTGCCCTAGTCTGAGTCTTCAATAGATCCGCTATATGAGCGTAAGCACACTCCCATGCAGGAGGCTCCGGCCCAGGTCCTGGCCCAATAGCCAAGGACTCGTCAGTAGTCTTCTTGCCTCGGATAGGTTCGAAAACCTCTGAGGCCCGAGGGGGACCACATCCACGCATCTGTCTACGAGTAGGCATGTCAGCAACCTAAGAAACAGACACTAGGATCAGAATACACATATCAAAATCCTATGACTCATTTCTAAGACAACAATTGGCTCCGACAGGACCAGGCTCTGATACCAACTTTTGTCACGCCCCACGGCAGCCGTCCCCGAGACGTGGCAAATATATATAATATCACCAATCCATACATAAGATCAATAAAGACTCCATTCAACAACAAAGGCAATAAAGCAGTTAACAAAGTAGCTCACATAATATATATAACGGAAGCTTAAACGACTAAGTCTGTAATTCAAAGACATATTACAGACTAGAATACATAATCAACTGTCCAGTGAGAGCTAATATATAACAAAAGACATCAACAACAAGTACTGTGCACAAGCACGAGTAATGATACATACAAGAAAAAAGGGGGATGCTGATGGCCTCTCACACTCACAGATCCAAAATGAGGACGCTGCTCTGCAACTAGTACTACTCCCCGGGGCCGGGGAACTCCTCCTTCTGATCCGGCTCAGCGATAACTGGAGAAAAACACATGCGAAGGGTGAGCCACACGCTCAGTGAATGGTATAATCTATGCAACACAACTCATATCAACCTTTATAAATTCATTAAAGTCCCTAAAATGGGAGTAACTGCACAAACTGGTGGGTCATAGCGATGCCGACCCACCCCACCCTCACCCTCACCCTCACCCTCTAGGGTTGACATAGGTCTTTTGGGAGAGATTAGATTGCTTTACACCCTTGGTCCACCGGTAGCCCTTTCCCCGGGTAGCCTCTACCTGACATACTCCCATGATCAGTACGTCCCTTGATGCATCGGTAATACCTACAGATGGGAGCCCGGTGCCAGGATAGCGTTTTCAACACCGGGAAGTTCCTACACGGATCCTCTTGAATCCGTCGTCACTGGTTACTAAACACCGATAAGGTAACGAATTCTCAATAATTTCCTCCAGGGCGCATAACTCAGATGAGGGGAAAACATATTATTCGTAGTGTCAATGCCATGGTATGACCCTATCAGAGGTCATACACTTGCTTAATCTCATTAGGCAAGGTTCATGGCTCATATGTATAAATAAATATACAACATACAATTCATTAAGAAAGGAATTAATCATGGAAGCATTTTAAATGATATAACAACAACCTATAACATCATCTAAGGCATGCTTATACTTATACATTCTTATTTTGGTTTAATTAAATTAAACTAGGTAGGAACATGCAAGGATCAAGATGAGGGGAAAACATATTATTCGTAGTGTCAATGCCATGGTATGACCCTATCAGAGGTCATACACTTGCTTAATCTCATTAGGCAAGGTTCATGGCTCATATGTATAAATAAATATACAACATACAATTCATTAAGAAAGGAATTAATCATGGAAGCATTTTAAATGATATAACAACAACCTATAACATCATCTAAGGCATGCTTATACTTATACATTCTTATTTTGGTTTAATTAAATTAAACTAGGTAGGAACATGCAAGGATCAAGATTATGCTAACATGGGACATTGCATCTAGGCATGTATGGGCTCCTATACGTGATACATGGATGTATAACCCTAGCGTACAATGTCTAACAAGGCATGGGTGCATCATAGCAAAACATGCATTAACATATATTTTTATTTAAACAAGTAATATGGAGTTATGGTGCCCTAGGGGAGGGCAATGCACGTCAACGTGCATCGAATGCCTCCCAACTGCATTGGATTGACCCACTCACCGCAACTCGGGCGTTGCGTGTAAGACAAGGTATCAAATAGGGTACCACATATAATCACTTAAAGATGACTAAAAATGCCAAAGACTTAGACATGCACGCATACGGGCTCGCACGCATGCGTATATGCACGTACACACGCATATCCAAGTGCCCTGACACCTACCCGAGCCCTCGAACAGCCACACGCGTGGCCCGCACACATGCGCATGTGCACGCGCTTCCACGCCCGGTCACGCGTCCAAACGCGCTGCCCACGCGCCCAGGCACCCAGCCGCGCCCCCCTGCGCCCCCGCTCGCATGCTCGACTGCGCGCGCATCTGCACGCATGCCTAGAACTGTCCCAACCCCTCCCCTGCCCTCTCACACACCCCAACTAACATACATGGCATGCATAACCCCTCTAGCAGCCCCAACACCCAAAAAAATAAAGTAAAGAAGGGGGAAGCTCAACAAGAGAGGGGGAAAAGAAAAGGGAGGTTTTTGGGTTCCCTCGATGCGCCCACGACCACCACAACCCCCACCACAAGAACCACCACCTCCTTAGCCTCTCTTCAATCTCTCCTTGCCTGGAAAATAGTGAAAAAGAGGCATGAGAGGGGAGCTAAAGAGAAGGAATCAACAACACCAATAGCATTTATGCACAACACACACACACACACCTTTGTTGCCTCTTCTCCTTCACTTCTCCTTCGTGATCTTTTCACACCACTCACACAAACACACACAAAGAAAGGAAGAGAAGGTAATCCACGACTACATCAATGGGGGGGGGGTGATGAGAAGGAAAGAAAAAGGTGGGAGGTGAACATAGCCTACTCTCATCCTCACAGAAGAAAAATAACCAAGTGGTTGCTTAACAACTAAGAAAATGGTGGTGAGGTGACCTAGAGTTACCCCAACCACCAACTATTCCATCACTATTCCACCAAACAAACCAGTAATGACCGAAACCCAGATACGGTTCAGAACTGCATAATTTTTAAAACATTACCAGAATTCGATGAAATTTTTATGGGTGGTATAAAATGGTACCAGGACCCATAATATGCAGTTAGATTTCCAAATGGAGTACTCCAGCTCATGCAGATGGTTAAAAAGCAAAATTTTAGGGGCTCCGATCGAAAAAAAGAAAAATTGAAAAATGACCAGAAATGACCCAAAGGTGACCATTAGACCAAAAAGTGACACATATATAACATGAGATGTAAAGATGTGGGTGACCTTACAGAATTGTTTTAATAGAACTATGGCCAGCTCTCTATATTGTTTTATCTTTGGGTCCCTAGTTTGGCATTTCTTCAGAGTCTGCGGATCACTAAAAGCGAGTCTCCAATAATGTCTAGATATTTAACTCCTAAGGCTAGGGCTGCCTTTAAACCTACTATCAAGGCTTCAAATTCAGCAATGTTGTTGGTGGCGTCGAATGTGAGTTGGATTGCTCATGGGATAATGGCTCCCTCGGGGAGATTAATGCTATTCCTATCCCCCTCCCTTGTAGATTAATTGATTCGTCGAAGTACAGCATCGAAGTCTTCCTATCTTTTTCTTCAATGAGTGCAAACATTTCTTCATCGGGGAAGTCTGTTTTTACTGGTTCGTAATCAGGGAGCGATATGATCTGCGATGGCTTGACCTTTGACAGCTTTTTGAGTGGCGTAAGTGATGTCAAACTTATTTAACTGGACTTGCCATCGGGGCAAGCGTCTGATTAATACAGCTTTCTCGAATAGGAACCTTATTGGGTATATTTTTGCAAAGTACTTGACTCTGTCAGCAAATAAAAAATGACGTAGTTTTTGAGAAGCCCATACTAAAGCTAAGTAGGTCTTTTCCATGGGAGGGTAGGCTCGTTCATATTGAATTAATGTCTTACTTAAATAGTAAATAGCCTTTTCCGTGGGAGGGTAGGCGGGCTCGGTCGGATCGTCTTCTCGGAAGGGTGGTGTTGTTCCTGGTTGAGTCGCCCGACAGCGGCTCAAGAGGATCCCAAGGTTTGTGTGATCGCCACCTGCTTTTTTGAAAAGCAGGAAAATGTTGGATTGGATTTGGTCGCCTACGTGGGGAGTTTGTGGGGTCTCCACTCTGAGACACGGATATACCATACACAGAGGTGAAAAACAGGTAATCCTATTCTGCTTTCGGGGCTTGACTAAAGGAGTCTTGGGACAAAGGGGTGCAAGTGGGGTGTCGATATGGGGCGGCTAGTGGGATTCAGCCGTCGGATCTGGGGCGGCTACTAGGGTTTAGCCGTCCGGGGCCTGGGTTGGTTTGGGCAGAACTTCAGTAGGAAATGGGTTAGGTTTTGGACATAGGCTAAGCTAGGCTTAACCCGGGTTTCTGGAGGGTGGAATGAGAGGGTGTTTTTGTGTAGGGAATGAATTTTTCTCTCACAAAAGGGGCTCTCTTTCTCTCTCTCTAGGGATTTTTGGTAGTGGAAGGGGGGTGTGGACTATGAGTGTTTTTCAATTGAAGAAGGTTTTTTGTGAATGAGTGAATTTGTGTTTGAAAGGCTTGGGACCCCCTTATTTATAGTAAAAAAGAGGTAGGGGAATGTCCAGGGGGTAATAGGATGGCTTGGTTAATAGTGTGTTTGATTAGACCCCTCATTTAATTCTCTGGTTCTTCTGTCAGTACCAGGTGAATGGCGGCTAGTCCTAACTAGCCGCCCTGTATGGGGCGGCTACTTCCTGGTAGCCGCCCCCATCATGACATGTCAAACGTCCCATCTCTGACAAGCGGTGGCTTGGGTCAGTTACTGGATTTGATCCGGCCAAGATAGGGCGGTTAAAGTTCACAACCCGCCGCAATGATCAGCATTCAATGCTGCTTTATGTCCCATCCAAGGAAGCGGTTCAGGGTCGGCCAGGGGGGCGGCTAGTGCCAACTAGCCGCCTGGTATGGGGTGGCTAGTTAGGTTTAGCCGCCCTTTGCTAGGGACTTAGGGGATTTCTAGGTTTTTTGGGGTTTTTAGGGTTAGGGTTTCCGGCTTGGGTTTTGTGGGTTTCCGGTTTAGGTCTGGTTTAGGGTTATGGTTTCTGGTCAGGGTTTGGTTTAAGGTTTTTGGTTTTGATGGATATAGGGTTTCCGGCTTGGGTTTGGTTTAGGGTTTTGGGTTTCCAGTTTTCTGAACTTCTGGTTTTCTATTAGATGCCAAATGTAGGTTATTCCTGGGTGTTACTTGAAGTATTTCTGTCTTTTTGGACGGTCAAAATTGGGGTATCTACAATTGTCCCTGATCGACGGAATCTTTGCGCGAAGCGGAAAAGACTTTGACCGATGATAAGGAAAAGAGACCCCTATTTTGGTTTAGATTTACACCGTCAGAGGTTAGGTCTTGACTTAGAATTTTCAACCAGAAGGATGATCCAGGTGGAAGGCGGGAAAAGTGAATGGTTTTTTTATCCAACCCGCGGTCGAGGTTCTTAGCTATCGTGCACAGAGCAGCCAGCATCAGTTTCCTCATGCTTACCATTCCCGTGCTTGGGAAAACTCAGCAAGGAGGAGATATCGCCGACAGAAAGCAAGTAAAGAGTTGAGTTGGTAAATTGGATCATCCGAAGGATGAGAACTCTGGAGAACCAGAACTGAAGAAATTCAAACTGAATGGTATTGAAAGTGTGGTAAAACTTTGGGAAAGTCGTGTTTGATCAAGTAGTGCCTGAAAATAAGCCAATACATGGCTGTTTGGTACAGAAAACCTTTGAACTAGGGCTGAAAAGAGATTTGAGAAGGGGTTTTAAGTGAAAACGAGAAAATAGGGTGGGGCGGCTAGTTCAAACTAGCCGCCCAAGAGGGGGCGGCTACTCGTGAGTGGCCGCCTCCCGACTGGGTCCCTTATAACTGAAAAAGGGACCCTCTCTCTTCCCACTTTTCAAAAACGGTTTCTCTCCCTCTTCTTCTTCTTCTCTTCGGTTTCAACCCAAAACCTTGATTTGTTTTGCCTTCTCTTCCTCCATTTCGACCTCAATCTTTTCTCTTTCTCTTGATTTTGAAATCCTAGGTTTGGTTCTCCTTTTTCTTTTCAAACTGGGGAAGATGACGAGGTCGAAGGCGATTGTTTTGAGGGCAAAACGATCATGGGTGGCTCGTGGAGAGCATAGCCCGAGCTCTTCATCATCGGAGAGCGATAGGCCAGAGGTCGAGGCCGTGGGGGAGGCTATGGGTACGACGGAGGTGCCGTCGGTGGCACCCGCGCGGGTGAGGTCAGGGGTACGCCTTCATGGGCTGTCCCGGGGGTAGGGGGGAGTATGATAGGTTATACATGCAAGAGGAGGCATGGGGATCGACCGGCGGCGGTCGAGGAGGTGGTTCCGGAGGTTGGTGGGTTGGTCGAGGGTGCAACCGAGGGGGTAGGGGCTGAGGGAGTTAGTGAGGATGTGAGGGCATCATTGGATGCCATTGTCGGGATGCTGGATAGGGAGGCCACGGAGGCCAGGGCTGAGGAGGAGGAAAGAAGGGCTATGGGGGCCTTCGAGGAGTTTGTCTCCGGTGTGGGAAGGGTGGAGGGGACTAGAGGTTAGGGAAGAGGCCGGGGAGGCCGAGGGTGCGGGCATCGGGGCTATAGAGGCCGGTGTTGGTGCTGAGGCTGAGGCCGAGGAGGTTGTGTTCAAGGAGGATGAGGAGGAGGGGGACGACGACAGGATGAACGATCCTGACGAGGCCGAGGTGGACGCTACTGTGTGCACATGAGCCGTGGTATGTTCCTAACCCTTTAGTCTTAGCCTTTTTATTTGGTATATACGCATGTCTTTTGATGGTATGAATGGGTGACTAGTGTATAATATTCGTATATGTGTGTTTTTAATAGGCATGCTTGTGTATAAGTTAATTATGGTGGGGTAGCATGCTGATATGGGTTCGTTTTTATGAAGGGGGACAATTTTTATGCTTATATACATGTTTGTCTTTAAAAGAAGAGAGGAATGACATGGCTAGTATGCTTGCATGTGACATATTCTTGTGTGCATATAGTCTTTTGAGTTGAGTCTTTATACGTGTTTTGATTGTGGTAGAGTATGGGGGGGGGAGTGTATGCAAGTATCTCATGGGTCCAAGTATTTTCCATATGCTTAGGTGAGTTTATGGAAAGTATATAAGCATGATAGACCGTGATAAAAGAAAGAGCGCAAGTGGTGACCATGGTGGATTTTGATATATATTTTTTTTGCGTGCGTGATCATATGAGGAGTATTTTGTAAATAACGGGAGGTGAACCTTTACGTGAATGCTTTTGTATTTGATATGAGAATTTTACCTTGCTAAGCATGATCTCTAAATAATTTTTAGGCTTTGGATTCTTACCTCTCAATCGCTATTTAAACTAACCCATGTCTTCTTTATTTGTTTGCAGCGGTTGAATCGAATCCGGGTTTTATGGCACGGGACGAAGAGGTGGTACGATGCCTTGGGCCGGGGGAGAGGAGGTTGGTGGACGGAGCGGGCTTCCGCTCCTTCTTTTTGATTGAGCCGTTCCATGTCCATCGCCCATATGTGGAGGCATTGGCGGAGAGATGGGATCCGGAGAGTTGCACGTTCATCCTCCCTACTGGCGCCGTTATGCCGACCCTCGAGGACGTCCACCGGATTACCAGCCTTCTGGTCTCAGGGGAAGCAGTGATCCCGGCCACCCTTGCTGAACCGGATCCCTTTGCGTAGGCTTTCGGGACAATATGGCCTTGGTTCATTTACAGAGCGTCAGAAGGGTGAAGCTGCTGCTAGCTTCGAGAGGAGGCGGGCGATGATTGAGGCGAGAGTGGCGGTCGCGTGCCCACAGAGGGCACGGAGGGAGTTGAGGGCGTTCTTCCTTTATTTATTCGGCTGGGTCCTTTTCTTGACGGCCTCTAATAAGGTCTTCTCTCATTCCCTGTTGTTGATGAGGGACCTGGAGGGTATGGGACGCTACGCCTGGGGAACGGCGATGCTCGCCCACCTCTTCGCGGAGCTCTCGAAGAAGGTCAAGAGGGCCGGGGGAAAGAACCTTGGCGGCTTCGTGCCATTTCTTCAGGTATGTGTAAGTGAGTAGTAGATGTCCTCTTCTTGGTTTAGTTCACTTTGATTATGATAATTTTCCTCTTGCTTTGTTAGATTTTCGGGTACGAGCACATCGCCATTGATCGCCCGACTCTGGCGCCGTTTGATCATGCCCTCCCTTGGGCCATGAGATGGCAACCCCGGGGATCTTCGCGCTTGCATCGCTTCGCCCGATTCCGGGAGGCCTTTCGTTTTTGTCGGAGGAAGAGGTATAAGTTTTTCTTTGAATTTCTTTGGCTTGTATTTGGTTTTCTTTTGGCTAAGCACTCTTCCCATCTTTTGATGCTATATGGATGACGTGGAGGCCCTATACGGAGGAGGAGGTTCCTGAGGATCTCTCACGAGACATCTGGCTGATTTATTTTAATGAGGTCATGTTTCATGCGAACAGCCGGGTCGTTCGCCAGCTTGGGAACCACTAGTGGGTGCCCGATCCTCTGCCGCGGCGTCCCTTGATCCCTGTGGCCGGGATTCCTCGGGACACGAACCTCCCGAGGAATTACGCTACGTATGTGGCGGGATGGATGGGCTGAGGTGTCTTGATGGAGTGTCGTCTGAGGTGACTTCGAGCGACGAATACCTTGTTTGGTATCGTCAGGAGTATGCGGGTATCCTTGGAACGATGGAGGAGGAGATCCCGGACTCCTATGTAAGTTGGGAACCCTTCTCTTCTTCCTCGTTCTCTTTCGTTTGAATATTTTTTTAGTGGCGTTTCTTTTGTAGGTTGAGTTAAATGAGATGGAGAAGAGGCTCAAGACCGCCAATGAGCACCTTCGAGCGCGGAGTGGGCAAGTGGAGCACTTGAGGGCTCAGAGGCGCCGGTTACAGATCAAGTCCCGGTCCTCGAGGCTCAGGTGGATGCTCTGTCGAGAGCAAGGGCCGTTGGTGCCTCTTCTTCTTCCGCTCCTCCTCCTTCGATAGTTTCCAAGCGAGAGCTCGAGCTGACGAGGGAGTTAGATGCGGCCTGGAGCAAATTGGCGCCCACACGATGGAGCTGGGCCAGGCGAGGGGTAGGGCTTCTCGGGATGAGGAGGAGACAGACCGGCTGAGGTCCATGATGGCTTTGAGAGAGTAGGAGTTCATCACCCTAGGCCGCGAGAGGGACTCCCTCCAGATGAGGGTGTCGGAGTTGGAGGCTTCGGCGGGTGTTCTGGAGGTTTGATGGGGGATTTAGTTCGTTCACTCCAGGCGGCCGAGGACAGGGACCGAGAGGCGCTTAGGGTATCAGAGATGAGGGCACGGGAGTTGGAGGAGAGGTTGAGGGCTACTGAGGATCAGGCTAGAGGGACAGAGAGTCGCCTCCGACAGAGATTGGAGAGAAGAGACAGAGATATGCAGCAGATCCATCTCTGGGAGGCAATTATGAGGGAGAAATTGGTTGGAGGGGGGGCTCTATGACCGAGGCGGACCTCAACCTTCTCCCGCTTGAGCCTGACCATTCTCTCTCGGCTTCCTTGGCTACTGGGGCCACCTTAAACCATGCTTCTTGTCCTTCGGCGTCTCGGAGTCGCGGGATACATGCGAGGGCTGAGTCTTCGGTTCGGGAGACTCCTGCCGCTCCTGATGCTCCAGAGGTCCAATCTTCTCATCAGCCGCCGCTCCCTTCAGCTAAGTCAGGACGTTCCTCCCACTCAGCCTCCCGCAGATGATGATGACACTCCGAGGTATACTCCCTTGTGTCTTGGTTTTGGGTAGAAGAATAGTATATATGCAAGGAATTCATGTTTTTCTTCTTTTGTTTTGACTTAGGTGATATTTTGGTGAAGTATAGCTCAAGACTTCAGAGTTTTGGAGCTCTCGGTGGACCTATCTCTTCCTCACTCTTTCATAAAGATTCTCTTTTATGCACTCTCTTAGGTTTTTAAAAAAACAATCTATGTTTATGGTCTTGGTGGAACATTTTTTATAATTCTCTTTTGTACTCATGGCTTGGAGTAGTTAGCATGGATGTTTGGGTATTTTTAAAGAGTTCTCTTCATTTTGGGAGATGCGTATTTCGTGGATGGGTGAACTTGGTGTTTTTATACGTTTAATTTATGGATGGGCGTAGGATTTTGATATATAATTGTTCTAGCATGGTATCTATACAGGTTTTGTGTATGAATATGTGTATGAAATGTGTGTATGTAGGTTTTGGAAGAAAATGTTTTGACAGGTATGTCGGTGTCGAAAAAGGTCCGCGCGTGTGTGGGGTTTCTTCGGGGATTCGGATCGGATGCGTGCCCTGGCGGGCTCGGTCGGATCGTCTTCTCGGAAGGGGTGAGGGTGTGGTTCCTGGTTGAGGCGCCCGACAGCGGCTCAAGAGGATTCAAGGGGTTTGTGATCGCCACCTGCTTTTTCTAAAAACAGGAAAGGGTTTGGGTTTGATCGCCTACGTGGGGAGTTTGTGGGGTCTCCGCTCTGAGACACGGATATACCGTACACAGAGGTGAAAAACAGGAATCCTATTCTGCTCCCGGGCTTGACTAAAGGAGTTATGGGACAAAGGGGTGTGAGTATGGGGTGTGTATAGGGGGGGCGGCTAGTTGGATCTAGCCGTCTGGTCAGGGGCGGCTAGTAGGTTTTAGCCGTCCCAGGTCTAGTTTGATTTGGGCAGGGGTTTGGTAGGAAATGGGTGGGGTCTTGGGCAGAGGCTAAGCTAGGTTTAGCCCGGGCTTTTGGAGGGTGAGATGAGAGGGTATTTTATGTGGGGAATGGGTGTTTCTCTCTCTCTCTCTCTCTTGGGATTTCTAGTGTAAAAAGGGAATGTGAATTGTGGGATGTTGGTGTGGAAGGGTTGTCTTTGGATTTGTTGATTGATCATGTTATATTTGGGCTTGGGACCCCTCTATTTATAGTAAAAGAGGGGCAGGGAAATTTCCCGAGGGTAATGGAGTGGGTTGGCTTTGATTGGACCTCTCATTAATGCTCTGGTTCTTCTGCCAGAGAACAGGTGAAGGGCGGCTAGTTAGCACTAGCCGCCCGGGATGGGGCGGCTACTTCCTGGTAGCCGCCCCTATCATGACCTGCCAAACGTCCCATCTCTGACAAGCGGTGGCTTGGGTCGGCTACTTGGTTTGATCCGGCCAAGAGAGGACGGCTAAAGGTCATGACCCGCCGCAATGATCAGCATTTAATATTGCTTTATGTCCCATCCAGGGAACTGGTCCAAAGTTGGCCAGGGGGCGGTTAGGGGGGCGGCTAGCGTGAACTAGCCGCCCAGTGAGGGGCAGCTAGTCAGGGTTAGCCGCCCCTTTCTAGGGACTTAGGTTTTTTAGGGTTTTGGTTTTGTTTTAGGTCTGGGTTAGGGTTTGGCTTAGGTTTAGGGTTTGGGCGAGGGTTTGGTTTAGGTTTAGGGTTTGGGCGAGGGTTTGGTTTTAGGTTTTTGGGCTAGGTTAAGGTTTAAGGTTCCGGTTTAGGTTTAGGTCAAGGCTGGGATTAGGGTTTAGGGCTAGGGTTTGGGGTTAGGTCAAGAGTTTGGGGTTAGGTCAAGGTTTAGAGTTCCGGTTTAGGTTTTAGATCAAGGCTGGGATTAGGGTTTAGGGCTAGGTCAAGGCTAGGGTTTAGGGTTTCTAGTTTACCGAACCTTTGGTTCTCTTATTTATGTCCACTTGTGGGAGATTTCCGTGTGTTACTTGAAGTATTTCCGTCTCTCTGGACGGTCAAAATTGGGGTATCTACAAGGTATCTGAAGACTTGAAGAGTTGATTGAGACTGGGACTGATATGACAGATGGGGCAGCAGGTGGGGGGTGGCTACTTGCGTTTAGCCACCCCAGATGGGGCGGCTTGTCCTTTATAGCCGTCTAGGTAGGGGCGGCTAGTCGGGTTTAGCCGCCCCGTGCCTGGGGCAATATTTGTGTCTGCTATCTTTATTTTCTGCTGCTGACAGTTCTCCCAAGTGTTTGTTCGATCTTCAAAATCTGTAAAAACATTCGTTTCATGGATCAAGTGTTAAATCCGTCCGGATTGTGCCCCTGCACTGACTTTCGAGCCCTTCTTGCTTGAATTGTCAAGGGCTACAATCCATCTCAAGGTAAAATGGAAAGATAATGCGAGAAAGTAAAGTGGCAGGAAACCATGCTTTAGTACGCAAGGGAGGGATTCCAAGTGCATGAAAAAAAACTCTTAAGTATGTGCGAAAGTGGGACAATTTCTTCTCAAGCATGTGCGGAAGGGCATGAAATGAGCGTAGATGGGGGTAATTTTAATGTTAGTATGGGGCGTCAATTTTAGTATTTCAAGAAAATCGAATGCCTAGGTGTTTTGGAAAAGAAAAATGTGAACTCATGCGTAAGTATGGGTGGCGTAAGGGGGCATTTTAATTCTTCAATGGTCTTTTACGTGAGAGGGCAATGTTTTCGATTTTCTTAAGTAAAAGATACCATCAAGTCCCTATGGAGGAGCCCTTGTGGTCACCTATGTCCAAACCAGGATTGTATTTGAAAGGCATAAGCCTTAGGTGTCAGTTTTTCTAGGTCCATGGTTCTCAAATGCTTGATCATATTATTCTAAACATGTTGAAAGATCCATGAGTGTACCAGGAGTTAAGTCAAATAAGCCTCCTTTGGATAGGCAAGTTTGTAAGTGAACTCATGTGAGTGTGTGCAGTTGTAAACCTGGAAATGGTCTACCTTTGGTCGAAATTTTGCCTTTCCTGGTAGACATAGTTCAATTTTGAATCCCATTGCAAAATAAAAAAGGGGGGGGGGGTATGGGGTAAGAGTAATATCTTCCTTTCGGGCAACATTTTAGAATTGTCCCAATCTAGCATATGTCAAACTTTCTAGGTCTCTCTGGCTTTCTTCTTCTTATTACTTCTTTATTTTGGGTGGAAAGTACAGTCCGTTGTTTAGACTTGTACCAGTATAGCCGTTTTGTTTGGCATATACATGTGCGTAAAAGCGTGAAAGCCTGCTAAGGTAGAGAGTTTACCCCGTTCACTTGGGTGTTATTTTTCTTTTGTTGGCCTCTCATTGCCTGATTTTTTTTTGAGTTGAGGGGGGGGGGGCTCTTCTGTTTTTCACCCCGATTCTTTTCATGCTTCCCCTCTAGAAGTGTTTGTATAGTGCCAGAGCCAGTTTTGGGACATATGCTAGGTCCAGGTAACTCCTCGTTTTGACCTTGGGTTAATACGAGTGGGGCGGAAATAAGGGAGGTTTGCTTTGGGGTTTTAAATTGTCTCAGTCTACGGGGTAGGCAATTTCTCTTCTATCAGGTAAATCGATTGTCCAGTCATACGTGTGTGAAGGAAGCGGCATGATTGGCGGAGATGTGTTCAAATAAATACGAGTTTATCTTTGAGAGTCTTATAATTCTATCATCAAGTACTAAACGCTGAAAATTGCAGGAAGAAAGAAAAATAATTCTCCAGTATCGAAAGCTATTCATGCATGGAATTTCTTTAGATAAAGTGCATTCCACGAACCTGAAATCTCGACTCCTTCGGCGTCTACCAGGCAGTAGGCATTCCCGTAATAGGCATGGGTGATCACATAGGGTCCCTCCCAGGTGGGTTGCAACTTCCCTCTTGGGTGAGGCTATCTTGATGGCATGATTTGCTTGAGTACTAACTCCCCGATTTCAAATTTTCTTTCTATTACCTTCTTTTCAAATGCCCTTGCCACCCTTCTTTGGTAGGTTTGGGCATGGTCTGCTGCTCTTAATCTTTTTTCGTCTTTCCTTTTCTCTCCTTTTTTTTGGTATTTTTGGTATTTTATATTTTCGAAAGTGTGAAAACAGATGCATACTTATGGTTTTGAAAAGGGCGAGTTGGTAAATAGATATTTTTTTGGAAAAAGAATGGAGATAACGTTTGGAAAACGATTTTGTTTTTAGAAGGAAAGCATGGAAAGACAGTTTGTAAAACATTTTTGGCAGAAATTATGGAAATACGGCTTTGTAAAACATTTTGTTTTGAAGAAGAGTGTGGAAGTGCGGTTTTGGGAAACATTTTTGTTTTGAAAAACATGTAAAGAAAGCTTGTAAAATATTTTCGTTGTTTGGAAAACATGTAAAGAAAGCTTGTAAGATATTTTCGTTGTTTGGAAAATATGTAAAGACAGAACACATTTTTGTTTTGAAGAAAAATGCGGAAACAAAGCTGGAAATAGGTATGCTCAGGGTTGGGGAATGAGAGCTGATTAGCATATATTTTTGGATTTCTTTCTCTTAGGAAAGCGTGTAAACAAATATGTATAAGGCGATAAAAGTGAAAGCTGGTAAACAAATATTTTTTATTTCCAATTTTTAGGAAAGCCATAAACAAATATGTACATGGTGATGAAAGCGCAAGCTGGTGAGTAAATGTTTTTTTTTATTTTTGATTTTTTAGAAAAAGCTGTAAACAAATATGTACAGGGTGATGAAAGTGAAAGCTGGTAAGTAAATGTTTTTTCGATTTTTGATTTTTTAGAAAAAGCTGTAAACAAATATGTACAGGGTGATGTGGGGGCTTACCCGGGGGGATCGGTACCTGGTTCTGGGACTCGTATTGCTTCCTTGAGTCGGCTCCTTTTTGGCGGCCGGTTGATGTCCGGTGGGGGTCCCCCATTCCCGAACTCTCCCTCCCTGAGCCTCTTCAAGGGTCTTCCTTGCTGGAGCAGTTCTTCATCAGTGGAGCCTGGTTGCCAACATGCAAGCACCTCTAGCCGGATGCGCATGGCACAGACGCTCCAATTCCGGGCCCGTGCCTCGTTAAAGCATGCTTCTCCACAGATGGATATCACTCCCCCCGAAGGAATTGGTGCCGGGTGGATGAGAAGGCTTCGATGCTGTTGAGCCATGTCCTTCCAACAATCAGAGGGTGGGGTGGTCGAATGTTCATTACCATGCAGTTGACGATGGTGGAGACCAGGCGGTTTTTAGTGGGAGCGTGACCAGTCCGCAAGCATTCTTGCGTGTGCTGTCGAAGGCGTAAAAGAATTCGTCCGAGGGCTCCAATCTAGGAACCCTGCCTTCTCGCTTATAGTAGGCAGAATATGTGAGAACGTTAGTTTCCGCTCCCGTATCGATGAGAATGTGCCGGAATTCTCTTCCTCCGAGTATGGCAGTGATTGTGAGGGGTGCGGAGCGTGCTCCAACTTTTGCAACTTCATGGGGGGAGGAAGGTGATCGAGTTGGGCTCTGTAAGATCACTTGATGGATGCAGGGTCCCGGCTGCTTCTTCCGAGGGATAGATGTCGTTATAAGGGGACCCAGGTGGGCTACCACCTCCATCCTCGTTTCCCGGGCGTAGGGCCAGTGTGAACATATTGTGTATTGCCCAGTTATTCTCGTTCTCGTACTGGAGGCGTGCCTCTCCCCAAATTATCAGTACATGACTCATGAAGGGTAGTCGGAGGCATTGATGCCGGGGGGAACAGATAGCTTGGATGCCGTCCTACCATGGTCATCCTAGCATCAATGGGTACCTTGTGTCGATGTCGGCCACGAAGCAGGCTACTTCACAGATGAGAGGGCCGACGGATAGCTCGAATGTTCCGGGGCCGCGAAGAGTCTTCCCGGTATGGTTGAAGGCCTGAATAGTAGGGTGGGCCGGTTGGACAGAAGGACGGCCTAGTCCGGGTATCTTCTGGTAGGTGGAGCACATCATTATGTTCATTCCTGACGCTGGGTCCACGAAGATGTTGTTTAGCCACAACATCTGAAGTCGTCCGCGGATGTGTAGGGGGTAGACTCGCAGTCTGGAGTCTGGGAGGTCTTTGTCAGTGAATGATATGGTCATTAGGCGGTGGGGGCCATCGATGGCGTCGGTACTTTTGGAGGACCCATTGTCGTCTGGATGCAGATCATCCGACGTACATTCTCCTCCCTCAGATCCCTCGCTTGCTCCTTCGGGAATCTCCTCAAAGGGCTCTTCCTCTTCGTCTCCTCCCGGGTTTTCTAGTCCGCTTTCGTCGGACTTAATGTTGATGACCGCGGGCAGGGCAATAACTGCATCTCCTTCTTCGCCATAGAGTATGGCGAGGTCATGGTTGTCGAGGATCCGCTGGAAGGGCTCCTTTTGCCCTCCTCGGATTCTTCGGATAGATTGTCGTCAGTGACATCTTTTGAACTGCTTGGTTGCGGTGATGGTTGTCTCCCTCTCCTGACCATGTTTACCATATGGGCTCCGGATGTGGACGCTTGGTTGTGACCTGGCAATGGGTCAGTAAATATACCAAGTGGCTTGGAGGCTTGAGAATTGCCCTGGTTTAAGTGACTTTTGATCATGGCCCAATCAAGGTGCCTGTCATCATTCAAATCATAAATAGAATCCCGAAAAATAACGCATTGTTCTATGGTATGTCCATGCTGTTGGTGGTATTGACAGTAACGTAGTCTGCTGACCCCGGGGAGTGGAGGCTTAGCAACCGGGAGGGAGATACTATTAGTGTCCATTAGTACCCTAAAAATCCTAGTTAGTATTTCTGGGAGGGGAGGGTAAGAGTCCCTCTTTCCCACTCGTCTTTGATCATAGGATGTCGGTGGGGAGACCTCACTATAAGTACTTTGTGTGGGCTGCCTAGGATTTAGGTTTTGGTTTCTCAGGAAGGTGGAATAGAAAGGGGTCCTAGGCTGGCCTTGTCTTGAAATTAAGGGACTTTGGACCGGGGAACTTTGGATTACTGGGTTTTGTTGTGTTGGCACGGGGACGAGTGTTGATCGAGTGATGAAATTTTGGTTGATTGGCTGAGGCGGTGCATACACGGGTGAGCCGGACATGTATTGTCTTGGAACCGTTCCTCGATCAGGATCTCGCGCTCCGTTTGGGTAGAGTGCCGATACTTGTGTAATCCCCTCTACCAAGGGGGTTTGTGCCTCACGAGGCGATTGTCCAACTCTATGGCTGATAGGTGGGGACTGGGTTTGGATTACTGGGGATGCACAACGGAAAATCCTGTTGTGGCGGTCAATTAGAAGTTGATACATAGTATAGTTCCCGTACGAAAGGCTCGTACGGAGCTCTGGACTCAGGCTCTGTAACATCATGTCAATTTCTTGACATTCTGTGAGTTGCAGGCCGATTCGGTGGACAAGTGTGCGCCACCGAGATACATATTGTTCAAATTCCTCCCTAGGCCTCATTCTCTCTACGGTTAAATCCAAAATTGAGGGGGTTCTGACCCTCTGGTAACCGTAGCAGCCCAAGAACTTCTCGCTTACAGCCGAGAAGTTTGACAAGTGATCTACAGGGAGGGTGGAGAACCATTGCAATGCTTCTCCTTCCAATGATTTTTGGAAGTGGAAGACTAATAGAGGTTGATTATCTAGAAACGGTCAGGCGTCTAAATAAAAGGCCGTTAAATGAATGCTTGGGTCTCCACGACCGTTATACCGACGAAACTTGGGGATTTTGAATCCCTTCAGCAAGTGGACTGATGGGATCTGACTCAGATTATGTAGAGACATGTGCTTGGGTGCTGAGGGACTAGTCTCGGAGAGAATTCTCCGGATGGTTTCGTCCAGCATTTCTCCCCTAGGAAGGCTGCCTAGCGGCCCCGGGTTTGGGTGACCTGGTAAGGGCCTGGGGTAGAAATGGTTGGGAATATTGAATTTGCGGGGGAAAGGGGGGTGAACAAAAAAATGTTCGGATTGACCGAGTGACTGGGTGTGGACGGAGTTTTGGGAATGGCCTTGGGGGTTTCGATAGGGGCCTCCTGTCTCAAGGTCTTGGCATGACGGTAGTTGGCGAGGTCATGAAACATGTCCTCTACGGATTGATATCCTAGACTGGCCATCCTTTCCTCTAGATGGGTCAGGAATTGTGTGGCCTGACCCTCTTGGTGGATTCTCTCCTCTAGTATCTCCTCCTCTAGGTGGGATTCCATGATGCGTGTGGAATGATGAATGCAGATTGAAAGCAGTAAATAAAGCATTAAAGGATTGTGCGGCTGTGTGCGGCTTACAAAGCAGTAAAGGATTGCACAGCAGTGTGCGGCTTACAAAGCAGTAAAGGATTGCGCAGCAGTGTGCGGCTTACAAAGCAGTAAAGGATTGTGCAGCGGTGTGCGGCTTACAAAGCAGTAAATGATGTGGTGATGCAAAGTAGAGGAGGATCTGATTTGAGGGGTGGAAAACTCTAACCTTCCTAGAGGGTTGATAGCATTCTAGTCAAGCTAGTAAAAGGGGAGGCAGAAGAGGATTATCTTTTTGTTATTTTTCACGAGGGATGTCCCACCGTGATCACCAGATTTGTCAGTATCGGATTCGTCGGTGTTAAAAAATTCGCGTGGCGGTGCGTGTGTGGGGGTTCTTCAGGGATTTGGATTGGATGCGTGCCCTGGCTAGCTCGGTCGGATCGTCTTCTCGGAAGGGTGGTGTCGTTCCTGGTTGAGGCGCCCGACAGTGGCTCAAGAGGATCCGAGGGTTTGTGTGATCGCCACCTGCTTTTTTGAAAAGCTTGGGTTGGATTTGGTCGCCTACGTGGGGAGTTTGTGGGGTCTCCGCTTTGAGACACGGATATACCGTACACAGAGGTGAAAAACATGTAATCCTATTGTGCTTCCGGGGCTTGATTAAAGGAGTCTTGGGACAAAGGGGTGCAAGTGGGGTGTGGATATGGGGCGGCTAGTGGGATTCAGCCGTCGGGTCTGGGGCGGCTACTAGGGTTTAGCCGTCCGGGGCCTGGGTTGGTTTGGGCAGAACTTCAGTAGGAAATGAGTTTGGTTTTGGAAAGAGGCTAAGCTAGGCTTAACCCGGGTTTCTGGAGGGTGGAATGAGAGGGTGATTTTGTGTAGGGACTGAATTTTTCTCTCACAAAAGGGGCTCTCTTTCTCTCTCTCTAGGGATTTTTGGTAGTGGAAGGGGGTGTGGACTATGAGTGTTTTTCAAATGAAGAAGGTTTTTTGTGAATGAGTGAATTTGTGTTTGAAAGGCTTAGGACCCCATCTATTTATAGTAAAAAAGAGGCAGAGAAATGTCCAGGGGGTAATAGGATGGCTTGGTTAATAATGTGTTTGATTAGACCCCTCATTTAAGTCTCTGGTTCTTATGTCAGGACCAGATGAAGGGCGGCTAGTCCTAACTAGCCGCCCCATATGGGGCGGCTACTTCCTGGTAGCCTCCCCCATCATGACTTGCCAAACGTTCCATCTTTGATAAGCGGTGGCTTGGGTCGGTTACTGGATTTGATCCGGCCAGGATAGGGCGGCTAAAGGTCACAACCCGCCGCAATGATCAGCATTTAATGCTGCTTTATGTCCCATCCAGGAAGCGGTTCAGGGTCGGCCAGGGGAGACGCCCAACTAGCCGCCTGGTATGGGGAGGCTAGTTAGGTTTAGCTGCCCTTTACCAGGGACTTAGGGGATTTCTAGGTTTTTTGGGGTTTTTAGGGTTAGGGTTTCCGGCTTGGGTTTGGTGGGTTTCCGGTTTAGGTCTGGTTTAGGGTTAGGGTTTCTGGTCAGGGTTTGGTTTAGGGTTTTTGGTTTTGATGGGTATAGGGTTTTCGGGTTGGGTTTGGTTTAGTGTTTTGGGTTTTCGATTTCCTGAACTTCTGGTTTTCTATTAGATGCCCAAATGCGGGTTATTCTCAAGTGTTATTTGAAGTATTTCTGTCTTTCTGGACGGTCAACATTGGGGTATCTACACAAAGGAGCATTTCGTTGCATTCAGTTTGTGTTGGTACTTTCACAGCATAGTGAAGACTTCCTCCAAGTGCTACAGATGGTCATTTCGATGTATGCTTTTGACCATCATGTCGTCGATGTAGACTTCCACTATCTTACTGATCCGGTGTTGGAGGACCTCGCTCACCAACCTCTGATAAGTGGGCCCAACATTTTTCAACCCAAATGGCATCATCTTGTAGCAGTAAATGCCGGTAGGGGTTATAAAAGCCGTCTTCTCCTGGTCTGGCTCATACATCGTGATTTGATGATAACCTGAATAGGCATCCATGGTCTGGCTCATTAGCTCATTACCCAATGAAGAGTCAACCAGTTGATCGATCTTTGAAAGTGGGAAGCTGTCCTTAGGGTAAACGCTGTTCAGATCAGTGAAATCCATGCATACCTGCCACTTTTTATTCTTTTTAGGAACCACCACAGTGTTGGCCAGCCAGTTGGGATGACGCACCTTGCTAATAAACCCGGCTATTAAAATTTTTTCACCTCATCTCGCATGGCTTCTACATGCACGAGAGCCATTCATCGTTCCTTTTGACGAATGTGACGGACCATGGGTGAGATGAACAATCGGTAATTGGCCACTCCGGGGTTGAGCCTAGGCATGTCTTGTGGTCTCTAGAAGAAATTATCCTTGTTACTGACGAGGAGGTCAAGGATCATCTCCCTCTCCTCAATGGATAGTAAACTCCCAATGAGAAAGAATTTCTCAGGGTGTCAAGAGGGTCTATAGGGACTTGTTCAAGGTCCTCCAGAACCCTGTCTTCTAGACCTGGTCGGCTTTCATCCGCCTTGACCCGGTCCTACAGTAATTGCTACCTCTTTGGGTGGATTTCTCCTTCCTCGGGTAGCTCTTCAGGTACGGTCAACTTCCCTTTCAACGCCGCCATGTAGATTCACCTCGCAGCTGCCTGATCACCTCGAATCTCCATTATCCCCTCGGCTGTGGGAAAACGGAGTCACTGATGATAGGTTGAAGGGATCGTCTTCATTGCTGTCAGCCATTTACGCCCAATGATGGCGTTATTTGGGGACGGTAGATCCATGATGGTGAACTCTGTCATAGCAGTCTAATTGTCAGCATGAACAAGCAACGTAATGCGACCGGCTAGGATCACTCGCGCTCTGTTGAAAGCGACTAGAGCATCCTTGATCGGGGTGAGATCATTTGTCTTCAGTCCCATCTGAAGGAAGGGTTGCATGAAGAGGATGTCAGCTGAACTACCTGTATCAACCAGAATCCTCTTAACGTTGAAATGTGAGATGCGCGGAGTGATTACAAGTGTGTCTGAGTGCAGTGCCTGGACTCCTTCCAGGTCGGCGTCTGAAAAAGTGATGACTCCTTTGTCATCACTTCTTGCCTTCTTCATGACCAGTTTTGATCCTAGTCAATTTGCATCATTTCGAAGGAGATTTGCATCTTCTTTGAATCTTTGCAAACAGTCTTTGACTTGGTGAAGTGCGGTTCACCTTCAAAGATGACATCGATGACCCCCGCTGAATTGTTGGGTCAACATTCGTCACATGCTGCTCGTTTGTAGCCTAAACTTTTTCGACATGGATTAACTCCTTCATATGCCCTTTGTGAACATGCTCCTCCAGAAATCCTCAGAGGGTTCGACATCTGTCTGTGGTGTGCCCCACGCTATTGTCATGGTCGCACCGAAGAGTCTGATCTCTTTTTGACTCATCACTCTTCATGGGTTCAGGCCACTTGAACCATAGTTGTGCCTCGATTTTGGGCAATAGTTGAGATGGTTGGATCTTGAAGAATGTCCCCTGTCCCTCGCGCACTTTGTTGGTTGAGGCCCCCAGCCTCTTTTCTGTCTCGCCCCATCAATCCTTCGACCGCGAAACGGTCAGACATTTTGTTGCAGGTGTGTTGGCGGCCGCTGTCGGTGAAGATCGGACTGCGGCCACCATCTGCTTGAGGAGTTTGGACTCCTCCAATTTGGCGTACTTTTCAGCACACCCCATCAGATTGCGTAGGTCAGAAGGAGTTCGCTTGATAAGCGACCCCTTTAGACCATTTTTTACTAGCAAGCATTGCGGAACGCCATGATTGTAGCGTCTTCATTGCAATCCTCCACCTCGAACTTCAGGAGGCAAAAACAATCAATATATTGTCGAATCGTCTCGCCCTATTGGATCTGGATCTTCATCAAATCCCCCAAGTCTTTCTTTTGCCACGGCTGCAAATGAAGTCTTGACAAACATGGTGCCAAGCTCTTCAAAAGTACAAATTATAGCGGGCGGGAGTAGATGGAACCAAGTTAGTGCCGCTCCTTACGGGCTGGAAGGGAAGAGACAACACAAAAGTCCATCATACAGCGCCATCGAATGTTGAAATGCCAGAATGTGGTCGTAGGGATCTGATGTTCAGTTGTAGAGCTTGAACTTTGGCTGAACAAACTTCCGTGGAAATCATTCCCTGAACACCATGGTATAGAATGGGAAAGTGAAACCATGCAGAGCGTGTTCCACCATCCCATGAACCGAGACTCGCCGTACCTCGGATCACAAGGTGTGGCGAGCTTGCATAGCAACTCCTTCAGTTTGCTGCTAGAGTTGTGGGTCATCCCGGTGTCTGTGTGATACCTCATGCAGGGTGGACCTCTCATGACGAGGTTGCCTGTGTGAAGTCTCATACCGGGCAGACTGCTCTCTTTGCGAAAAACGTCCACGCTCCTGCTCCGCTGGCTCCCGTCGACTAGCTTGGGGTGAACGGGGGCGCCGACGGGACCGCTGTCTTCTATTCGAAGAAGAAGTGCTGCCCTCTGAATCAGGCGTAGTAAAATGTGATGTTGGTGGATCATGTTGCGCAAGAACTGGCAACATAACATTCTCTCGAATTTGCTGTTGTTGATGCATGTTCGTGAAGAACTGCTGCATCGAACCTTCGAGCATCTGTTGCATCGATCCCTAAAGGCGAACAAAGAGGTTCTCCTGTGTGGACTCCATCATTCGCCCAAAATCCTGGGCTTGACTTTCCAGGGTTGCAGGTGAATCATCCACACCGTCGGTCAGTGGGAGGTTAGCTTGGTTCTCCCCCTCCCCAAGTTGTGTTTGCTTCTAGTTGGATCAGACATGTTGGACAACGACTTTTTGTTCGAGTCCTAGAGACGGCGCCAAACTAAGAGTATTTTCCCCCTCCAATTACACTATTGACCTTCGGAGTCTTTCTTCACGAATCTGGATCCTCTAGGCGATGGATCTTGCACTCAAAAAGAGAATCAGGGGACACCGGTGTGGTGCCAGCCAAAGGGCCTCCAAAGAGACGTATCAGTAAGGGAAATCATGGCAAATCTAACTAATTTGGTGGTTTGAGTGTAGAAAAGTTGGATACCATAATTTCTGTATTATTTCCCTTTTTATAGGGTCACTTAGCCTATATTGCCGCTGCTACTACTCTCTGACCGTTATAACGATCGTCCCATTAAACACTTAGTGAGCGATCTTTGTGGAAACCGTCACGTGCTAACACGTCGTGCCATTAATCACCCACGTTATGTAAATAGAGACCCTTAATTATCTGCCTGATAGTTACTGGCGTTATGAGCAATTGACCGTTTCATCGCACCTACTCGGGAGTGTCTTAATGATTTCTTGAATTTGGATCCGGGCTTACAGACTCTAGATGTGACAACCCATATTCGTCTCAGCTCGACACATGTCGTTATTTAACATGATGCATATTTTTACCCCCACAGAGTTGAATGAACACATTTTTAATAAGTGTAAAAAAATATTTAATGTAATATATACAACATCTGACAAGGTATATGCTTCACTGGATTTCTAATGTGGTATATAGGATTATATTTTGGACTGAGAAAAAACTGAGTGTAGCAACACTAAAAAAAAGAGATGAAGATAAGCAATATTTTATCACACACATAGAAGTGAAAGATTCTATATAAAAATAAATATATGGGAACATAGAAATGAAAGATTCTACATAAAAATAAATTGTACAATTCAAATTTTATCATATATATTAAAAAATTATAATTTTACTAATAACATTTTACGTAGATATGAAAACTTTGGGTTCGGGTTGATTCGAATTACTTGAACCTTCAACCCAATCCCAACCAAAATTAGATTCGGATTGCTCAGGTTCAGATTTGGGTTGAACCTGAACGCTAGCACCCCAACCCAAACTTGCCTAAAGTTGCACCACTAATTCTAAAGAATTTAAATTTTACATGAACATCAGCTTTTGTTATCCATTCAAGCATTTTTTTTTGTTGAAAATTCGAACGATATTGTTGATTTTAGAGTTTCAAATGGAATATTTTTACAATAGAGGGTTGGTGGAGGGGTATATATGTAAAATACTCATTTTAGTTGTAATATATCTCTTTTTAATTTCATTTTTAATTTTACAAATGATTTAGTTAATCATTATTAAAATTTTCAACATTATATATTATATTACATACAAATAAATTAAAAAAATTGAAGGCATTGGTTGTGGGTAGTTTTTTCAAAATATTTTTTTTATTTACACGTACATCGTGCGTGTGGGAAGACTAGTATGGACTAAACAAAATTTTTTTAAGTTCAATCCTTTTTGTAGCACGGCAACTTGCACGTCTTTTTTTTGAAAATATATATATATTTGATTAATGAAATATATATATTAGAATAAATTGAATAAACATATTTTATATTTTTAAAATATGTGATTTTATATACTTTATTAAAGACGTGACAGATAGGGTCAGGGCAACAAATCATATGGAAGCCTAAATATAAATGGGCGTTGTTATAGTTAGTCTTATTTACGGTGCAAAATGCAATTATATATACTTCATTAGAAATCAAGTGAAGTATATGCATCATTAGATGTTTTTACACTTACTAAAATTGACTTCATTTAATTTGAAATGAAAAGATATATATTTTTTTATCAAAGTAAATATTTTATTAGATGATATTTATTATTTTATAAAAATTAAAAAAATGTGTAGTATGCATCTTGAATGATTAAATGACTGAGTCTTTAACATTTTTCAATATAAAAATATCTGATTACACATTCCTTTCGAATGGTACACTTTCGACATTGAAAACCAATTAAGTGATCTTCATTTCAATCACCATCACCATCACCATCTTGCTTTCTATAAATATATATAAATGTAACACTCACCACCGGCTTTAATTATAAACCCAGAAAAAGGGTAATTAACAAAAATAGTATCGTTGAAACGAATATTTGTAAAATAGCATTGGTCAGCGAATATTTGTAAAAACTAGCACTGATACTGTTCCAAATGGGAGGTGCTACTCCTTCATTTTTTTGAACCCCAGTATTTGGGGATTTTTACACTGGAGGCGCCATATATATATAGCGCCTCCAGTGTTTTTCTGATTGTAAAGGAGACGCCGTATATATACGGCGCCTCCTTTGTTGTGAGATTATAAAGGGATGCGCTATATATATATGGCGCCTCATTTGCACTAACTCCCTTGTGTAAATAAAAAATCTAGTGTTTTGGTACACCTGTTAATTTGTAAAGAAAAACAGTTTGTATTTACCAACATACAATATTTTTAGTTAACAAACTTAAAGTATGAAAAAACGTTTACATTTATCAACATACAAAAGTTTTGATTAACAATCATTCAAACATTTTTTCCATACATTTTGTTTAGTTTTCCTAAGAGCTGGTGGTGCTGAAGAAGAAGGTGCATCTATGGGTTGAGATGGTATCATTGGTTGAGGTGGTGTGGTGAACTTATCGGATCGATGTGCAACACCAGAAATTCCAAATAATCTGCGTAGTCCACGTACATATGTCTGTAAAGATCTCGTGGACATTGATGACCTGGGTGGCACATGTGGAATATGCTGTGGAATTTCTGCTGACTGGTGTGGCTGATCATGTAAATCCTGATCAAGGTGTACCAAATCACTGAATAGCTCCTCAATGGTGAACATGGGCTCAGACTCGCCAAAATCAGCCCCTGACACGTCATCGTAGAGGCGATCATACATTGATGCAACGTATGAGCTCTGATCGTGTGATTGTTCCGTATATATACGGCGGCTCCTTTGTATTGGGCCCGTCCGGGTTTTTCAAAGGAGGCGCCGTATATAAACGGTGCCTCCTTTACAATCAGAAAAACACTGGAGGCGCCATATATATGGCGCCTCCAGTGTAAAAATCCCAAATACTGGGGTTCAAAAAAACGAAGGAGACGTATGGCGCCTCCCGTTTGGAACAGTATCAGTGTTAGTTTTTGCAAATATGGCGTCTTCAGTGTAAAAATCACGAAGGAGGCGTATGGCGCCTCCCATTTGGAACAATATCAGTGTTAGTTTTTACAAATATTCGCCGACCAATACTATTTTTACAAATATTCGTTTCAATGGTGCTATTTTTATTAATTACCAAAAAAATAAAAATAAATTAAAAACAATCCCATGTGATGCATGAGATTTGGCATATTAAATTTCACAGATCACGAGATGATCGTATAATTGTAGAGACCACAGTTGTATTTGGCTTCCACTTTTCTCTTATTCTCTTCAGCCTCCTCTATTTGTATCCCCAAAAGAAGCTTTTTCATTAGGACTTCACAGATCTTGTCCCCTCTCCTCCTCTCTCGCCGGCCGATCCCGGTTCGCCTCTCTTCATCTCAGCCGTCCATCATCACCATGAGCAGCTCCGTCGCCGCCGCCGCCGACTCCGGCATGGACGCCGTCCAGAGACGCCTCATGTTCGAGGACGAGTGAGCCTTCCCTCCCTTCTCTTCTGTTTCTTCCGCAAAAATCATGTCTTGAATCCTTTGTTTGATAATCATATATTCGGAGATGTTTGGCTTGGTTGGTGGATGCTGATGTTTTTCTCCCCAACTGATTACTTTTTGGGGGTGATTTTTCATGCGAGTCACTGGGAAAGATGTTTCTGATGGTTTTAACTAATGGAGGGTTAGTCAATTAGGATTTTAATGGACAAAAAGTCCTTGTTTATGGATTTTCAAATCTTGAGTTATTTAATTCGGTGATAAAAAGTTAATTGTCATTCGATTGAGACATCAATTTGTGATAAAAGTCAAACATTATTCGATTGAGACTTCTTATATTTTTTTTTTGAAAGAAGGTTGGCTTTCGCCTTTGTATTCAAAGTGAAAGCCCCAAGGACAAGAGAATTACAAACCCATTTAGCTCATGTGGATAAAACCCACATCAGGACAAGAAAAGAAGAGGAGTGCTCTACTTAATGCATCCCACCCAAAGAAAACAATCCCTGAACCTCACTGCACCTGGATGTTTAGGCTCCCTCCCATCAGAGAAATCTCGCGCGCCCCTGCACAGCATTTCCCCCACATCACAATGAACCTCATAGCCCCCTCACAGATATTCTCAACATATGGAGTTGATCCATTAAACACAACCTCGTTTCTCGTCAACCAAATGGACCATATCATTGCCGGGGTCAAGGATTGAGAGATTTTAGCCTCCACACTCCTATCTCCAGTCGATCGAAGACCCTTCCCCGCCCTCCATAGGTTCTCCAGAGTACCAAAAGGACCACCTAGCGCCGTCACTGAGCCAAGCCACCGCCAGGCATCCCGCGCAAAAGGACACAACAGCAGCAGGTGTTCCACCGATTCCTCCATAGCACCACAAAGACCACAGCTCGTAATGGTATTAGAAGCCCATTTTGCCATAAACAAAAGACTTCTTATCTTTGACAAAATGTCCTGTGTTATTCAATTTTAACAAGGATTTCTAAAGATTTTCATAAGTCACGACCTTTTGTGAACTTAGAGAGAGAAATATAAAGAAAAAAATTATTTCAAAATCCCACCCAAAGGGGTGAGATTTTCATGGACTTTAACCTTAGCATGGTGAACATCTTGTTTTTTTTTTTTTGTTTACAAAACTCCTTTTTCTACTTTTTATTTTGATGTTTTTTTTTGTAATTATTTTTGTTCTTTTATGGATGTTGGTTTTTGCATCTCATGTCTTTCATAAGCAGGTAATTAAAAAACATCTTATTCTGGATCTTGACATGGTAGTCATCTTAGGCTGTCTCCTGAGATAATGTGACATATTGCTCGGTTGGTTTGTTTATAAGTTGGCAAATCATCTTATTCTTTAGTGGCATGTAAATTGCCTTACATTTTGTGACACACTTTCCCTACTTGGAGGATTTATGTATTGCTTGGGGGACCAGGATTTTTTCCCCACCTTCATCACCAATTAGAAACTTCTCTAGGTTTTCCCCTCATGTATCTTGATCTAAAGCATGCGTGCATAGGCCTAATAATGTTAGGTTTTTTTTTATATCATTTGTATTTCTTTATGCATGAGACATCAGTGTGACTAATTAAAAATGAATTCTCGAGGTTAAATAATATTTTTTTTTGAGAGAAGGTATTTTTTTTTTGAGAAATACGGTAGGCATTTTACCTGAATTTTATTAAAAAAGAAGTGAATGCCTAATACAAAAAAAGCACCAAACAACCAAAAAGAAAAAATCCGATCTAGATCTTGCCCTTGGATAACACACAGAATAACTCCTCACTACTCACTCAATCACAATTCTTTCCCCCTGCACAAAATCTTCTTCAATCTTTGATGAAATGATAAAGCGCTGGTGTTTTTTTTTTACTGGAATGGTAGGCACTGGCCTTAATATGTTAAGAGACAAGAGCCCAAAGGAAAATATTACAAAGCAAAACAAACCAGGAAAAGCTCTTGGAAATTAGGTAGAGGAGATATCTACCCATTTCTGCTAGCTAGCGGACCAAAGGCTGCTAAAGAATTACAAGTTTATCAGCTTGGAAACTGATACCCCTTGTCCGCACACAAAAATCCCTCCAGTCTTGGATGAGACCTTTAGCTAACTCTCAAATGTTTTCCCCATACGGTCTTTAACCCCTAAAAATGACCTGATTGTGACAAAGTTAGATCGACCATACCATCACGAGCACCAATAACTGAGACACTTTTGCCTTCACCGACTGATCTCCCGCCCTCCTCATCTGCTGGCCCGCCAACCACATGCCCTCCAAATCCCTGAACAACACATCCATGCCCAACGCCTCCTTTATACGAGCCCACATCCACCTCACCATTCGACAAGAAGTAAATAAATGGTCCGCCGACTCCGCTTCATCTCCGCAAAGAGCGCATGAAGAATCTAACCCTGGATTCCATCTATCTAATCTGCTCCTGGTGAGGATCTTCCTTTGATATAAGATCCACAAGAAGAATTTAACCTTGAGTGGAGCTTTGCACCCACCCTCAGATTTCTCTAGACTTTGCCAGTGTGATCACTTGAATTGGGCACTCCCTCCTTAGCCATACATATCCTTTCTTCATTGTGAAACCTGCTGCCATCGCCGATTTGCATACCATGACATCATCACCGTCTGTCAAGACCGCGCCCTACTGGAGCACCTCAAACAACTCCTGAAGCTCCTCTGCTTCTGCCACACAAAGTGCCATCCTCACCTTCACGTCCCACTGCCTTGTTCCACCCCTTCCTCGTCGAAATAAACTGATCGCTCCCTGTGTGATTCTCGTGAGGTGAAAAATGGATGGCAACCACACCTTCAATGTCATGTTTCCGATCCATACGTCATGCCAAAAAATGGATGGCAACCACACCTTCAATGTCATGTTTCCAATCCATACGTCATGCCAAAACCTAATTTCCTTCCCTAATCCTAACCTCTAGAGAATGCCTTGATTGAATAGGTCCAAACCGTCCAAGATGCCTTTCCAAATCCAAGAAGTTTTACGCGTCACCCGTGGGAAGTGGCTTCTAGCCAAAGAACCACAGCTATAACTCTCCCGCACGGCCCTACACCATAAGTCCCCGTTTGGATAGCGGAATTGAGTTATTCTGGATAGATAACTATGCCAGTATAGATAACAAATCTACAGGAATAAGAGATTTTCTTTTTGGTTGTGTTTTTTTTTTATTCTCATTGGAAAACGTAAGAATAAATGTTGAGTTGTTTGGTTGATAAAGAATAAAATATAAATTAAGTGTAAAAAGTTGATTTGACATGTGGGCCCTTTGATGTATAAGAAGTGTTGATAGGTGATAAGGTGTAAAAAGTTGATTTGACATGTGGGCCCATGAGAATAGATAAACTGAGTATAGCTTATCCTAGGGATTACTTAGAATTGTTATACTCTCTTATACTCGCTTAAACTGGCTTAGTAATACCAAGTTATACCCTGCAAACAAACAACCATTTTCCCTATCCATTCTTATACCACCCTTATGCTACCCTTATACCCGCTTAATCCGTTTACCAAACGGGGGGGGGGGGGGTAAAAGATTGGGATTGGAACACCAACATCACGACCACTTCATTAGGAGCACACAATTCATATCCTCCAAATTTAGGACACCCGCTCCTCCCTGCTTCTTACTAGTGCATACCACATCCCATTTGACTAGATGAATCTCTTATTACTCTTGTCCTTCCCCCCACCCCACAAGAAACGATGTCTAATGCCCTCCAACCTGCTAAGAACCCCTTGTGGTATTTTGAACACCGAGAGATAATAAATACGAGAATTGGATAGAACCGCCTGAATCAACGTTAGGCAACCCCCCAAACTTAAGAACGAGTTATTCCATCTCTCTAATCTCCTCTCAAACTGTCTCACCAGGGGCTCCCAATCTTGCTTTTGCATAAGAGACACATGCAAAGGTAAGCCAAGGTGTAACATGGGGAACTGCTTTATGTCACAAGAAAGGATGCGCGCTAGACAGGACATGGTCGGGTCATCCACATGTATTCCCACAATAGATGACTTCTAGAAGTTCACTTGGAGAATTGAGACTGACTCAAAACAGCGGCGAATTAACTTCACCCCACGAACCGCATCGACACTCGCTTCATTTAGGACAATAGTGTCGTCCACATATTGAATATGTGACACAACCAGCCCCCCATTCATTGCATGCCAGTCTTTTCACCCATCCACTAGCAACTGCCCGCTTCATGATTCTACTGAACACGTTTGCAACAATGACGAAAAGCAATGGCAACCGAGGATCCCCTTGATGAAGCCCCTTGCCGATATGGAAGAAACCATGAGGTTCCCCATTTACTAACATCGATGCCTTCGTCGTGGAAATGCAAGCTTTAACCATCCTAATCCAATTAGATTCGAAGCCATGACAACTCAGAAGATGGAACAAGAACTCCCAATTGACGTTGTCATAGGCTTTGGTGAAGTCCAGCTTGATAACCACCCCTTTCTTCTTTGCCCTATGTGTAGCCGAGATGCATTCTTGAACTGTCATGTAACTGTCTTGTAGAAGCCGCCCTGGTATGAACACGGATTGATTCTCATCGACAAGAAACCCAATCACCGCCTTCAACCTATTGGCCAAGACCTTTGACACCATTTTATAACACCCATTGACTAGGTTAATGGGTTGAAAGTCGCCAATTTCCATTGCTCCAACATGCTTTGGAATGAGAGCTAAAAATGTCGCGTTTAGTCCCCCAATTCCATTTGATGAAATGAAGAAATTATGAAACATTTCCATCAGATCATCCTTAACCGTTCTTAAAAATCCTGAAAGAAGCGCAACCCAAATCCGTTCGGTCCCAGCACCTTGTCGGCCTCCACCTTGAAAATTGCCGCTTTCACCCCCTCCTCATTGAAGTCAGCCTCCAGTGGCTGAAGCAAGTGGTCAGGAATATGACCCAACTCCTTATCTATCCACACTCCACTCCAGCCCTTGCTGCGCTTGAACATCTTCGAGAAGTGATCGACAAGCCGGTTTTCAATATCTAGCCTTCTATCAACCATCTGCCCGCTACCTGAAGCTCCGCAATTTTGTTTATTCTTCTCCGCCCATTGGTCGCCGCACGAAAGAGCTTTGAATTGTTGTCCCCTTCTTTCAGCTACGACTCCCAAGATCTTTGCCGCCACGTCGCCTCTCCATGCAACAAATGAGAGACCATTTGTTTTTCAAATCCGCCCAAGCGATTTGGTCCTCCTTGGATAAAGCGCCAGTGATTGGAAATGTGTTATGTGGTTTGCGTGCGGTTGGGGTACTGCATAGTGTATATATGGTATGCGGGAGTATATGTGGTTTTATATTTTTATTAATAAAAAAAATATAATGCTTATTTTTGAACAATAGATAACAAAATAAATATGTAGACCTGATTAATAATTTATATTCAGCGCTTTTGATCACATATTGGAGCATATATTAGGGCAATTAGCCTACATTAGTTTGTTAGTTACAAATCTACAAAGCCAAGCAAAGAGTTAGACCCATGAAAAAAAACATGATGACCAACTAAAGTGTTGTTTGTGATGATACCATCAAATGGGAGTAACAAATTCCGCAAGTTAGCTAAACAAGTCTATCTAACATATGGTAGATACTGGAGTAGATAGATATATCCCAAAATATAAAAAGAAATAATAATGATGATGATTGGGAGTCTCTTCCATATCCTACGCTGCCATGGCTTTGAGCCTAATTGGATTCGTATGGTCGAGGCTTGCGTTACAACGGCGAAAACATCAGTTCTAGTAAACGGTCAACCATGTGGTTTTTTCCATATAAACCGGGGCTTATGACAAGGAGACCCTCTATCTCCCCTGCCCTTCGTGATTGTGGCAAACGTGTTCAGCAGAATGATGACCAGGGCTGTGGGAGGCGGCTGGATCAAGGGGCTACAATGTCGAGAAGGCGGCTTGCCTATTTCGCATGTCCAGTATGCTGATGATACGATAGCTTGTGTGAAGCGCAGGCTGGATCAATCCAGGGGTCAAATTCATATGTAAATGTTTTGAATTGCTGTCTGGGCTTAAGATAAATTTCATGAAGAGTTTGATGACCGGGATTAACGTAGATGATTCAGACATCAGGAGGCTGGCACGGATTCTGACTTGCGAGGTTCAAAAATTCCCGATTCGACACCTTGGTCTCCCTCTACATATTGGGAGATTGCCAAAGGGGGAGTGACTCCCATTGGTTTGCCGGTTTGAGAAACGTCTTGAAGGGTGGAAGAGCAGGTTCCTTAGCTTTGGGGGTCGACTCACGCTCCTCCAGGCTATACTTTCGAGCCTCCCGATCTATTTCCTCTCTTTGTTCAAAATCCCAAAAGGGATCATCAGTCGCCTGGAAGGTATTAGGCGCTGGTTTTTATGTGCGGTGTTAAAGAAACCCGTAACAGGGTACATCTGGTTAAATGGGACATCACCTGTAGCAGCAAGAAAGATGGGGGTGCCGGAATTCTCTGCCTACAGGATATGAACTCAGCCCTGTTATCTAAGTGGCTTTGGCGGTGGTTGGACAGACCCGAGGACCTATGGTGCAGAGTGATTAGAGACGGGCATGGATTCAGGTCTGCCAGGTCTGAGAGGTTTCCTTGCCTCACGAATAATCCTGCAGGGTTGTGGAAAGGCATTCTCGAGGGCCAGGAGTGCTTCTCGGAAGCTATCAACTGGGATCTGGGTGATGGAGTATCGATACAGTTTTGGCAAGATGTATGGCTCGGGGATTCTCCACTTCAGCAGAGATTTCCTAGTATCTTCACGATTTCGGTCAGCAAGGAAGGCAAAGCTTCCCAATTCGGGGCACCCCGAGGTGAGACAGGGTATTGGGAAGTCCTGGTCCGCAGAAACCTCAATGACGAGGAGGTGGACAGCTACCTCTTGCTATTGGAAGAATTGCAGTCAACATAGATTAGCCGACACCTGCGGGACAGGGTAGTGTGGGTTCCTAAGCCAAGAGAGGGGTTTTCAGTCAGCAGCAGCTACACTTGGATAAGAAGAGGGAAGCCGATCATTCCGGTTACAGCAAGGAAACACAAGGAAGTCTGGGGGAACAAAGCTCCCCTTAAGGTCAGAGCCTTCTTGTGGACGGTATATCTGCAAAAGATCCTGACGAGATCCCGTATTGCGAGATGGGTTCCCGACATGGATCCGGCATGTCCACTATGTAGGGGAGAGGTGGAGACAGTCGAACACTTGTTTATAGCTTGTCCATTCGCTCGGCAGGTATGGGACTGGCTTCATGTGGCTTCAGGGATGGACTCTAGCATCACTTCACTAGACGAGCTATGGTTGGCTAGTAGGAGGCTAAGGAGACAAGGTGACCTGGGGGCGCGTGCAAAGATTTCGCAACTGTTTGTGCCAGCTGCTGTTTGGTCTATTTGGTGGACTAGGAATAAGGTGGTCTTTAGAGGGGACACCACCCCGTATGCGGAGAATATATGGGAATCCACGGTTCGATGTATCCAAGACTGGGGTAAATTCTGCGTTGGGGCATGCGTGGTAGAGTTAATGCAGGGAAGGTTCTCGATTATAGAATGATGCCTTAGGTCCTGATTTTGGCCCCTGTGTTCGGGGTTTTTTTCCCCCTTTTTAGTTTAATCGGTTTGTTATGTCTCCTGCTTGGGCTTTCTCTTCATTTAATATATAAATGAGGGCGTAAGCCTACCGTATTTTCAAAAAAAAAAAAAATGATAACGATGAAAGAGAGCCAAAACTTCACAAGATTTAAAGCTTCCAATGCAACTCTAACATCCAAGAGAAAGGCTAAAGTCTATCCGTCAACTCCAAGAATATTTGTTTAAAATTTGTGTGCCTTCCCACCAAAAAAAAAAAGAAAGTATGAGGCCACATATGTGTATGCCAATCGTATATGCGGGCCTAACCCGCATATTAGGGCGCATACCTATATGCAGTTTGATCTTTGGACCAAACCGCATATTTGGCCGTTTGTGCGGCTTTGTAGACCGCATATTCGAATAGTGTATATTTATGAAGCTGACCCTTTGAAGATGACCTAATTATGCGCACACAACTGTTGGCACAAGTGATTGAGATATCTTTGCCTTTACACTTCTATCTCCCTCGCTCGCATCCTCTTCATAGCAAATCACATCCCCTTCAAAGTGGTGAAACTCATCACCATACCTGTCGTAGCGGCCATCCAATCTCAAATCTGCCAAATCATTGGACATATAATGAAAAGGTGTTCTGTAGTCTCCTCTACCGCCCGAAAAAACACGCAATTGGGTGCCCATTTCGCTTTATACACCTTTGTGAGTAGCTGTTTTGAGACAACTGTCAAGTGAACGGTTTAACATTTAGTGGGAATTTGAATCCTTGATTTGATCGCCAACTCTGAACGCTTTAAATTTAGTGGGAATTTGAACTCTTGATTTGATCGCCAACTCTGAAGATGAGGTTTCTCCTTTTCCACTTTGTTAATATGTTATGAAGCAATATCTACATATTGGTCATTTTTGGCTCTTGTCAATGACAAAATGATTTTGCTTCTCTTTTTTTCTTGGTTTTAGGAGAAAATTTATGTAGATCAACACCAGGGGAACATCCCAACTAGATTGGTCAAATCTGATAAGAGAACACAAAAAGGGAAAAACATGAAAGGATGAGTAAAAAAACCAAACTAAGAACTGCATTGCTTCAACAAAAAATGAAGACAAGTTGGAATTAGAAGTTTTATTAAACAACTATGATAATATTACAAAACTTGATCAATCATGCTCAATCCAGATTCCCAAAGTCAATCCCACCGATTCGAAGTTGCTTCCACCATCATCCAAAGTCATTTCTACCACCATAAGGAAAAATGTCGAATCATAACAGCCAATTGTTTGTTGATTGCACCTCTTGGGGATTGATGGTTATCATCTGTCAACCGCCCCAATAAATGCCTTGCCAGGGTTTGAGTTGGCTGGTCGTTGATCACAAAAGGCTGACAATCCTGACAGTTATTGTCTTCAGTCCATCATGTTGCTTGTTCAAGTGAGTCGACTTGCCAACTACTACTGGCCACTGACCATTCACATAAATCAACAATGATGTGTTTGTGACTGTTTGTGACTGTCTATACATTCACATAAAGCAACAATGACGTGTTTGTGACTGTCTATACATTCTCGTGGGCTTTTATGGCCAATGACTCCTGTCATCTATTCTTCCAATTGCCGATAGTTAGAAGCTTGTGGATATCCATACCCAGACGGTTGGTTGTGACTGATGACTCCCTCCTTCGAACCGCCTTCGGTGCTTCTTTGTCCTTTAGCAGAGTAATATGATGGGCCTCCTTAGTTCTCTGATCTAGTGTGGAGCTACTGGGGTTATGGTCCTGAGCCCATTCTGCATCAAGTTGGGATTTGGAAGCCATCACTTGTAATTTTTAATATTAACAGAGGAAAGCTTATAAAGGAGGGTATGCGTAACATGGAATTTTAATGCAAATTAAGAGATTCTGAATTAATGTTCATCCCCATTTCAATCCATCATCATATTGAAAAAGTAACAGAGAAAATAATCACTCTTTTCCTCTGTTCCTTTTTTCTATGCTAGATGGCATAAAAAGTGACTATATTCTTAACTGTGTATCCATTTATCTTGTTATTGGTTTAAAGTCCAAACTGATAATTTGCATGATAAAAATTGTATTGTTTTTACCATTTCCAAGTTATCTGTAGAAAGAAAATAAAGGTCTTTGTCCTTTCTGAAACTTCTTTCTTGCACTTCTCTTCAGTTGTTTAATGGTGGATTTTTTTTATCGGTTGGAAGATTATCTTTTTTCTCTTCATTTTTTTTTCTGAAATTTGTTTCTCAATCCAATTCTAATTCCATATGAATTCTAGGAACAATTTAGGGCTTCATGTCTTTTTCCCCTTTCATAGGATGACATTTTTGTTTGGGTGTGTGTGTGTGTGTTATTAGTAATCTTGCATTCTATTCAGTAAAAGGTATAGTTTAGGATCCACATTCACTCCTTGGTAAGTAAGAAATTTTTTCCTGTAAACAACAATGCAAACCCAGTAATGATTCAGTTTCATTGAAAGGTTTTTATGTTCTACTTTTCCTGGCCTTATAATAAGACATTGTTTTTTCATTATAATTTGCTGTTGTTTTTTCATTATAATTTGCTGTCTTATACTGAGTTTGTACACTGCTTCTGTTGAACTTATCATTTTGCTTCGATTGCTTGTTGTATGAAAGAACCTGTTTGGTTAAAGAATGTTCTTTTATATTCTGCTCGCTCACTTGACGTGGGGAATGCTGTTTTTCTATATTTGTGTTGATATCATTAACATTGGTTATAACATAATTTTTTTTGTATTTGTTTTTTTGCTTAAACAGGTGTATTTTGGTGGATGCAGAAGATCGTGTAGTTGGGCATGACTCTAAATACAATTGTAAGCAGTTATAATGCATTTTGTGTATTGGAACATTATATTTTAGTCTATTATTGTTGGTGCTCAAGGCATTTTGACAGTTCTTCACTTTTTTCTAGCAATTCTATGTGGCAACCAATATTGGTTAAACCTCTGTCTATATGAACACTACTAAACATGTAACTTTATTTGCCCTGTATGAGCTGTGTTTTAGCTAACATTGTGGAGGTAATTTACTTGTGTTTTAGATGAACCAATATTTAAACTATTGAAATAGAAGCTTGTTTCAACTTCGTGTATTGATTACCCAAATTTTCACATTTGGTAAATTTTTTAGTCCGTTGAGTGCCTAAATATCTATGGAAATCATTAAGCCCCTGTTTGGATATGGAATAGCCCAGAGAATAAGTGAAAATAAAACTGAATAGGTGTTTTTTTTGTTGTTTGGATGCATGGAATATCTAGGAATAAACTGGTATAAAAGTGGTATATGGATTCCAACCAACCCTTGGAATTAAAGTTATTCCAGGTTATTCCATCCAAAGAATATGTGGTTCCACCGTCGAATTAACTGTCACCACCTCTAATAAATCACCTGTCAAATCTTTTCACCTTTTATAAATCTTTATTAACACTTTATTCACATTTTACCCAAATAACAAAAATTTTATTATTATATTTTTCAACGAGAATAATTCAAAACACAATCAAACACAAAATCACTTTATCCTTATTTATACTCACTTATGATGCCGGATAAACTGTGTACCCAAGAATAAGTCCTATTCTGTATCTAAATGGGGGCTAACAATGATTTTTAGCTTATTGTCTTTGATTAAAAAGCTTAGTTTTCCGCTTTCTGTTTACTATTTTTGATATAGTGTAAGTTTTTTTTTTGTTTCTGTTTATGAAAAAGTGTGGTTTCCTTTTTTTCCTTTTTTTCCTTTTTTTTTACATTTAGTTTTTTTTCGCATTTTCTATTTATAAAGAAGGGCAGTTTTCAGTTTTATATCTTTTAAAAAGGTCGATTTCTGTTTTCAACTGATTAAAAATGTCAGTTTCTCTTTTTTCTGGCTTTCTGTTTATTAGAAAGAGTAATTCTCTGTTTTTCGTTTGTCAAAAAGGATACGTTTTTGTTTCTTGTATTTTAAAAAAAATGTAATTTTCAATCAAAAGTAGTCTTCTCTTTTCTATTTATAAAAAATGACAGATTTCCGTGTTTTACAAAAAATTCAAAATTGTAAGTTTTTTTAATTAATAAAACTTCCTATATTTAATCCGCAGAAAATCGAAAGCAGTTTATAAAATAAAAATTCCCTTTTTGGTAAACGTAGTACAGTAAACAGCCATTTTCGATTAAACAGAAAATAGCAAACTACCGTTTCTGATAAACAGAATTCATAAATCAATTTGTGAAAAACAAATTCTAGAAGACACAGGATTTGTTGGGTTGAGGAGACAATCAATTGAGAAATGAACTTTGAAGTTATGAGGCTTATGAATTTCAAGAAATTGATAGTCTGTTGAAATTCTTATGGTTGAAGAAGTTCTTTCAAAATCTGGAGAAGGTTTGTGCTAAGTCGTACTGCATTCTTCGATTCCCAATCTAGTGCCTCATTTGGACTTTCAGAATATAATTTTCTATGCTTAAGCATCAAAGGACTTGCAATTTTACATTGATGTAGCTTGTTCTCATGGGGAAGGGAATACAAAGCACCTAACTAGGTGGAAAGAATGATGATCTTACATTGCATTTGCCATAAAAAAAATGCAATTGCTTGACATCCTATTTTTACCTGCATGTGAATGAATATTCTCCATTTAAACCTGTTATAGCCGTAGTCTTTTGGGAACATACCTGCAATAAAAATTTGTTGCTCATCAAGGGATTTTTCATGGACGCTGCTGTAGCACCTGAATAGTTTAAACCATAACAGTGCAGTGTTGCAATGGTAATTGAAGATCTAGTACCCCTTTTTAGGTGAAGAAAATTTCATGGCAGGTTCAAGGCCTTGTTAATCTTACTTAAATCACCTCGGAAAAATATCTCATTTTTTTTTCTATTTCAAAATGATTCATGGACACGGACTTCGATTACACTTGTAGCATTAGTCATCATTTCAGGAATCATTCACCTGTTATTATACCATTTTTAACTCATGGATCATAAATTCCTGAAACTGGGTTCAGAATTTGAGATGCCTTCTTGCTGCTATTTAGAGTTGGTCTTTAATTTTTTGGTTGAAATGAAATTCTATTATTGTTTTGTACTAAAATTTCCACAATGTATAAGGAATCCTGCTTTAATAGAGATCTAATATCTTGAACCATTGCAACCAAATATTTATGGGGTTGGCACTTTTGGCTAGAGCCATGGGTTTGCTCCCCATAGTCTCAGGTTCAAATCCTTGGTTTATCTTATGCACAGTGTTTGTGAGTGAGACTGTCTGCATTTGGGATTTTCCCGACATTAAGAAGAAAAAAAATGGTGGGGTTCCTCATCATTGAAAAAAAAAAAGTATCTTGGAGTCCTTTTATAGTTGCCTTTTTGTGGGTTACAATTATTTTGACTTTTCTCTTTTCTAACTTCTGATTTCTGAACTTTCCTATTTTTCGGTTTACCTAGTGAAACCAAGAGTTAATCCGACTAGCTCAGTATTCTCAAACCATGTGGAACAGGCTATGGTAAATTTTAAGATATTAGTTCAGTGTGATTCATTATCGAACCAGCAGTTGGCTTTATGCTAATCCTTCAACCTTTATATCTTGTGGCATTTGGATAAGGGGAGTTGCAAGAGAATCAATAACTTCAAAACTGATATGCTATGAACAATGCAAGCATGCTTGACAACACGAGCATGCCTGAGACTTTGAGCTCTTTTAAGTTGCTTAAAGATACGATAGAGTTGCTTTTTTTCTTTCTTTCTTTTGATCCATGCATACTAATAATTCACAAACAGATGAAAAGCTACATGTTTTACATTTTGTTGCCCAAGATGTGACAAAGATGCATTTGTTTCTTTTGTTCAATGCATACTTACGAAATACAATCAACTGAACAACTACATTTTATTCACTAAATGTATAAAAAGTCTAAATTCATTGTAGATTCATAATTTCCTTTTTGTTCAGCTGTTTTTAACTGTATCTTTGCTTGTGTAAATAGCAGCGGATTCTGCAATGCACACTGATACTAAAACTCTACAACGCATTAATCTCATTTTGAGTATCAATGATACTTGTATCTGTTGTATTGGTGATACACACACACACAAATTTTCATTTTTAAGCAGTCTGTATGCTTGGTTTCTGGCTTTGAACTAAAATTTTAAAATAGTTTAGACATAGCACCACCATTATTCAGTAAGTTGTTATCTCATGTGCATACCAATATGGTATAGTTCTCTATTATTCAACATATTTTTTTATTTGCCTTGTGTTAGTATTTTTCATGCCGATATTATTGTCCAAAAGCTCATAGATGATAACATTGATCTAGTTTTTCTTCTACAATGTTGCAGGTCATTTAATGGAAAAAATTGAGTCAGAGAATCTGTTACATAGGGCTTTTAGTGTTTTTCTCTTTAACTCAAAAGATGAGTTGCTCCTTCAGGTGAGAATAATTTTTCTAACCTCAATACTATCAACATACCCACACCTAGTTCACCTTTACATTTTTCATGATTGTAAAGTTAGGCAAAATAAGAAATTTATATTGTTTCTCTATAATGAAGTTGGGACTCTCCTGAATAAATGAATTAAAATGAAAGCCCCTTGTACAACAGAGAAGAGGAATCTCCTGAAATTCATAATGTTTTGCCTCCAAAAAGAATGAGAATCAGTCAAATGACATTTGATCAGATGTGATTTTTCTAATGTCATAATTATGCACTTGTGGATGTGTTGTACATCTTAAATAATTTCTCTCAATTAGCATGCACAGACTATATTGCATGGTTAGTGATTGTATGTGCATGGCATGTGTATCGTGCATTATTGTATTTTGGGTGGCATATTTACTGTTGGGTAGTGGGTATCACCTCTCATACTTGTGCACAATTCATCTTTTGGATATGTTTCCCTAATCTGAAATATGTCACTCTCCCAGTTCTTGTTGTGAAATGTTATAATAACATCCACCCAAGGGGCATGAAAACTTTTTGCCACAAACTACCTAATTCAGATTCCACAAAAATAACATGTAAAATTAGAAAGCCAGCTGTCGCCTCGCCTCATTCCTTGTACCATTATTAAACTTTTTTAATTTTTTTATTTTTTATATAAAATGGAATGGTTGGACACTTGGACTCTGCGCCCCGGATGAAACAGAGAAGTACCAATATAAAACTTATGCAAGGGGCGTGAATATTCTTTGCTACAAACTTTCATGCATGTGCCATATAAATCACATGCAAAAGTTAGAAATTCAGCTGTTTACTTGGTCCTGTGTACCAATATTAAACTTCTCATATTATATTAATCTCTGACTCTAGAAATACGCTACAACACCCAATGCATAAAACCTTGGAAATTGTATATACTTGGATGTTTATAATTTTTCAAGATTTTTTTTTTTTTACTGTTAATCAAAATTTGTATCTGTATAAAAGTGACACTATACAAGTTTCATGGGCTATACAAAATGATACCCATTAAGAATTTCTCCTAAACCAAAGGAGGGAAGAGCAATCCAAGTCGTTCTGCATCCCTTCAATTTAAGAGAAACTCCTAATGTGTACAACAAAGACTATGTCAAAATAGATGTACAAGAGATTAGCCTCATTTTCGGACATATGGAACGCCGGATTCATCTTTCGCTAGAGCCAACTTCAACTCTGTCCAAATATCAGTAGGGGTAATGATGGAAACCCCACGTTCCGAATGGCAAAAAGCTAGCAAATCTGCTGGCACATTTCCCTCATGGTGTATGTGTGAAACGGCCCAGTCTTCGAGCAGTTCAAGTCCTTGATGAATGTGTTGCAAATTACAGATGGCGCTCTAGGGACGAGAGCCTTTGCCTTTCGGCCATGCAAGGGCAGTAGTTGAATCTGACTCAACCCATAGATGTTTGTGTCCAGCATTGATGGCCAATCACAAACCTTTTTCAATGGCCTTGAGTTCCAATAGGTTATGGAGGGGAGATCATTCCGTCCAGCAAGGCCCAGAAGAAATTCTGCTTTGTCATTGCGGAGAAGCGCACCGTATCCTCCTCAGTCCTCCATTAATGAGCCATCAGTGTTGATTTTCACCCAATTTATGTGAGGAGGGATTCAACAAACCTCCGAAATAGAAACAGGCTTTTCCGTGATTGAAATACCAAAAAACTCTGCAATTTGTTGAATATCAGGAGTGATAACTGACTGAAGGCTGATGGATCTGAATTTAGTCTTGATTGACTCTTTAATCCAAGAAAGAACAAGCTGCTTGTGATTGGGAGTTCTAGAGAAGACTTGGGCATTGCATTCCAGCCAGATGAACCAAAAAATAGTAGTTAAAGATACTTGCATTATGGTCTTTTGTGCTGGTATACTTAGTTTGTGGGTGAGTCATGGGGCTAAGGCCTCCAGGGTCCTAGGAGTGGGCTGTTTGATGTTCAGACCTCTGAGGACAGTTCGCCAGATATATCGAGAATAAGAACAATTGAGAAATAAGTGATCCACATCCTCAATGTCAGAGTTACAAAGGGGGCACGAAGCATCACTGGTGTTGGCAGTTTATTTTGAAATGCCTGTCAAGCACAAAAAGAATGGCGAGGCGTTTGGTGAGGAAGCCAGATCCAAGAACAATGTGGTGAAGCTGTAGGAGATTTGATGAATTGCCAAGCAGAAGACAAATTTGAGGTACCAAATTTACTGCGGGGCCAGACGAGGATGTCATCTCCAGTGCCACAAATTTCGATCTGCTCAATATCAGTCCAAGCTGAGTTCAAAGTAGCAGGCCAACGAGAGGGTTTCCACCATTTTCCATTATGCGCGTATTCAATGTAGCAGTTTGAGGACCCCAAATATAAGATATGCGTCCTAGAGCATGTTTCAGCCCTTGACCATTGAGCCACGGATCAGTCCAAATGTTTATAGACTTCCCCTCAAAAATGATGTAGCTCACCCTAGTAGATATCCATTGACGGGCCCTCAGTATGGAGGACCAAGAGCTAGTGCAACTTGAGGTTGGCTGGACTGTCCAGATGGTCTTGGACTTCAGATAACGTTTGACAACCCAATCAATCCAAAGAGAATGTTTTTTACAAGCAATCTCCCAAAAACGAACTCCTGCTGCACCCTTGTTCCAACCCTTGATCAATTTGACACCAAGGCCACCTTCTATGTGAGGTTTGCATATAGTATGCCAAGCAAATTTGAATGGTCCTGCCAAAGGAAATTTCCTTTCAATGGAATGGTCCTGCCAAAGGAAATTTCGGAGAGATTGTTCAAGTCTTCAAGATTTGCAATTGTTATAGTCCGCTGTTTTAATAATTGAAGTTGATTCATGCTGGATTTTAATAATATTACCACATTTGACAAATAACCAAATTTGATTACTAAATCTGACCCCTGAACCAACGCCTATTTGACATGCCTGCGTTAGCTAGGCACTTATATTGGGACATGACAAGGGAAGCATCGAGTATGAGGATCCTTCAATGTTTGTGAAGATTTGAAATAGATCAGATACGAGCCTTTTAGTATGGGCAAGATGCCCGAAATGAAGGATCCTGGAATCGGAGATGTAGGATGACTGGAGAGGTTGGTTGGGATCCATGGCAGAAATAGATGACGAAGAGTTTGTTGATGGAATGAGATTCTGAGCTTGTGTAGGACCGGTTACCATGTTGTGTTTGTGCTCTTCTTGTTCTTCTTCATCATCGAGGCTGAGGAGGTGGAGTTGTTTGGAGAGGAGGCCCTTTCTTTCTAAATGCTGCCAAGCATCAAAATCCAAATCTGGATAGTCAGATTTGGTGATCATTTGGATATGAATTTGAAAGGATTTAGATAATTATATGCTCTGTTGACAAGCCTAGGCTTATTGGCCAATTTGGCCATATTTCAGTTTTCAAATTGGGACAATATACTTATAAAAAAAAGGCCGTCTCCCAGAGGTTGTCCCCACATAGGAGGGTGCTGGGAGGGGAGAGACCAGATATGGTCTTGACATTTGCCTGTATTGCAGAAATTGTCTGTTATCAGGGTTTGAACCCGGGACTCTGACTTGTTATCCCAAGGACTTTACCGTTGCACTGTGTAATGACCCCTGTTGTTATCTTTGTGTTTTGGTCTAGAGATGCAAAACTCTTGCCAGTCCTAATTGTTGTTAGAGCAATTTCTGTTTCCTGCAATGTCCTTGCAAATCATATTTTGTAATTTGTTCTTTTTGTAATATGTTCTTGGCAGAATTATGAAATAACTTGCACCCATCTCCCTTGAATATAGTTTATGGCATGAAAAATACAATCCTTTTGTAACTAATTATTACCTCTTACAGAGTCACTATGAAAATCAATCATCACCAAATTCATCTGTTTAATGTTTTTGGGATTAATTTTGGTTGTGTATGATGTGATTGGTCATAGCAACGATCTGAAACGAAGGTGACATTCCCTAAAGTGTGGACGAATACCTGCTGCAGCCATCCACTTTATCGTGATTCCGAGCTCATAGAAGAAAACTTCCTTGGTATGTTAATAAAATGGAATCTCTTTAATGATTGGTTTATTAGCTTCCATTCATTAAAATAAATACTCTTATTTGTTGATCAGGTGTTAGAAATGCTGCCCAAAGGAAGCTTTTTGATGAACTGGGTATAGCTGCTGAAGATGTACCAGTTGATCAGTTCATTCCTCTTGGAAGGATGCTCTACAAGGCCCCGTCTGATGGAAAGTGGGGAGAACATGAGTGTATGTCCAGACATTTCCCTTCCCTAGTTGCTGTTTGACAAAAAAATATCGCTTAAGCATTGTAGTCTTCCATTTAAAGCATTCTTTTCATGAGTTATTAATGTATGTTGTAAAAGCAACACGACTGTTGCTTCTTGGGCAGTTACCTAAACAGATGGCTCTGATCTTTTCCATACATATGTTATTTTGTTTAATGCTAGCTGAAATTATTCCTGCTTTGTTTCTTGACAGTTTGCTAAATCAGGTATACTTGTTTATCAAGTGGCTTTAGAGGCTTTACAAATTGATGACTTTTCAAGGATGAACTCAGACAATTTCATTCATTTAAATTCTGTATATCCATCTTACTTGTCTTTCTTAATGATTGCAGTGGATTATCTACTCTTTATCGTCCAAGATGTGAAGGTGCACCCAAACCCAGATGAAGTTGCTGATGTTAAGTATGTCAATCGCGATGGTTTGAAAGAGTTGTTGAGAAAAGCAGAAGCCGGTGAAGATGGGATTAAGCTGTCCCCGTGGTTCAGGTTGGTCGTGGAAAATTTCCTTCTCAAATGGTGGGACCATGTTGAGAAGGGCACCCTTCATGAGGCTGCTGACATGAAAACCATTCATAAGTTGACTTGAGCAGTCCAGGCAACAATAAAATATATTGATGTAGAATTGGTGAGCTGCTGACATGAAAACCATTCATATATTGATGGGAGATGTTCCATTTTGAATATGTAATGATCTTATTGTATCATGTTCCTCAGACTTGGACTCTGTCAAAAGAATAAAGAATTTGCCCTTTAATGTGGGTTGAGACTTCCTTGGGGAGCAAATCGGGCTTGTGTGAATTGTTCTTTTTGTTTGGTCAGTGAGTCTCTGTGTGTATATATAAACAAAAATTATGTGTACATGAGGGGACTGGTGGGGTAGGAGCCTAAATGGGGAGTACAAGTGGAAGAGGGAAGCTCTGCAGAAATGCATAAGCTGCACATGAGCAGTCCATTAAGGGTTGAATCCAACCATTACAAGGAGCGTAGAAGGGGGGTTACAATGGATGAAGGCAGAGCAAAAGAGCAGCCAACAAATCACAAAACAGGGTTGAACTTCTTAACTATATATACTAAACTTCCCTTTCATAAAATTCCCCTTTTGAGGAGGTAATCTACCAGTTCGGGCTAGAGATAGTGAGGGCTAGTTGGATAACTCTAGTATAAAAGGAGAATTCCTTTTTCTTAGGAATCCATTTCTGGTGGATTACGTGGGAGGGGAAATCTTGTCTGCAATGGGCAAGGAGAGAATACAGTATTTCAAATGTAAATTTCCTGGGTGTTATAGCAGAAGGAGAATAAGGCCGCTTTTATTTTTTTTAACAAAATATACTCACCCATTAAAGTACATACTGTTTGGTCAAATAATTTTTTTTTTCTTTTTATAAATCTTTATCTACATTTTATTTACATTTTATATACAATTTATTCATTGTCAACCAAACACCAAAAACTTTATTATTACATTTTTCAACAAAAATAAATAAAAACACAACTAAACAAAAAATCACTTATTTTTATCTATATTAGAATAATCATAAATATGAGAATAACTTAATTCTCTATCCATACGGGGGGCTAAGAGCCCGTGCAAGTAAATTTCTGGTTATCTTACTCTCATTTAGGCAGTGTCGATCTATGATTTTTTTTTTTTGGGGGGGGGGGGGGGGGGGGGGGGGGGCAGGTTTTAAAAAAGTAATTCAAAATACTACTAACTCTAAATATGCAGTGTCTCATTATAATAAATCAATTTCCAAATAAAAACATTCACAAAAAATCCACTTAGAACAATTCACAAAAAATAATTTACAAAGATTAGAGTGTCTTCCCTTAAGGAATTGTCCTCGAGGACTCTTCATATTTTGAAAACGTTGAACAATTGTCTATGTATTGATACCATTAAAAGATCTCTCTCAATATAAGAGACATGAAGTCTATTCTTCACAATATTCATTGTTGAAAATGCTCTCTCAACTGAAGTAGTGGCAACTGGAAGGATCAATGAGAGAGTGATAAGCTAATATCTTCGCTGAGAGGTCACCAATCCCCTCCAAAACTCAAAAATCATCGTCTTCAATATAAAAGTATACAAATAAAAAAAAGAAAGACAAAAAAATATACCTAAACTCAAGAGATGTTGGCCGAATGAAAGAAGGCAATTTGGGACCGGTTGATATCTAGGAGAGAAGACTGTATTATTTTAAAGGAGAAAATTTGAATTTTTTTTATCGCCTCTTTTAAGTTTTAATAAATTTTAATGGTTGAAAATTTTTTTTTCTCTTAAATATTTTATTCAGAAAAATTATGGAAGATTTGTTATTTTTAAATTTTAATGGCTGAGATTTTTTTTTAACTCAATTATTTGGTTGAGGAGGAGGAAATCATGAAAAATTTGTTTCTCTTTATTTTATTTTGATTAAATTTTAACAGTGGAGATTTCTTTTTGGTTCCATTATTATACTTAAATTTAATGGTTGAGATTTCTTATTGATTGAGATTTATAAGAAATGGGACCAAGTTGAAATATTTTGAAATAAAGTTTGTTCGTAGGTTTGCCCCGCATTCAGATTTTTTTTTTATTTCAAAGGCTAAGATTCAATGCTCGCATAAAATTTGGAGTTACTTTTTTTAAGACCATTATATTATTGGTGAATCGACATTATATTATCAAGAACCAAAAAATTTCCTCTTTGCAAGCATGGATATGTATGAGCACTTTATTGCTCAGGCAAATGCAAGAAAAAAAGGTGCAACGAGAGATTCCCTCCTGTCGCCCGATGGAAAAGAGTAGGAACAAGCCTGGATTGCAAAAAAACAATGTTGTCATCAGGAAGTTGCTTGACACAGGTAAAAATTATTTGATTTGTATTGCAAAATAATAGTTAGTTTATTATTTGGTAACTTGCTTTCTTGTGGCACTTCATTTTCCATAGGTCGACTATGATCCGTACTGTGCTACATGATATCGTCGTCTCCCACCACAAGAATATGCATTCTTCAAGGGTTTCATGGTTGCTATCAGGATCCATGAGTCATACATGTTAGACATGATGCTCGCATAACTTGGACACATCTAGACTATCTAAAGAGAACTAACTCAACCAACCGAAAAGGCAGGAAGACTGCTTCCAAGGTTGAAATACAAGAGGCAATCAGGTCCACGGGTTGCAGGACTTAGTTCAAAGTACATGGAATGGTTCGAAAGGATAAGCCACAAATTTTTATAGAAATCCAAGAATAGAAGATTATATCAGATGTTAGCAGTTCAGATGAGGACTAATAAATGTCTTTCAATGCATTGATTAGTTAATTATAACAACCTTATTATTAGTTATTTAATTGGCAGTGTATCAAGATAATTCAATACTTACAACCACTTGCACAAGGGAAGCATACAACTACTACTGATTTACAAAGGCATATACGAAATATAATTGACTACTTACAAGATAGCACATTGGAGAACGACGCATGAAGAGAATGAACGAACGATAATCACAATATTGATTTTACCTGTTTTTATTGAATAATGTTTTATTTTAAATATGTTAAACAGTGATTTTAAGTGTTTTAGATTGTTGAATTTACTTGTTTGTGTTTAACGATGGTTAAACAATGGTTTTGAATGTTGGATTTTACTTGTTTCTCTTAAACAATGTGTTATATTTGAATGTATGTTCAGATTTGATGCAAAGGTTTTAAATGTGATGCACATGGCTGAGTACAGCATGATGAGTGTGGTTCATCATGTAGTGCATGTTCATAAATTCCTCTCACAACATAAATTCAGTTACACTTGGAGACCTCATTATAGCAATTTGCAATAATGGGAGGGTAGTTCCCTCAGTTTATGTTCCATTTCAGCCAACAGCAGCCCACACAAATGGATTAAGAGAGTTGATAAATTCAATCACCCATATACACTATAATGACATAATAGCATATAGAGTAATTTTTTTTTCAAAGAAAAAAAAATACTATTGCATCTCAATGAAACATATACTTTAATAAAAGAGTATAATTTTTTAAAAAGAAAAAACAGTGTGGATTGCGTATGGGGCTGCACAAGGGGTCACCATTCCCTGATTGATAAACAATCAGGACCAAATTCTTCACCTAGGATCTCATTAATTCTTCACCTAGGACCTCATTTGCATAGCTTTACTTGCTCCTAAATTCTCTATTCCCTAATTGATAAACAATTACAAGAATGAAACTTCCATCGACTAAAAGAACATTTAGTCGAAGGTATATCACAGCTGCTTATCCTCTACTATTCCATTAACAACAAATCAAATATCCAAGACACAATCGACTCTTCCCCGCGCAGCTTCATCTACAAATAAAAAAACAATGAAGACCAGGTAGGTAGTTGCCAAGACATGCAATCGAATCCAATGTTCATATTGCTTACATTTTCACTTCAATATTTTTCCATCAGTTTTAAGTTCTGGTATTGTGGAAATTCAAATCCAAATACTGCCAAATGCTTCTTCAAAGGCTCTCTGTTTGCCCAATTCCTCTGTCCACCCTCCTGCCCTAGCCCCCCTTTCGGCACGAATCTTCAATGATTCTTCATTTTCGGCTCCATAATCGTGTGCGAACATATCAGTCCCACCTCCAACAGGAAGGGGTTGGGCAGCCATACCCATTGGACGGGGCTGACCAACTGAACCCCCGGCTATTGCGGGTGCATACTGTCCTTGGCCCACAGCACCAGTGCCCAATTGAGAGCTTGTTCCTGCAGCCTGCAGTGCAGAAAGAACTAGTTCATGCTTATTTCTGTCAATAATGGGAGCTTATAGTGAATTACAATGCTCGACTACTCAAGCTTTGTACAGAAAATGAAATTCCACTGGAATAAATACATCATAAATCAGACACGGCATACCAGAAGAAAAAATAAACGTACATCAAATACATTTAATGTGAAGAATGTGTGTGAATGCCAAAGTTGAATACAGAAGAAAACACTAATAAAAATAGGTAGGCCTCTAGAGAGGATTGTTCCTCCATTGAAAATGACAAACTCAATTGAGTTGTGAACAAGAGTTAATGTATATCCTTTGACTCTGGTGGAGAGGGGTAGTTTCCTTCCAAATAATGTCCGGCTTAAGTTGCCACATGTCTGGAATGGAAATTTGATGTCATCCTATGACTCGACTTGTAAGTCCATTTTATATAGCTTTAAAAAAGAAAAGAAGTTCCAAGTGAGAACAGAGAGTACAACAGTTTTATACCCAGTTGTTATATGGTCAGATATGATAGCTCAGCAGGAATCTGTTAATTTTGAGGATAGCAATAGGTCCATTTTGCTCCAAACAGTTAACAACTGGGTTAACCAGAGACTTGCAATGCCAGTGTTAAATGTTTAAAAATACATATTTTGATATACCTTTTAGAGTTGTCTTGGACACTTACCTATGCAATATATCATTTTCTACATACATATTAGGGAATTTTATTTTCAAAGCATAATATGCACAAATAAACTACATTTATACATTTCATGTGCATAATTATATTTGTCATGGAGATTCTAATATTAATCCAAATTTCATAGGATATGAAGATAAATTTCTACATGCTATTAGAGGAAAAGAACATGTGGATATTCAATGATGGAACAAATTCCTAAAAGTCTACAACAATTATGGAAAGAATGGATCATCACAATGGCCAAAAGAAGAGAGAATCTCCCTCACAAATCATCTCCAGCAGACAGCCACAAATCAGCAAATCTGATTTGTCAAATCAGTATTAAATCTCTATCAAAATCACTAAAAATCAGCATTAGCAAATCCTCCAAATCCCCCACCAAGTCAGCTACAAATTCCAACCAAAACAACAAGGATTTTTCAAATCCTGGACAGCTGTCCAGCCTTAAAAGCCCCAGCCAATACAGCCCTCTATAAAAGGGGCCTGCAGAGGGAGGACAGCAGATAGAAGATTTCAGCTGAGCAGAATTTTAGTTTTCCATTTTTCTTGTTCTTTCTTCTTTATTTTAAGTTTTTCTCTTCAGTTTGTATTTCTTTGGTATTAGACATAGATGCTATTGTATTTTGTTTATGTTTAATCAATAAAGAGTTCTTCTTTCTTTGATTTTCATGGAATCTTTTTATTGTTATTCTAGAATATCACCAACCATGGTAGGCTAGAGAATCCTCCCATTAAGGAGAGGATTCCACCCCATGAGTATGAGTGATTAGATCTTTTATTTGTACATCTTATATTATTATGATTTATGCTTAATGATTATATAGTTTCTTCAACTCAGATTTATCTTGATTATGAGTATTTTAAGATCTTTCATCGTTTTACTTAGACGAGACATGATTGATACTTTATAAACCCTATTTTCAAATCGAGTAGAAGTGAACTACCTTCTTTGAAATATTTTGTTGTCATTGGTTGAATATCTTAACTGTCAAGGAAGAGGGTCTTCACTATAAGAACCGTCCTTGATCTAGTAGTTAATGGTGTATCAACTAATGAAATGTTAAAAGAGAACTTTAAATCTATATTCTCCATGTGACAAGTAAAATCTATTGAGTCATGTGAAGTAAGGGAAATATAAGTGCAATAGAAAGATCTAATCAATCATACTTGGGTGGTTTCTAATCCATGGTGGCTTTTTTTTATCGTATCTTGATTCAAATTAGAATTTTATTTTAGCTTTTAAAGTAGCTTCCTTGGATCAATCTTCAAAATTCTTGTTTTAAAATATTTTTGGGAATTGATATCTTTTACAATTACTTGTTTGCTTCCATAGCCTCCTTGTGGGATCGACCTCTTACTCCCACTTTCTACCAAAAAGAGGTAAGAGAGAGTTATAAATTTCTTTTGTTGGTAAAGGCTAAATCTTAACGACAATTAAATCGAACCAACAAATTGGCGCCGTTGCCGGGGAGGCAAGGTAAGTAACGGTAAAGGTTGAAGGTATCAATTTTTTTTTCTTTTCTAAAAAAAAAAAGTAAAAAAAAAAAAATTAAAAAAAAAAAAATCGAAATTAAAAATTAAAATTAATTTTTTTTTCTTCTTATTATGCAGGAGGAGGAAAGGATGAAGAACATAAAGCATAAGACTGGTTGATCCACCTCAGATTTTGGATTTCCGGAGTGAACAAACTCCGTAGTAAGTTTTCCTTCAAAAAAAAAAAAAAAAAAAATCTTGTTTCCATGATTGTGCATTTAGTGTAAACATTTGCATAAATCAATTTAAGAGCAAAACCTATAAAAAAAGATAAGGTCGGGATTTCATCACCTGTCCTTAGCCCAAAACCACCACATTGCATAATTATCCCAAGCCAATCACAATAAAATCAATTAGACATTGGCCCTAGGATTCCTCGAGCTCAATAGGACGAAGACCACCAAAAGTGCACCAATTGCGCTCTTTGACCACGTTGATGTCTAGGAAAGCCTTGTCCCTTAAAGGGAGACAATTATTGTTCTAGGAGGGTGGTACTTAAGCGGGACCGTGCTCAAGAGCATTGTGGCCCCACCACTACCTGGGGGCTGACCTGGTCAATTTGGTTTCATAAGACCGAATTGGAGGCTTAGGTGTACTCTTCAAAACAGTTAGGAGCTGTCTAATTAAGGAGAGATTTTGGGAATTTTTCCTAATAGTCTCTGTGCAATTAGAATAAGAAATTGAAAGCCCTCAATTAATTTCAAGATAATTGAGCCAAGCTGTTGTGTGGTGTTTTGTGGTTCCTTTGTCTAGCCTTTATTAGGATTTCTCTCTTCCCTTTTAGGGTAGATTGAGTCAGAGTTCATTATTTCTGGTGCATGCACGGTAGAAGATCAAAAAGGAGAGAGTTAGAGCCTTTGGACCCTGAGATTGAGAGAACCCATCTTCTACATAGGCGAGTCCTTACCCAGTCATCACTCTCCACAATGGGTGATCGTGCTAGAACCTTGAATGAGCTATACGCTCCTGCATCTGCCAATCCACCGACCTGCATAGTGTTGCCGGTCAACAATGCAAACCAATTTGAGATTCGACCGGCAACCATCAATATGCTTCCCAAATTTCATGGGTTCGAAAGTGAGCAACCCTACATCCATTTGAACAAATTCTTGACAATTTGTCAAACGTTCAAAAACCAGAACCTAGATGAGGAAGGTGTCAAGTTGAGATTGTTTCCCATGACATTGGAAGATCATGCAGCTGCATGGCTATATTCCCTCTCCACTGATTCCATTAGAACATGGGAACAACTCTCTAAGAAATTCATGGCAAAATTTTACCCTATGGCAAAAACTGAGAAAATCAAAGATGCCATTAGAACTTTTAGGGGGAGAGCTGAAGATGAATTTTCCCAAATTTGGGAAAATTTTTATGATTTGTTAGTCAAATGCCCTCACCATGGTCTTGACAAAGCCCAGTTAGTCCACTTCTTCTACAAGGGACTACCTCCCACACATAGGAACATGATTGAGTCCATGCACAAGGGTAAGTTCATGAATCAGACCCCTGATCAAGCCTATGAGTTCCTTGTAGATTTAGCTGAGAATGCTCAGAATTGGAGTAGCTATGACAATGAAGTTGATGATAGAGGATCTAGAAAATCAGGTATCTATGAAATAAAAGCAGATCCAGATCTTAAAAATGTCATGACCAACTTAGTGGATGGAGTGAACAAACTGAGTAAGAAGTTTGATAATTTTGCAATAAATCAGAACCCACAGAGAGATCCAAACCCCATCATGAAAGTGGAACATGAGCCACATGGCATATGTCTTCTTTGTGATAGTTCAGAGCATCTAGTGGAGTGTTGCCCTAGTTTGCCTACCATCAAGGCCGAGCAGGCAAATTCAATTAATTCATACAATGCCTTTAAGAAGCCCACTCCCAATTCTTTTGGTCCAGTCTACCATCCTGATAATAGGTTCCATCCAAACTTCTCTTATAGACAAAATGAACCTATCCAATATCAGGGTGGTCCACCAGGATATCAAAGAAACTTTTCCAGACCAGGCCCATCACAAGCCCCTCAACAGAACCAACCTTTGGTTCCACCTCAAACTCCTTATGTTGCTCCCACTCCTCCACAACCCTCACATCTGGAAACCATGATGGCTAACATGATGAAGCAACAACAAGAATTCATCCATCAGCAACAACAAACCAATCTGTCCCAAACCCAGACTAATCAAATCCATGCACAAGCAATTGCAAAACTTGAGGTTAGTCTAAGCCAAATAGCCAGTTCTCTAGGGGATAGGAAGAAGGGAGAATTACCTAGTCAGCCAGTGTCTAATCCTAGTAGGCAACAGAGTCAAGGCCCAAGGGGGCAATATCAGATTAACTCTGATGAAAACTCATCCCATGAAGTCCAGGCTATTACCACCTTAACATATGGCAGGCGAGTGGACAAGAAGGTCCAACTCCCCAAGGAAAAAAGTGAAGAAATCACGGTCCATAAGACCCCTAACCAGGAAGGACAGGAGACCCAAGGGAAGGGAAAAGAAGCCCAAGAAATTGCGGCAAAGCCTGTAGATGTCTACAAACCCAAAGCTCCTTATCCTCTTAGGTTGCAAGAACCCAAGAAGAATTCCCATTTTGATGATATCATGGAAGTATTAACAAATGTTCAAATCAATATACCTTTCTTAGATGCCATCAAACAGATTCCCTCCTACACAAAATTCTTGAAAGATCTTACCACGGTGAAAAGGAGAACCAATGTTCCTAGGCAAGCTGTGATGGCTGCACAAGCCTCATCTTTCATTCAACAACAAATTGCTCCTAAATACAAGGACTCTGGTTGCCCCACAATTGCAATTAAAATAGGGGAGACTATCGTCCAAAGAGCCCTCCTAGATTTAGGAGCCAGTGTAAATCTGCTACCCTATTCTGTGTACAAGGAGTTAGGTTTGGGGGAATTAAAACCCACTGACATTACCCTTTCTTTAGCAGATAGAATTGTGAAGTATCCAAAGGGAATTGTGGAGGATGTAATTGTCAAGGTGAAAGAATTCTATTACCCTGTGGATTTTGTAGTCCTAGAAACTGAACCAGTGAAAAATCCAGGCAGCCATATCCCTGTGATTCTAGGCAGACCATTTTTAGTAACTTCAGATGCTATTATCAGATGTCGAAATGGTATAATGACTCTAGCTTTTGGTAACATGACTGTCCAACTGAATGTTTTCCATAGCAGTAACCAACCACCTGAAATGATCTTGAGGAAGTTTGCATGATTGAGAATGTGATTAACAATTCTTTTGAAGAGTTGAGTTATACTGACCCACTAGAAAGATGTTTGGCCCATTTCGGCCAAGATTTTGATGAAGAAGGTTTGATTAAGGAAGTGAATGCACTTTTAGATTCTGCTCCAATCATGGATACTAGCAAATGGACCACTCGGTTTGAATCATTGCCCATTTCTGAATCTCAGCTAGTATCATCTAGTGTCAAGCCACCTCAGTTAGATCTTAAGGACCTCCCTCAGAATTTGAAATATGCATATTTAGGTGACAACAAGACCCTACCTGTTATGATTGCTTCAAATCTAAAGGAAGATCATGAGGAGAAATTGTTAAATGTCCTGAGGAAGAATCAAGAAGCCATTGGTTGGTCTATAGCTGACATCAAAGGGATTAGCCCATCTGTGATTCAACATAGGATCCATCTTGTAGAGAATGCAAAAACCTCTAGAGAATCACAAAGGCGACTGAACCCAATCATGAAGGATGTAGTTCGATCTGAGGTTATCAAGCTCCTAGATTCTGGTATTATATACCCCATCTCTGATAGTCAGTGGGTGAGTCCAGTGCAAGTTGTACCCAAAAAGTCTGGCATTACAGTTGTAAAAAATGATCACAATGAGTTGGTTCCCACTCGAATCCAAACTGGGTGGCGAGTGTGTATCGACTATAGGAAGTTGAATGCCGTAACTAGGAAGGATCATTTCCCTCTACCCTTCATTGACCAAATGCTGGAACGCCTAGCAGGTCATTCTCATTACTGTTTCCTTGATGGTTATTCTGGATATAACCAAGTCCCTATTTCCCGTGAAGATCAGGAAAAGACTACTTTCACCTGTCCCTATGGCACTTTTGCCTATCGTCGTATGCCCTTTGGGTTATGCAACGCACCAGCCACTTTTCAGCGATGTATGATGAGTATTTTTTCGGACATGGTAGAAAAAATTTGGAAGTCTTCATGGATGACTTCTCAGTTTTTGGTTCTAGCTTTGATGAATGTTTGCACCATCTGACACTTGTTTTAGAGCGTTGCAAGGAAAAGAACTTGGTTCTTAACTGGGAGAAGTGTCATTTCATGGTAGAATCTGGGATTGTTTTGGGACACATTGTATCAAAGAGAGGAATAGAAGTAGATAAAGCCAAGGTCGAATTAATTGCTAAGTTGCCACCTCCCAAAACTGTTAGAGAGGTGAGATCTTTTTTAGGACATGCTGGTTTTTATCGCCGCTTTATAAAGGATTTTAGTAAGATTTCAAAGCCCTTGTGCGATCTCTTAGCTAAGGATGCTCCCTTCAATTTTTCCTCTGCATGTCTAGCTGCCTTTGAAAGACTCAAATCTGAGTTAACCTCTGCCCCCATCATCCGATCTCCTAATTGGAGTGTTCCTTTTGAGGTAATGTGTGATGCCTCAGATTATGCCATTGGTGCCGTGTTAGGTCAGCGAATAGGGAAGCTTCCCCATGTTATTCACTACGCAAGCAAAACTCTTAATGATGCCCAACTCAATTACTCCACCACTGAAAAAGAGTTATTGGCTGTTGTGTTTGCTCTAGATAAATTTCGTTCCTACCTAATAGGATCCAAGGTCCTTATTTTTTCTGATCATGCTGCACTTAAGTATCTTCTCACAAAGAAAGATGCTAAAGCTCGGCTAATCCGATGGATCCTATTGCTCCAAGAGTTTGATCTAGAAATTCGAGATAAGAAGGGATCTGAAAATGTGGTGGCAGACCATTTGTCAAGATTAATTATTGAGCCATCTACTGAATCTTTACCTATTTTAGAGACCTTCCCTGATGACAACTAATGATGATCTCCCATACCCATGTTCCATGGTACGCTGACATTGTCAACTACCTTGTCACGGAACAGATGCCCAGCTCTTGGACCAAGCAAGAGCGATTTCGTTTTCTAGCTCAGGCAAAATGGTATTTTTGGGATGAACCGTACTTGTTCAAATACTGTCCAGATCAAATCATTAGACGATGCATCCCTGAGTACGATCAAAGGAAGATCCTCTCGTTCTGCCATGATCAGGCTTGTGGGGGTCATTTTAGGGAAAAAGACCGTTGCAAAGGTTTTACAGTGTGGATTCTATTGGCCTACATTGTTCTGTGATGCACATGAATACTGTAAATCATGTGATCGATGTCAAAGATTAGGAAAGATTTCAAGAAGAAATGAGATGCCCCTAAACCCGATTTTGATTGTGGAACTCTTTGATGTTTGGGGCATCGATTTTATGGGCCCCTTCCCTATGTCCTTTGGGTACCAGTATATTCTTGTAGCTGTTGATTATGTGTCCAAATGGATTGAAGCTATTCCATGTAAAACCAATGATCACAAGGTGGTGGTCCAGTTCCTTAAGGAGTATGTCTTTGCTCGTTTTGGCACCCTCGTGCTATTATTAGTGACGGGAGGAAACACTTTTGCAATAAGATCTTTGAAGCCTTAATGAGGAAGTACACCATCACTCATAAAGTTGCCACACCTTATCATCCACAGACCAGTGGACAAGTAGAGATCTCCAACAGGGAGATCAAGAAAATCCTTGAGAAAACTGTCAATACTTCTAGAAAGGATTGGTCCATTAGGTTACCAGATGCATTATGGGCATACCGTACAGCCTATAAAACTCCATAGGAATGTCCCCGTATAGAATTGTTTATGGCAAGGCTTGCCATCTACCTGTCGAATTAGAACACAAAGCATATTGGGCAATCAAACGCCTAAATTTTGATCTCGACAAGGCTGGGGAACATAGGAAATTTCAACTTGATGAGTTGGAAGAGATTAGGAATGATGCGTATAACTGTGCCAAGAGATACAAGGACCGCATGAAGACCATGCATGATAAGATTATCCTTCGTAAGGAATTTTTCCCCGGTCAGAAGGTCCTTCTATACAATTCTAGACTACATCTATTCCCTGGGAAATTGAAGTCTCGCTGGACTGGCCCATACACAATTGAAAAAGTTCATCCACATGGGACAATTGAAATCCACAATGCCAAAGATGGTAAAACTTTCAAGTCAATGGACATCGTTTGAAACCATACCTTGAGTATCTAAGCCCAGAAGTTGAGGAGACACGTTTGGAAGATCCTGTGTATCAGGATTGATCACTTTGTATATTATTTTATTTTTTTTAGGTTTAGGGTTAGGACATTTTAGGTTATTTTGCTTAGAATTTGTGTACATATTTGTCATTGCTATGTTTCTGTGCGGATTCACTGAGCTATTTTGTCACAGAATAATTACAAAAATTCACATCAAATAAGGTATGCAGTCTCTACCTCCCTTAATTTTTTCTATTTTGTCCTTATCATTTTCAAGCATCACATGCATCATTTTGTAACTATCATTTACATTGAGGACAATGCTAGATTTAGGTTTGGGGGTGTAATCAACAATTTTGATGTGACATTTAAACAAAAAAAAAATGGAAAAGTTCAATCATTGGGATAAGTTTGGCTTGCAAAATCAATTTTCACTTTAGTTGATAATTCTATCATGTGTCTAAAATGTTTTTCGCAAATTTCAAAGCTTGAAAAATTTTCAACACTTATAGCCACATGTATGTAGCGTGATGGAAAAGTGAAACCTAAGGGAGAGACCTGGAAAAATCATTAGTGGAGACTTAACCCAGGAGAGATTTGAGTCATTCTATTCTTGGAGGGTTTTTACGTAATTCTGAGTTACAAGTTAACTCAAAATTTTCTTGTTTTCGCTTAAAAATGTCATTTGGTTGATCTCTTTATTCTTGTTTTGATCAAAGACTCATGAACACCATAAAAAAAATTGGATTACTACACTAGAAACTCCACTGAAATCTTTTCAAGGCATATGATAACCATGTGAAACTTAGGAAATGATTTAGGCCATCTTTGCTAACCCATCTATCATGTTCAGCCGACCTATTCTTATACTTATCCACTAGTCAAACCCCTTGAGCCATATAAGACTTTCTTTGTTCAACCTATGTTTCCAACCTCCACTGCACTTAATGAGTGCAACTTTAAATTTTGTTTTGGGAACGAGGAAAGAAGAAAAGAAAAAAATCAATCAATTACTATGAAATTTCATGGAATGGTTATTACTATCATGATTCTTGAAAAAATAAAAAAATAAAAAAAAAGAAAAGAGAGAGAAAAAGAAAAAAGACAGAAAAAAAAGAGCCGATATTCATCGAAAAAGTATATAAATTCTTAAAGCATTTCATAATAAAACCTTGTCCAGTTATCAACCCTAGCCCCATTACAACCTATTGATAAGACCTACTTGATCCTAAATGTAATGTGGTTAAAATGTGGAGAATAGATGAAGAGGACTTATGGTGTTTAATCCAATGTTCTTGAGTCAATGATATTCCATTCCTGAGATCAATTTAATTTTTCTTTGATATGGTCCGTCCTTCTATAAAATCTTATATGTGGATTATTTGAATTTGATTCCTTGTCACATATAAGTTGAGAGATATGACCCCACTTCTGAGTGATTTCCTTGTTGAGTGTAATATCCAGTGAGTTTTTGAAGTCAAGACGAAATCCATTCTGAGGGTGATCAAAATTAAGTTTTACTTGGAAAAAGAAAGCTACATCCTTGTTGGCTATGCACACACACACTTCAGGACTTGATGACGAGTGAAAACTTTTAACATATGGATAGAGGTTGTCAACTATGGTAGATTTTTCTCAAAAGTTCTTTCATTGTAAAAAAAAAAAAAAAAAAAAAAAATTGAACTTTGAATTTTGTGGGTATATTCGCTGCAAACCCTCACGAGACACAACTCGTCCACTAGGGGTGACCTAGGGTTTTAAAGGCTTGTTGCACATGCTAAGTGCGACCGCGATTCCTGCGAAAGTGAGTTAGGATTTTTTTAAAAGTTTTGCTCGAGGACTAGCAAAAAAACCGGTTTGGGGGTATTTGTTAGATGTTTAAAAATACATATTTTGATATACCTTTTAGAGTTGTCTTGGACACTCACCTATGCAATATATCATTTTCTACATACATATTAGGGAATTTTATTTTCAAAGCATAATATGCACAAATAAACTACATTTATACATTTCATGTGCATAATTATATTTGTCATGGAGATTCTAATATTAATCCAAATTTCATAGGATATGAAGATAAATTTCTACATGCTATTAGAGGAAAAGAACATGTGGATATTCAATGATGGAACAAATTCCTAAAAGTCTACAACAATTATGGAAAGAATGGATCATCACAATGGCCAAAAGAAGAGAGAATCTCCCTCACAAATCATCTCCAGCAGACAGCCACAAATCAGCAAATCTGATTTGTCAAATCAGTATTAAATCTCTATCAAAATCACTGAAAATCAGCATTAGCAAATCCTCCAAATCCCCCACCAAGTCAGCTACAAATTCCTACCAAAACAGCAAGGATTTTTCAAATTTGGACAGCTGTCCAGCCTTAAGAGCCCCAGCCAATACAACCCTCTATAAAAGGGGCCTTCCTTAGTTTTCCATTTTTCTTGTTCTTTCTTCTTTATTTTAAGTTTTTCTCTTCAGTTTGTATTTCTTTGGTATTAGACATAGATGCTATTGTATTTTGTTTATGTTTAATCAATAAAGAGTTCTTTTTTCTTTGATTTTCATGGAATCTTTTTATTGTTATTCTAGAATATCACCAACCATGGTAGGCTAAAGAATCCTCCCATTAAGGAGAGGATTCCACCCCATGAGTATGAGTGATTAGATCTTTTATTTGTACATCTTATATTATTATGATTTATGCTTAATGATTATATAGTTTCTTCAACTTAGATTTATCTTGATTATGAGTATTTTAAGATCTTTCATCGTTTTACTTAGACGAGACATGATTGATACTTTATAAACCCTATTTTCAAATCGAGTAGAAGTGAACTATCTTCTTTGAAATATTTTGTTGTCATTGGTCTTCACTATAAGAACCGTCCTTGATCTAGTAGTTAATGGTGTATCAACCAATGAAATATTAAAAAAAATTTTAAATCTATATTCTCCATGTGACCAAGTAAAATCTATTGAGTCATGTGAAGTAAGGAAAATATAAGTGCAATAGAAAGATCTAATCAATCATACTTGTGGGGTGATTTCTAATCCTTGGTGGCTTTTTTTTATCGTATCTTGATTCAAATTAGAATTTTATTTTAGCTTTTAAAGTAGCTTCCTTGGATCAATCTTCAAAATTCTTGTTTTAAAATCTTTTTGGGAATTGATATCTTTTACAATTACTTGTTTGCTTCCATAGCCTCCTTGTGGGATCGACCTCTTACTCCCACTTTCTACCAAAAAGAGGTAAGAGAGAGTTATAAATTTCTTTTATTGGTAAAGGCTAAATCTTAACGACAATTGAACCGTTCCCCCAAAACAGGTGTGCCAAGCCCCAAACGACTAAATCGCTCAAAAAGCTCCCTCAAGGAGACATCGGATCTAGAAGACGCTGATGGATTGCCACTGCCATCATTACGAGAATACCAGCACAGGATGCCCCGGTTGCTGCAGACTCCAAACAAAGGAATCCGCCGCTGTAAGGAATGTTTTACCACACCCCTCACCGATCTTGGGACTCTTCAAGTCCTAGACCTTCCTCCCCAAGGACGAAATACTACGGAAGGATTTATTCAAGAAAATATGTCATGATATGCGTCTTGATAAAATCTCCTAGGACTAGGTTGTCTTCACTAGTCCTAAATTTTTCAATAATCTCAAAAGTACCAAAATCTTTAATTCAAATAATTATCTAAAAAAAATATAAGCATCAATATATGCGTTTTATTAATTCTTGAAACAACGTATAGCATAATTCAAGCTATATTAATTGTCATTATAAAGAAATGAAATCATGCCATTTTATTCAATAATAAAATGCAATTTGATCAAATATAAAAAATATCCCAATCATTCACATAATATCACACAAATATGATTAAATAAACCAAATAAATTATTAATCAAAACCTATAATTTAAGCCTAGGCCAAAGACCTAGTTTCCACAATCATCATTAATAGGTATAAATCATTATACCCAACCATCTAAATCTATCTCATATAGATCCTACAAAAGAAAATATAAAGCCTAAGAAGAAGGTCAAAACCTATTTACCGCATAACCAGACACTAAAAGACAAAATCAGAAAAGACAAAACAAAAAAGACAAAATCCAAAAATTTCAAAATAATAATAAAATAACAAAAATTAATAAAATAATGAAAATAAACATTTTTTCTCACAAAATAAACTATTAATTGATAAAAGTTGAAAATAAATAAAACATATCATCTTATGTATATGTATAAATCATAGGGCGTGTCTTCCCCACCAAGACAATTTCTTATCCCACCAATCCAAAAAAAAATCCGGTGTTTTGCTGTTCTCACCAATCCAGTTCGACCGAAATCGGTCGTCATTATAGGTTTTGAGTGATCGGATTTGGTCGCCATTTTAGGTTCTGGGCGACCGTAATTGGTCGTCATTTCAGGTTTTGGGCGACCGTAATTGATCGAACAGGGTTCAGAACTATATCTACTTATTCTTTGTAAACAAATAAATTTTTGGGTTTATCCATCATATTTTACATTTATTCTTTTATCCAAACAACAGCTAAGGGACTGAAAAAAATGTAAGTATGTATACTTTCGATTAATTCAAATTTTTATAGAAAAATATCTTATTAAACAAATATATATCATTTTTAAGCTTCGTTTGAATTCATAGCTAAGATGATTCTTTGTTTGAAAACAAAAAAACCTACCAGTTGATCCAAACACATTTTATATTTGGCTTTTGAAATTTGTTTGTAACTTATGTAAAAAAAATTGTTCTTATATTCTACATTTAAGAATAATGATTTATTTTCCTTATATTACAACTCAGACTTGGAGTGATATGAATGATTCAAGGAGGATACACGTCTTGGGATTCTGTTTTCAAGAAAAAAAAATATAAACTTTATTACAAATTTTGTTCGACCATGTTCGGTCGCCCAAAACCTGAAATGACGACCAAATCCAGTCGAACTGGCCGGATCGGTGGGATAACAAAACACCGGTTGTTTTTTAATTGATTGGTGGGGTAAGAAAAATGGTGGGTGGGACTAGACGGGCCCTAAATCATAAACCTAGGTTTATATAAAAAAATTTCAATTTTAATAATCTTACATAGATCTAATCTTTAAAATAAATAATAAATAAATAAAAACCCTAGGTTTATAAAAAAAATAAAACTCAAAATCTAAAACATAAACATATATCCAATAAATCAAAACCCTGGTTTTTATAAAATCATAAGAATCTAACAACATGAACATATTTATATCAAAAACTCAAAATCCCATAACATAAAAAATATTTTTAATCTTTAAAATAAATAAAAAAACCCTAATTTTATTAAAAACCCAAAAATCCAAATACTTAAAACATGGATTTAATAAATGAGAAGAAAATAAAATAATATAAAAACTAGAAAGAAAATATTAAATACCCTTTTTCTCTCTCCCTCAGTTCCTCCCACACTTCCTCGCCGACTCTCTCTCTCTCTCTCTCCTCTCTCTCTCTCTCATACACACACATATAATTAGGCGAAACCTAACAAAAATTATAAAAAGGCCCCTAGATTGTTTCAGATTTATAAATAGGTCCCTATCCGAATTACAGTTAGGTCCCTGCAGCATATTGCAAGAAATTCACAATTCAAAACTGGGTCCTTCAAAATTAATAACAATGAAATATCAAAATCTAATCTTTTGAGCTCCAATATTTATGAGATTGCAACCATTTAAGATTTTGAAAACCTTCAAAAGAAAATGGAAAAAAATTTTAATATAAAAAAAAATATATTTAAATTGAAAATTGAAATGGGCCCATAAGGATAAACTAAATGGGCCGAAAAAATTAAACACATAAAAAATACACTAATTTTAATTCAAATATCATATTTATATACTTAAATCAGATATATAAATAAGAGAAAATGCACAGGTGTTATAGATCATCATCAGCGTAACCATCATAACACAATCTGTTTTAGCTAGGGCTTGGCAACAAAATTTTATACAACCCACTGAGAAGACTAATGAGTTTGAAATCATCATTATTTCCAATCCCTCTAAGGATAAGGGCCATGAAAGTAGATATAAGGAATAAACAACCTAGCTTTGTAGCTTTGTAGTCCCATCTTGTGACTCGTTCTTCGAACAGAATAGTTGTTCTCAAGCCAACACTTGATTTTTAGAAGGTTCTCTCTCTAATATCCACCTATTCTTGGATTAACCAATTCCAAGAAATTAATTTATCAACCATAAGATCGTATACATTTGGCCCTATAGACGACAAATTAGGTGCTTGCTTAACCAAAAGCATTGCCATTACAGAAGGCTAAACCTGGACCAATGGTGATGATTGGTATGATACTTTCCTTCCCTGAACATTGAGGACCGTGCATGTTGTTTATGTAGCAATCAGAATTCAAGGCTTAGTCCATTGTGTGCTTTCTATAGATTTCAATTAAGTTCATAAAGTAGTGATTCAAGTTCTAATGACACCATCCACCATGCACAGAAAATTAAAAATTAAAATTGATTATAAGTTTGATCTTTCGCGGTTAGACTAAGTAGGAATGTTGACGTTCCATGATGAATCGTTGACAGGACTATGATGTTGTCCAGAGGTCTATTAAGTTAAGGGCATCTTGATTATGCGGTTGCAATTCCCTGTCCACACATGTTTGCATCCAAGCTGTGGCATATCTAGCGAACCGTGTGGTTGCATGTGTCATTCGGTATTCAAAGGTAACACCAATGACCCCATAAACTCCCCAACTTGAAATAATCAGTCGAGAAACTCCAACAACTTAGAGTCCTCCTGAAACATTGGGATCTTCAACTTCACGGTGTTCTTTCAACGATCGTTCTAAAAAATTAAGCCACATCCTTCATGTTGATTGTGAAATGGATTGGACAAGGATTGATATGAAGGATTATCATGAGGGGGTCACTTGTCGAGATCAGTGTCTAGCAACTGAGGCTCGAAGTTTGGATACTACTAGCATCCAATCAAGATGCTTATGTACACTGCAGTTTGGTTGATGTTTCCAGCATGACAATGAGAGGCCCATCTGCCTCACCAACTCATTAAGATTTGGATGTCTACCTTCTTGGTTCACATTGGCTTGTATCACGACACCACGATATCCTCTCACCATCTCATCGTGGTTGGGTTCATGCCTTGATGTCGACCAACATAATAAAAACAACTTGAGATTTGATGCCAAATGATATTGAATACATGAAGGAACAAAGCTATAAAGAGGAAATTTAGAAAGAAGTTGAAAGGAAACTTGAATCTCTCTGCTCTCAACATAAACTTGGAGGATATTACAAGTTGTGGGAACTAGATGTTGCACCAAACTAATAGATATGAAAACTACAACTTGGATTCCACTTCCGTTCAACAACCACTCCTACAACTTGAAATCTCATTATAAAAGATACCCTGAACAGTGGAGCGAGGGATCTTGGTACAAAATTAAACCATAAATAAACAAGAAAGTGGGTGAGAGAAAATAGTAGGAAACTAAGGGGGACCCTTCTAGAGATCCCATAGACTCTTCACCTCCGCAACCAATTCCCATAGTTGTTGATGGCTTGTCAATATCCCAGAGTAAACCATCCCAATCTAAGCGTCGAGGAAATAGGCCACAACCTTTATTTTGTTAGAATACAAATTCATCGCAGGTGATGCAAATATTCCAACACACCGTGTGTGGAACTAGCCATTCGAATTTGACAAGGTTGCTAAGAATCTATCGCTTGCATCTTTTTCCAAACCATCTCCACCTTTTCAAGATTCGTGAAAGAACAATGGGACCAAAGAGCCATGCCCACCTTCTCCCCAAATCATCCCACTAAATAGGCAACTAAAAAAATGTGGTCTCATGGCCATTTTAATCCTATATGGTCACAATTAATTATGGATCAAAGTAAATTCATCACTTATGCATTCAATGATTCAAATGGACAAAATTAAATTTAGCATCAAATAATTCCTCAAAAAAATAGCATCAAATAAAATCAATTTAAAGTGACTCATGCATAATATCATTTCAATATTAAATAAGTAGGAAAATTCATAGTTTTTACATCTTGTCATCTGTATATTCTTTATATTACCAAATAACATGTACTTGCATTTCAGTATTTTTTTACATGTTTATGAATAAGCCCAATCAACATAAGAATATCCTACTACATGTAGGACAGAATGACTTATAAGATACCTAAATATGCAGATGAGTGACAACATCAAGATCTGATGCCCAAGGAGGTCAAATAATCCAATCCTGTTGACTGCAAATATGAACTCTCAATTGGATTTGCACTTAGCATTCTAATTTCAACAATAATCAACCACATACCAATGCCGTAGAACTGTGCCGTATAGTCAATTGAAGGAGAAGGCAACAAGGGAGTCAACAGAAAGATGAGGGATCATAGCTGTTGGGACTATTAGATACTCATCCTTGCTAACCCCATTGACTTAAAACAGCATTATCCATATGAGTATTATGTCAATTGTAACTGGCGTCTATTTGATCATAATGGTTGACTCCCTAATTGGCACAATTGGTGAATCTTAACCACCTCAAGCTTCGACTTAACCAGAGTTTATCCACAGGATTGACTGCGGAATTCATGAGAGACAAATCATCAACCTTAACTGTCACCGGTAATGAATCATAGGGGTTAGCCTTCGGTCATAACAAACTTAAAGTTGAATGTAACAAATTCTCTTTCCTAAATTACCTAAAATCAAAAGGGTTAGCCATCAGTATCTCTGAAATGCCATGTTATCACAACATTCAGGGATGCATGCAAAAGCTCAAGTGCCTATTACGATATGATATGCTTCTACCAATCCGTGAAGTTAGAAGGGCATGAAATTTCTGAGATTCAATAATAATGTATAGTCCTTTTTAGAAAATTCTGTTATTATACAAAATTAAAATTCATTAAATCAGCTCACCTCTTCAGTGGCATCGATCTGTGGGTTCCCTTTGCTCGCTTTTAGAGCTGCTGCTAGCTCTTCAGCCTGCAAAAACAAGATTCAACATTGAGTGTTATAAAATTTGAAATTATAAGTTTTATATATACTAAATGACAAGATAACACAGATGTTGTGAACTTGAGTCAATGTACCTTACGAGCTCGAGAATTGATTATCTGCTCAGCATTTTCTTCCTGGTACCTTGCAATTTTTGCTTCAATAGCAGCTACATCAATTCCTTCAACTAAGTTGAATGCTAAAGAAAAAACAAAAAAAAAAGGCCCATTAAAAAAGCAAAAACTCCAAAATCCATGGAGTTCACAACACGATAAGGTTTCATCTGGTCATATACTAACTCATATCCTCAACTTCTTCCAAATAATCATTGTATTCTCTCAAAGATGGGAAGTCGTCTTCTCTTTTATTGAATCTACATCAATGACAAAAAAAAGAATAAAAGACAAATGAGTATGTGTACATAAAAAGAATCATGCCAAAACATACATGTCAAAAGTTTAAAAAAAACAAAAGAGCAGGGGAAAAATGGATCAAAATCCATCCCAAATAACCAATTAACCTGGCACTCATGACAAAAGCATTTAATTTGGTAATACCATTTGTTCCAAATAAGGATATGGTTCCATCAGTGCTATCTGGACATTCAGAAAATTTCCTTGGGTCCAAGTAACTGGATTGGGCATAAACCCAAGTTCAGGAACCAAATCCCATTCCAAAAAAACTTGAGATACATTAAAAGTTGCTGATCCTCTAGCTTGTATCCAAACTGAATCGAATGTCAATTTAATCACAAAAGAAAAAAAAAGCTTCACCCATTATCTCAAATGGGGGGGAAGGGTATTCATTCAGGTAATGTACAGTTTTACACAACGCAAATGCCAAGCCTTTTTGTTAACTTTCATATAACAGACAAATCAAATAGTGTGTTGCACAAACATTTTATTCCTTACCCATCAAAAAAAAAAAACATTTTATTCCACCACTATCATATTTTTATATATATAAAATCACATTTTTAGATTTGAAAAAAATGAGAAAGGAGGGATTAGGGGGAAACAAAGACTTACATGTTGGCCATCCGCCTCCGAATGGCCATTTCTTTGGCGTAGGGATTCGTTCCGGATGAAACCACCATTTCTCTTACTCTTTCACTGACTACTATCGGGACTTGGATGCTCCAACAAGGGGTTCACTGATTTCCCCTCAAATGAATGAATAATGGGGAATATATTGAAGAGAAGAACGAATTCAATTCGAGTCGGGGATGATGTATTGCTGGTGCGGCGGCCGCGGCTGTGGTGGTGGTGATATGCGCGGCTACAGTGGAGGAGGGTGGATGAGGGGGAGAAAGAGCAGAGAGGGGTGGTCGGATTGAAAGTTAAGAAATATTTTACGTGGCTCTTTTTTTTTTCGGGATTTTGCGTATATCTTTGATAAATTCTAATTTTGTTGTAATACCTATGTTAAACTCTAGTTTGCATCAATACTTCTAATAAAGTTTAATTTGACATCAGTGCATCTAAAACAGACGTCGTTAAGAACCCGAGGTGAATTATGGTTAATATACCTAACCACATATGTAAAAATACAAAATTGCCCTCGTATGGAAACAAAACAAAAAAAATCTCAAATAAACCCTAACCAACATATTCGACCCCTTTCTCTCCTAGCGCCTGTAAATACCCCAATTTTGATCGTCCAGAAAGACAGAAATACTTTAAGTAACACCCGAAAATATCTCACATTTGGACATCTAATAGAGAACCAAAAGTTCAGGAAACCGGAAACCCTAACCCTAGCCCTAGACCTAAACCTAAACCCTAGCCTGACTGGAAACCCTAACTCTAAACCTAAACCCTAGCCTGACCGGAAACCCTAACCCTAACCCTAAAACCTAACCCTGACCTAAACCCTAACCCTAAACCCTAAACCCTGACCCTAAACCAGACCCTGGCCCAAACCAAGAACCCCCACCTAGAGAAACTCTAAACCCCAAAACCCTAGAGAACCCTAAGTCCCTGGTAAGGGGCGGCTATCCCTAACTAGCCGCCCCATACCAATAGCCGCCCCATACCAGGCGGCTAATTAGCACTAGCCGCCCCCCTGGGCGACCTTGAACCGCTTCCCTGGATGAGACATAAAGCAGCATTAAATGCTGATCATTGCAGCGGGTTGTGACTTTTAGCCGCCTTATCTTGGCCGGATCAACCCAAGTAACCGACCCAAGCCACCGCTTGTCAGAGATGAGACGTTTGGCAGGTCATGATAGGGGCGGTTACCAGGAAGTAGCCGCCCCATCCTGGGCGGCTAGTTAGGACTAGCCGCCCTTCACCTGATCCTGGCAGAAGAACCAGATAATTAATGAGGGGTCTAATCAAACACACTATTAACCAAGCCACTCTTTTACCCCCTGGGTATTCCCCTGCCTCTTTTTTACTATAAATAGAGGAGGTCCCAAGCCTTTAAGAAAAAATCCACAATTCACATCCACCAAATCCCAACCTACTTGATATCCATTCCCTTCCCCCACTAGAAATCCCAAGAGAGAGAGAGAGAAAGAGAGCCCCTTTTGTGAGAGAAAATATCCATTCCCTATACAAAAACACCCTCTCATCCCACCCTCCAGAAACCCGGGCTAAACCTAGTTTAGCCTCTGTCCAAGACCAAACCCATTTCCTACCGAAGTTCTGCCCAAACCAACCCAGGCCCCGGACGGCTAAACCCTAGTAGCCGCCCCATACCCGACGGCTGGATCCGACTAGCCGCCCCATATCCACACCCCATTTGCACCCCTTTGTCCCAAGACTCCTTTAGCCAAGCCCCGGAAGCAGAATAATATTACTTGTTTTTCACCTCTGTGTACGGTATATCCGTGTCTCGGAGCGGAGACCCCACAAACTCCCCACGTAGGTGATCAAATCCAACCCAACCTTTTCCTGCTTTTAGAAAAAGCAGGTGACGATCACACAAACCCTGGAATCCTCTTGAGCCGCTGTCGGGCGCCTCAACCAGGAACGACACCACCCTTCTGAGAAGACAATCCGACCGAGCCCGCCAGGGCACGCATCCGATCCGAATCCCCGAATAGCCCCCACACACGCACCACAGCACCCCCCATTGGATTTTCTCGACACCCAACGGAATCTGAAACTGATAGCGCCGTCGCCTAACCCTATTCCCCTCCATCTTCCATTCTTCTCTCTTCGATGAACTCGAATCCCCTTCCATCTTTCATCCTCCTCGCTTCGGTGAAAATCTTCATGAGGGGGTTTCGAAGGAGTCTCGTGAGATCTGGTCCCTAGAGCAATCGCAACATCTTCTTGTTTGTTGGATTCCAACCCCTTCAACGAACCCGATTAACCAATCATCACTAGTAAGCTTCACTTACTCGTAGTTATAATTGATATGATTTGAAGTTTTTTGATGGTTTGAATGATTTTTCAAGTAGCATGTCATTGTTTTTGTGGGTTTTACATGTTATATGCTGTTTTTTACATGTAAAAACTATTTTTTTACATGTTATATTCGTATGCACATGCTATATGTGGTTTGAAGAATAATTGTTTGAATGATTTTACATGTTATATGCTATTTTTTATTGTTTGCATGATTTGAAATTATGAGCTTGAATTGAAAGGTATTAGGGATGGTATTTACATGTTAAATGCTATATGTTATTATGAGCTTGAATTGAATGGTATTTAGGGATGATATTTACATGTTATATGCTATATGCTGTTGTGACTTGAGTTGAATGGTAATTAGGGATGATATTTACATGTTATATGCCATAGGCTGTTATGAGCTTGAATTGAATGGTGTTAGAACATGCTATTTTTAGGGTTTTTATGATTTTGAAATGGTGAACTTTATGCTGAAATGCTATTATACATTTAGGATGATGGTGATACAACTGTGTGCATTTTGTTTCGATATGTGAGTTTTTGGAAAATGGTTAAAGGCACATAATAGATGACATTATGATTTGGAAGGCAAAAAAAGTTGTGCTGGATAAGGATTTTTGCAATATGGATGAGATTTTTGAGGAGGTTGGTAAATTAGTTAATTGGGTGAAAATGATGCTCTCAATATACAATACAAGGTGCCTGGTGGGGATCAATATAGTACTCTATCTAATGAAACATAAATGTTGAGGATGTTCAATCTATATCATAGGAGTCCCATTATTAAAAGTTTCATTATAGTTGAGCACAATGATAGCTCTTATGTTATTCCTACACCTAAGGATAGGGAAGCCCAGAATAGGTGACAATATGAATCATTTGATGGTGATGAGGATGATTTTGGTGAAGGTATACCACCATCTTTCTCAGTATTCTTCTCTGATGCTGATGATTATTTAGGAGAATAAATGCATGGGTCTTAAATGGTGTTTGAGGATGATGATGATGATGAAGAGCCAAACATTAGGAATGGAAGAGCACAAAATATTACAATCGAAGAGATTGATGCCCAAGAACAGTTTTAGACAGTTCAGCCCAGCCATCAGCCTAGTCAAACACCCCCCCCCTTGAGGCACCCCTAGTCCAGTACAAGCACCTACCTAGTCAGGCAAATCTTGTAACGACTATGGTTTTCCTAGTTGTTTCTTGATTTTGTGCATTGGGTGATATTCCTATAAGGTTTTGGAGGACTTATATACCTCCAATATTAGAAGTTAAGGTATGATTGGAATTGTTATTTTGTTAGCTTTCCAATGCTTTTTATGGATTGTGAATCGGATGAGTATTGATCAAGTTATGGGCCAACCTGTGCCGAGAGGTCGGGCATGGAGAGCCGTTGATTTTTCTGACGGATCCAATAGGAGCCGTCGATCTGGAAATAATTTCAAACTTGAATATTTCAATTTTTAGAAGGTTTTAATGTGATTTATTTGATTGGAAGGTGTCGATTTATTTTCCCCACGTGCATGAGGTCTTTTTTAACCTCTCTCTCTCTCTCTCTCTCTCTCTCGTTCCCATTGAAACCCTAAAATCCTAAAGGCCTCTCTCTCTTTTCTTTTCCCTTGTTTTGGAACTCCCTTGTTAAGATCTCAAGGAAGGAGTTGGGTAAGTCAATTTTGATCTTTATTAGTCTTATAATTTTGATGTTTGTATTGGTATAGGATAGTCTTACATGTGTACTTTCGGATTCATTGATTTTTTTGAGTTTTCTTCTTGAGTTTTTCATAGATTTTGATGTATTTCATATAATTTTTGGACCCTTGTGTTATAGCCATGAAATCATGAAGTTTTCAAGATGTTTTACAAATATTTCATGTCAAAAGGAAGGGGATATGTATACATCATGTCTAGGGTTGTTTATTAAGAGTAGAAAACATGTTTATAATCGTTTAAAGTCTTGTTTTGACCCTTATATGCATAGGCCCGAACCTATACATGTTTTTATGAATTTTAAGAGTTTTTTTTATCATAGATCTATGTTAGTTGTTTTTACATATAATAGATCTATGGTTTTCAAGGATTTTTGTAATATTGTTTAAGGGTTTTTATATTTTTTTATGATCCTTTTAGATCTAGGGTTTTGAATAGAAGAATATCATGCTAGGTATAATAATATATTATCTCTTGTGGTTTTCAAAGGATTTTATAAAGTATATTCAAATCCTTGGGTGCACGAAGTGTTTTATATTTCATCGATGTTTTAATTGTTTTTCCGTAAGCTAGAGTTTCGAATGGATTTTCTTTATACAATATATTTTGTATCGTTTTACCTATTATATATTACTTTTATACCTATGTTAAATATACGGTTTTCAAAGATGTTTTAAATGAGTTTTTGGATTCGTTTTAATTAGATTTCTCATACGCAAGATTTGATTTTTTTAGATGAATTCTTTACTATTTTACGCCATTTTAAACAACTCATGTATGATTTTTTCAATGATAGAATGTGTTGGGATATTTTTAATAAAATTAGGGTTTCATGTTTTCTGCCTCGGATGGCTTCGTTGAGAGCCGTCGGACACATTCTGGACAGCGCCTAAGTAGCCGTCAGGTTTGTACGGGACGACCCCAAGAGGAGCCGTCTGGTTTTTGCCTCAGACGGCTCTTAACAAAGCTGTTGATTTTTCTGTGTGTACAGGCTCCATCAGGTCCCGTACCGTTCGTGCATATTGTGACCGAGATGTATCGTTTCAGGATGAGTTAGGTTGACTTAGACTTTCTGAAGTGATTTTGTATCGTTGGACCAAAGGTGAGTGTGTCTCGTCTCCTATATAATTTTTGAAAGATTTATTGACACGTCATGATTTTTAATTGCTATTTTATGTATACAACTCGAGCATGTCATATTATATAGGCTGATGCCTTATTACGTAATTATGTTGAAAATATTAAATTTTGAATATATCGCATGCATATATATTTGAAGCGAAAAATATGTGATTGATCATGCATGCATCGCATCGCCTAGGTGGCTTAGCCTAGATGGCTCAGGGCATCATCCCCGCGACGGTTATATTTCTCTATGCAATTCCAATTCGTTATCATATCACATTGATTGGTTGGACTCACTCCTGCTTCTGAATAAATTCCCTCTCGACCGAGGGTCATCATCATACATGCGGCCGGCCCCACCTCTTGGTCGTCAAAGCTATAAGAAAAGGTAGATTTTTCAATGACAGGAAAGCGATTGGCTGAAGGAGGTTTAATAGACTCAAAAGAAAAAGAGAAATGAAGGAATCGAGAAAGAAGACGTGTTGGTAAAAGATCTCCATGTTTCAATCCCTGCCACGAGTTACCCTAGGAGCACATCTTCTGTCCACCTGCCGCTCCCTTTCAATTTCATTGTTCAGGTCTGATTGTTCGGTGAGACCTCGGGAAATCAATCTCCAAACGATTGAAAACCCGTCTCGCTACCGATCAACTCATCACTGTGATCGATGATACCACTCACTGAACCTAAGCCTAGGAAATTGGCCGTCACCACTTGACGTGCCCCCTCCATGATACCATTGAGACCCTAACTACATCTCGCCTATAGCCTGTTCAATTACTGAACAAAGATCGGTCTTTTGTAGCTATGAAGCGAGATATCTGCTCTTCTTTGCTTCGCACCTCATCAAGACCAAGCAAACGATGATTAAGAATGGTACTATACTAAGGGAATATTTGAAATGATTAAGAAGACAATGATAATAAGTAGAAGAGAAAAAAGAATGAAGAAGAGAATGATAAAAAGAGAAGTTTGGAGAAGAAGGAAGATCAGCGTAAGGAGCGAAGCCGATGTGTAGCGGTTCATTTTTTATGAAGATTGAGAACAAAGAAAAGAAAAGTTCTAGAATGATCTTATGGAAATCCCGGTAGTTTACTCTTTTTTCATTTCATCCGACGTTCCAGTGCCTTCTTCAAACCTCGTTTACCACTCAGAAAGATGCTCAACTAGATCTGGTCTTTTCATGCTACCTCACCTCTATCCTAACTTCAATCGCTGTCAGTCCTCCCAATGGTCAATATCCATGTGCTAAGAAGGAGGTGCGTGCGGTCTTTCTTTAGCGGTACGGTAGCTTTGCTTTCTATCTTTCCCGAAGCGAAATATCCTGGTTGAGTAAGGGCGACCGTGCAAAACAAGTGGCGATCTTTAAATCGAAGGAGCATATTTAGAGCTAAAGAGTTTAAATGATAGTACTTATTAGGAATAGGGCGACGAACGATTAGTTTTGTCAGTGTACTCTTTCATATTTCTAGACCAATGATAGTGGAGTTAACAATTTTAGTTTAAGCGGCCGGATTGAGTAAAGGAGAACTGTCATGTTTATAGTTTCATCGACTTCTTAACGTTTTTTGTTTGTCAAGAAGTAGAGTTACGTCTTTTGTCTTCGTCGCAAGCACCTTGCCGTCAGTCTTTATACTATAAACTTTGTCCAGTGATTTGTCCAACTTTCCTAACCTTTCAGATTTAAAGACTTAGATTGGTGGATCTTGTGTAGCTGCGAACGAGATCATTGGTGCGAGAACGTTAGACTTGCTTGGTCGAAGGACTTGATAAATTTCATTTGGCATGTAGTTGACCCATCTTCTTAGTAACCATGTTTATGTCAAGTTGTATATCTTTTTATGTATAAGTTATATCCAGACACATTAGGAGTATTGTCGAAAATCTTAGATGTTTTAATATCTTTGAAGAATGAAGTTTATTTTAGTATTATCTTATTATATATCTAGATAAAAGAAAAATATAGAACTCTGTGATTCGAGTGATGAGGCAATTGATGTTCAGGATGAAGAAGACCCAGATATTAGAGTGGGAGTAAAGTTTGATACCATTCAAGCATTGAGGATTGCACTAAAATAATATGCAGTAAAGAATGAATTTTCTTTGATGTATATTGGAAGTGAGCCCACTGGAGTCACTGTTAAGTGTGAAGAACCCACATCCATGGAGATTGCATGTATCAATCATGGTTGATAAAGTCACCTTTTAAATTAAAACCCTCATGGCAAGTCATACACTTCTCTGTCAATAAGAGAGAAAACTACATGACCACTTCTGATTGGATAACAAACAAGGTTGTGGATTGGTTGAGGCATGAGGGTGATATTCCAATGTCACATATTTAAAAAAAACTTCAAAGAAAGTGTGATTTAAATAACATGCCATATCATGAAATCTAGAGAGCCAAATGCAAGGGGAATAACATGATTTGGGATCATATGTCAACCTTTATGCACTTGTACCTGCCTCAAGGTTTGAATTATTGAAGATAAACCCAAACAATATCATCCATTATGTACTGATGTGGACCACATACACACACTTGAGAATGCAATAAAAGACAGTTAAATTGAAATTATTTGTTCTTGTCTCATAGATGGTTTTGCTAGGCGTTTCATGGGACTTAGAGGGAGGAGACCACCCATAAGCCACTGCAAAGATCATGTAACTTTTAACATTTGAAGATTGAAACTTAGTGTTTTGAAGACTGAAATTTGACTTAAGTGTATTGAAGTGTGTTATGTACTTGGATATGTTGTTGTAAAGCGTTACCTTTCATGTCATGTACTATTATGGGTGTTGTTCCAGGTGTAGTTGTTGATGAATGTACTCATTTATATTGTTCCATGTTTACTTGTTTTAAGGGTTTATGGGTTGTGTACAATAAATTTGTATCATGTTTTGTTCTATTGTACGTACAATAAGTTAATTAATGTTAATTTTTAGTATAAGGCCCCTGTCATGGTTTTCAGGTTTTGGTCTAAATTGATTGAAAAATTACATATATTAGTTCAATAACAAACAATTTTTCCCAAACTTCACATAAACATTGGATGGAAAGTTATACATACTGGATTACAACTGATTGGATAAAAAATTTAGGATTGTTCATCCATCCAACCAACTACATAAAATATGTAACTATGATCAAAATAAGAATGCGTAAATACATAAAGAAGCCCCCATTGGCTGAAAACCTCTTAATTTCTTCCATTGACTCTTTCATCTCTTTAAATTTCTTCTCCACTGAAGTGATTTTCTCTTCAAATAACCCCATCTGGCTCTCCAATGCCTTCATTTTCACCACCACAGATTCTTCAAGCATGTCAATTTTCACCCAAACAAATTCCTTAAGCATGTCCATTTTCACCCTCACAAATTCCTCAAGCATGTTAATTTGTTTTTCCAAATTGATTGCATCATTGTGCATGTCTTCAACCCAAGCAAAGAAATTATAATCACCAATTTTTTGAAAATGACTATTGATTTGAGTATTTAATCAAGGGTGTGTCTATCCCCACCAATACACTCTCAATACACCACCAGTATGTACCCACCATCTACCACTTACCAAGTCATTATGCCTGCCATGTTATAAATACATCTTCCCTGAAAAACTAACTCCACGAAGCCCCTTTTCAAAAATTGTAATCTCTCTCTACACTAAACCCAACTCATTTTGAAGGTTCCCCTTTCTCCTGACTTGTCCCCCTGTTGACCTCCACCCACTTGTCGGTGCCGCCCACAGTTCATCTCGTGGCACTCGCAGTCATCCCATGGTGTTGTTGAAGATCAATCACTCCATCGACGACCACCATTTCCTCCGACCAAAAATAAAAATAAAAAACAAAGGCCTTGTTTCCATTTCTGCACTCTCTTCAGGAACTTCATCTTCTCTTCTTGTCTTTTTCTCTCTGAAATGAACTTCAGTTCAATTTTAGTGATGATTGAAAACATATATATCTAATTTTTCAGTATGGTTTGTTCGCAACCTATAAAATGGAAGTCTCTTGTCCAAGAATTTGTTCTCAGTATGTTTAAAATTAGCAGGTTTCTTGCATGGAAGTTTGTTAGTTCAATATCTTTCATATGATGAAATTTTGGTTTTATTTAATTGAGGTTAATATTTATGGTCGGATATATAACTTAAATAATCCATATGTGAATACTAGTTTTGTGTATTCTGTTGTTTAATATAATTTGCTATTGATTCATGTTTTCTAGGTAAACATCAACCTTTTCCATTCAAAATTTTCTAGCCCATTGTGTGTTCAACCACACCTTAGATATAGAAAATTTGAGTCCATGGTCATGGCATCAAGAATTCTTGTGGCGGATACATTGGGATTGGTATATGCTGCCAAACATCCTCTGTATAACAGCACTCCTTGAAATAGATGATCAATTGTTTTAGGTTTAATTCCATATAGAGAGCACATCAAACCATATGTATTCAACGAGAGTCCAAAAATATTTTCGTGTGTAAGCAATTCCATATTAATCTCAACAAAAACATTTTAATCTTGGGGATTAGGGGTAGAGTCCATATCTATTTCCATGTTAGGGCCATTCATGAAGTACCATTTGACAACAATAAAGAATATAGATCAATTGCTCTTGAGTAGACCGACATCAATCCCTCCCAACACCATTTAGCTTCTCCATCATTTGTTGTTGTGAAATAAATGTGCGTTGGGAAGGTATCGTAGCACTACCAGTTATAGAGCTGATTATCCCGGTAGTGTCGAAGTACTTGAGCAATGGGAGAATTGCCTACTAGGTGCAGCCTATCGGTATTGTCGGGAAGGGATCCGATGTGGCGTGGGTGTCGGTGCTTTCGGAAGGGGTCCCGGCGGTGCGCGGTGTGCGCGTGCGTGTGTGGGGGTTCTTCGGGGATTCGGATCGGATGCGTGCCCTGGCGGACTCGGTCGGATCGTCTTATCGGAAGGGTGAGGGGTGTCGTTCCTGGTCGAGGCGCCCGATAGCGTCTCAAGAGGATTCAGGGGGGTATGTGTGATCGCCACCTGCTTTTTCTAAAGCAGGAAAAGGGGTTGGGTTGGATTTGATCGCCTACGTTGGGAGTTTGTGGGGTCTCCGCTCTGGGACACGGATATACCGTACTCAGAGGTGAAAAACAGATAATCCTATTCTGCTTCCGGGGCTTGACTAAAGGAGTTTTGGGACATAGGGGGTGTAAGTGGGGTGTGTATAGGGGGGGGGGGCTAGTGGGTTTGAGCCGTCTGGTCAGGGGCAGCTAATAGGTTTGAGCCGTCCAGGGCCTGGTCTGGTTTGGGCAGAACTTCGGTAGGAAATGGGTTAGGTTTTGGACAGGGGCTAAGCTAGGTTTAGCCCGGGTTTCTGGAGGGTGGGATGAAAGGGTATTTTATGTAGGGAAATGGGTATTTCTCTCACAAAAGGGGCTCTCTCTCTCTCTCTCTTGGGATTTCTAGTGGGGAAAGGGAATGTGAATTGTGTTGTGAATTGTGGGATGTTGGTGTTGAATCGTTGTTGTTTAAAGGCTTGGGAACTCCTCTATTTATAGTAAAAGAGAGGCAGGGGAAGATCTAGGGGGTAATGGAGTGGGTTGGCTTTGATTAGACCCCTCATTAATTCTCTGGTTCTTTTGTCAAGACTAGGTGAAGGGCGGCTAGTGCTAACTAGCCGCCCAGGATGGGGCGGCTACTTCCTGGTAGCCGCCCCTATCATAACCTGCCAAACGTCCCATCTCTGACAGGCGGTGGCTTGGGTCAGTTACTTGGGTTGATCCGGCCAAGATTGGGCGGCTAAACGTCATGACCCGCCGCAATGATCATCATTTAATACTGCTTTATGTCCCATCCAGGGGACTGGTCCAAAGTCGGCCAGGGGGGCGGCTAGTTCTAACTAGCCGCCTGGTATGGGACGGCTAGTTAGGTCTAGCTGCCCCTTGCCAGGGACTCAGGGTTTTTTGGGTTTTAGGGTTTTTCTTAGGTGGGGTTCTGGTTTGGGGCCAGGGTTTGGGGTTGAGGTTTAGGTCAGGGATAGGGTTGGGGTTTAGGTTAGGGTTAGGGTTAGGGTTTCTGGTTTGGGTCAGGGCTAGGGTTCGGGTTTCCGGTTTAGGTTAGGGTTAGGGTTAGGGTTTCCGGTTTAGGTCAGGGTTAGGGTTTAGGGCTTCCTGAACTTTGGTTCTCTATTTAGATGTCCAAATGTGGGATATTTCCGTGTGTTACTTGAAGTATTTTCTGTCTCTCTGGACGGTCAAAATTGGGGTATCTACAATTGTCCCTCATCAGACGGAGTCTTTGTGCGAAGCAGGTAAGACTTCGACCGATGATAAGGAAAGAGACCCCTATTTTGGCCGGCCCGACCTTCAAGAAGTTATGCCGATACGAACTGTACTATTCGGGGAGTTGATTTAGATTGTCAGAGGCTATGTCTTGACTTAGAATTTTTAGCCGAAAGGATGATCCAGGTGGAAGGCGGGGAAAAGTAAATGGTGAGTGATCCAACCCGCGGTCGGGGTTCTTAGCTATCGTGCGCGGAGCAGCCCAGCGTCAGTTTCCTCGTGCCTACTGTTCCCGTGATTGGGAAAACTCAGCAAGGAGGGGATATCGCTGACAGAAAGCAGATAAAAGTTTGATTTGGTGAATTGGATCATCCGAAGGATAAGAACTCTGGAAAAGAACCAGAACTGAAGAAATTCAAATTTGAACGGTACTGAAAGTGTGGCAAAACTTCGGGAAAGTCGTGTTTGATCAAGTAGTGTCTGGAAATAAGCCAATACATGGCTGTTTGGTATGGAAAACCTTGAAATTTAGGGCTGAAAAGATATTGGAAAGGGGTTTTAAGTGAAAGTGGAAAACTGGGAGGGACTAGCCGCCCGAGAGGGGGCGGCTACAAGCGAGTAGCCGCCCTGGACTGGGTCCCTTATAACCGAAAAAGGGACCCTCTCTCTTCCCACTTTTCAAAAACGGTTTCTCTCCCTCTTCTTCTTCTTTTCTTCGGTTTCAAACCCAAAAACCCTGATTTCTTTGCCTTTTCTTCCTCCATTTCGACCTCAATCCTTTCTCTTTCTCTTGATTTCGAAACCCTTGGTTTGAGTTCTCCTTTTTCTTTTCAAATCGAGGAAGATGACGAGGTCGAAGGCGATCGTTTCGAGTGGAAAACGACCACGGGTGGCTCGTGGAGAGCGTAGCCCGAGCTCTTCATCATCGGAGAGCGATAAGCCGGAGGTCGAGGGTATGAGCACCAGGGCTGCAGAGGCCGGTGTTGGTGTTGGGGCTGAGGCCGAGGAGGACGTGTTCGAGGAGGATGAGGAGGAGGAGGACGACGGGATGGACGATCCCGACGAGGCCGAGGTGGACGCTCCTGGGTCCACACGGGCCGTGGTATGTTCCTAACCTTTTAGTCTTAGCCTTTTTATTTTGGTGTATATGCATGTGTTTTGGTTGGTATGAACAGGTTGTATATGTGTGTTTAAAAATAGGCATGCTTGTGTATAAGTTAATCATGGTGGGACGCGTAGGCATGCCGATATGGGTTTGTTTTTATAGGGAAGGGGCAATTTCTATATATATATCCATGTTTGTTATATGCATACAAAGGAGAGAGAAATGATATAGCTAGTATGCTTGCATGCGATACTTTTCTACGTGTATGTGATTCCGTACGTGTTTGATCGTGGTAGAGTATGAGGGAGTGTATGCATGCATTCCACGGGTTCAAGTGCTTCCTATATGTTTTGGTGTGTTTTAGGGAAGGTATATAAGCATGATAGGCGGTAAAATGAAGCATACGATCGAGCAATGACCACGGTGGGATAAGAGGGTAAAGCATGTGATCTTATAGGTATGTTTTGCAAATAAAGGAGAGTAAATTTTCGTATGAAGTCTCATATTTCATGCCCTTTTTTAGATTTTAATGTGTAGGAGTTTTATTGTGCTAAGCATGGTTTCTAGGAAATGAGTTTGTTTAGACTTGGATCCTTACCTCTCGATCGCTTTGGACTAACCCATTTTCGTTTGTTTTGTAGCGGCCGAATCGCATCCGGGCCCTTTGGCATGGGACGAAGCGGTGGTATAATGCCTTGGGGAAGGTGGAGAGGAGCTTAGTGGATGGGGCGGGCTTCCGCTCCTTCTTTTTGATCGAGCCGTTCCACGTTCATCGCCCATATGTGGAGGCCTTGGTAGAGAGATGGGATTCGGAGAGTTACACGTTTATTCTCCCTACCTGCACTGTCATGCCGACGCTCGAGGACGTCCATCGGATCACCGGCTTCCGGTCTTGGGGGAGGCGGTGATTGTGGCCACCCTTGTGGACTACAGGGGGCTTTTCCGAGAGTTGATCAGGGAATGGGAGTTCGTGGAGCGGGAGCGGACGCTGAACCGGATCCCTTTGGGGAGGCTTTCGGGGCAGTACGGCATCGGTTCCTTTACAGAGCGCCAGAAGGGCGAAGCTGCAGCTAGCTTTGAGAGGAGGCAGGCGATGATTGAGGCGAGAGAGGCGGCCGCGTGTCCACAGAGGGCACGGAGGGAGTTGAGGGCGTTCTTTCTTTACTTCTTCGGCCGGGTCCTCTTCTCGACGGCCTCTGACAAGGTTTCTTCTCATTCTCTCCTGCTGATGAGGGACCTGGAGGGCATGGGACGATATGCCTGGGGAGCGGCGATGCTTGCCCATCTATTTGCGGAGCTCTCGAAGAAGGTCAAGAGGGCTGGGGGAAAGAACCTTGGCGGCTTCGCGCCATTTCTTCAGGTATGTGTAAGTGGTAAATGTCTTTTCCTTAGTTCAACTCACTTTGATCATGATAATTTCCCTCTTGTTTTGCTAGATCTTCGGGTACGAGCATTTTGCCATTGATCGCCCGACTTTGGCTCCGTTTGATCATGCCCTCCCTTGGGCTATGAGATGGGAACCCTGGGGGTCTTCTCGCTTGCACCGCCTCGCTCAATTCCGAGAGGCCTTCCGTGTCTTGTCGGAGGAAGAGGTATAAGTTTTTCTTCGAATTTTCTTGGCTTGTATTTGGTTTTCTTTTGACTAAGCGCTCTTCCTATCTTTCGATGCTTTTTTAGATGACGTGGAGGCCTTACTCGGAGGAGGTTTCCGAGGCTCTGGCGCGAGACGTCTGGTTGATCTATTTCAATGAGGTCGTGTTCCATGCGATCAGCCGGGTCGTCCGCCAGCTTGGGTATCATCAGTGGGTGCCCGATCCTCTGCCGCGGCGCCCCTCGATTCCGGTGGCTGGGATTCATCGGGACACGAATCTCCCGAGGAATTACGCTACGTATGTGGCGGGATGGATGGGCCGAGGCGTCTTGGTGGAGCGTCGTCCTGAGGTGACTTCGAGTGACGAATACCTAGCTTGGTATCGTCAGGAGTATGCGGGTATCCTCGGGACGATGGAGGAGGAGATCCCGGACGCTTATGTAAGTTGAAAATCCTTTTTCCTTTCCTCGTTCTCCCTTGCTTGAGTATCTTCTGAATGGTATTTCCTTTTGTAGGTTGAGATGAATGAGATGGAGAAGAGGCTAATGACCGCCAATGAGCACCTCCAAGCGCGGGCCAGGCAGATAGAGGTGTTGCGGATGCAACGGAGACGCTTGCAGGACCAGGTCCGGGTTCTTGAGGCTCAGGTGGATGCTCTGTCGAGAGCGAGGGCTGATGGCGCTTCTTCTTCTTCCACCCGTCCTCCTTCCATGGTTTTCGAGCGAGAGCTCGAGTTGACGAGGGAGTTAGATGCGGCGCGGAGTGAATTGACGGCCACACGGATGGAGCTGGGCCAGGCGAGGGGTAGGGCTTCTCGAGCTGAGGAGGAGACGGACTGGCTGAGGTCCATGATGGCCTCGAGGGAGGAGGGTTTCATTACCCTAGGCCGTGAGAGGGACTCCCTCCAGATGAGGGTGTCAGAGTTGGAGGCTTCAGCGGGCGTTCCCGGAGGTTTGATGGGGGACTTGGTTCGTTCTCTCCAGGCGGCCGGGGATAGGGATCGGGAGGCGTTCAGGGCGTCAGAGGCGAGGGCACGGGAGTTGGAGGAGAGGTTGAGGGCTGCCGAGGATCGGGCCAGGGGGACAGAGAGTCACCTCCGACAGAGATTGGAGAGGAGAGACAGAGATATGCAGCAGGTCCATCTCTGGGAGGCGACTATGAGGGGGAAATTGGTTGGAGGGGGCTCCATGACCGAAGCGGACCTTGACCTTCTTCCGCTTGAGCCTGACCATTCTCTCTCGGCTTCCTTGGCCACTGGGGCCATCTTTAGCCGTGCTTCTCATTCTTCGGCATCTCGGAGTCGTGGGATATACGCGAGGGCTGCGTCTTCGGTTCGAGAGACTCCTGCCGCTCCTGACGCTCCAGAGGTTCAGTCTTCTCATCAACCACCGCTCCCTTCTCAGCCAAGCCAGGATGTTCCTTCCACTCAGCCCCCAGCGGATGACGATACGCCGAGGTATAGCTTCTTTGTGTCTTGGTTTTAGGTAGAAGAATGGTATATATGCAAGGAATTCATGCTTTTCTTCTTTTCTTTTTGACTCAGGTGATTATTTTGGTGAAGTATAGCTCAAGACTTCGGAGTTTTGAAGCTCTCGGTGGAAAAGATTCCTTTTTATGCACTCTCTTAAGTTTTAGAAGAACAATCTATGTTTATGGTTTTGGTGGGACAATTTAATTTCTCGTTTTGTATGCATGGTTTAGAGTAGTTTAGCATGGATTTTTTTATGGATACGTATGTGCGTGTAGGTGAATCTTGGCTTTTATAGGTTTGATTCATGGATGGATGTAGGGTTTTGATATATAATTGTTTTAGCATGGTATCTATACATGTTTTGTGTATGAATATGTGTATGAAATGTGTACATGCAGGTTTTGGAAAGAATTGATCTTTATAGGTAAAGAAGTGTTGAAGAGTTGATTGGATATGGACTGACATAGCTGAAATGGATGCAGGCAAGGGGCGGCTAGTGTAAATTAGCCACCCAGTGAGGGGCGGCTAGTTAGGTTTAGCCGCCCCCTGCCTGGGACATGCTCACCTGAGACAAAGGGCAGGGGCGGCTAGTGTAAACTAGCCGTCCAAAGGGAGGTGGTTAGTTGGGTATAGCCGCCCCCTACCTGGGGCAATCTGGTTCTGCTGCTCCTGTCTGCTGCTGCTGCCGAAAGCCTTTGTGACCGTTTCAACCTTCGAGACCTATAAAAACATCCCTTCCATGGACCAAGTGTTAAATCTGTCCGGATTGCGCCCCTGCACTGACTTTCGAGCTCTTTCTTGCTTGAATTGTCAAGGGCTACAATCCATCTTAAGGTGAAATGGAAAGATAATGCGAGAAAGTAAAATGCGGGAGACCATGCTTTAGTATGCAAGGAAGGGATTCCAAGTGCGTGAGTGAAGAAAAATTTTAAGCATGTGTGTAAGTGGGATAATTTCTTCTCAAGCATGTGCGGAAGGGTATGAAATGAGTGGGGACAATCTTAATATTAGGTACGGGGGTCAATTTTAATATTCCCAGAAAATCGGATGCCAAGGTGTTTTCGGAAAAGAAAAATGCAAGCTTATGCGTAAGTGTAATTGGCCTAAGGGGGCATTTTAATTCTTTGATGGTTTCTTACGTGAGAGAGCAACGTTCTCGATTTTATGAAGTAAAAGATACCATGTTGAAATTTCGAAATGATCTACCTTTGGTCGAAATTTCGCCTTTCCCGGCAGACATGGTTCAATTTTGAATCCCATTGCGAAAATAAAAAGGGGGGGGGGGGGAGAATGAGGTAAGAGTAATATCATCCTTTCGAGCAATATTTTAGAATTGTCCCAGTCTAGCACATGTCTTACTTTCTAGGTCCCTCTGGCTTTCTTCTTTTTACCACTTCTTTATTTTGGGTGGAAAGTACAGTCCGTTGTTTGGACCTGTACTGGTATAGCCGTTGTCTAGCGTATACCGTGCGTAAAGGCGTGAAAGCCTACTAAAATAGAGAGTTTAACCCGTTCACTTGGGTGTTATTTTTCTTTTGTTGGCCTCTCATTGCCTGATTTTTTTTTTATTTGAGGGGGGGGTGGGCTCTTCTGTTTTTCACCTCGATTCTTTTCATGCTTCCCCTCTAGAAGTATTTGTATAGTGCCAGAGCCAGTTTTGGGACATATGCCAGGTCTAGGTAACTCCTCATTTTGACCTAGGGTTAATACGAGTGGGGCAGAAATAAGGGATGTTTTGCTTTGGGGGTTTTAAATTGTCCCAGTCTACGGGGTAGGCAATTTCTCTTCTTTCAGGTGAATCTAGTCCAGTTATACGTGTGTGAAGGAAACAACATGATTTGGCGGAGATGTGTTCAAATAGATAAGAGTTTATCTTTGAGAGTCTTATAATTCTATTATCAAGTACTAAACGCTGGAAATCGCAGGAAGGAAGAATAATAGTTCTCAAGTATTGAAAGCTATTCATGCATGGAATTTCTTTAGATAAAGTGCATTCCACGAACCTGGAACCTCGACTCCTTCGGCATCTACCAAGCGGTAGGCATTCCCGGAACAGGCATGGGTGATCACATAGGGTCCCTCCCATGTGAGTTGCAACTTTCCTCTTGGGTGAGGCTGTCTTGATGGCATGATTTGCTTAAGTACTAACTCCCCGATTTCAAATTTTCTTTTTATTACCTTCTTTTCAAATGCCCTTGCCACCCTTCTTTGGTAGGCCTGGGCATGGTCTGCCACTCTTAATCTTTTTTTGTTTGTATTATATATTATTATTATTTTTTATTTTATTATTATTATTATTGTTATTTTTTTTCGAAAGTGTGAAGACAAATGCATACTTACGTTTTTGAAAAGGGGCCTGTGTTGGCGAATAGATATACTTTTGGAAAGAGAATGGGGATAAAGTTTGGAAAACGGTTTTGTTTTTAGAAGGGAAGTATGGAAAGACAGTTTGAAAAAATGCTTTTGGTGGAAATCATGGAGATATGGTTTTGCTAAAACATTTTGTTTTGAAGGTAGGTGTGGAATTATAGCTTTGGAAAACATTTTCGTTGGAAATGCGGCTTGTAAATATTTTCATTGTTTGGTAAACAAGTAAAGAAAGTCGGGAAAATTTTTTTGGAAGCACGGAAATACGGTTTTGTAAAAAATTTTGTTTTGAAGGAGAGTGTGGAAAACATTTTTTTGTAAAAACATTTTTGTTTGTTTTTAAAGAAGAGTGGAAATAAAGCTGGAAACAAGTATGTTCAGAGTTGGGGAATGAAAGCTGATCAGCATGTATTTTTTGGATTTTGGTTTCTTTTAGGAAAGCAGGTAAACAAATACATATAGGGTGACGAAAGACGAAAGCTGGCAAACAAATATTTTGATCTTTTGATTTTTAGAAAAAGCTGTAAACAAATGTGTACAGGGTGTGATGAATGCGAAGGCTGATAAACAAATATTTTTTGATTTTGGATTTTTAGAAAAAGCTATAAACAAATATGTACAGGGTGTGATGAAAGCGAAAGCTGATAAACAAATATTTTTCGATTTTGGATTTTTAGAAAAAGCTGTAAACAAATATGTATAGGATGACGAAAGCTAAAGCTGATAAACAAATATTTTTTGATTTTGGATTTTTAGAAAAAGCTGTAAACAAATATGTATAGGATGACGAAAGCTAAAACTGATAAACAAATATTTTTCGATTTTGGATTTTTAGAAAAAGCTGTAAACAAATATGTACAGGATGACGAAAGCTAAAGCTGATAAACAAATATTTTTCGATTTTGGATTTTTAGAAAAAGCTGTAAACAAATATGTATAGGACGACGGAAGCTAAAGCTGATAAACAAATATTTTTCGATTTTGGATTTTTAGAAAAAGCTGTAAACAAATATGTATAGGATGACGAAAGCTTACCCGGGGGGATCGGTACCTGGTTCTTGGATTCGCATTGTTTCCTCGAGTCGGCTTCGCTTGGTCGGCCGGCTGATGTCCGGTGGGGGTCCCCTATTCCCGAACTCTCTTCTCTGAGTCTCTTCAAGGGCCTTCCTTGATGGAGCAGTTCTTCGTCGGTGGAGCCTGGCTGCCAACAATTCCAGGCCCGTGTCTCGTTAAAGCGTGCTTCTCCCCATATGGATACTACTTTCCCGCGATACGGGAAGTGAAGACATTGGTGTCGGGTGGATGAGACAGCTTCGATGCTGTTGAGCCATGTCCTCCCAACAATCAGAGGGTGGGGCGATTGAATGTTCATCACCATGCAGTTGACGATTGTGGAGACCGGGCCGATCTTTAGTGGGAGTGTGACCAGTCCGCAAGCGTTCTTGCGCGTGCTGTCGAAGGCATAAATGTATTCGTCCGAGAGCTCCAATCTGGGAACCTGGCCTTCTAGCTTCTGGTAGGCGGAATATGTAAGAAGTTAGTTTCTGCTCCCGTGTCGATGAGAATGTGCCGGAATTCCCTCCCTCCAAGTATGGCAGTGATTGCGAGGGGTGCGGAGTGTGCTCCAGCTTTTGCGACTTAATGGGGGAGGAAGGTGATCGAGTTGGGCTCCGTAAGATCGCTTGGTGGATGCAAGATCCTGGTTGCTTCTTCTGAAGGATAGTTGTTGTCGTAAGGGGACCCAGGTGGACTACCACTTTCATCCTCGTTCCCGGTTGTAGGGCTAGTGTGAACATATTATGTATCGCCCAGTTGTTCTTGTTCTCGTACTAGAGGCGCGCCTCTCCCCAGATTGTCAGAATATGACTCAATAAGGGCAGTCGAAGGCATTGGTGCCGAGGGGAACAGATAGCTTGGATGCTGTCTAACCATGGTCGCCCCAACATCAATGGGTACCTTGTGTCGATGTCGGCCACGAAGCAGACTACTTCACAGATAAGAGGGCGACGGACAGCTCGAATGTTCCGGGGCCGCGGAGAGTCTTCCCGATATGGTTGAAAGCTTGAATAGTATGGTGGGCTGGTTGGACGGGAGTGTCGGCGTGGGAAAAGACGGTGTTTTTTTTTCCGCGTGTGTGGGGGTTCTTCGGGGATTCGGATTTGATGCGTGCCCTGGCGGGCTCGTTCGGATCGTCTTCTCGGAAGGGGTGAGGGTTTCGTTCCTGGTTGAGGCGCCCGACAGCGGCTCAAGAGGATTCAAGGAGGTTTGTGATCGCCACCTGCTTTTTCTAAAAACAGGAAAGGGTTTGGGTCGGATTTGATCGCCTACGTGGGGAGTTTGTGAGGTCTTCGCTCTGAGACACGGATATACCGTACACAGAGGTGAAAAATAGGTAATCCTATTCTGCTTCCGGGCTTGACTAAAGGAGTCTTGGGACAAAGGGGTGTGGATATGGGGTGTGGATATGGGGCGGCTAATGGGTTTCAGCCGTCAGGAATGGGGCGGCTAGATAGGGTTAGCCGTCCAGGGTCTGGGGGGAATTGGGCAGAACTTTGGTATAAAATGGGTGGGGTTCTGGACAGAGGCTAAGCTAGGTTTAGCCCGGGTTTGTGGAGAGTGGGATGAGAGGGTTTTTTTTGTGGGGAATGGATATTTCTCTCACAAAAGGGGCTCTCTCTCTCTCTCTCTTGGGATTTCTAGTGGGAAGGGGGATTGGATGATTCTTGTTGTGTATGAATTGGGGATGGATTGATGGATGTTGGGATTGTTGTATTTGGGCTTGGGACCCCCTCTATTTATAGTAAAAGAGAGGCAGGGGAATGTCCAGGGGGTAATGGAGTGGGTTGTCCTTGATTAGACCCCTCATTAATTCTCTGGTTCTTCTGTCAGGACCAGGTGAAGGGCGGCTAGTTCTTGACTCAGAATTTTTAACCGAGGGGATGATCCAGGTGGAAGGTGGAAAAAGTAAATGGTGAGTGATCCAACCCGCGGCCGGGGTTCTTAGCTATCGTGCGCGGAGCAGCCCAGCGTCAGTTTCCTCGTGCCTACCGTTCCCGTGTTTGGGAAAACTCAGCAAGGAGGGGATATCACCGACAGAAAGCAGGTAAAAGTTGATTTGGTGAATTGGATCATCCGAAGGATAAGAACTCTGGAAAAGAACTAGAACTAGAGAAATTCGATTTTGAACGGTACTGAAAGTGTGGCAAAAATTCGAGCAAGTCGTGTTTGGTCAAGTAATGTCTGGAAATAGGCCAATACATGGCTGTTTGGTGTGGAGAATCTTGGAATTTAGGGCTGAAAAGAGATTGGAAAGGGGTTTCGAATGAAAACAGAGAAACTGGGAGGGGCGGCTAGTTGTAACTAGCCGCCCGAGAGGGGGCGGCTACTCGCGGGTAGCCGCCCCATGACTGGGTCCCTTATAACCGAAAAGACTCTCTCTCTCTCTCTCCATACGTTTTAAAACGGTTCCTCTTCCCTCCTTTCTTCTTCTTCTTCGTTCCAAACCAGAAAAAACTTGCCTTGAATCCTTTGTTTTCGTCCTTCATCATCCCTTTCTTCTTGATTTCGAAGCCCTAGGTTTTCTTTAGGTTTTTCTTTGTGCGAAATCGGAGGAGATGACGAAGGAGAAGAAGACAACTTCGATGATGAAGCGCCTCAGGTCTTCCCGAGAGCAGAGAGGGGCTGTCTCGGGGTCTAGTTCATCGGGGAGTGATCGGGTGGAGGAGGAGGTCGTGAGGGAGGTCGTGGGTGCGGCGGAGGTGTCGTTAGTGGATACCGGTGCGGCTAGGGGCACGGGTACGTCTTCGGGGGCTGTCCCGGAGGTTGGGGGTGTTATGATAGGCTACTCACGCAAGAGGAGGCGTGGGGACCGACCGGCAGTGGTCGAGGAGGCGGCTTCGGGGGTCGGGGGATTGGTTGAGGGTGCAACGGAGGGAAGGGCCGAGGCCGAGGGGGTAAGTGAGAGTGAGAGGGCGTCATTGGACGCCATTATTGGGATGTTGGATAGGGAGGCCATAGAGGCCAGGGCAGCAGAGGAGGAGAGAAGGGCTATGGGTGTTTTTGAGGGTTTAGCCTCCGGTGCGGCGGGCACGGAGGAGGTCGGAGGGGCTGATGTTGGGGAGGAGGCCGGGGAGGCCGAGGGTATGGACATGGGGGCCGCGGAGGCCGGTGTTGGCGCTGAGGCCGAGGAGGCCGTGTTTGAGGAGGATGAGGAGGGGGATGACGATGGGATGGACGATCCCGACGAGGCCGAGGTGGACGCTCCTGGGTCCACACGGGCCGTGGTATGTTCCTAACTTTAGTCTTAGCCTTTTATTTGTATGTGTATGTCTTTCGTGGTATGAATAGGTAATAGTGGGTGATATGTGTATCTAACATGCATGAGTAGATAATAGTGGGTGATATGTGTGTCTAATATGCATGCTTGTATGTATAGTTTTGATCATGGTGGGATAATAAGCATGTGAATATGGGTCCGTGTTGGAAAAGAAGGGGGCAATTTTCATATGTACATCCATGCTTGTTGTATATAAAAGAAAGAGAAGTGGTACGGCTTAGTATGCTTGCATGCGATACTTTTCTACGTGTATGTGACTTCGTACGTGTTTGATCGTGGTAGAGCATGAGGGAGTGTATGCATGCATTTCATGGGTCCAAGTTCTATATTGCTTAGGTGCGTTTAGGGAAGGTATAAGCATGATAGGGCGTGATGTAAGAAAGCATGTGAGTGGTGACCACGGTGGGATGTGCTGATGTTTGTCTAGCATGCGTGATCATATGGGGAGTGTAGCTTCTTACTTTCATGCTTTTGTTTCTGTATTTAGCATATGGAAGTGTCATTTTGCTAAGCATGGTTTTAAAATAATTTCGTAGAGTTGAACCCTTACCTCTCGATTGCTTTTTAAACTAACCCATGTTCCCTTCGTTCGTCTTGTAGAGACCGAACCGCATTCGGGCTCTGTGGCATGGGACGAAGAGGTGGTACGATGCCTTGGGGCAGGAGGAGAGGAGTTTGGTGGATGGAGCGGGCTTCCGTTCCTTCTTCTTGATCGAGCCGTTCCACGTCCACCGTCCTTACGTGGAGGCTTTGGCGGAGAGGTGGGATCCGGAGAGTTGCGCTTTCATTCTCCCCACCGGTGCTGTCATGCCGACCCTCGAGGATGTTTATCGGATTACCGGTCTTCCGGTGTCAGGGGAGGCAGTGATCGCGGCCACCCTCGCCGACTATAAGGCACTCTTCCTGGAGTTGATTGGAGAATGGGACTACGTGGAGCGCGTGAGGACGCTGAACCGGATCCCCCTTGGGCAGTTGTCGAGGCAATACGGCCTCGGCTCCTTTACAGAGCGTCAGAAGGGCGAAGCTGCAGCTAGCTTCGAGAGGCGGTGGGCGATGATCGAGGCGAGAGAGGCGGCCGCGTGCCCACAGAGGGCACGGAGGGAGTTGAGGGCGTTCTTTTTATACTTCTTCGGCCGGGTCCTCTTCTCGACGGCCTCCGACAAGGTTTCCTCACATTCTCTTCTGTTGATGAGGGACCTAGAGGGCATGGGGCGATACGCTTGGGGAGCGGCGATGCTGGCCCATCTATTTGCGGAGCTCTCGAAGAAGGTCAAGAGGGCTGGGGGAAAGAACCTTGGTGGTTTTGCGCCCTTTCTCCAGGTATGTGTGAGTAGAGGGTGCTTTCTTTTGGGTTTAGCTCACTTTGATCATGATAATTTTCCTCTCGCTTTGCCAGATTTTCGGGTACGAGCACTTCGCCATCGATCGCCCGACCCTGGTGCCTTTTGATCATGTCCTCCCCTGGGCCATGAGATGGGCGCCCCGGGGATCCTCGCGCTTGCATCGCCTCGCTCAGTTCCGGGAGGCCTTCCGTGTCTTGACGGAGGAAGAGGTATAAATTTTTCTTCGAGTTTTCTTTGGCTTGTATTTGGTTTTCTTTGACTAAGCTCTCTTCCTATCTTTTGATGCTTCACAGATGACGTGGAGGCCCTACACGGAGGAGGAGGTCCCTGCGGAGTTGTCGCGGGATGTCTGGCTGATCTATTTTAATGAGGTCGTGTTCCATGTGATCAGCCGGGTTGTCCGCCAGCTTGGGTACCATCAGTGGGTGCCCGATCCCCTGCCGAAGCGCCCCTCGATCCCGGTGGCTGGGATTCCTCGGGACACGAATCTCCCGAGGAACTACGCGACGTACGTGGCGGGATGGATGAGCCGAGGCGCCTTGGTGGAGCGCCGTCCCGAGGTGGCTAGCAGTGAGGAGTATATGGCTTGGTACCGCCAGGAATATGCCAGCATCCTTGGGATTATGGAGGAGGAGGTCCCGGACGCCTATGTAAGTCTTTCTCCTCTTCTTTTCTTTTCTCTTCTTCTCTTCTCCTCGAGTATTTTGCTGACTGATGTTGTTTTTTTTTTGTAGGTCGAGTTAAATGAGATGGAGAAGAGGCTCAAGACTGCTAGTGAGCACCTCCAAACGCGGGTCCGGCAGATAGAGGCCTTGCGGGCACAGAGAGGGCGCTTGCAGGACCAGGTCCGGGTCCTCGAGGCTCAGGTGGATGCTCTGTCGAGAGCGAGGGCCGACGGCGCTTCTTCTTCTTCCGCTCCTCCTCCTTCCATGGTGTCCGAGCGAGAGCTCGAATTGACGAGGGAGTTGGATGTGGCCCGGAATGAGTTGACGGCCACAAGGATGGAGTTGGGCCAGGCGAGGGGCAGGGCTTCTCGGGCTGAGGAGGAGGTGGACCGGCTGAGGTCCATGGTAGCCTTGAGAGAGGAGGGGTTCATCACCCTAGGCCGCGAGAGGGACTCCCTCCAGGCGAGGGTGTCAGAGTTGGAGGCCTCGGTGGGAGTTCCCGGGGGTTTGATGGGGGATTTGCTTCGTTCTCTCCAGGCGGCCGGGGATAGAGATCGGGAGGCACTTCGATCGAGCGAGGACAGGCTCCGGGCTGCTGAGGCGAGATCACGGGAGCTCGAGGAGAGGTTGAGAGCAGTGGAGACGCGTCTTCGAGGGAGGTTGGAACGTAGAGATAGAGATATTCAGCAGGTCCTCCTCTGGGAGGCGACTATGAGGGGGAAATTGGTTGGCGGGGGCTCGATGACCGAGGCGGACCTCGACCTTCTTCCACTTGAGCCTGACCATTCTCTCTCGGCTTCCTTGGCCACCGGGGCTACCTTCAGCCGTGCTTCTCGTCCTTCGGCGTCTCGGAGTCGTGGGATATACGCAAGGGCTGCGTCTTCGGTTCGAGAGACTCCCGCCGCTCCCGATGCTCCAGAGGTTCAGTCTTCCCCTCAGCCGCCACTTCCTTCAGGCCAGGACGCTCCTCCTTCGATTCGGCCTCCCGGGGATGATGATACGCCGAGGTAAAGCTCCTTTGTGTCTTGGTTTTAGGCAGAAGAATAGTATATATGCGATGAATTCATGCTTTTCTTCTTTTTTGTTTTTGTTTTAGGTGATATTTCGATGATGCACGACTCAAGGCTTTGGATTTGAAGTATTTGGTGGACCTACCACTTCCTTACCTTCTATATTTTAAATGTTTAGCAGACAATTTACGCTTATGGTTTTGGTGGGACAATTTAATTTCTGGTTTTGTATGCATGGTTTAGAGTAGCCTTAACATGGATGTTTAGTGTCTTAGAAAGCCTTCTTAGTCTATAGGGATGTGTATGCGTGTGTAAATGAATGAACTTGGTGCTTATAAGTTTTGATTTTATGGATGGATGCAGAGTTCTAACATATAATCATTATAGCATGGTATTGATACAGGTTTTGTGTATAAATATGTCTAAAATGTGTGTATGCATGTTTGGGAAAAGAATGCTTCGACAGGTATTCAAAGGAGTTGAAGAGTTGATTGAGACTGGGACTGACAGGGCAGATGGGGCAGCAGGTGAGGGGCGGCTACTCGCGTTTAGCCGCCCAGTGAGGGACGGCTACTTGTATTTAGCCGCCCCTTGCCTGGGTTTTTTACCTGGACAAGAAGGGCAGGGAGCAGGGGCGGCTAGTATAAACTAGCCGTCTCCAGGGGGGCGGCTAGTCGGGTTTAGCCGCCCCCTGCCTGGGACAATTTTCTGGTTTTGCTTCTTGTCTGCTGCTGCTGAAAGTCCTCCTGAGTGCTTTAACCTTCGAGACCTATAAAAACATTCTTTCCATGGACCAAGTGTTAAATCTGTCCAGATTGCGCCCCTGCACTGACTTTCGAGCCCTTCTTGCTTGAATCGTCAAGGGCTACAATCCATCTTAAGGTGGAATGGAAATATAATGCGAGAAAATAACGTGCGGGAGACCATGCCTTAGTGTGCAAGGAAGGGATTCCAAGTGCGTGAGCGAAGAAAAACTTTTAGGTATGTAAAAGGTGGGACAATTTCTTCTAACGCATGTGCGGAAGGGCATGAAGTGAGTGGGGACAATTCTCATATGAGTGGGGACGATTCTAAATTTTGTGGGGACAATTCTCATATGAGTGGGGACAATTTTAATATTCGGGGGGGGGGGGTTAACTTTAATATTTCAAGAAAATCGGATGCCAAAGTGTTTTGGAAAAGGAAAATGCAAGCTTATGCGTAAGTATAAGTGGCATAAAGGGGCATTTTAGTTCTTCAATGACTTTTTATGTGAGAGGGCAATGTTCTTGATTTTCATAAGTAAAAGACACCATCAAGTCCCCGTGGAGGAGCCCTTGCGGTCACTCATGTCCTAACCAGGATTGTATTTGAGAGGTATAAGCCTTAGGTGTCGATTTTCCTAGGTTCATGGTTTTCAAATGCTTAATCGTATTATTCTAAACATGCTGAAAAATCCATGAATGTACCAAGAGTCAAGTCAAATAAGCTTCCTTTGGATAGGCAAGTTTCTAAGTGAACTCATGTGAGTGTGTGTGTAGGTGTAAACCTGGACGTGATCTACCCTTGGTCAAAATTTCGCTTTTCCCGGTGGACATAGCTCAATTTTGAACCCCCATTGCGAAAAAAAAAGGGGAGGGGGTGAATGAGGTAAGAGTAATATCTTCCTTTCGGGCAATATTTTAGAATTGTCCCAGTCTAGCACATGTCTTACTTCCTAGGTCCCTCTGGCTTTCTTCTTTTTACCACTTCTTTATTTTTGGGTGGAAAGTACAATCCGTTGTTTGGATCTGTACTGGTACAGCCGTTGTCTAGCGTATACCGTGCGTAAAGGCGTGAAAGCCTGCTAAATAGAGAGTTTAACCCGTTCACTTGGGTGTTTGGCCTCTCCTTGCCTGATTTTCTCTTTTTTTTTTTTTTTTTTGTTTGTTTTGATTTGAGGGGGGGGCTCTTCTGTTTTTCACCCGATTCTTTTCATGCTTCCCCTCTAGAAGTGTTTATATAGTGCCAGAGCCAGTTTTTGGGACATATGCTAGGTCCGGGTAACTCCTCATTTTGACCTAGGGTTAATACGAGCGGGGCGGAAATAAGGGATGTTTTGCTTTGGGGAGTTTTAAATTGTCCCAGTCCACGGGGTAGGCAATTTTTCTTCTATCAGGCAAATCTAGTCCAGTTATACGTGTGTGAAGGGAATGACATGATTTGGCGGAAATGTGTTCAAATAGATACGAGTTTATCTTTGAGAGTCTTATAATTCTATCATCAAGTACTAAATGCTGGAAATTGCAGGAAGGAAGAATAATAGTTCTTAAGTATTGAAAGCTTTTCATGCATGGAATTTCTTTAGATAAAGTGCATTCCACGAACCTGGAACCTCGACTCCTTCGGCATCTACCAGGCGGTAGGCATTCCCGGAATAGGCATGGGTGATCACATAGGGTCCCTCCCATGTGGGTTGCAGCTTTCCTCTCGGGTGAGGCTGTCTTGATGGCATGATTTGCTTAAGTACTAATTCCCCGATTTCGAATTTTCTTTTTATCACCTTCTTTTCAAATGCCCTTGCCAACCTTCTTTGGTAGGCCTGGGCATGGTCTGCCGCTCTTAATCTCTTCTCGTTTTTTTTTGGGTTTTGAAGGAAAACATGAGAAAACATTTTGAAAAACATTTTTTTTTTGGTTTTGGAGGAAGTATGAAAACTTTGGAAAACATTTTTGTTTTGAAGGAAAGCATGGAAAGAACTTTGGAGAATATATTTCTGTTTTGAAGGAAAGCATGGAAAGAACTTTGGAAAATATATTTTTGTTTTGAAGGAAAGCATGGAAAAAATTTTGGAAGCAAAACTTTTAGTTTTTGAATAACATGGAAGTAAAGTTGCATAGGATGCCAAAAACTGATGGATAAATATTTCAGAAAGCTTAAAACAGATATGTATAGAACGATGAAAGTGAAAGCTGGTAAACAAATATTTGATTTTTCGTTTGTTGTGATAAAAGCAGGAAACAAATATGTACAGGGTTTGAGTTGGAAGTGAAAGCTGATAAACAAATATTTTGAGTTTTTTTTTTGGGTTTTTAGGAAAGCTGTAAACTATGTACAGGATTTGAAAACTTACCCGGGAGGATCGGTACCTAGTTCTTGAATTTGTATTGCCTCCTCGGGTCGGCTTCTTTTTGATGGCCGGCTGATGTCTGGTGGGGGTCCCCTGTTCCCAAATTCTCCCTCCCTGAGTCTCTTCAGGGGCCTCCCTTGATGGAGCAGTTCTACGTCTGTGGCGCCTGGTTGCCAACATGCGAGCTCCTCTAGCCGGATGCGCATGGCACAGACGCTCCAATTCTGGGCCTGAGTATTATTAGAGGGCGCCTCTCCCCATATGGATATCACCTCCCCGCGGTATGGGAAACGAAGACACTGGTGTCGGGTGGATGAGACGGCTTCGATGCTGTTGAGCCATGTCCTCCCAATGATCAGAGGGTGGGGTGATCGGATGTTCATCACCATGCAGTTGACAATGGTGGAGACCGGGCTGACTTTTAGCGGGAGCGTGATTAGTCCGCAGGCGTTCTTGCGCGTGTTGTCGAAGGCGTAAATGTATTCGTCCGAGGGCTCCAATCTGGGAACCCTGCCTTCTAACTTTTGGTAGGCGGAATACGTAAGGACGTTGGTTTTCGCTCCCGTGTCAACGAGGATATGTCGGAATTCCCTCCCTCCAAGTATGGCAGTGATTGCGAGGGGTGCGGAGCGTGCTCCGGCTTTTGCGACTTCGTGGGGGAGGAAGGTGATCGAGTGAGGCTCCAGAAAGTTGCTCGGTGGATGCGGGGCCCTAGCTGCTTCCTCCGAGGGATAGCTGTCGTTAGGAGGGGACCCAGGCGGGCTACCACCTCTATCCTCATTCCCCGGTCGTAAGGCCAGTGTGAACATGTTGTGTATCGCCCAGTTGTTCTCGTTCTCGTACTGGAGGCGTGCTTCTCCCCAGATCGTCTGTACATGACTTAAGAAGGGCAACCGGAGGCATTGGTGCCGGGGGGAACAGATAGCCTGGATGCTGTCTAACCATGGCCGCCCCAGCATCAATGGGTACCTCGTGTCGATGTCGGCTACGAAGCAGGCTACTTCGCAGCGGAGGGGGCCGACAGATAGCTCGAATGTCCCGGGGCCGCGAAGGGTCTTCCCGGTATGATTGAAAGCCTGGATAGTATGGTGGGCCAGTTGGACGGGAGGACGGCCTAGCCCGGGTATCCTCTGATAAGTGGAGCACGTCATTATGTTCATGCCCGACCCTGGGTCTACAAAGATGTTGTTCAGCCACAACATTTGAAGTCGTTCGCGGATATGTAGGGGGTAGACCCGTAGCCTGGGATCTGGGAGGTCCTGGTCGGTAAATGATATGGTCATTGGTCGGCGGGGCCCATCGACAGTGTCGGTACTCTTGGAGGACCCGTTGTCGTCCGGATGCAGATCATCCGACGTACATTCCCCTCCTTCGGGTCCTTCGCTGGCTCCTTCGGGGATCTCCTCAAACGGCTCTTCTTCTTCGTCTTCTCCCGGGTTCTCTAGTCTGCTTTCGTCGGACTCGATGTCGATGACCGCGGGCAGGGCGAGAACTGCGTCTTCTTCTTCGCCATAGAGTATGGCGAGGTCATGGTCGTCGAGGTTCAGCTGGAAGGGCTCGTTCTACTCTTCCTCCTCGGACTCTTCGGATAGGCTGCCATCAGTAGCATCTTCCGAGCTGCTTGGTTCTGGCGATGGTTGTCTCCCTCTCCTGATCATGTTGACCGCGTGGGCTCTAGATGTGGAGGCTTGGGTGTGACCTGGCAAGGGGTCAGTTAATATGCCAAGTGGCTTGGGTGCTTGGGGATTTCCCTGGCTCAGATGGCCTTTGATCATGGCCCAGTCAAGGCGCCTGTCATCATTAAGATCATAAACGAAGTCCCGAAAAACAATGCATTGTTCTACGGTATGGCCATATTGTTGATGATATTGACAGTAACGCGCCGTGCTGGGCCCGGGTAGTGAAGGCCTGGCGTCGGGGAGGGAGATACTATTTGTGTCCAACATCACCCTAAAGATCCTAGTTAAAGTTTCTGGGAGGGGAGGGTAAGAGTCCCTCTTTCCCATTCGTCTTTGGTCGTAGGATGCGGGAGGTCTAACCTCGTTATAAGAGCTTCGTATGGGCTGCCTAGGGGTTGGATTTTGTGCTCTTGGGGGAGCAAAGTAAAAGGGAGCCCGAGTTTGAGTTTGGCTCTGGATTATAGGGCTCTGCAGTGGGAAATTTTGGATTGTGGGGTTCTGTCGTGTCGGCACGGGGACGGGTACTGATCGAGGGGTAAAATTTTGATTCGCTTGCTGAGGCGGCGCATATCCAGATGAACCAGGCGTGTACTGTCTCGGAGCTATTCCTCGGTCAGGAACTCGCGCTCCGTTCGGGTAGAGTGCCGATACTTGGCTAATGATCCCCTCTACCGTGGGGGTTTGCGCCTTACGAGGCGGTTGTCCAACCCTATGGCTGATAGGTGGGGACTGGGTTTGGACTACTGGGGCTGCACAACGGGAAATCCTGTTGTGGCGGTCAATCAGAAGTTGATACGTAGTGCAGTCTCCGTACAAAAGGCTCGTACGGAGCTCTGGACTCAGGCTCTGCAACATCATGTCAATTTCTTGACATTCTGTGAGTTGCAGGCCGGTTCGGTGGACAAGGGTGCGCCATCGAGACACGTATTGCTCGAATTCCTCCCTAGGCCTCATTTTCTGTACGGTTAGGTCAGAAATAGAGGGGTTTCTGATCCTCTAGTAACCGTAGCGGTCCAAGAACTTCTCGCTTACAGCCGAAAAGGTTGATAAGTGATCTACAGGGAGGGTGGAGAACCATTGTAGTGCCTCTCCTTCCAATGATTTCTGGAAAAGGAAGACTAGCAGGGGTTGATTATCTAGAAAGGGGCGAGCATCTAGATAAAATGCAGTTAAATGGATATCTGGGTCTCCACGACCGTTGTACCGGCGGAATTTGGGGACTTTGAATCCCTCCGGTAGGTGGACTGACGGGATTTGTCTCAGGTTATGTAGAGACATGTGCTTGGGGGCGGAGGGACCAGTCTCGGAGAGGATTCTCCGGATGGTTTCATCCAGCGTTTCTCCCCTGGGAGGGCTGTTTGCCAATCCTGGGTTGGAGGTGGCCTGGTAAGGGCCTGGGGTGGAAACAATTGGGAATTTTAGATTTGCGGGGGAAAGGGGGGCGAATGAAAAAATGCTCGGATTGACCGAGCAGCTGGGTGTGGATGGGGCTTTGGGAGTGGATTTGGGGGTTTCGACAGGGGTTTCCTGTCTCAAGGTCTTGGCATGACGGTAGTCAGCGAGGTCATGAAACATGTCCTCTACCGTTTGATACCCTAGACTAGCCATCCTTTCCTCTAAATGACACAGGTCTAACAGGAACTGTGTGGCCTGACCCTCTTGGTGATTCCTTTCCTCTAATATCTCCTCTTCTATGTGGGATTCCATGACGTGGAGTGAGGATGAATGCAGATTGAAAGCAGTAAATAAAGCAGTAAAGGATTGCGCAGCTGTGTACGACTTACGAAAGCAGTAAAGGATTGCGCAGCTGTGTGCGACTTACGAAAGCAGTAAAGGATTGCGCAGCTGTGTGCGGCTTACAAAGCAATAAAGGATGTTATAATGCACAGTAGAGGAGGATTTAATTCAAGGAGTGAGAAACTCTAACCTTCCTAGAGGGTTGATAGCATTCTAGTCAAGCTTGTAAAAGGGGGCAGAAGAGGATTACCTTTTGATGTTTTTCACGAGGGAGGTCCCACCGTGATCGCCAGATTTTGTCGGCGTGGGAAAAGACGGTGTTTTTTTTTCCGTGTGTGTGGGGGTTCTTCGGGGATTCGGATCTGATGCGTGCCCTGGCGGGCTCGTTCGGATCGTCTTCTCGGAAGGGGTGAGGGTTTCGTTCCTGGTTGAGGCGCCCGACAGCGGCTCAAGAGGATTCAAGGGGGTTTGTGATGGCCACCTGCTTTTTCTAGAAACAGGAAAGGGTTTGGGTCGGATTTGATCGCCTACGTGGGGAGTTTGTGGGGTCTCCGCTCTGAGACACGGATATACCGTACACAGAGGTGAAAAACAGGTAATCCTATTCTGCTTCCAGGCTTGACTAAAGGAGTCTTGGGACAAAGGGGTGTGGATATGGGGCGGCTAATGGGTTTCAGCCGTCAGGAATGGGGCGGCTAGATAGGGTTAGCCGTCCAGGGTCTGGGGGGAATTGGGCAGAACTTTGGTAGGAAATGGGTGGGGTTCTGGACAGAGACTAAGCTAGGTTTAGCCCGGGTTTGTGGAGAGTGGGATGAGAGGGTTTTTTTTGTGGGGAATGGATATTTCTCTCACAAAAGGGGCTCTCTCTCTCTCTCTCTCTTGGGATTTCTAGTGGGAAGGGGGATTGGATGATTCTTGTTGTGTATGAATTGGGGATGGATTGATGGATGTTGGGATTGTTGTATTTGGGCTTGGGACCCCCTCTATTTATAGTAAAAGAGAGGCAGGGGAATGTCCAGGGGGTAATGGAGTGGGTTGTCCTTGATTAGACCCCTCATTAATTCTCTGGTTCTTCTGTCAGGACTAGGTGAAGGGTGGCTAGTTCGATCTAGCCGCCCAGGATGGGGCGGCTACGTTCTGGTAGCCGCCCCTATCATGACCTGCCATACGTCTCATCTCTGTCAAGCGGTGGCTTGGGTCGGTCACTTGGATTGATCCGGCCAAGAGGGGGCGGCTACAGGTCACAACCCGCCGCAATGATCAGCATTTAATGATGCTTTATGTCCCATCCAGGGAACTGGTCCAAAGTCGGCCAGGGGGCGGTTAGGGGGGCGGCTAGTTGAAACTAGCCGCCTGGTTTGGGGCGGCTAGTTATGTCTAGCCGCCCATTTTCCAGGGACTTGGTTTTTTGGGTTTTTTAGGGTTTCTCTAGGTGGGGTTCTGGTTTGGGTGGAGTTTAGGGTTTTTGGCTAGGTTTAGTTTAGGGCTAGGGTTAGGGTTTCTGGCTAGGTTTAGTTTAGGGCTAGGGTTAGGGTTTCTGGCTAGGTTTAGTTTAGGGCTAGGATTAGGGTTTCTGGCTAGATTTAGTTTAGGGCTAGGGTTAGGGTTTCCGGTTTCCTAAACTTTGGTTCTCTACTGGATGTCCAAAAGTGGGATATTTTCGGGTGTTACATGAAGTATTTCTGTCTTTCTGGACGGTCAAAATTGGGGTATCTAAAGGGAGGACGGCCTAGTCCGGGTATCTTTTGGTAGGTGGAGCACGTCATTATGTTCATTCCTGACCCTGGATCCACGAAGATGTTGTTTAGCCAAAACATTTGAAGTCGTCCGCGGATGTGTAGGGGGTAGACTCGCAGTCTGGGATCCGGGAGGTCTTGGTCAGTGAACAAAATGGTCATTGGACAGCGGGGGCCGTTGACAGTGTCGGTACTCTTGGAGGACCCGTTGTCGTCCGGATGCAGATCATCCGACGTACATTCCCCTCCTTCGGGTCCTTCGCTAGCTCCTTCGGGGATCTCCTCAAATGGCTCTTCTTCTTCGTCTCCTCCCAGGTTTTCTAGTCCGCTTTCGTCGGACTCGATGTTGATGACTGCGGGAAGGGCGAGAACTGCATCTTCTTCTTCGCCATAGAGTATGGCAAGGTCATGATTGTCGAGGTTCAGCTGGAAGGGCTCGTTCTGCTCTTCCTCCTCGGATTCTTCGGACAGACTGTCGTCAGTGACATCTTCTGAACTGCTTGGCTGTGGTGATGGTTGTCTCCCTCTCCTGACCATGTTTACCATGTGGGCTCCAGATGTGGATGCTTGGTTGTGACCTGGCAATGGGTCAGTAAAAATGCCAAGTGGCTTGGAGGCTCGAGAATTGCCCTGTGATCATGGCCCAATCAAGGCGCCTGTCATCATTTAAATCATAAATAAAATCCTGAAAAACAATGCATTGTTCTACGGTATGACCATGTTGTTGGTGGTATTGACAGTAACACAGTCTGCTGGCTCCGGGGAGTGGAGGTTTAGCAGCTGAGAGGGAGATACTATTCGTGTCCATTAGTACCCTAAAAATCCTAGTTAGTGTTTCTGGGAGGGGAGGATAAGAGTCCCTCTTTCCCATTCGTCTCTGATCATAGGATGTCGGAGGGGAGACCTCATTATAAGTATTTTGGGAGGGCTGCCTAGGACTTAGGTTCTGACTTCTCAAGAAGCTGGAATAAAAAGGGGTCCTAGGCTGGCCTTGTCTTGAAATTACAGGCTTTGGACCGGGGAACTTTGGATTACCGGGTTTTGTTGTGTCGGCACTGGGACGGGTACTGATCGAGTAGTGAAGTTTTGGTTGATTGGCCGAGGCGGCGCATACCCGGATGAACCGGACGTGTACTGTCTCGGAGCCGTTCCTCGATCAGGAACTCGTGCTCCGTTCGGGTAGAGTGCCGATACTTGTGTAATAATCCCCTCTACCGTGGGGGTTTGTGCCTTACGAGGCGGTTGTCCAACCCTATGGCTGATAGGTGGGGACTGGGTTTGGACTACTGGGGCTGCACAACGGGAAATCCTATTGTGGCGGTCAATTAGAAGCTGATACGTAGTACAGTCTCCGTACGAAAGGCTCGTACGAAGCTCTGGACTCAAGCTCTGTAACATCATGTCAATTTCTTGACATTCTGTGAGTTGCACGCCGGTCTGGTGAACAAGTGTGCGCCACCGAGACATGTATTGTTCAAATTCCTCCCTAGGCCTCATTCTCTCTACGGTTAAATCCGAAATAGAGGGGGTTTTGATCCTCTGGTAACCGTAGCGGCCTACGAACTTCTCGCTTACAGCCGAGAAGTTCGACAAGTGATCTACAGGGAGGGTGGAGAACCATTGTAGTGCTTCTCCTTCCAATGATTTCTGGAACAGGAAGACTAGCAGAGGTTGATTATCTAGAAACGGGCGTGCATCTAGATAAAATGCAGTTAAATGAATGTCTGGGTCTCCACGACCGTTATACCGGTGGAATTTGGGGATTTTGAATCCCTCCGGTTGGTGGACTGACGGGATTTGCCTCAGGTTATGTAGAGACATGTGTTTGGGGGTTGAGGGACCAGTCTCGGAGAGGATTCTTTGGATGGTTTCATCCAGTGTTTCTCCCCTGGGAGGGCTGCCTAGCGGTCCCGGGTTTGGGGTGGAAACGGTTGGGAATATTGGATTCACCGGGGAAAGGGGGGTGAACGAAAAGACGCTCCGGTTGACCGAGTGACTGGGTGTGAATGGGGACTTGGGAATGGCCTTAGGGGTTTCGACAGGGGCCTCCTGTCTTAGGGTTTTGACCTGGCGGTAGTCGGCGAGGTCATGAAACATGTCCTCTACGGATTGGTATCCTAGACTGGCCATCTTCTCCTCTAGATGGGTCAGGATTTGCGTGGCCTGACCCTCTTGGAGGATTCTTTCCTCTAGTATCTCCTCCTCTACGCGGGATTCCATGATGCGTGTGAAATGTTTTAAGGGAATGAATGCAGATATAAAGCAGTAAATAAAGCGGTAAAGGATTGCGCAGCGGTGTGCGGCTTACAAAGTAGTAAAGGATTGCGCAGCGGTGTGCGGCTTACAAAGCAGTAAATGATGCTGTGATGTGAATTAGAGGAGGAACTGATTCGAGGGGTGGGAAACTCTAACCTTCCTAGAGGGTTGATAGCATTCTAGTCAAGCTTGTAAAAGGGGGTCAGAAGAGGATTACCCTTTTGATGTTTTTCACAAGGGTGGTCCCACCGTGATCGCTAGATTTGTCGGTATCGTCGGGAAGGGATCCGATGTGGCGTGGGTGTCAGTGCTTTTGGAAGGGGTCCCGGCGGTGCGCGGTGTGCGCGTGCGTGTGTGGGGGTTCTTCGGGGATTCGGATCGGATGCGTGCCCTGGCAGGCTCGGTCGGATCGTCTTCTCGGAAGGATGAGGGGTGTCGTTCCTGGTCGAGGCGCCCGATAGCGTCTCAAGAGGATTCAGGGGGGTATGTGTGATCGCTACCTGCTTTTTCTAAAGCAGGAAAAGGGGTTGGGTTGGATTTGATCGCCTACGTTGGGAGTTTGTGGGGTCTCCGCTTTGGGACACGGATATACCGTACTCAGAGGTGAAAAACAGAAATCCTATTCTGCTTCCGGGGCTTGACTAAAGGAGTTTTGGGACATAGGGGGTGTAAGTGGGGTGTGTATAGGGGGGGGGGGCGGCTAGTGGGTTTGAGCTGTCTGGTCAGGGGCGGCTAATAGGTTTTAGCCGTCCAGGGCCTGGTCTGGTTTGGGCAGAACTTCGGTAGGAAATGGGTTTGGTTTTGGACAGGGGCTAAGCTAGGTTTAGCCCGGGTTTCTGGAGGGTGGGATGAGAGGGTATTTTATGTAGGGAAATGGGTATTTCTCTCACAAAAGGGGCTCTCTCTCTCTCTCTTGGGATTTCTAGTGGGGAAAGGGAATGTGAATTGTGTTGTGAATTGTGGGATGTTGATGTTGAATCGTTGTTGTTTAAAGGCTTAGGACCTCCTCTATTTATAGTAAAAGAGAGGCAGGGGAAGATCCAGGGGGTAATGGAGTGGGTTAGCTTCGATTAGACCCCTCATTAATTCTCTGTTTCTTCTGTCAGGACCAGGTGAAGGGCGGCTAGTGCTAACTAGCCGCCCAGGATGGGGTGGCTACTTCCTGGTAGCCACCCCTATCATAACCTGCCAAACGTCCCATCTCTGACAGGCGGTGGCTTGGGTCGGTTACTTGGGTTGATCCGGCCAAGATTGGGCGGCTAAACGTCATGACCCGCCGCAATGATCAGCATTTAATACTGCTTTATGTCCCATCCAGGGGACTGGTCCAAAGTCGGCCAGGGGGGCAGCTAGTTCTAACTAGCCGCCTGGTATGGGGCGGCTAGTTAGGTCTAGCTGCCCCTTGCCAGGGACTCAGGGTTTTTTAGGTTGTAGGGTTTTTCTTAGGTGGGGTTCTGGTTTGGGGCCAGGGTTTGGGGTTGAGGTTTAGGTCAGGGCTAGGGTTGGGGTTTAGGTTAGGGTTAGGGTTAGGGTTTCTGGTTTGGGTCAGGGCTAGGGTTCGGGTTTCCGGTTTAGGTTAGGGCTAGGGTTAGGGTTTCCGGTTTAGGTCAGGGTTAGGGTTTAGGGCTTCCTGAACTTTGGTTCTCTATTTAGATGTCCAAATGTGGAATATTTCGTGTGTTACTTGAAGTATTTTATGTCTCTCTGGACGGTCAAAATTGGGGTATCTACACAGCCATCAAGAGAAACCATGTCAATAGGCCATGAGATACAGTCCCATAATACTTGGGGTAGTTTGTAAAGATCAGTCGTACAATTGTACAAAACCCCTAAAATAAAAGACTGTTCAACATGGTTAGTACCTCTTTTGACCTACCCTCGGTAATAAATTCAATAATTCAATACATGTTTCATCCTAACCCAAAAATGTTATGCTTAGAACTAACCCCAAATATCATTCATGCAGTGTGTCACAACCGCATGTCTATATCTTGAAGGTTTTCTTGGTAGGGGAAACACCTCCACATCAGTGCAGAGGCCTATTCTGGAAGGCACGATCAATTTTCTTTAAGATGGGACACCCCTTCCCGACTCATCTGTATTGGAGCGAAAGTTGAAACAGAAGAAGGCATGATTGCAGGATTTGACCTATTTGTTAATGTAAAAAAACAGAGTTTCATGTTTTGGTCGTTTATGTACTTTTTGGATAGTTTGATAGGTTTTAATATTTTTGGGTTGACGAATGTTGTAGCATATGCTAGTTTGAACTTGATTGTTATTTTGTATATACTTAACCTAGGTGTATTTGGATGTCCAGCAAGCCCAATTAAATATGATATGAAATTTACTTCTTTTTCTTTCAATTCAGGTTAACAAATTCTTTCTTTATTGATGGCTTAGCTTCTCTTAAGCTACATGGGTTATTAGGTTTTTGTTGTTACTTCTATATACATCATTGTCAAGGTCAGAGGAGTTCTAGACCCTCATTGGACCAAATTTGGTTGCCCGTTTCTGACAATGGCCACTGTTTATAATCGATCTAGAGGATAAGGAAGAGCAGACCTTGTTTGACCAATATTGGTCATTCATAACTTATATTGATAATTATTTGTCATTATGCTACGCTTATAAAATCTCATTTTTTAAGTCGAACGGGGTCAGAAAGGTTCAGTGGGTTTTGGACTTTGTTCCACCACTAATGGTCGTCCATAACTTCCACAGACAATCTATGGTCGATTTGGAACTTCGAAATATCATTTTTCAAGTCGAACGGGGGTTAGAAAGGTTCAAAGGATTCTGGATGGTGTTTGACCAATATTGGTTGCCCGTAACTTACATGGACGATTAACTATGATTGAACTAGGACTTCTAAATATCATTTTTTGGGTCGATTGGGGGTTAGAAAGGTTTAGAGGGCTATGGACCATGTTCGACCAGTTACAGTTGCCCATAACCTAAATGTATGATTAATTCGGATCGAACGGGGGTCAAAAAATTTCAGAGGGTTTTGGACCTTGTTTGACTTATTTCAGTCGCCCATAACCTAAATGTACGACTACATTTGGTGGAATAGGGGTCAGGAGACCGATTCTGGTTGCCCATAATCTCAATTTATGACTAATTCGGGTCGAATGGGGTCGGGAAGTGTAATACCTGTGCATTTTCTCTTATTTATAAATTTGATTTGAATATATAAATAGGATATTTGAATTAAAATACGTACATCAACTCAATAATAAGAAAATTCTAAAATCCAATCACATAAAGATTGTCTATCCGAGTAGCCAAATCATGTAGAGTAAGCATAAGACAATGGGGATGAAAAGCTTCACTCATTGGCTTGAGAAACAAAACCTGTCATAAGATGAAACAATGTGTATTAGCCATTGCTTTATATTATTAAAAAATTAAAATGTTTGTAATTATTGAGTAAACTGAATTAATGGCATGCATGCATGTCTTCCCCAAGAAACTGAAAGATACACCAAATGAAGCAATGGAATTCATCTCCAACTAGGCTATGAGAAATAATCAAAACTACAAATAACTTCATATAATTTTAGCTCAATCTTCTTCTATATCAATGTCACTTGTTAATGGTTCTTCATCATCACTATCGTATTCGATCGGATGACTTGTATCATCACTTTCATCATCATCAATAAATGTGTCATGTATTTCCATATCTTCATGTATGATTGAAGCTGTTAGGCCTGTGTCATTTGGAGTCTTATTTTTCGATCAGAGTCGCTAAAATTTTAGGTTTTAGCTACCTGCGATAGTTGGAGTACTCTGATTGAAAATCTAACTGCACATTATGGGTCTTGGTACCGTTTTGTATTACCCATAAAAATTTCATCGAATTCTGGTATCGTTTTGAAAAAATATACAGTTTCAAATCACATCCAGGTTTAGTCGTTACTGGATTGGCATGGAAGATGGCTTGCACGATTAGGTGGGGCTGTTTTGACCAAGTCAAAAGGGAGATTTTGTTTGTATTTGTTTGTATTTGTGGTTGGATTGACTTGTCAACCCACCCACCAACCCCCTTTATCTTCATTTAAGGCCCCCCATCTCTCTCTCTCTCTCTCTCTCTCCCTCTCCTTCTCAAGCAAAAAAAAGGCCATCCGAGCCCCTCTTATTTTTTCCCCTTTTGTTTGGTTTTGCATGGAGAAGGTGAAGGAGAAGATGAATAGTGCTTGAGGGGAAGATCAAGTGTAGCCATGAAGAAGAGAAGCAAAGGAGGTGGTAGGGGTGCAACTCGGGCGGGTTGGGTCAGGTTCGGGTCGGGTTTGGCTTTAACCCGCATTGCATAAGGTCCAACCTGAACCCGAGCCCGAACCCGACCTCAACCCAAAGGGTGCAACCCGAGCCCGAACCCGACCTGAACCCGTGGGTTCGGGTTGAACCCGGGCTCGGGCTCGGGTTCGGGTTGGGCTCGGGCTGGGCTTGGGTTATTTTTGTAAAAAATTAAAAAAATGAAAGAACTTGATTAAATAACCCTCAAGGACAATTACTTTTGAAAATTAGCTTATATGAATAAACATAAAATCTGAAGAATGCTTAAGCAAAGTTGAAAAAAAAACAAAAAAATTCTGAAATTTGAATTGTAATAGAAGGATTAAAAGTTTAAAACTCCTGAACTTCAAATAAGCCTTAATAACTAATAAGATAGGAGACCTAACAATAAGCCTGCATAACATTCACAAAAACTAAAAGAACTTCTTATCCATGCTACAAAGAGAGCAACACAAAGATAGTGCATCAAAATCAACAACCCATGACCACAGTCCACAGATATTGTATCAGTCTTCACCACAGTTATTGTTTCAGCAACACAAACATACTTCAAACATAAATAAATAGTCCACATAAAAAAAGTAACTGTTCTTCAGTTCTTCACCACATATCCACATTCCACATCAAAAAGTGTCCATAGACTGTTCCTTCACCACATCAAAAACTGTAGAATGTTCTTCACCACAAAAAACAAACTTGTTCTTCAATAACACAAACTCCATTATATCCCTATAGAACACATGAGAAAAAACAAGATAGTTATGCTAGCAAAGTAAATAAAATCAATGAAAATATCATTATAACAAGCTATAAATTATATTTTAGAAAACTTACAAAATGTATTTAATTGACACCACTTGAGGTTGAAGCTTCAAAACATGGAGCTTTATAATCATCTTTCAACACTAAAACAAAAAAAAAAGATAAATGACAAATTAATGATATATTAATTTAACTAAGAAGGTGAGTAAAAAAAAACTTAAATTATAAACTTGTAAGATGAGGATCCTTCAAAACAAGATGAAACTAAAGAATGAAACATGATTCATGATTAATCAAAGTACAAGCAACTGGATATCTAAATTTTTGTCCATGAACTTATTGTTTTCAAAACCTAAAGGAGTGCCCTATAACTCATAGGAATAAGTGAATAACTGTAAGCATGACATTTTACAAAATGTATAATAAAAAAGCATACAGGAATACAATGCATTCCATTCAGTGATTTGAAGGATAATAAACTATTTTGGTTGACAATTCTCATCTCAGCATATTTAGAATCTGAAACACATGATTTGTTCCCCAATTTTGAAATGAATTAAATACAATGGATCTACTCCCCAATTTTGAAATGAATTAAATACAAATGCCAGCATATAATAAGCAATTCAAACACCCACTCATGATGTCACATAAATAAAATACAATAAAATTATATATGTTTGCAGAGATTGCTACGGAAACTGGGAATGGAAGGTTAGAAGTAGATTCTGATAATGTAAAATAACTATCTAAAAGTCTTCTAACATAATCTGCAATGGACAAAGCAGACCTCACTGTGGGCCCTTATCAAATTAAATCAGCCTCTGCAGTTGTACATCATAACATCAACCTTTGCTACATATATTAAATTTCATTTGATGAGATAAAAGAAAATGCCATGTTAATTTTTTTTTCTGGGTGCCATATCAAGCATTGGGCCAATGACCTTATCAAATCTGATCAGCAGTCATGTATATCAGTCCCCATGTATATCTAAAATTAAAAATCACCTCATAAAAGCACATGTCATGATGTAAAGAAAATTTAAATTATAAACTTGTAAGGTGAATTACCATTCTCTAATTCTTCAAGCATCTCCAACTTTTCTTCAATTTGAACCGGAATAGCTAGCTCCTTAACCAATCTTGTGTACAAATCAAACACTCAACAATTTTAGGCGTTAAAGAACTCCTAAATGAATCAAGCACACGACCCGCCATACTAAAAGTAGATTCTGAAGCAACAGTCGATATAGGAATCGCCAAAATATCACGTGCCATATGGGAGAGAACGACATATGTTGAGGACTTCATCTTCCACCAACCCAAAACATCAAAATTGGTTGCGTTATCCTCTATGGCTTCTTCCAAATACCGATCCAACTCAGACTTGATAATTACACTTTAATCTACCTTCAAGAATTCGTGCCAATCATTAGCTTCTTCAATATCATCAACATCTCTTGCAGCTTTCATTGCAACATCAATAGTATCTTTTGATGCATCATTAGCCATTATGGTGTTTAACACCAAAGAAGAGTAATGTTCATAAGGCATTCCAAGACATATTTGACCCTTTCAATTACTTCATCAACTTTGCTAGTAGAATAAAACTTTGCAAGAGAGTACTTAACATACTTCAGCTTATAACAAAGATCTAAAATCACCGCAATGAGTAAAAAATGATTCATTTTATCAATGCTGCAATATTTATCAAACTTTGCCTTCATTTCTTTAGTCATGACACGGAGGAGCATATCATCAGAATTCAAATATTTCAGCAACAAAGATTGAATCCCATTCACTTCACGGAAATAAGAATTAGAAGTGACATATTTTGACCCAGATACACGGTTTGTGGCAATGTAGAAGCGCTCTAAAAACTTGAGTAAATGTTTGGCTGTCAACCAATCCTCTTCCATTGGAACTCCTTTGCTCTCTTTCCTATTATTTGCATCAAACACAAAATTCACATCTCGCTCCTCCAAATGCTCAAAAGCTTTTTGATATTCAATTGCTGATTGTAACATAAAGTAAGTAGAATTCCATCTAGTTGGAACATCTAAACACAATGATTTGGTACATGTGATTTTTTCCTCACTAACACATTTCTTGAATATTTGTAACCTTGAAGGAGAACTCCGCACATACTTCACACTTTCTCGAATTCGAATGATTGACCCGCTGACTTCATCAATACCTTCTTTCACAATGAGGTTCAAAATATGAGCATAACATCTCACATGAAAGAATTCACCATTTAACAACAATGCATTCCTCTTGTTCAATTTCATTTTCAGATTTCTTATAGCGACATCATTAGAACTTGCATTATCAACTGTCAATGTAGAAATATTTTCAATTCTCCAATCCAACAAACACGTTTCCACTGCTTGTGCAATGGCCTCACCACGATGTGGAGTTGGAAGAACACGAAAATTAATTATTTTCTTTTGCAACTTCCAATCTTTATCAATATAGTGTGCAGTGAGACACGTATATCTAAGATTATTGATGGAAGTCCACAAATCAGTAGTAAGGCATACTTGAGAAATTGATGCATCAAAAATTGACTTTAACTTTCCTCTTTCAATGGAATAAAGTTCAATGCAATCTTTTGTTATTGTGGTTCTTGACATCAATTGAAATTTTGGTTGTAACACAGCACAAAATCTTTTAAACCCCTCTTTCTCCACAAAACTAAAAGGCAACTCATCAGCAATAATCATACGAGCAAGTTCTCTACGGCATGCATCTTGATCAAATTTCCAACTAGCAACATGTCTTTGATTCTCTCCAACAGCTAATAAAGATAACATTTTCTGTTTTGGATCTTTGTTACTGTATGGATATTTATCACACTTTTCTAAATGTTTGTTAAGTGTGCTTGTTCCTATAGAACTATTACACTTTAAAGTATGAGAACAATAATTGCATGATGCATACTCATCCTTCTGCCCATCTTCTTTTTTCAGCTTTGTAAAATGCTCCCATACCTCAGATTTTATCTTGTAAGGTTTCTTGCGCTTACTACTTTCTTCTGTGTCATTTGGCGCACTTGTTTGGGTAGGCAGAGATTGCTGAGTAGCTTCTTCCGTGCCAGACATTTTTAAACTACCCTGCAAAAATAAAAAAAAATGTAGTTGTAAGATGAGGCTATCAAGTACCTGCAGATCAATAACAGGAGAATTCTTCAAAACAGGATGAAACTAAAGAATGAGGCATGATTCATGATTAATCAAAGTACAAGCTTAATCTTATCGAAAGGACATCGGTAAAAAATGAGACATCTTACTGAGGGCTCCTAAGTTTATTACTGGATATCTAAATTTTTGTCCAGGACCCTTTAGAAAGGTGGGATGGGAAAGTGCAAGATGTAGAGATGTACTATTTTTATGCCCTCTTCTTTGACTCATCATTGAAAATGTCAAAATGATACAAGCCAAATTGCTAAGCCAACAATCCTCCATCCAGAAACCTATACCTTAATGTAGTTAAATGATGAAACATTAAACCTAAGTATCTATAATGTTTATCAGTTCCTGAATACTATGTAATCTTAAAATATGCATGAATAGTCAACCACATATCATACTGAAATCACAACTGTTAGACCTGTGTCATTTAGAGTCCTAATTTCGATCGGAGTCGCTAAAATTTTGATTTTTAGCTACCTTCTGGGGTTTAAGGACTCTGATTGAAGATATAACTGCATATTATGGGTCCCAGTACTGTTTAGTACTGCCCATAAATTTTTTGTTTAATTCCGATAACGTTTTTGGAATTATGCAGTTTCGGATTGGTATTCGGATTTGATTTTGTTAAAATCCAAGATGAAGAGATAAAAATCCGATATTATTACGAGATGTTAAGTTTGGAGATAACTTCCATATAGAAGTAGAATTGGATCAACTGGATTTGTATATTAAAAGTTATGGGTATTTTTCCATGTATACCCCGAAGATGAGAAATCCAGGCAGCAGCCCTGTAAGATGTTTAGCCTAGATTTCGGAATAGCTGGAGGGGTTATTTGATCTAGGTGTAAACATCAAAGCTGTAGATAATCTTCTTAGCTTTCCAATTCCACTGGAATCACGCAATTCCAAGCTGTATTGAGGAAGTTATGGCTGTTTTAGTGAAGGCTGCGCAGAGTTTTTAGTCCGAGGACGACTTGGTCTTTCACTCCGACTTGGCCTATTTAAAGGCCCCAAAATGTTACGACTTCACCCTCAATTAGCCACTGTTTGGGCTCTCTTTTGAGCTGCTCCAGCCCCCTTTGAAGTGTGTTTTGGGTGGAGGAGAAGGAGGTGTTGGTGATGGAGATGAAGTAGCACACAAAGGAGTCCAAGAAGGTAGGTTTGGATGGTGGTTGTTGTGTTGCTTCTCATTTTCTCCTCCCCTAGCTGATCCATTATTTTCCTTTCCCCTTTGAATACCAGCCCACCAAGTGTTTGTGGTTATGCATCAGTGAGAAGAAGAGGTAAAGGAAGGAAGTGCAAGTCAAGGTTTGTGTTGTGGCTTGTTGTTGTTGTTGTTGATTCTCTTCTTCCACTCCCTTTTCATGTCTTCCCCCCCCCCTGTTTCACAGCCAAGGGAGGGCTGAGGAGAGGCTGAGGAGGTGGTTGTAATGGTGGTGGTGGTTGAGGCGGTCGCGGGTGCATCGAGGGCCCCGAGTCTCCCCCTTTCATTCCCCCTCCAAAAGGTGAGCTCTCCCCCCTTCTTTTCTTGGTTTTCATGGCTTGGGGGCTGTTGGGGTGTTCATGCATGCTATGCATATGGGTTAGAGTGTGTGTGAGGGGTTGGAGAGGGTTAAAAAGTGGTTGGGAGAGGCGGGCGCGCGCGCGGGGCCGTCCGCGCGCAGGCAGGCGCGCAGGAGGGCGCAGACGGGCGCGCAGGCGCGCGCGTGCGCGTACACACGTGCGCGCGGGTGTTGTCGGGCACGCGCGGGTGTCTGCGCGGGGTGCTGGCGAGGTGCGCGCGTGCGCGCGGGTCATGCGCGCGAGAGTGCGCGAGCGGGGGTTGTCTGGCGCGCGGGGTGCGCGCGTGGGCGCGCGAGTCAGGGCGCAACGGTGTACTGTGGGCGCAGGGGGGGTGCGCGTGCGCGTGCGCGTGCGCGTGCACGCGTGCGTGCACGTGCGGGTGGCCACGCGTGTGGCTGCCCGGGGCCCGGTTTGGGCGTGCTGAGGGTCGGCACCCTCGGGTGGGTGTCCAGGGGGCTCGGGCACGCGTGCGTGCATCCATGCTTGCGTGCGTTCAAGCCCGTTTGCATGCATGTCTAGCCTTAGGCATGCCTAGTTGATTTTTTATATGTTTGTATGTGGTTTTACTCACCCTTTTGGTACCCTTAACTTGCAGACCTCGTCGGTTGGGATGCGCGACGACCCGGGTATCGGTGAGTGGTTTGATTCCAACCCTTCCGGGAGCGCTCGAGGCACGTAGTCGTGCTTCGCGCTTCCATGGGGCTTTATTTGCACCCTAAATATGTTAGATATCATGCATGCTAGGTTGTATAGCTCGTATATTGTGTAGAACCCCTATTCTACCTTATACTTGCCTATGTATTGTATAGAATATGGCATGACTTAGGTAAGTTTGTATGAATTACTACCCTTATTATTAATTGAACATATCTGGCGTGTCTAACTTGGGTTAATAATGAGGTGTATGCGTAATATTCCTGATTTAGTACTTGAGGGTGTGGGATAGTTGTTGCACCCATCTTGTTGGGGCAAAACTATGACCCGCTTCAGGAGAGGACGAGGCATTCCCTCTCTCTCGCCCTCCCTCTCTTCGCAAACCGAGTGAGTAGATGTAGTTCCTACTTAACTCGCACCTATTGTCGCGCGGATCGCGCTTAACCCTTCCCTTCTAGGTTGGTGTTATCCAACGTATGATAGGTTGTGATTTGTGTGTGTTTATCTGTTTGATGCCATGTATGCATGTTTAAGTAGGCCATCGTTGGGTAGCTAAGTGCATATTATATATATACCTATTTGGGCCATGAGCCTTGTTTAATGAGATTAGACAAGTGTATGACCTCCTATGGGGTCATACCATGGCTTTGACACTTAGAATAAAATGTCTTCCCCGCATCTGAGTTATGCGCCCTGGAGGGAATTCATGAGAATTCATTGCGCTTATCGGTGTTTGACAACCGATGATGACGGATCCATAGGGATCGTATTCGCGGGTGTCGAGTGTTCTTTCCTTCGTCGGCTCCGAGTAGAGACTACCCGGCGTAGCAGAGTCTGGTGAGGAGCCCTCCCAGATACTACTCATGACACGTGTTGGCGTGCCCATACGGCTGAGGTAGTGATCGTGGGAGGCTAGTCCAGTAGAGGCCTGAACCCTGTGCATGAGGTAGTAGAGGCCACACCGGGAGAGACTACCGGAAGACGAGTGGAGTAGAACAATCGACCTCTTCCCCAAGACCCTATGTCACCCCGAGGAGGGGGTGAGGGTGAGGGTGTAGTGGGTCGGCGTGGGTTCGATCTGCCAGTTTGTGCAATCTCCCAAGATCCTATGTCACCCGTCGGGGTGAGGGTGAGGGTGTTGGTGTGAACGGGGTGGGCTCGAGTTGATACTCGACCCACCAGCTTGTGTAGTAGGTTTTCCTATGGGGTTCGCGCTACGAACAAGTAGTAGCTCCTACCAATATTGTCGTATATCGTGGCCCCGACGTAGTAGAGACTACCCAGGGGTTCGCGCGGGTGTCGAGTGCTCTTACCTTCGTCGGCTCCGAGTAGAGACTACCCGGCGTAGTAGAGTCCGGTGAGGATCCCTCCTAGATACTACTCATGACGCGTGTGGGCGTGCCCATACGGCTGAGGTAGTGATCATGGGAGGCTAGTCCGGTAGAGGCCTGAACCCTGTGAGGTGCCAGGAGGTTGCCAGGTAGTATGGGCCACACCGGGAGAGACTACCGGAAGACGAGCGGTGTAGAACAGCAAATTTTGTCCTTCAAGTCCCTAGACTCACCCCTGTGGGGGCTAGGGCGAGGGCGAGGTATGGTTGCACCGCCGTGTGACCTTGTTAACCGTTGGGTTTCTACCCATGGTTTCCTTGATAGGAGATTGCCTTAGGATCGAATGTTATGTTGGTGTTTGGTTTCTGACCACTCACTGAGCTTGTAGCTCACCCCTCGCCTATGTTTTTCTCCAGATGATGCTGAGTCGGATCCAAGAGAAGAGCTCCCCTGGCGCAATACGAGTAGGAGACCCGCGTTCGCGTTGGATGTCTTGCGAGTCAGAGGCTATCAGCATTTCCTTTTCATTGTATGTATTATACTTGTGCTTGTGCACGGTATGTAGACTGTTGACGTCTGTTGTATATATTGGCTCTCACAGGACAGTTGATTGTGTACTCTAGTTTGTAATATGTCTTTGAATTACAGACTTAGTCGTTTGAGCTTCCGCTATTTGTATATATTTGATGTCAGTTACTTGTTATTGCCTTTTCTCTTGTGGAGTATTTATTTGACCTCGTGTATGGATTACTGATATCATTTATATATTTGCCACGTCTCGGGGACGGCCGCCCTGGGGTGTGACAACAACCTACCATAGGATGCCTTATTAAGCAACTTCACAAATTTAAGACTAAAAACTTAAATGTGACATACTATTAGCCCATGGAGACCTAATTAATTTCACAAACATATCCGTAAGATGAATATATAAAATTAAAGGCTGAAGTTCCTTCTATGAAATTTCAATAATGTAAAGTTATTTCAACCCAAAAAATTCAGTATGTTAAAGTTATGGACAAATAAGTTCAATAAGTTCCATATGTTCAATATGGTACATGTAAAGTCATTTTTAAATTACCCTGCAAAAAGAAAAAAATGTAGTTTTATTCAGTATATACTATTATAGAGAGCATAAATTGCATACCATTTATATTTTACCATGCTAACAATTAGCAAGAGTCAAGAGTAAATCCAAACGCATGTCATGTAAATTAGAAATATATATATTTCAATACATAGGAGATTTGAATTTTAAAAACAAGATTTTTTTTTTCGATTAATATGTATCTGCAATCTAAGCAAATGATGTTTTAGTAGTTCGATTTTTATCTCACACGGTGATTTTTTCGTTATATATACAAATTCCATTAAATCGATGCATGTACCCCTTCTGATTTTAAGCCTTTGTTATGTAAAAGCAAACAATCAAACTAATGCTTAAAATGTGATTTAAGGATTTAATCTTACATCCCTCAATTTGAGTTTTAAAAACAAGATGTACTTCATCTTCATCTAAGCTTTTGTAAAAAAAATCCATAAAACCCAAATCAATAACCAAACAAAATATCAAATACCCAACAATAATGAAATATTGAAATCAAATAAACAAGTCAACGAAGTGAACGAACCTCTCTTTGTGACGATGATGGATGATCAGGCGGCGTGGGTCGGTGAGGGTCAGGCGGTCGGCGAGGGCTGAGGGCCGTCGAGATTTGGGGAGGGTTGACGGTCAAAGAGAGGGTCGGGCAGTCGGTCAGAGTCGTGGCTTCGTGGGTCGGCGAGGGCCGTGAGGGTTGAAGAGGTTTGAAGAGAGGCCGGGAGGGTTGATTGGTTGAAGAGGGTTGAAGATGTAAGACCCCGGACCTATATTTAGGCCTATGTTATTCTTTTATATGTTTGGGTGGTTGGATAGCACAATTATATGTGTTATTTCATATTATTGTTCTTTGAGAGTGCATTAGGTTCATATATGCTTAGGCTATATCGTAAGTTGTATGGTTGTCATGATTTGGATTTAATTTTGTTAATGCCCAAGATGGTGTATTTTAAATCTGATTTTATTATGGGGCATTCAATTTTGAGTTAGCTTTCATAAAAAAGTGGAATTAGATCATTTGGATTCCTGTAGAAAAAGTTATGAGTGTTTTTCCAATTACACCCCGGGGATGAGAAAAACCTGGCAGCAGCTCTGTTTTATGTTATTTGTATATTTAGGAATAGTTAGAGGTGTTTTTGGAAATTAGCTTAAACATAAAAGCTGTAGATAATTGTCTTGGCTTTCCAACGGAGTTTGAATTATACAATTCGGAGCTAGCTTGTAAAAGTTATGGCTATTTTAGTCAAGGCTGCGCAGAATTTTTAAAAGAGGGCAATTTGGTAATTTGGATGGATTTATCAATCCCATTTAATTGAATGGGTGAAGTCTGTGGTTTATAAGGTGTGAGAGAGTGAGAGAGTTAGCGGAGACTCATTTTATAAAAAAAAAACAGAGAATGAGTGAAGTGGAGAAGGGGAGGAGGGGAAGAGATTGAGGAGATTGTTGTGAATCCCTTGTTTTTTTTTTTTTTTTTTTTTTTTTTTTACTTTGTTGCCTTGTTGACTGTTTTGGCTCTCTTTCTTTGCTGCTGCTGCTGCAATTAGGGGCCTGTCATGGCTGATTCAAGAGGGTTTGGGTGATGAGAAGGCAAGAGAAGTGAAAGTTTGGTGTTGGCTCATAGGGAGTGTGTGTAGGCTTGGTAGCATATGATGGTGATGGTGGAAGCCCTTATGTGCACCATCTTCTCTTCTTCCCAAGGTATTTTCACCTCCCCTTTGTGCCTTGTAGGTGTTTGTGTTTATGCTTCAAAGAAGTATGGGTGGTCCTATCTAGTATTTTGGGTGGTCAGCAAGGGATGCTTAAGTGTTGTTGTATGTGTTTTTTCTCTTTCCTTGTTGTTGGGAGTTGTGTGTCATAGTAAGGCAGATTTTCTGTCTTGTGAAGACCCATATGAATTTGATGTTTAGAGATATATTTTGAGGAAGGTATCTTCATATGACATGATTATCTATGTGTGTAGATCTTATGTATGAAATTTTGTGTAATTATATTACCTGTGGCATAAGTTATGATCTATTTTGTATGGACTGCCCAGATTCGAGTAGAACAGACCAGTTTTTGAACATAATTTATTTCAGACATTTAGAGATTTAATGGATTATGGTGTCTTCATGGATTATGATCCTAACATATCAATGAATATGTATGATTTATTTCAGAATTTTTGGATAAGTAATTGGTGCTGTGGAGATCAGAGTGTAGGGTTATATTGCTGCCCAGATTTCTGTAGTGCTGCCCAGATTTATAGTGCTGCCCAGATTTGTTTGTGGTAAAGGTGTGAGGTTTCTTGCTGATTTATAGGTGATTTAATTGAATGATGGCCTAAGGATGAGTGGCTTTTGGTGGTGTGGAATAATTGGTTTAGTGGTTGGAGGTATGGGGTGTATTTTGCATTTGTTGGCTAGGATCTTAGGATATGTTTGTATTTTTTTTTTTATGCATGGATGTTTTAATCCTTGGCTGAGTTGGCAATGTTTGTTTGTCCAGAGGGGTCTCCTCAATATGAGGAGGGTGGTGATCTTGTGTTTAGGCTTGTGGTGGGAATGGCTGTACTCCCACGAGTCCAGTAGCGATGACATTACCTTTGGACTGTCCAAAGCGCGCGATTCTTCGTGGGATGGAATGATTGTATCTGTGAGTGGATCTAACTTGACATCTGATAATATAGTTCCATACATAGTCATGTTTATGGTATGATATTAATCATGTATGCATGACTATGGTGACATCCTTAAATGATAACATGACATGGTTAAGTAGATTATAATTGAGATTACATGATTACTTGTCATATATATATATATTTATATTACATCCTCACATGCTAATACATTAATTAAACCTGAAATATGTAGTTAAAGGTAGGATTTGATATTATTATATACATATTTTTATATCGTGAATGCATGCTCATGATCTATCCTTGTTAAATTGATACATATTATATTCTATATATAGCCTTGTTAATGGCTGATATATGTATTATCAGCATGATTTATAGATCTTTTCTTAAAGATCTGGTTAGAGACATTGTTTAGAGGTAAGGGGATCTGATCGTATAGGTCAGATCTGGTTGCTTATTGTGGTGACATGGTAGGTCCTCGACCGGTTTGTGTCGAGCCTATTTAGGGTGGGTTGATTATGGTAGTTCTTGCAAGTCGTGAGTGCGAACCTGCAGTTGAGGTGAAGGTAAACTCTGGGTGTCCTTCACGAGGGAGCGTTTTCAAGGTTCATCCTGGACGTCCACGGTATCCGATGGTTCAAATCGGCTACGCGTCAGAGTGGTTGGATGACGGAGAGCCTTAGCCAAGATACTGGGTTTGACGGTTTAGTTTTGCATTTAGATGCTTCGTGTGAGTCAGTTGAGGTGAGGGTAAACTCTGGGTGTCCTTCATGAGGGAGCGTTTTCAAGGTTCATCGTAGACGCTCACGGTATCCGATGGTTCAAATCAGCTACGCGTCAGAGTGGTTGGATGACAGAGAGGCTTAGCCAAGATACTGGGTTTATCGGCTCTGTTAGCAAAGTGATGGAGTCTATGGTGGGATCCATTGATGTGGTTTGTAATGCAGTCGAGCTTTGGTGGACTTGATGAGTGGAGTGATACTCCCTGTATTGGCCAAGCCGATGCATTTGCAGAAATGGGTCGCCTAAGAGGAGTCACTACGCGACAGGAGGAACTGTGAGGCATTTGTGTATAGTGCCATTGCAGTCACTAGGATATATATATATGTATGTATTTATAGCGTTGCTAGCATGGGATGGATCCCCTGTGGTATGGGACGCAGACGGATCTGTCTTTATGCTGGGGACATAGCGAGGTTAGTGTTATAGCGTTGCTAGCATGTGATGGATCCCCTGTGGTATGGGATGCAGACGGATCTGTCCTTATGCTGGTAACAAGATTAGGTTAGTGTGAGTTGGCCTCCAGCGGTGATGGTACCTAAGGCTGGTCGGCTTATACTTGATAGTTATTTATGTAGGTTTTATGGATGTGTTGGAACTATACTTTGAGGTGTCTTGTAGTTAGTTCCATTCACTAGGCCTTCATCGGCTTACACCCTATTTTTATGGGTTTCATCCAGGTGTTGCGCAGGATTGGTGAGTTGTGTGTTGTTGAAGGTGTTGTGGGCCTCTCGGCGATTTGGTGAGCCTATCAGCTTCCTGTTATTTTTTGTACCAGGCGTTTTGTTATTGTTGATATATACATTTGACTGTATTTGTAATTATGACTTGTGTTCACATGGGACGGTGATTGTGTATTCCTTTGAGGCCCCAATTGTCTATTCTATGGCCTTGTATTGTTCAATTATTTATTCATTAACTCTTCCGCTGTCGTTTATTCTGATCCAATCATTTATTCCTTATGATTTATTCTGATTATGATATACTCCGTATCATACACGTGTCACCCCTTGGAGACGGCCGCTCTGGGGGCGTGACAGAAGAGATCAAGAGAGGTTTTCAGTTTTTGTGTTTGTGACGGCAGTGGCCAGTGAGTGAAAGGGGGTATTAGATGAATTAGGTTTAGTTGAATAAACGGCAGTGATTTAACCATTTCACTGATGGATGGTCCAGATTTAACCCTTTTAAAAACATCTACGGTTCGGGTTCAACCCGGCCAACCCGAGACGTCTACCTGAACCCGACCCGAATTGGGTTCGGGTTCGGGTCGGGTTGAACCCGACGGTAAAAAATCCCAACCCGAACCCGCCCATGAGTCGGGTTGGGTCAAGTTCAACCCGCCCAAGTTGTACCCCTAGGAGGTGGTCGAGGTGGTCGTGGGTGCGCTCGAGAGCCCCCGCACCTCGGTGAGTGGTTTGATCCAACTCTTTAGGAAGCGTTGGATGCACGTAGTCGTGCGTCATGCATCCGTGGGGCACCCTGACTATACTACTTATTTAGATAAGTAGTATGGTCATGTCTGACCCATAATATGCTAGATATTGGCATACTAGGTTAGTATAGCTCGTATATTGCGTAGAACCTCCCTATTCTACCATATACGTGCCTATGTATTGTATTCATGTATGAATGATCATGTTTGCATGTATCTTGTGTGTTTATATGGGTGTATAGAATATGACATGACTTAGGTAGTCCCTTCTAGTAATACTACCCTATTATTAGTAATATCTAGCAAGATTAAGCCTCAGTTAATAAACGGGCATATGCCTAATATTCCCTTGCAATAAGACTTGAGGGTGTGGTGTACTTGTTGCGCCCATGCTAATGGAGCAAGGCTATGACCAACTTCTAGAGATGATGAGTTCTCTCTTGCCCTCTCTCTTTGTGCGAACTGAGTAAGTAGATGTGGTTCCTACTTGACTCAGGTTCGTTTGGGAATATTGGCATGCACCTGTTAGTGCACGAGGTCACGCTTGACCCTTCCCTTTTAAGTTGGTGATATCCAATGCATGTTAGGGTATACCTTGTATGCTTGTATGCATATTATTTAGGCCATGCCTGATATGTATGTTGCATATATATATATATATATATATATATATATATATATATATATATATATATTGTTTATGCTTTATCCATATTAGGGAGAACCCCTACAGTTAATTCTATGTTATCGTGCATGTGGTCCATGTACATAACTGCGATGAGATTCTCCTGTAATATATATGCGCATGTTAAAACTAATTCGGCCTATCTGTAATAGGCGTGGTTATGACCCGCTATCGGGTTATACCTTATTAGTTAGAGCGCTAGGGATGTAATCATCCCCTTGCATCTGAGTGATGCACTCGATGGAATTCAGGAGAATTCGTTGTTCTATCATTTTTGTTAAACCGGTTATGGCATTAAGCTAAGCATACCCGTTCTAGGCGCGTGTATGAACCACCTGTTGGGTTATGCCTTGGGCTTATCTCTGTGTAAGAGCAGAGGTAACTCTCTACGTCCGAGCGACACATCTATGTGGGAGTTCAAGTGTATTTGTTAGCATCGGTATGTCATTACTGAGGGCAGTTGATTTTCCATAGGGTTTGCATTGCGAATGTGGAGTACTTCCTCCCAATATCGTCGTGCACCGAAGCTATCCAGCGTAGAAGCTGTCATGTGTAGTGCCACAACTTGTAAGTGCTACCTATGTGTACTGCTGTACCCATCTAGTGGATGTACCGATTGTGGAAGGCCGATAGGTAGAGGCTACGTGGGAGAGGGCTATCGGATGACATTGCTAGCGTGGAATCGTTATCCCTTTCTTCAGCTCCGCGTCGAAGCTGTCCTAACAGAGGGCTCCCACCTGTAGGTACTACCGCGTTCGACAGATGTACTGATCATGGGAGTGTACCAGGTAGAGGCTACTCGGGAGAGGGCTACCGGATGACGAAGGGTGTAGAGAAAAATGATTCCTTCCAACAATACCATGTCACCCTTAGGGGTGAGGGTGAGGATGAGTTGAAGTCACGTCGTCATGTGACTCTTATAACCATCAAGTATATTCTGGGTATGCTACTCCTAACGCTTGAGGTATCAAAGTATTTCTCTACCTCGTAGCGGATGAACTCGTTGTATTTTGTTATCCAATAACACCATGTGTTATGGTTAACAGTTGTTCCTCCCCGAGTGTCCCAAGAGCCTCCCTTCGGGAGTGAGGACAAGGGTGAGGTATGATCGCTCCGTCGCATGACCTTGTTATCAAAGGATTTCTACCCATGTTTTTCTTTGAAATGAAATTGCCTTAGTATTGTATTGTAATAGTGTTTGGTTTCCAGCCACTCACTGAAATTATAGCTCACCCCTCGCGTACTGTTTCTTCCACAGGGGCAGTGTTGGGAGTGGAGCTGGAGCTTCCCTGTGGCGTGGTCTTATGTGCGTGGAAGCGTCCTATCTGACGGTTGGCGAGTGCGAGGCTGTCAGCAGTCCTAGTGTCATTTAGGTATTTGTAATCGTGCGTGTTGCACTGGTTGTACTTCATTGGACAAGATTTGGTTCTCACAAGACAGTGATTGTGTATTCAGGTCTGCAATAACATTTTTGGTTTACAGACATAGTTGGTATTTTATGCTTCTGCTTTTTAGTTAGCTATCATTTATCTTTGCCTTGCCACCTTGTATGTTGTTGTTGGAGTCTTTATTCACCTCAGGTATTGATAACTGATATTATATATATTGCCATGTCTTAGGGACGACTGCCCTGGGGCGTGACATTACCACCAATGTATTATTTTCTAAAACTTATGTGTTAAAATGAAATGTGACCACACTCTTTGAACCAGCAAGATCAGATGGAGAATGTCTGACCTACATATGATATATGAAGTATCTTTACAAACAAATGAACAGTGACCTAATTAGAACAATTTTTTCTTTCTTGAGAGGTTAAATTCAATTTGCTAATGTTGAATCTTAGACTTTATATTTGGCAATTAATAAATATCAAAGCACACAGTGGCGGTTCCAGAATTTTTTATAGATGGGGTTATTAAAAATATATAAATTTCTTACAATTTTTAAAAAAAATACTATTATCACATATTTATCAAAACATAAAGTTTTCTTTTGAAAGTAGAACAACAATCTACATTAATAAAAAATAAACTATCAAAGAAATGAGATCAAGGATTTACAATATAATACTTTTACAATTGTCCTCAACGAGATTTCATATTATAAAATTTTTGCATGATAATTTAATTATCAACATTATTGAATATGTTTATAAAATAAGACTTATCCATTGAACAAATGGCACAATATGTAAAATAAAGTTTTTATAATGATATATACATAAAGGGGCTTCTGATACACAAATAGGTGAAGGAAAGAGGGGTGTAATGTTAAGGGGTTTTGTTTATTATTTATACACGATTATGCAGTGATGGTAGAGATTCAAATTAACATACAAAAACGGTGAAGGAAAAGAAAAAAGCCGAAACCAAATCTATGATTAGATACTTAAAGCAAAGTAGGAAGAGGAGATCGACAACGTAACCAGCAGCGATCGGTCTGTTCGTCCTTCCATCCCATCGATGATCCGCGCGTTCGCTAACTTTGATGGAAGATAAGGGGTCCCAGTCAGCGAGTCTGACAATTTGCCCTTTTTTTTAATGCTATGACAATTTTTTTCAGCCCCAATTCCAGTCTCATATACGTCGATAGAAAATTAACGTAACATATACTCACATTAACAAGGTATATGCTTCGATAGAAATTTTTTATATTTTTTGTAAATGTATCCATGGAATTTATTAGAGTATATGTTTCATTTTTTATAAAAACATGTATTTCATTAGATGAGGTATACTATTTTAAAAGAATTCAAAACACATGTACATTGGAATTGATGATGAAAATGGGGTTGTATTGCCTGTACATAACATTATTCTTTTCTTTTAAAAAAAAAAATTGGGTAAGGTTTTGGGTCCACATTTTTTTTCCTTTTTCAACGTGGAGGTTGGATTTTTAATGGGGTCAATGATATGGCTAATAAACATTGGGCTGGGCTTCTTTTTACCGTTTTTACTTATACATTTTTTTTATGTGGTGGGGTTGACCCTACCACCCAAAACGTAGCGCCGCCCCGAAAGCACAGATGAGTGGAAAATGAAAAGGTCAAATGGAGTCAAATATATCATATCTTGTTGGATCATTATATTAAATCCTAAACACAGACAAATTCAAACATAACCCTAGGTATCTATGAAAAACCCAAGTTTCTATCCAAAATCCTTTTTTTTTTTTATTGAATAACAGATTTCAATCAATTAATTGAACTCTAAACACAAACAAATTTTCACATAACCCCAGGTTTCTATGAAAACTCCCCTTTTTTTTTAAATAACAAGACATTCAATCCACACTTTAGTTTTTCTAAACCCCAAAAACAAGATGTGAACAACAACATTAATATTTTAATGATTCAAGGAATGATAGTTTACCTGTAATGTAGTTTGCAGGGATGAGGATACAACACATGTTTTCAGTGTTCCCCCTGGTGAATGGTCCACAATGCACAAGGATGAAAGAGGAACAGTGGTGGCTTGGGCAAATTGGCTAGGAGGGAGAGGAGTTGGTAGGGGGGACAACACATTGGTAGGTGGTAATAGACACTCGTGTTAAATAAGGTAGTGGGGATAAAACAATGATTGGTGGGAGAATATGTTCCCTTGATGGAGAGCGCCCCATTTTGCTTCATCTGGGGCGCTATTACACCTAGTCTTTTTTACAGTCTAAATTATTGTCCTATATGCATCATTAGAAATCCAGTGAAACATATGCATCGTTAGACAAAGTATATACATCGTTAGACTTTTTTTACATTTATTAAAAATGGGTTCATTCATTTCCAAATGAAGCGATAATTTTTTTATTAAAGCATATACATAATTAGATGATGCTTACTATTTAAAATAAAACTAAAAACATGTGGTCTGATAATAGACACCCTCTTCTTTAATAAGGTAGTTAGGATAAAACAATGATTGGTGGGAGAATATGTTCCCCTGATGGATAGCGGTCCATTTTGTTTGATCTAGGGGCTCTGTTGTCACGCCCCAAGAGAGTATATCATAATCAAAATAAATCACAAAGAATAAAGGACTGAAGCACAATAGACAACAACGGAAGAGCGTATATATGTAAATGTATAATACAAGGCCATGGAACAGATAACAATAGCCTCAAAAGAATACATAATCACCGTCCCATGTGAATATAAGTCATAATTACAAATACAACCAGATACATACTAATAAAAACAAAACATCTGATACGAAAAATAACAGAAAGCTGACAGACTCACCAAATCACCGAGAGACGCACAAAACCTTCAACCACACCCAATTCACCGATCCTACGCAACACCTAGACGAAACCCATAAAAATAGGGTGTAAATCGGTGAAGGTCTAGTGAATGAACCTAACCACAAGGCACCTCACAGTACAATTCCCAGTACATTTATAAAAATACATAAATGACTATCAAGTATAAGTTGATCAGCCTGTGTCCCATACCACAGGAGGCCAACTCACACTTACCTCATTATGTCCCTAACATAAAGACAGATCCGTCTGCGTCCCCTACCACAGGGAATCCATCCCATGTTAGCAATGCTATACATATACTAGTGACTGAAATGCCACTATACACAAATGCCTTACAGTTCCTCCTATCGTGCAGTGACTTCTTTTAGGTGATCCATTTATGCAAATGCATCGGCTTGGCCAACAAAGGGAGTACCACTCCACCCGTTAAATCTACCAAAGCCTGACTGCATCACAAACCGCATCAATGCATCCCGCCTTTGGTACCATCACTTTGGGAATAGAGTCGACAAACTTTGTAGAGCCAAAATTTCCTAAGGGTAAAGAATGCCATATATGTGTCACTTTTTGACCTATTGGTCACATTTGGATCATTTCTGGCCATTTTTCAAATTTTTATTTTTCGATCTGAGCCACTAAAATTTTGGTTTTTAGCTATTCATGTGAGTTAGCGTACTTCGATTGGAAATCTAACTGCATATTATGGGCCCTGGTACCATTTTATACCACTCACAAAAATTTCATCAAATTCCAGTAACGTTTTAAAAATTATGTAGTTCTGAACCGTATCCGGGTTTCGGTCGTTACTGATTAGTTTGGTGGAATAGTTGTCACACCCCAGAGCGGCCATCCCCGAGACATGGCAAATATATATATGATATCAGCAATCCATACATGAGATCAAATAAGGACTCCACAACATCAAATGAAATAAAGCAATAACCAAGTAACTGACATCAAATATATACAAATAGCGGAAGCTCAAACGACTAAGTCTGTAATTAAAAGACATATTTACAGACTAGAGTACACAATCAATTGTCCTGTGAGAGCCAAATATACACAACAAAAGACATCAACAGTCCACATACCGTGCACGAGCATAAGTATAATACATACAAGGAAAAGGGAATGCTGATGGCCTCTCACTCGCAAGACATCCAACGCGGGTCTCCTACTCGTACTGCGCCAAGGGGAGCTCTTCTCTTGGATCCGACTCAGCATCAACTAGAGGAAAACATATGCGAGGGGTGAGCCACACGCTCAGTGAATGGAACAATCCATGCAACACAACTCATATTAATCATTTCAAGTAATTTAGGTTCCAACAGATGGAATCAACTCCGTAAGCTGGTGGGTCGAGTATCAACCCGAGCCCACCACTCCCGCACCCTCACCCCCACAGGGTGACATAGAACTTTAGGGAGCAATACCCTCACCCTCACCCTCCTTAGGGATGACCTAGGCTTTGGAAAATTGCACAACTCGCAGATCGAACCAACGCCGACCCACTACACCCTTACCCTCACCCCCTCCTCGGGGTGACATAGGCTCTTGGGTGGAATTTAGATTGTTTCTACGCCCTTGATCCTTTGGTAGCCCTTATCCAGGGAAGCCCACACCTGGTATACTCCCATGATCAACACATCCTCACAAATCTGCAACACCTACGGATGAGAGCCCTCTGTCAGGCCGGCCGTCTCAACCAGGAAGTCCCTACGCGGATCCAACGAAGGAAAGAAGCCAATCTATACACGCGAATATGATCCCCTTGGATCCATCGTCATCAGTGACTACGCACCGGTACGGTAACGAATTCTCAAGAATTACCTCCAGGGCGCATAACTCTGATGCGGGAAAATTCTATCATTCGTAATGACTATGCCATGGTATGACCCCCTAATAGGTCATACACTTGTCCAAACTCATTTAGACAAGATTAATGGCTCGTACAGGTATAAATAAATATACACGTATAATTAAATGAATAATTATTCCAGATATTCCCTGCCTGGGGGAAAGAAACTCTTGGGAGGGCACCTTGAGGTCATGGTATAGGATACCCCGACAACCAAACAAGGAACACGGAGCACCCTAGCCCGGGTCTCAATGGTGACTTCGCAAGGTCCCTTAATCCCGAGTAGGAATATAGGAATTTAATATACAATTAAAGAATTAATCATGCAAGCATGTGATAATATAATAACAAGTTATAATATTTTCTAAGGCATGCTTATCCTATGCATATTCATATAGGTTTATTCTAAATTAAACTAAGTGGGGACATGCATAAGTCCGGGTTATACTAACATATGACATGTATCTAGGCATGTATGGCTCCTATGCATGATAGATGCATGTATAAAACCTAGCATGCAACATCTAATCATAGCATGGGTGCATTCTTAGCTAAACAGGCAAATAACATATACATGCCAACAAGGTTAATATGCAGTTATGGTGCCCCAGGGGAGGGCAATGCACGTCTACGTGCATCGAACGCCTCCCGACTGGGTTGGATCGACCCACTCACCGCAGTCCGGTCGATGCGTGACCGTTCACCAAGATCTGCACGAAAAGGGCATAAAAAATGGTGAGTATAACTACATAAAAACACTTAAAATTAACTAAAAATGTCAAAGGTTTAGATATGCACACATACGGGCTCGCACGCATGTGAGTACGTGCGTACGCACGCATATCCGAGCTCCCCGACACCTACCCGAGCCACCGGGCAGCTACACGCGTGGCCCCCGCACACACGCACACGTGCACGCACACGCGCATGTGCTCCCGCGCCCGGCCATGCGCTACCCCGCGCCCTGCCAAGCGTCAGGACGCGCTGCCCGCGTGCCCAGACCCCCATCCGCGCTCGCCTGCGCGCGCACGCGCGCGGACAGCCCCGCGCGCGCACCCAGCCATCCAACACCCCTCCCCAGCCCCTCCCACACAACCAAACACACTCACCTAGCATGCATGACCTTCCTAACACCCTTAAAACCCAGAAAATCCAGAAATAAAGAGGGAGGGGGTTTACCAAGAGAGGGGGAGTGAAAGGGGGGAGATCCGGGCCCTTCACGCACCCGCAACCACCACAGCCTCTACCACCACTACCACCACCATTTGAGCCTCTCCTCCACCTCTTCATTTGCTGGAAAACAGGAGACACATAGGGGAAAATAAGAGAGGGGGCTTGAGAGGTAGAAAAGCAACAACAATGGGAAAACAAGACCGCCAACCCTACCTCTTCTTGTGCTTCCTCATCTTCTTCTTGAACAACACACACACACACAAATACACAAAATTTTAGCGGCTCCGATCGAAAAATGAAAAATTGGAAACTGGCCAGAAATGACCCAAATGTTACCCATAGGCTAAAAAGTGACACAAATATAACATTCTTCCCCCCTTAGGAAATTTTGTCCACAAAATTTAAACAAAAACATCTAGGAAGGGAAAAGATGTGGATATGCGTTACGCATGGCATCCTCGCGCTCCCAAATGGCCTTGGCACCAGAACAGCGCTGCCATCGCACCCTAACCAACTGGACGGTCTTGGTGCAGAGTTTCTTCTCGCGTCGGTCCAGGATCTCGATCGGCTGTTCCATGAATGACAAGCTCGGCTCGAAGACGAGCGGTTCGAACGTGATGACGTGAGCATGATCGTGGACTTAGCGCCTCAGCTGCGAGACATGGAAGACGTCATGGGAAGCCAACTGTGGGGGCAAAGCTATGCGATAGGCCACCTCTCCAATCCGCTCAAGGATGTGAAACGGGCCAAGAAGGGCTGACTCAGCTCGCCCCGAACATCGAAATTGAGATGCCCTTAAACCGGGACACCTTTAGGAAAATAGGGTCGCCAAAACCGAAGGTAAGCTCCTGGCGACGACAACCTACGTAGCCCCCCGACGGTTTAGGGCGGTGCAGAGGCACACACGAACCATCTAGGCTATCGTAAGGTCAAAATCGTCCACTTGTCAGGCTGTCCGTCGGTGATGAAATGCTATACTTTAAATGAAGGCTCACGCCAAAGCCTGCCAAAGGTTGTGCAAGAACCTCAAAGTAATCCACGCGTCTCGATCCGAAATAGCACCGACTGGATTGCCATGAAGACGAACAATTGCGAAGGCTCATACCCGCGTCGAAGAGTCCAGAGACTCAGTTAGACAGATAGGGAGCTCACTCCCACATCCACTGAGGAATCTCGATGGACGAACGCCTTCAAACGCGACGATCCATAACTTCACATGAGGGCATGCCGACCAACAACCTCAACGAAGGCTACCCTAGAATAGCCCACGGAGGTCTAAACGGCCCACAACTCTTGAGATCCTTGTAGGCATCTGGCACATTTGTCTACCCCGACGGCAGTACTCCAAATTCGTAGTGCCCAAAACGGTCATGAAAGGTCATTTACTTAATGCCCAACTCCCGAATCTCCAATTAGGGTACCTTGCGCGAAGATCGATCAACGGAAAGACACTGGCTCCCAGAGCTAGTCAAAACGGATCGCCAATTCGCGGCAAGGGGTACATGATCTTCAACCCCTACGGGGAGATTAAAAAAAAATCCTGGGACAATTAAGTCCAAATTCAACTCCTCGTGCCAGGCTGGCGCTCATGATGTCACTTACACGCTGGGTAAGCCGCTCGACTGCACTTAATCCGCAAGACACGCAACAAGAGGTTGTTGAACCCCGACAACGCATATGCGACGACATCTATCTGATACGGCGGTTGAGTCCCATCACGACCCATGTGGGGGCAAAACGCGACAGTACCACAAACTGTGCTTCATATGCCGCCACCAATAGGTCGCCCAACTATAACCATTGGAACTCCAGCATCATGCACTCAATGGGCAGATACATCACGGGGAGTCCACGCTCTCGACCTCATACCTTAACACCCAATCCCGATCGTACACATCGCCACTCGCTTCAGCACCTTCCAAGTTAGAGGGAAAGCCAATCATCCAATGGATGTTTCAAAGATATTCCCTGCCTGGGGGAAAGAACCCCTTGGGAGGGCACCTTTGTAGATACCCCAATTTTGACCGTCCAGAATGACAGAAATACTTCAAGTAACACCGAGAAATATCCCACATTTGGACATCTAATACAGAACCAAAAGTTCAAGAAACCGGAAACCCTAAACCCTAACCCTAAACCCTAAACCCTAATCCTAAACCCTAACCCTAAAACCCTAACCCTAACCTAAACCGGAAACCCTAACCCTAGCCCCAGACCTAAAACCTAAACCCTACCCTAAACTAGACCCTGGCCCAAACCGGGAACCCCACCTAAGAGAAGCTCTAAAACCCCAAAAACCCCAAGTCCCTGGCAAGGGGCGGCTAGCCCTAACTAGCCGCCCCATACCAGGCGGCTAGTTAGCACTAACCGCCCCCTTGGCCGACCTTGAACCGCTTCCCTGGATGGGACATAAAGCAGCATTAAATGCTGATCATTGCGGCGGGTTGTGACCTTTAGCCGCCCCATCTTGACCGGATCAACCCAAGTAACCGACCCAAGCCACCGCTTGTCAGAGATGGGACGTTTAGGTCATGATAGGGGCGGCTACCAGGAAGTAGCCGCCCCATCCTGGGCGGCTAGTTAGAACTAGCCGCCCTTCACCTGGTCCTGACAGAAGAACCAAAGAATTAATGAGAGGTCTAATCAAAAACACTATTAACCAAGACACTCCATTGCCCCCTGGATATTCCCCTGCCTCTCTTTTACTATAAATAGAGGGGGTCCAAAGCATTTCTAACACATTCCCAATCCACAATAAAAAACACACATCATATTCATTCCCTTTGCCCACTAGAAATCCTGAGAGAGAGAGAGAGAGAGAGAGCCCCTTTTGTGAGAGAAATACCCATTCCCTACATAAAACACCCTCTCATTTCACCCTCCAGAAACCCGGGCTAAGCTTAGCATAGCCTCTGTCCCAAAACCAAACCCATTTCCTACCGAAGTTCTGCCCAAACCATCCCAGGCCCTGGACGGCTAAACCCCATTAGCCGCCCCATACCCGACGGCTGGATTCAACTAGCCACCCCCCTATCCACACCCCATTTGCACCCCTATGTCCCAAGACTCCTTTAGCCAAGCCTCGAAGGCAGAATAAGATACATGTTTTTCACCTCTATGTACGGTATATCAGTGTCTCAGAGCGGAGACCCCACAAACTCCCCACGTAGGCGATCAAATCCAACCCAACATTTTCCTGCTTTTAGAAAAAGTAGGTGGCGATCACACAAACCCTAGAATCCTCTTGAGCCGCTGTCAGGCGCCTCAACCAAGAACGACACCTCACCCTTCCGTGAAGACGATCCGACTGAGCCCGCCAGGGCACGCACCCGATCCGAATCCCTGAAGAACCCCCACACACACACACCCCCCACTGGCGGATTCTTTCCGACACCCATAGAAATCCGACATACCGACAACCTTGAGGTCCCGATATAGGATATCCCGACAACCAAATAAGGAACATGGAGTACCCTAGCCCGGGTCTCAATGATGACCTCACAAGGCCCCTTAATCCTGAGCAGGAAATTGAAAGAAGACATCACCCATTAATGGATAATGCGCCACACCCTCAAAACTTGAAACCGGCGTCGCTCTCAAACTCCAAGGTACACTCCCGATAAACAGAACGGAGGAGAGCACGGTCTCCGACCGGTACAGGGGGTATCTCTGGGACCACTGGTGGATCTGCCGTTTAGGGTACCTACGGGACCCCCTTGCGGGTCGCCCGCAGCTCCTGGATCACTTTAACCAGCTCAGCAAATGTAACAGTCTAGGCCTCCAGTACACTAGTCAGAGTCTCCAGAAGATCTGCCATCCGAGCGTAAGCATGCGCCCATGCCGGAGGTTCCTGCGCAAGTCCTGGCCCAACAGCCGAGGACTCTCCAGTAGACTCCTCGCCTCCGGTAGGTTCGCAAACCTCTGAAGCCCGAGGGTGACCACGTCCACACGCCCCGTCTCCGAGGAGGCACATCAGCAAACTAAGGAACCAACACTAGGATCATAATACTCATATAGAAATCCTAGGACTCATCTCTAAGAAAACAATTGGCTCTGACAGGACATGGCTCTGATACCAACTTTTGTCACATCCCAGGGCGGCCGTCCCCGAGACATGGCAAATATATATATGATATCAGCAATCCATACACGAGATCAAATAAGGACTCCACAACATCAAAGGCAATAAAGCAATAACCAAGTAACTGACATCAAATATATACAAATAGCGAAACCTCAAACGACTATGTCTGTAATTAGAAGACATATTTACAGACTAGAGTACACAATCAACTGTCCTGTGAGAGCCAATATACACAACAAAAGACATCAACAGTCCACATACCGTGCACGAGCACAAGTATAATACATACAAGGAAAAGGGAAGGCTGATGGCCTCTCACCTGCAAGACATCCAACACGGGTCTCCTACTCGTACTACGCCAAGGGGAGCTCTTCTCTTGGATCCGACTCACCGTCAACAGGAGGTAAACATATGCAAGGGGTGAGCCACACGCTCAGTGAATGGAACAATCCATGCAACACAACTCATATTAATCATTTCAAGTAATTTTGGTTCCAATAGATGGAATCAACTCCTTAAGCTGGTGGGTCGAGTATCAACCTGAGCCCACCACTCCCGCACCCTCACCCCCACAGGGTGACATAGGTCTTTAGGGAGCAATACCCTCACCCTCACCCTCCTTAGGGATGACCTAGGCTTTGGAAAATTGCACAACTCGCAGATCGAACCAACGCCGACCCATGACACCCTCACCCTCACCCCCTCCTCGGGGTTGTCGGTGTGTCGGATCTCCGTGGGTGTCGGAAAGAATCCGCCGGTGGGGGGGGGGATGTGCGTGTGTGGGGGTTCTTCGGGGATTCGGATCGGATGCGTGCCCTGGCGGGCTCGGCCGGATCGTCTTCTCGGAAGGGTGTGGTGTCGTTCCTGGTTGGGACGCCCGACAGCGGCTCAAGAGGATTCCAGGGTTTGTGTGATCGCCCCCTGCTTTTTCTAAAAGCAGGAAAATGTTGGGTTTGATTTGATCGCCTACGTGGGGAGTTTGTGGGGTCTCCGCTCTGAGACACAGATATACCATACACAGAGGTGAAAAATAGGTAATCCTATTATGCTTCCGAGGCTTGACTAAAGGAGTCTTGGGACAAAGGGGTGCAAGTGTGGTGTGGATATGGGGCGGCTAGTCAGATCCAGCCGTCGGGTATAGGCTGGATACTAGGGTTTAGCCGTCTGGGGCCTGGTCTGGTTTGGGCAGAACTTCGATAGGAAATGAGTTTGGTCTTGGACAGAGGCTAAGCTAGGTTTAGCCTGGGTTTCTGGAGGGTGGAATGAGAGGGTGTTTTATGTAGGGAATGGGTATTTATTTCACAAAAGGGGCTCTCTCTCTCTCTCTCTCTCTTGGGATTTCTAGTGGGGAAAGGGAATGAATGATGTGTGTTTTTTATTGTGAATTGGGAATGTGAATTGTGTTTTCAAATGCTTTGGACCCCCTCTATTTATAGTAAAAGAGAAGCAGGGGAATATCCAGGGGGTAATGGAGTGGCTTGGATAATAGTGTGTGTGATTAGACCCCTCATTAATTCTCTTGTTCTTCTGTCAGGACCAGGTGAAGGGCGGCTAGTTCTAACTAGCCGCCCAGGATGGGGAGGCTACTTCCTGGTAGCCACCCCTATCATGACCTGCCAAACGTCCCATCTCTGACAAGCGGTGGCTTGGGTTGGTTACTTGGGTTGATCCGGCCAAGATGGGCGGCTAAAGGTCACAACCCGCCGCAATGATCATCATTTAATGCTGCTTTATGTCCCATCCAAGGAAGCGGTTCAAGGTCGGCTAAGGGGGCGGCTAGTGCTAACTAGCCGCCTGGTATGGGGCGGCTAGTTAGGGCTAGCCGCCCCTTGCCAGGGACATGGGGTTTTTTTTTGGGGTTTAGAGTTTCTCTTAGGTGGGGTTCCCGGTTTCGGCCAGGGTCTGGTTTAGGGTAGGGCTTAGGATTTTAGGTCTGGGGCTAGGGTTAGGGTTTCTAGTTTAGGTCAGGGTTACGGTTTAGGGTTGGGTTTAATTCGGTCAGGCTAGGGTTTAGGTTTAGGTCTGGGGCTAGGGTTAGGGTTTCCGGTTTAGGGTTAGGTTTTCCGGTTTAGGCTTCCGGTCAGGCTAGGGTTTAGGTTTAGGGTTTCCGATTTCCTGAACTTTGGTTCTCTATTTAGATGTTCAAATGTGGGATATTTCTGGGTGTTACTTGAAGTATTTCTGTCTTTCTGGACGGTCAAAATTGGGGTATCTACAGGGGTAACATAGGCTCTTGGGTGGAATTAGATTGTTTCTATGCCCTTGGTCCACCGGTAGCCCTTATCCAGGGAAGCCCACACCTGGTATACTCCCATGATCAGCACATCCTCACAAATCGGCAGCACCTATGGATGGGAGCCCTCTGTCAGGCCGCTGACTCAACCAGGAAGTCCCTACGCGGATCCAACGAAGGAAAGAAGCCAGTCTATACACGCGAATAGGATCCCCTTGGATCCATCGTCATCGGTGACTACGCACCGGTACGGTAACGAATTCTCAAGAATTCCCTCCAGGGCGCATAACTCTGATGCGGGGAAATTCTATCATTCGTAATGACTATGCCATGGTATGACCCCCTAATAGGTCATACACTTGCCCAAACTCATTTAGACAAGATTCATGGCTCGTACAGGTATAAATAAATATACATGTATAATTAAATGAATAATTGTTCTAGATATTCTCTCCCCAGGGGAAAGAACCCCTTGGGAGGGCACCTTGAGGTCCAGGTATAGGATACCCCAACAACCAAACAAGGAACACGGAGCACCCTAGCCCGGGTCAATGGTGACTTCGCAAGGTCCCTTAATCCCGAGTAGGAATATTGGAATTTAATATACAATTAAAGAATTAATCATGCAATCATGTGATAATATAATAACAAGTTATAATATTTTCTAAGGCATGCTTATCCTATGCATATTCATATAGGTTTAATCTAAATTAAACTAAGTGGGGACATGCATAAGTCGGGGTTATACTAACATATGACAAGTATCTAGGCATGTACGGCTCCTATGCATGATAGATGCATGTATAAAACCTAGCATGCAACATCTAATCATAGCATGGGTGCATTCTTAGCTAAACAGGCAAATAACATATACATGCCAACAAGGTTAATATGCAGTTATGGTGCCCCAGGGGAGGGCAATGCACGTCTACGTGCATCGAACGCCTCCCGACTGGGTTGGATCGACCCACTCACCGCAGTCTGGTCGATGCATGACCGTTCGCCAAGATCTGCACGAAAAGGGCATAAAAAATGGTGAGTATAACTACATAAAAACACTAAAAATTAACTAAAAATGTCAAAGGTTTAGATATGCACACATACGGGCTCGCACGCATGTGAGTATGTGCGTACGCACGCATATCCGAGCTCCCCGACACCTACCCGAGCCACCGGGCAGCCACACGCGTGGCCCCCGCACACACGCGCACGTGCACGCATGCGCGCATGTGCTCCCGCGCCCTGCCAAGCGTCCGGACGAGCTGCTCGGGCGCCCAGACCCCCATCCGCGTGCGCCTGCGCGCCTGCCAGGCCCGCCTGGCCCTCCTGCACGCCCACCTGCGCGCGCACCTGGCCGTCCAACACCCCTCCCGAGCCCCTCCCACACACCCAAACACACTCACCTAGCATGCATGACCTTCCTAACACCCTTAAAACCCAGAAAATCCAGAAATAAAGAGGGAGGGGGCTTACCAAGAGAGGGGGAGTGAAAGGGGGGAGATACGGGCCCTTCACGCACCCGCAACCACCACAGCCTCTACCACCACTACCACCACCATCGGAGCCTCTCGTCCACCTCTTCATTTGCTGGAAAACAGGGGACACATAGGGGAAAATAAGAGAGGGGGCTTGAGAGGAAGAAAAGCAACAACAATGGGAAAACAAGACCACCAACCCTACCTCTTCTTGTGCTTCCTCATCATCTTCTTCAACAACACACACACACAAATACACACACAGCAGCAGCTGAAGTGGGAGAGAGAGGGAGAGAAAAGAGTCCACGTTGAGGGAGGGAAAGTGAGCACAAATGCTCACATTTGGTGGGTGAACACAAGGGAAAAGGTGGGGGGTGAACATAACCCTAACCTCACCCACACACATACCAAATAACCAAAGATAACTTAGCCCCTAAGCAGGGGGGGGGGGTAAACTCACCTAGGGTCACCACATGCACATAAATATCCAAACACTATTCCACTTAACGAATCAGTTCGAAGAAAACCCGGATACGATTCGGAACTGCATAATTTTCCAAACGTTACCGGAATTCAATGAAATATTTATGGGTAGTACAAAATGGTACCAGGACCCATAATATGCAGTCAAATTTCCAACCGGAGTACTTCAACTCACGCAGATGGTTAAAAGCCAAAATTTTAGCGGCTCCAATCGAAAAATGAAAAATTGGAAAATAGCCAGAAATGACCCAAATGTTACCCATAGGTTAAAAAGTGACACAAATATAACAATAGTAAATATTTTGGGTGGCTATGGTGACCTTTGGTAACCTTACCCCCCCTTGCTTAGTGGGTAAGAAAGCTTTGGTTATTTTGAGTGTTAGTGTCACGCCCCAGGGCGGCCGTCCCCGATACGTGGCAAATATATAATATCAGCTATCAAATAACAAGATCAAATAAAGACTCTATTAATACATACAAGGCGACGAAGCAATTACAAAGATAGCTGTCATATATAGGTGAAAATATAGTGGAAGCTGAAACGACTAAGTCTGTAATTCAAAGACATATTACAGATAAGATTACATAATCAACTGTCCTGTGAGAGCCAAAATAAATAATAGACATCAACATACAAGTACTGTGCACAAGCACAAGTAACAATACGTACAAGGAAAACAAGGGGGGAAGCTGATGGCCTCTCTCACTCGCAAGACCCAAAACACAAACACTGCACTGCTAGTGGTACTTCGCCAAGGGGAGCTCCTCCCTCAGATCTGACTCAGCGACAACTGGAGGAAAACATATGCGAGGGGTGAGCCACACACTCAGTGAATGGAACAATCCATGCAACACAACTCATATTAATCATTTCAAGAAGTCAAATTCCAACAGATGGAAACAACTACTCATACTGGCGGGTGGAGTATCAACCCGAGCCCACCACTCCCGCACCCTCACCCCCAAAGGGTGACATAGGACTGGAGCAAATTCTCATTCTTGCGGTGATTTGAGCGATCTGGTGCTCAAGGAACCATGTGGTGTTCCGAGGTTGTACACCTTATGCGGAGAATGTCTGGAAGGATGTGATTTGCAATAGTAGAGCATCGGCGGTTGAGCTTGTAGGGGCTAATCACTTGGTTTGGGACTAGTTGGTGTTTGTTGTTGGCCGAAATCTTGTAAAGATCTCCCTCTATTGAGCTTCACCCATCTTTGTTTTTTTGTCTCACTCTGTATTGGACGTCCTTTCTATTTGATACAAAGGCGGTGTACCTATCGTTCATCTAAATAAAAATAAATGCAACAAGAGGGAAAAGACAAGAAAAGTTGCCAAGCACAATTAGCGTCAAACAAAAGGAAAATTTTAGATTTGGTCCTTCTTCCAGTCTAAAAAGTAGACCACATATGTTAAAAATAGTAAACATCATCTAACGATGTCTATGTCACGCCCCAGGGCGGCCATCCCCGAGACATGACAAATGTATATAATATCAGCAATCCACACAAGAGATCAATAAAGACTCTACACAACATCAAAGGTAATAAAGCAGTTAACAAGGTAGCTGACATAATATACATACATATAGCGGAAGCTTAAACGACTAAGTCTGTAATTCAAAGACATATTACAGACTAGAATATATAATCAACTATCATGTGAGAGCCAATATACAACAAAAGACATCAAAACACAAGTACTGTGCACAAGCACGAGTAACGATACTGTAGATACCCCAATTTTGACCGTCCAGAAAAACAGAAATACTTCAAGTAACACCCGGAAATATCTCATATTTGGACATCTAAATAGAGAATCAAAGTTCAGAAAATCAGAAACCCTAAACCTAAACCCTAGCCTGATCGGAAACCTAAACCGGAAACCCTAACCCTAAACCGGAAACTCTAACCCTAGCCCCCGACCTAAACCTAAACCCTAGCCTGACCGTAAACCTTAAACCCAACCCTAAACCCTAACCCTGACCTAAACCAGAAATCCTAACCCTAGCCCCAGACCTAAAAACCTAAGCCCTACCCTAAACCAGAACCTGGCACAAACCAGGAACCCCACCTAAGAGAAACTCTAAACCCCAAAAAAAAGTCCTAACTAGCCGCCCCCTTAGCCGACCTTGAACCGCTTCCCTGGATGGGACATAAAGCAGCATTAAATGCTGATCATTGCGGAGGGTTGTGACCTTTAACCACCCCATCTTGGCCGAATCAACCCAATTAACCGACCCAAGCCACCGCTTGTCAGAGATGGGAAGTTTGGCAGGTCATGATAGGGGCAGCTACCAGGAAGTAGCCGGCCCATCCTGGGCGGCTAGTTAGAACTAGCCGCCCTTCACCTGGTCCTGACAGAAGAACCAGAGAATTAATGAGGGGTCTAATCACACACACTATTAGCCAAGCCACTCCATTACCCCCTGGATATTCCCCTGCCTCTCTTTTACTATAAATAGAGGGGGTCCAAAGCATTTGAAAACACAATTCACAATAAAAAACACACATCATTCATTCCCTTTCCCCACTAGAAATCCCAAGAGAGAGAGAGGGAGAGAGCCCCTTTTGTGAGAGAAATACCCATTCCCTACATAAAACACCCTCTCATTCCACCCTCCAGAAACCCGGGCTAAACCTAGCTTAGCCTCTGTCCAAGACCAAACCCATTTCCTACCGAAGTTCTGCCCAAACCAGACCATGCCCCGGACGGCTAAACCCTAGTAGCCGCCCTATACCCAACGGCTGGATCCGACTAGCTGCCCCATATCCACAACCCACTTGCACCCCTTTGTCCCAAGACTCCTTTAGTCATGCCCCGGAAGCAGAACAGGATTACCTGTTTTTCACCTCTGTGTACGGTATATCCGTGTCTCAGAGCGGAGACCCCACAAACTCCCCACATAGGCGATCAAATCAAACCCAACCTTTTCCTGCTTTTAGAAAAGCAGGTGGCGATCACACAAACCCTGGAATCCTCTTGAGCCGCTGTCGGGCGTCCCAACCAGGAACGACACCACACCCTTCCGAGAAGACGATCCGGCCGAGCCCGCCAGGGCACGCATCTGATCTGAATCCCCGAAGAACCCCCACACACGCACACCCCACCACCGGCGGATTCTTTTTGACACCCACGGAGATCCGACACACCGACAAATCTGGCGATCACGGTGGGACCTCCCTTGTGAAAAACAACAAAAGGTAATCCTCTTCTGCCCCATTTTACAAGCTTGACTAGAATGCTATCAACACTCTAGGAAGGTTAGAGTTTCCCACCCCTCGAATCAGATCCTCCTCTACTTCGCATCATAGCATCCTTTACTGCTTTGTAAGCCGCACACCGCTGCGCAATCCTTTACTGCTTTGTAAGCTGCACACCGTTGCGCAATCCTTTACCGCTTTGTAAGCTGCACACCGCTGCGCAATCCTTTACTGCTTTGTAAGCCGCACACCGCTGCGCAATCCTTTACTGCTTTATTTATTGCTTTATATCTGCATTCATTCCCTTGAACCATTTCACACGTCATGGAATCCCGCATAGAGGAGGAGATACTAGAGGAAAGAATCCACCAAGAGGGTAGGCCACGCAATTCCTGACCCATCTAGAGGATCAGATGGCCAGTCTAGGATACCAATCCGTAGAGGACATGTTTATGACCTCGCCGACTACCGTCAGGTCAAAACCTTGAGACAGGAGGCCCTTGTCGAAACCCCCAAGGCCATTCCCAAAACCCCGTCCACACCCAGCCACTCGGTCAATCCGAGCATTTTTTCGTTCACCCCCCTTTCCCCTGCGAATCCAATGTTCCCAGCCGTTTCCACCCCAGGCCCTTACCAGGCCACCCCAAACCCGGGACCGCTAGGCAGCCCTCCCAGGGGAGAAACACTGGATGAAACCATCCGAAGAACCCTCTTCGAGACTGGTCCCTCAGCCCCCAAGCACATATCTCTACATAACCTGAGACAAATCCCGTCAGTCCATCTACCGGAAGGATTCAAATTCCCCAAGTTCCGCCGGTATAACGGTCGTGCAGACCCAGACATCTATTTAACTGCTTTTTATTTAGACGCCCGCCCCTTTCTAGATAATCAACCTCTGCTAGTCTTCCTCTTCCAGAAATCATTGGAAGGAGAAGCACTACAATGGTTCTCCACCCTCCTTGTAGATCACTTGTCGAACTTCTCGGCTGTAAGCGAGAAGTTCTTAGGCCGCTACGGTTACCAGAGGATCAGAACCCCCTCTATTTCAGATTTAACCGTGGAGAGAATGAGGCCTAGGGAGGAATTTGAACAATACGTGTCTCGGTGGTGCACACTTGTCCACCGAACCGGCCTGCAACTCACAGAATGTCAAGAAATTGACATGATGTTACAGAGCCTGAGTCCAGAGCTTCGTACGAGCCTTTCGTACGGAGACTGTACTACGTATCAGCTTCTAATTGACAGCCACAACAGGATTTCCCATTGTGCAGCCCCAGTATTCCAAACCCCATCCCCACCTATCAGCCATAGGGTTGGACAACCGCCTTGTAAGGCACAAACCCCCACGGTAGAAGGGATTACTCAAGTATCGACACTCTACCCAAACGGAGCACGGGTTCCTGATTGAGGAATGGCTCTGAGACAGTACACATCCAGTTCATCCGGGTATGCGCTGCCTCGGCCAATCGACCAGAATTTTGCTACTCAATCAGTACCCGTCCCCGTGCCGACACAACAAAACCTGGTAATCCAAAGTTCCCCGGTCCAAAGCCTTGTAATTTTAAGACAAGGCCAGCCTAGGACCCATTTCTATTCCACCTTCCTAAGAAGTCAGAACCCAAATCTTAGGCAGCCCTCCCAAAATACTTATAATGAGGTCTCCCCTCCAACATCCTATGATCAGAGACGAATGGGAAAGAGGGACTCTTACCCTCCCCTCCCAGAAACACTAACTAGGATTTTTAGGGTACTAATGGACACAAATAGTATCTCCCTCCCAGTTGCTAAACCTCCACTCCCCGGGGCCAGCAGACTGCGTTACTGTCAATACCACCAACAGCGTGGTCATATCGTAGAACAATGCATTGTTTTTCAAGATTTTATTTACAATTTAAATGATGACAGGCGCCTTGATTGGGCCATGATCAAAAGCCACTTAAACCAGGGCAATTCTCGAGCCTCCAAGCAACTTGGCATTTTTACTGACCCATTGCCAGGTCACAACCAAGTGTCGATATCTGGAGCCCACATTGTAAACATGGTCAGGTGAAGAAGAAGATGCAGTACTCGCCCTACCCGCGGTCATCAACATCGAGTCCGATGAAAGCAGACTAGAAAAACCCGGGAGGAGACGAAGAAGAACCCTTTGAGGAGATCCCCGAAGGAGCTAGCGAAGGACCCGAGGGAGGGGAATGTACGTCGGATGATCTGCATCCGGACGACAACGGGTCCTCCAAGAGTACCAACACTGTCGATGGCCCCCGCCACCCAATGACCATATCATTCACTGACCAAGATCTCCCGGATCCCAGACTGCGAGTCTACCCCCTGCACATCTGCGGACGACTTCAAATGTTGTGGCTAAACAACATCTTCGTGGACCGAATGTCAGGAATGAACATAATGACATGCTCCACCTACCAAAAGATACCCGGACTAGGCCGTCCTCCCGTCCAACCGGCCCACCATACTATTAAAGCTTTCAACCATACCTGGAAGACACTCTGCGGCCCCAGAACATTCGAGCTATCCGTCGGCCCTCTCATCTGTGAAGTAGCCTGCTCTCATTTTCATCACCCTATACATATTTGTTTACCTGCTTTCCTAAAAGAAACCAAAATCCAAAAAAAATACATGCTAACCAGCTCTCATTCCCCAACTCTGAACATACTTGTTTCTAGCTTTATTTCCACTCTTTTCAAAAAAATGTTTTCTAAAAAAAAACATGTTTTCCACACTCTCCTTCAAAACAAAAGTTTTACAAAACCCCAAAAAGAACATACAATGAATGACCAGAATAGGGACGACACTACAATCTCCTACAGTCATAAAAAAAAATTCAAAATGAAATAACTAACATCACAAATAATAAGATTTTTTTTTACTAGACAGAAACCCTAACCTAAGCTCCGACAGGACATGGCTCTGATACCTAACGTAACGCCCCACATTTACCTAACCGTTTATCGGACGGTAAATGGGTCGCTACTAAATTTAATACAATTAAAAGACCAAAATTTGCAGCTCTTTTTTTTTCTTATAATACCATTATAATATAAATATAATAAAATCGATAATAATAAAATAAATAATATCAACGGTTTTAAATCACTAATGACTTTACAATATATCAGAGTTTTTGCGGAGACAAGATACTAAAAAAAGAATTACATAACAAACCACCCCTGTGGGAGCCATCTAAACTAAACAAACCTAAATAGTTGACCGCAACTATAATTTATCCTCGAACCGCTACGTCGAAGAAATTTCTTAAAGATGCGAAAATTCCAAACTTCATCTTAATCCTCAGAATACGCAATACCTGGTTATGAAACAACCAGCCCATATCGAATAGGGTGAGCAATTAACTCAGTGAATAAGCCCACTGACAAATTACCTTATATGACAGTTACATATAAAAATAAGGTTTTATGAAAATCAATTTCATTTAATAAATCTTTTATTTTATTAAATCAATTTAAAAATCATGAACTTTTTTTTAAAAAATATTTTAATATACACGTGGCCCAATCCTTGGCCCACATCAGAAAAATCATGAGAGTCAAATGATAAAATCATATATTTATATATATAATAATAATAATATTAAAAACAAGAATTTTCTTTAATAAATCAATTTAAATTCATGAGCTTAATAAAAATATATTTTAATGCAATCACGTGGCCTAATCCTTTGTCCACGTCATAGAAATCATGCAGCTTAAATGATATGACCGGGTAGGGTTCTCAATCGGAAGAACCGTTCCCCAAAACAGGTGTGCCAAGCCCCAAGCGACTAAATCGCTCAAAAAGCTCCCTCGAGGATACGTCGGATCTAGAAGACGCTGATGGGTCGCCGCTGCCATCACTACAAGAACACCAGCACAGGATGCCCCGGTTGCTGCAGACTCCAAACAAAGGAATCCGCCGCTGTAAGGATTGCTTTACCACACCCCTCACCGATCTTGGGAGTCTTCGAGTCCTAGACCTTCCTCCCCAAAGGCGAAATACTACGGGGGGATTTATTCCAGAAAATATGTCATGATATGCATTTTGATAAAATCTCCTAGGACTAGGTTGTCTCCACTAGTCCTAAATTTTTCCAAAAGTCTCGAAATGAAAATCTTTAATCCAAATATTATTTCGAAAGCATATGCATCAAACAATGGATTATGTTAATTATTGAAACATGAATAGCATAATTCATGCTATTTTAATGACATGATGAAGGAATTAAATCATGCAACTTCATTCAACAAAATGCAATTTGATCAATATGAAGAAAATATCCAAATCATGCAAATTTATCAAAATATAAATGCATGGATGACACATAATATCACACAAATATGATTGGCATATGAAATTCAACGTTATAGAGCAAAAGTTCACACGAAATAAATCGATAGGCCTACTCACCTCGAATGGACCTTAAGTCCGGAGAATGAAGCCCACAACAAAAATTATAACATAGATAAATCAAATAAATTATTAATCAAAACCTATAATTTAAGTCTATACCTAATTTCCTTAATCATAATCAATAGGTATAAATCTTTATACCCAATGAGCTAAATTTATCTCATATAAATCATACAAAAGAAAATATACTAGAACCTAAGAAGAGGATAAAAACTTATCAAACATATAACCAGTCACTAAAAGACAAAACAAGAAAAGGCAAAATCAGAAAAGACAAAACAGAAAAGACAAAACAGAAAAGACAAAAATCCAGAAAATCAAAATAATAATAAAATAACAAAAATTCATAAAATAATATAAAAATACATTTTTTTTCAATAAAAATAAACTATTAGCCAATAAAAATCGAAAATAAATAAAACTTATTAAGTATAGGTATAGAACATAACTCTAGTATTATTAAAAACTTATATTTTAGAAATCTAAACATAGATATAATCTTTAAAATAAATGATAAATCGAAACCCTAAGTTTATGAATACTAAAAACTTCAACAAACCTAACATAGATCTAACAATAATAAATAATATATCAAAACCCTAGTTTTTATAAAAACTTAGAAATCCAATAACATGAACATATATCTATCAAAACTCTAATTTTATTAAAAACTCAAAATCTTATAACATAAAAATAAATTTAATCTTTAAAATAAATAATAAATCAAAACTCTATTTTTATTAAAAGCTTAAAAATTCAAACACCTAAACATGGATCTAATTAATAAAAAGAAAATAAAAGGATAAAAAGAAAAGATTAAATACCCTTTTTTTTTTCTTCTCTCTCTCACTCTCTCTCTCTGGGAACCGACGAGACCCACCGCACACCCCTATATAGATATGTAGACTTGATACCTAAATCTAACGAAAATGACAAAACGACCCCCATATTATTTATATTTACGCATAGGTCCCTATCTGAATTACATATAGATCCCTGGAGCATATTATAAGAAATTCACAAATTCAAAACTGGGTCCCTCAAAATCAATAATAATGAAATCTCAAAACTTAATCTTTTGAGCTCCAATGTTAATAAGATTGTAACCATTTAAGATCTTGAAGATCTTAAAAACAAAAATATATAAAAATTTCAACATAATAATTAGTATTTCAAATTATAAATTGAAATGAGCCCACAAGGATATACTAAATGGGCCAAAACTTAAAAACACACAAATTTCAATTCAAATATCATATTTATATATTTAAATTAAATATATAAATAAGATAAAATTCACATGTGTTACATACTTCCCCCCTTTAGGAATTTAGTCCTCTAAATTCAGGGGAGCACCAAAAAAAAAAATATATCATCCAATGATAACAACCATCCAATCAACAGTTGTAAGAGTAGTCTTACAATTCTAACTGTTAACAACATCAATACAATCATTTTACTAGTAGGGTTACACGTCCGTGTAATACCTAACAAGCACAATAATATAAAAAAAATGGTATAAGAATTTCAACTTATACCCCATAAACAATCAAACAAATATACATTCATACAATAATTGTATAAGTCAGCTTACATGTCTGACTCATACTCAACATGCTCAATAATGTGAAAAATGGTATAAGATTCTAACTTATACCCCACAAACAATATTCAATCAAATGCACAAGGAAAACTATCAATGATTTGCATTGAAGTTCCAACAAATATCAATACAGACATACTATCATACAACAAAATAACCATATAAATCAGATCCACAATTCTTCCGCCACTCTGATAGTGACCCAAATCACAAGTGGATGAACTTATACATCACAACCAATGACAACAATCAGTTACAATAATTAAATACACATGCCAAATCCACCATGCTTCACATCATAGGTGTTATAACTCATGCAGCATAAGCAATGACGAACAATACAATAAAAATATACAAGTCAACCTCACCCATGTCCCATACCATGGGTGATTCGATTCATACGGAACAAGCAAAGACATAACAAACAACAAATTGCATAAGTCAGCCCACCTACGTCCCATACCATAGGCAGCCCAACTAATACAATGCAAACATTGACAATAACAAAAACAATCACATCAAACAACTTCATACATAATTGTACAAGTTAGGCTCATCTACGTCCCATACCATAAATGATCCAACTTGTACCATCAACATAAGACCAACAATAATGACAACAAGATGAAACTAAAGATATTTACAATCTTTAGAATTTACATATATATAAGAAAATCATTTACTGACATGGACATTCACGGATTGATTAAACCATCCGTGATGCTATACAAAACATGAAAAACATCCTAATAAAATTGTGAATACATAGTTACACTTAATAACTTGAAAATATCGGTTGTTAAGGTATGCCTCTCGTGTGTGCATGCTTCGACGTATTTTAGAATGAGCGATCATCCACCATATAGTGCTCTTACATAGAGTAGCATCTAATAAGAATTCAAATCCTATATGCATCAATCCTAATTGAATCAACTCATCCTAGATGTCAAAGGAATGACTCTGTACTGGCTTATCTTGAGGCTCTTACAAAAAAATAATTTATAATGAACCAAAATAACTAAACTCTCTAAAATAGGGTATCAAAAAAAAAAATCAGGTGGGATATCCTAAGATCCAATAATGCAATCGAAACTCTTAAAGATAAAGCTTGATCTATACGCGTTCTAAATGCATATGGATCTGAATTTACAAGATGTAACTTTAATATCGATATGCATAGCATAATGTAGAAAAATATTTAACACATTAAAATATTGTATATAAAATAAAACCTTCATGATAAACAAGTATAAATAATGTTTTAAAAGAATTTAAAGCTCATTCAATTTAATATATATAGCATAATAAATTTGTAGGCCATGTAAAATATATATAGAGTTACATTATAATAAAATTAATGTAACAAATATGTAAAGAGTTTAATTAAGAAAGATCTAGTAATATCTTTATTTTTGAATTATTAAGATTTGAATACATCGATATGATTTACTTAAATTTGACTTTAAAAACTTAAAATATAATTACAATTTATATAAATCTCATTTGAAAATTTTCATTTAAATAAATAAACATGAGTAACAACTAAATTTATCGCAAGGTAAAAACATATATGCATATAAAAATATGGGTCACTTCCCCTTTAATAAGAAATTAATAGATTTAGGCTCTAGTGTAACAAAAATAATCAAATTATTATTATTACTATTATTATTATTATTATTTATATATAGACTAATATAATCTCTTTAGGATGATCAAACTTAAGCCCTAAACTTTACAGGCTAACTAAGCTTAGGCTTATAGAAAATCAAGAATAAGATCACTAGAAAACACGATGTCACGATCAGGAGAAGACAAGGCAATTCATCTGGAAATATTCAAGAAATCCAAAGGCAATAGGAGTTACACTAACTTAGGCCTTCAAGTCGATAGTAGTACCCACAATAATGGCTAGATATCCTTCACACCCCTTATCTAGTAACCTATAAGCATGAAGAGAAGAGACGTATAAGATCGGATATGATCCATCAAAACCCCCAAAGCGGAACGATTGTCGGCCGGGAATACGAAAGGCCACAACTTTTGAAAGATAATCAACACTTGCATGGAAGGCTAACAACCAATCTATGCCAAAGATTACATCGAAACAACGAATATCGAGAATGAAGGGATCAATAGGCATCTAATGCCCATTTATCTGAACCAAGCAATAAAGAAGAGCAAACCTTGGTGACAACTTGTTCACCAACGACAATGGTTATGTGAAGTGTAGATATCGAGATTCTAAACTTCTTTACTAAGATTTTCACAAATCTGATAAAGTGAATGAATGTGTGGAACCCCAAAAAGAACATACAATGAATGACCAGAATAGGGACGACACTACAATCTCCTACAGTCACAAAAAAAAATTCAAAATGAAATAACAAACATCACAAATAATAAGATTTTTTTTTTACTAGACAGAAACCCTAACCTAAGCTCCGACAGGACATGGCTCTGATACCATCTGTAACGCCCCACATTACCTAACCGTTTATCGGACGGTAAATGGGTCACTACTAAATTTAATACAATTAAAAGACCAAAATTTGCAGCTCTTTTTTTTTCTTATAATACCAATATAATATAAATATAATAAAATCGATAATAATAAAATAAATAATACCAACGGTTTTAAATCACTAATGACTTTACAATATATCAGAGTTTTTGCGGAGACAAGATACCAAAAAAAGAATTACATAACAAACCACCCCTGTGGGAGCCATCTAAACTAAACAAACCTAAATAGTTGACCGCAACTATAATTTATCCTCGAACCGCTACGTCGAAGAAATTTCTTAAAGATGCGAAAATTTCAAACTTCATCTTAATCCTCAGAATACGCAATACCTGGTTATGAAACAACCAGCCCATATCGAATAGGGTGAGCAATTAACTCAGTGAATAAGCCCACTGACAAATTACCTCATATGACAGTTACATATAAAAATAAGGTTTTATGAAAATCAATTTCATTTAATAAATCTTTTATTTTATTAAATCAATTTAAAAATCATGAACTTTTTTTAAAAAAATATTTTAATATACACGTGGCCCAATCCTTGGCCCACATCAGAAAAATCATGAGAGTCAAATGATAAAATCATATATTTATATATATAATAATAATAATATTAAAAACAAGAATTTTCTTTAATAAATCAATTTAAATTCATGAGCTTAATAAAAATATATTTTAATGCAATCACGTGGCCTAATCCTTTGTCCACGTCATAGAAATCATGCAGCTTAAATGATATGATCGGGTAGGGTTCTCAATCGGAAGAACCGTTCCCCAAAACAGGTGTGCCAAGCCCCAAGCGACTAAATCGCTCAAAAAGCTCCCTCGAGGATACGTCGGATCTAGAAGACGCTGAAGGGTCGCCGCTGCCATCACTACGAGAACACCAGCACAGGATGCCCCGGTTGCTGCAGACTCCAAACAAAGGAATCCGCCGCTGTAAGGATTGCTTTACCACACCCCTCACCGATCTTGGGAGTCTTCGAGTCCTAGACCTTCCTCCCCAAAGGTGAAATACTACGGGGGGATTTATTCCAGAAAATATGTCATGATATGCATCTTGATAAAATCTCCTAGGACTAGGTTGTCTCCACTAGTCCTAAATTTTTCCAAAAGTCTCGAAATGAAAATCTTTAATCCAAATATTATTTCGAAAGCATATGCATCAAACAATGGATTATGTTAATTATTGAAACATGAATAGCATAATTCATGCTATTTTAATACAAGATGAAGGAATTAAATCATGCAACTTCATTCAACAAAATGCAATTTGATCAATATGAAGAAAATATCCAAATCATGCAAATTTATCAAAATATAAATGCATGGATGACACATAATATCACACAAATATGATTGGCATATGAAATTCAACGTTATAGAGCAAAAGTTCACACGAAATAAATCGATAGGCCTACTCACCTCGAATGGACCTTAAGTCCGGAGAATGAAGCCCACAACAAAAATTATAACATAGATAAATCAAATAAATTATTAATCAAAACCTATAATTTAAGTCTATACCTAATTTCCTTAATCATAATCAATAGGTATAAATCTTTATACCCAATGAGCTAAATTTATCTCATATAAATCATACAAAAGAAAATATACTAGAACCTAAGAAGAGGATAAAAACTTATCAAACATATAACCAGTCACTAAAAGACAAAACAAGAAAAGACAAAAACCAGAAAAAACAAAATCAGAAAAGACAAAACAGAAAAGACAAAAATCCAGAAAATCAAAATAATAATAAAATAACGAAAATTCCTAAAATAATATAAAAATACATTTTTTTTTTCAATAAAAATAAACTATTAGCCAATAGACTATTTTTATTTATAAAAAAGATCAAACTAGTTTCTAAACCTACCTAAATAGTTTAGTTTAAGGATTGAATTTCTAGCCAATAATTGGAGGAGATGTTGTACATGTTAAAGTAATAGTTTTATTTAAGTATAGGTATAGAACATAACTCTAGTATTATTAAAAACTTATATTTTAGAAATCTAAATGTAGATATAATCTTTAAAATAAATGATAAATCGAAACCCTAAGTTTATGAATACTAAAAAAATAAAAAAACCTAACATAGATCTAACAATAATAAATAATATATCAAAACCCTAGCTTTTATAAAAACTTAGAAATCCAATAACATGAACATATATCTATCAAAACTGTAATTTTATTAAAAACTCAAAATCTTATAACATAAAAATAAATTTAATCTTTAAAATAAATAATAAATCAAAACTCTATTTTTATTAAAAACTTAAAAATTCAAACACCTAAACATGGATCTAATTAATAAAAAGAAAATAAAAGGATAAAAAGAAAAGATTAAGAACCCTCTTTTTTTTCTTCTCTCTCTCTCTCTCTCTCTCTCTCTCTGTCTCTGCCGAACCGACGAGACCCACCGCACACCCCTATATAGATATATAGACTTATACCTAAATCTAACGAAAATGACAAAACAACCCCCATATTATTTATATTTACACATTGGTCCCTATCCGAATTACATATAGATCCATGGAGCATATTATAAGAAATTCACAAATTCAAAACTGGTCCCTCAAAATCAATAATAATGAAATCTCAAAACTTAATCTTTTGAGCTCCAATGTTAATAAGATTGTAACCATTTAAGATCTTGAAGATCTTAAAAATAAAAATATATAAAAATTTCAACATAATAATTAGTATTTCAAATTGTAAATTGAAATGAGCCCATAAGGATATACTAAATGGGCCAAAACTTAAAAACACACAAAACACACAAATTTCAATTCAAATATCATATTTGTATATTTAAATTAAATATATAAATAAGATAAAATTCACATGTGTTACACCTAAGGATTATGCCTTTCAAATACAACCCTGGTTTGGACATAGGTGACCACAAGGGCTCCTCCACAAGGACTTGATGGTATCTTATACTTACAGAAAATCGAAAACATTGCCCTCTCACGTAAAAAAAACCGTTGAAGAATTAAAATGCCCACTTATGCCACTCATACTTACGCATAAGTTCGCATTTTCCTTTTCCAAAACACCTAGGCATCCGATTATCTTGAAAAAGAAAAAAACTAAAATTGACCCCCGTACCAATGATAAACTTACCCCCATCTACACTCATTTTATGCCCTTCTGCACATGCTTGAGAATAAATTATCTAACTTTCACACATATTTGAGAGTTTTTTGCTCACGCACTTGGAATCCCTCCCTCGCATACTAAAGCATGGTTTCCCACACTTTACTTTCTCGCATTATCTTTACCTTAAGATGGATTGTAGCCCTTGACAATTCAAGCAAGAAGGGCTCGAAAGTCAGTGCAGGGGCATAATCCGAACAGATTTAACACTTGGTCCATGAAAAAGAATGTTTGTATAGGTCTCGAAGATTGAAATGGCCACAAAGGCTTTCAGCAGCAGCAGACAAGAAACAAAACCAGAAGAATTGTCCCAAGCAAGGGGCGGCTAAATTCGACTAGCCGCCCCCCTCACTAGACGGCTAGATAGCACTAGCCGCCCCTGCCCCTTCTTTTCCAGGTAAAAACCCCAGGAATGGGGCGGCTAGCTTAAACAAGTCGCCCCATCTGGGGCGGCTAAACACAAGTAGCCGCTCCTCACCTGCTGCCCCATCTGCCCTGTCAATCCCATCCTCAATCAGCTCTTCAACTCTTCAAAAACCTGTCAAAATATTCTTTTTCCCAAACATGCATACACACATTTCAGACACATTCATACACAAAACCAGTATAAATACCATGCTAGATTGATTATTAGAATCCTGCATCCATCGATAAATTAAAATTTGTAAACTCCAAGTTCATTCGTCCACGCTGTCGGTGCGTCGGATCTCCGTGGGTGTCGAAAAGGATCCGGCGGCGCGTGGGGGGTGTGCGTGCGTGTGTGGGGGTTCTTCGGGGATTCGGATCGGATGCGTGCCCTGGCGGGCTCGGTCGGATCGTCTTCCTGGAAGGGTGAGGTGTCGTTCCTGGTTGAGGCGCCAACAGCGGCTCAAGAGGATTCCAGGGTTTGTGTGATCGCCACCTGCTTTTTCTAAAAGCAGGAAAAGGTTGGGTTGGATTTGATCGCCTACGTGGGGTGTTTGTGGGGTCTCCGCTCTGAGACACGGATATACCGTACACAGAGGTGAAAAACAGGTAATCCTATTCTGCTTCCGAAGGCTTGGCAAAAGGAGTCTTGGGACAAGGGGGTGCAAGTGGGGTGTGGATATGGGGAGGCTAGTGGGATCCAGCCGTCTGATGAGGGGCGGCTATTAGGGTTTAACCGTCCAGGGCCTGGTCTGGTTTGGGCAGAACTTCGGTAGGAAATGGGTTTGGTTTTGGACAGAGGCTAAGCTAGGTTTAGCCCGGGTTTCTGGAGGGTGGAATGAGAGGGTATTTTATGTAGGGAATGGGTATTTCTCTCACAAAAGGGACTCTCTCTCTCTCTCTCTTGGGATTTCTAGTGGGGAAAGGGAGTGAATGATGTGTGTTTTTTATTGTGAATTGTGGATGTTGGATAAAGGCTTGGGACCTCCTCTATTTATAGTAAAAAAGAGGCAGGGGAATATCCAGGTCGTAAAAGAGTGGCTTGGCTAATAGTGTGTGTGATTAGACCCCTCATTAATTCTCTAGTTCTTCTGTCAGGACCAGGTGAAGGGCGGCTAGTGCTAACTAGCCGCCTAGGATGGGGTGGCTACTTCCTGGTAGCCGCCCCTATCATGACCTGTCAAACGTCCCATATCTGACAAGCGGTGGCTTGGGTCGGTTACTTGGGTTGATCCGGCCAAGATAGGGCGGCTAAAGGTCATGACCCGCCACAATGATCAGCATTTAGTGCTGCTTTATGTCCCATCCAGGGAAGCGGTTCAAGGTTAGCCAGGTGGGCGGCTAGTGCTAACTTGCCGCCTGGTATGGGGCGGCTAGTTAGGGCTAGCCGCCCCTTGCCAGGGACTTGGGGTTTCTGGGGTTTTTAGAGCTTCTCTTAGGTGGGGTTCCCGGTTTGGGCCAGGGTCTGGTTTAGGGTAGGGCTCAGGTTTTAGGTCTGGGGCTAATACGAGTGGGGTGGAAATAAGGGAGGTTTGCTTTGGGGTTTTAAATTGTCCCAGTCTACAGGGTAGGCAATTTCTCATCTATCAGGTAAATCTAGTTCAGTCATACGTGTGTGAAGGAAGCGACATGATTTGGCGGAGATGTGTTCAAATAAATACGAGTTTATCTTTGAGAGTCTTATAATTCTATCATCAAGTACTAAACGCTGGAAATTGCAGGAAGAAAGAATAATAGTTCTCAAGTATTGAAAGCTACTCATGCATAGAATTTCTTTAGATAAAGTGCATTCCACGAACCTGAAACCTCGACTCCTTCGGCATCTACCAGGCGGTAGGCATTCCCGGAATAGGCATGGGTGATCACATAGAGTCCCTCCCATGTGGGTTGCAACTTCCCTCTTGGGTGAGGCTGTCTTGATGGCATGATTTGCTTAAATACTAATTCTCCGATTTCAAATTTTTTTTTATTACCTTCTTTTCAAATGCCCTTGCCACCCTTCTTTGGTAGGCCTGGGCATTGGTCTGCCGCTCTTAATCTTTTCTCGTCTTTTCCTTTTCTCTCTTTTTGGTATTTTTTTTTGATATTTTATGTTTTCAAAAGTGTGGAAACAGATGCATGCTTATGGTTTTGAAAAGGCATGCGTTGGCAAATAGACATGTTTTTGGAAAAAAGAATGGATATAAAGTTTGGAAAACGATTTTGTTTTTAGAAGGAAAGCATGGAAAGACAATTTGTAAAACATTTTTGGTGGAAATCATGGAAGCACGGCTTTGTAAAACATTTAGTTTTGAAGAAGCGTAGATTAGGAAAACATTCTTGTTTTGAAGAAGAGTGGAAATGCGGCTTGTAAATATTTTCGTTGTTTGGTAAACAAGTAAAGAAAATTTTGGGAAATGTTTTATTTTTGTTTAGAAGTATGGAAATACGGTTTTGTAAAACTTTTGCTTTGAAGGAGAGTGTGGAAAACCCTTTTTTTTAGAAAACATTTTTCGTTTTTAAAGAAGAGTGGAAATAAAGCTGGAAACAAATATGTCCAGAGTTGGGGAATGAAAGCTGAATAGCATGTATTTTTGGATTTTGGTTTCTTTTAGGAAAGCAGGTAAACAAATATGTATAGGGTGACGAAAACGAAAGCTAGTAAACAAATATTTTATCTTTTTTATTTTTCAGAAAAAGCTGTAAACAAATATGTACAGGGTGTTGAAAGCGAAAGCTGGCAAACAAATATTTTTTTGATTTTTGATTTTTAGAAAAGGCTGTAAACAAATATGTACAGGGTGTTGAAAGCGAAAGCTGGCAAACAAATATTTTTTTGATTTTCGATTTTTAGAAAAGGTTGTAAACAAATATGTAAAGGGTGTTGAAAGCGAAAGCTGGCAAACAAATATTTTTTTGATTTTCAATTTTTAGAAAAGGCTGTAAACAAATATGTACAAGGTTTTGAAAGCTCACCCGGGGGGATCGGTACCTGGTTCTTAGATTTGTATTGTTTCCTCGAGTCGGCTTCGTTTGGACGGCCGGCTGATGTCCGATGGGGGTCCCCTATTCCCGAACTCTTCCTCCCTGAGCCTCTTCAAGGGCTTCCTTGATGGAGCAGTTCTTCGTCGGTGGAGCCTGGCCGCCAACATGCGACCACCTCTAGCCGGATGCGCATGGCACAGACGCTCCAGTTCCGGGCCCGTGTTTCGTTAAAGCGTGCTTCTCCCCATATGGATATCACTTCCCCACGGTACGGGAAGTGAAGGCATTGGTGTCGGGTGGATAAGATGGCTTCGATGCTGTTGAGCCATGTCCTCCCAAAAATCAGAGGGTGGGGTGATCTAATGTTCATTACCATGCAGTTGACGATGGTAAAGACCGGGCCGATCTTTAGTGGGAGCATGACCAGTCCGCAAGTGTTCTTGCGTGTGCTGTCGAAGGCATAAATGTATTCGTCCAAGGGCTCCAATCTAGGAACCTTGCCTTCGAGCTTCTGGTAGGTGGAATATGTAAGAACGTTAGCTTCTGCTCCCGTAACGATGAAAATGTGCCGGAATTCCCTTCCTCTGAGTATGGCAGTGATTGCGAGGGGTGCGGAGCGTGCTCCGGCTTTTGCGACTTCATGGGGGAGGAAGGTGATTGAGTTGGGCTCCGTAAGATCGCTTGATGGATGCAGGGTCCTGGCCGCTTCTTCCGAGGGATAGTTGTCGTTATAAGGGGACCCGGTGGGCTGCCGCCTTCATCCTCGTTCCCTGGTCGTAAGGCTAGTGTGAACATGTTGTGTATTGTCCAGTTGTTCTCGTTCTCGTACTGGAGGCGTGCCTCCCCCCAGATTGTCAGTACATGACTCATGAAGGGCAGTCGAAGGCATTGGTGTCGGGGGGAACATATAGCTTGGATGCTGTCTAACCACGGTCGCCCAAGCATCAATGGGTACCTTGTGTCGATGTCGGCCACGAAGCAGGCTACTTCATTGATAAGAGGGCCGACGGATAGCTCGAATGTTCCGGGGCCGCGGAGAGTCTTCCCGGTATGGTTGAAAGCTTGAATAGTATGGTGGGCCGGTTGGATGGGAGGACGGCCTAGTCTGGGTATCTTTTGGTAGCTGGAGCATGTCATTATGTTCATTCCTGACCCATGGTCCACGAAGATGTTGTTTAGCCACAACATTTGAAGTCGTCCGCTGATGTGTAGGGGGTAGACTCGCAGTCTGGGATCCGGGAGGTCTTGGTCAGTGAATGATATGGTCATTGGGCGGCGGGGGCCATCGACAGTGTCGGTACTCTTGGAGGACCCGTTGTCGTCCGGATGCAGATCATCCGACGTACATTCCCCTCCCTCGGGTCCTTCGCTAGCTCCTTCGGGGACCTCTTCAAAGGGATCTTCTTCTTCTCCTCCTCCTGGGTTTTCTAGTCCGCTTGCGTCGGACTCGATGTTGATGACCGCGGGTAGGGCGAGAACTGCATCTTCTTCTTCACCATAGAGTACGGCGAGGTCATGGTTGTCGAGGTTCAGCTGGAAGGGCTCGTTCTGCTCTTCCTCCTCGGATTCTTCGGACAGACTGTCATCAGTGACGTCTTCTGAACTGCTTGGTTGTGGTGATGGTTGTCTCCCTCTCCTGACCATGTTTACCATGTGGGCTCCAGACGTGGATGCTTGGTTGTGACCTGGCAATGGGTCAGTAAAAATGCCAAGTGGCTTGGAGGCTCGAGAATTGCCCTGGTTTAAGTGGCTTTTGATCATGGCCCAATCTAGGTGCTTGTCATCATTTAAATCATAAATAAAATCCCGAAAAACAATGCATTGTTCTACAGTATGACCAAGCTGTTGGTGGTATTGACAGTAACACAGTCTGCTAGCCCCGGGGAGTGGAGGCTTAGCAACTGGGACGGAGATACTATTTGTGTCCATTAGTACCCTAAAAATCCTAGTTAGTGTTTCTGGGAGGGGAGGGTAAGAGTCCCTCTTTCTCATTCGAGTCTGATCATAGGATGTCAGAGGGGAGACCTCATTATAAGTATTTTGGATGGGCTACCTAGGATTTAGGTTCTGACTTCTTAGGAAGCTGGAATAGAAAGGGGTCCTAGGCTGGCCTTGTCTTGAAATTACAGGGCTTTGGACCGGAGAACTTTGAATTACCGGGTCTTGTTGTGTTGGCACGGGGACGGGTACTGATCGAGTAGCGAAGTTTTGGTTGATTGGCCTAGGCAGCGCATACCCGGATGAACCGGACGTGTACTGTCTCAGGGCCGTTCCTCGATCAGGAACTCGCGCTCCGTTTGGGTAGAGTGCCGATACTTGGTTAATAATCCCCTCTACCGTGGGGGTTTGTGCCTTAAGAGGTGGTTGTCCAACCATATGGCTGATAGGTGGGGATGGGGTTTGGACTACTGGGGCTGCACAATAGGAAATCATGTTGTGGCGGTCAATTAGAAGCTGATACGTAGTACAGTCTCCGTACGAAAAGCTCGTACGAAGCTCTGGACTCAAGCTCTATAACATCATGTCAATTTCTTGATATTCTGTGAGTTGTAGGCCAGTCCGGTGGACAAGTGTGCGCCACCGAGACACGTATTGTTCTGATCCTCTGGTTACCGTAGTGGCCTAAGAACTTCTCGCTTACAGCCGAGAAGTTCGACAAGTGATCTATAGGGAGGGTGGAGAACCAATGTAGTGCTTCTCCTTCCAATGATTTCTGGAAGAGGAAGACTGGCAGAGGTTGATTATCTAGAAAGGGGCGGGTGTCTAGATAAAATGCAGTTAAATGGATGTCTGGGTCTCCATGACCGTTATACCGGCAGAATTTGGGGATTTTGAATCCTTCTGGTAGGTGGACTGACGGGATTTGTCTGAGGTTATATGGAGACATGTGCTTGGGGGCTGAGGGACTAGTCTCGGAGAGAATTCTCTGGATGGTTTCATCCAGTGTCTCTCCCTTGGGAGGGTTGCCTAGCGGTCCTGGGTTTGGGGTGGCCTGGTAAGGGCCTGGGGCGGAAACGGTTGGGAATATTGGATTCGCAGGGGAAAGGGGGGTGAACGAAAAAATGCTCTGATTGACCGAGCGGCTGGGTGTGGACGGGGTTTTGGGAATGGCCTTAGGGGCTTCGACAGGGGCCTCCTGTCTCAAGGTTTTGACCTGACGGTAGTCGGCGAGGTCATGAAACATGTCCTCTATGGATTGGTATCCTAGACGGGCCATCTTTTCCTCTAGATGGGCCAGGAATTGCGTGGCCTGACCCTCTTGGTGGATTCTTTCCTCTAGTATCTCCTCCTCTATGTGGGATTCCATGACGTGTGAAATGGTTCAAGGGAATGAATGCAGATATAAAGCAGCAAATAAAGCGGTGTGCGGCTTACAAAGCAGTAAAGGATTGCGCAGCGGTGTGCAGCTTACAGAGCAGAGGAGGATCTGATTCAAGGGGTGGGAAACTCTATCCTTCCTAGAGGGTTGATAGCATTCTAGTCAAGCTTGTAAAAGGGGGGCAGAAGAGGATTACCTTTTGTTGTTTTTCACGAGGATGGTCCCACCGTGATCGCCAGATTTGTCGGTGCGTCGGATCTCTGTGGGTGTCGGAAAGGATCCGGCGGCGCGTGGGGGGTGTGCATGCGTGTGTGGGGGTTCTTCGGGGATTCGGATCGGATGCGTGCCCTGGCGGGCTCGGTCGGATCGTCTTCCCGGAAGGGAGAGGTGTCGTTCCTGGTTGAGGCGCCTGACAGCGGCTCAAGAGGATTCCAGGGTTTGTGTGATCGCCACCTGCTTTTTCTAAAAGCAGGAAAAGGTTGGGTTGGATTTGATCGCCTACGTGGGGAGTTTGTGGGGTCACCGCTCTGAGACACGGATATACCGTACACAGAGGTGAAAAACAGGTAATCCTATTCTGCTTCCGGGGCTTGACTAAAGGAGTCTTGGGACAAAGGGAGTGTGGGTGGGGTGTGAGTGTGGGGCGGCTAGTGGGTTTGAGCCGTCTGGATTGGGGCGGCTAGGTAGGGTTAGCCGTCCAGGGTCTGGGACAAGGGGGTGCAAGTTGGGTGTGGATATGCGACGGCTAGTGGGATCCAGCCGTCTGATGAGGGGCGGCCACTAGGGTTTAACCGTCCGGGGCCTGGTCTGGTTTGGGTAGAACTTCGGTAGGAAATGAGTTTGGTTTTGGACAGAGGCTAAGCTAGGTTTAGCCCGGGTTTCTGGAGGGTGGAATGAGAGTATTTTATGTAGGGAATGGGTATTTCTCTCACAAAAGGGACTCTCTCTCTCTCTCTCTCTTGGGATTTCTAGTGGGGAAAGGGAGTGAATGATGTGTGTTTTTGTTTGTGAATTTGGAATGTGAATTGTGGATGTTGGATAAAGGCTTGGGACCTCCTCTATTTATAGTAAAAAAGAGGCAGGGGAATATCTAGGGGGTAAAAGAGTGGCTTGGCTAATAGTGTGTGTGATTAGACCTCTCATTAATTCTCTGGTTCTTCTGTCAGGACCAGGTGAAGGGCGGCTAGTGATAACTAGCTGCCCAGGATGGGGCGGCTACTTCCCGGTAGCGGCCCCTATCATGACCTGCCAAACATCCCATCTCTGACAAGCGGTGGCTTGGATCGGTTACTTGGGTTGATCCAGCCAAGATAGGGCGGCTAAAGGTCATGACCCGCCGCAATGATCAGCATTTAATGCTACTTTATGTCCCATCCAGGGAAGCAGTTCGGGGTCGGCCAGGGGGGCGGCTAGTGCTAACTAGCCGCCTGGTATGGGGCGGCTAGCTAGGGCTAGCCGCCCCTTGCCAGGGACTTGGGGTTTTTACGGTTTTTAGAGCTTCTCTTAGTTGGGGTTCCCTGTTTGGGCTAGGGTCTGGTTTAGGGTAGGGTTCAGGTTTTAGGTCTGGGGCTAGGGTTTGGGTTTCCGGTTTAGGTTAGGGTTAGGGTTTAGGGTTAGGTCTGGGTTGGGTTTAAGGTTTCCGGTCAGGCTAGGGTTTAGGTTTAGGGTTTCCGGTTTCCTGAACTTTGGTTCTCTATTTAGATGTCCAAATGTGGGATATTTCCGGGTGTTACTTGAAGTATTTCTGTCTTTCTGGACGGTCAAAATTGGGGTATCTACACACGCGATATGCGTTTTTCAAAATAAAAGAAACCCTTTGAAAAATACCAAAACATCCATACTAACTACACCAGACCATGCATAAAAACCATAAAATTGTCCCACCAAGACCATAAACATAGATTATTTTCTGAAAACCTAAGAGAGTGCATAAAAGAGAGTCTTTATGAAAGAGTGAGGAAGAGATGGGTCCACCGAAAGCTCCAAAACTCCAAAGTCTTGAGCTATGCTTCACCAAAATATCACTTGAGTCAAAACAAAAGAAGAAAAGCATGAATTCCTCGCATATATACTATTCTTCTACCTAAAACCAAGACACAGAGGATGCTATACCTCGGCGTATCGTCATCTGCTGGAGGCTGAGTAGGAGGAACATCCTGACTTGGCTGAGAAGGGAGCGGCGGCTGAGGAGAGGACTGAACCTCTGGAGCATCAGGAGCGGCAGGAGTCTCTCTGTAAGACCTGTGTCATTTAGAGTCCTAATTTCGATCGGAGTCGCTAAAATTTTTGTTTTTTTAGCTACCTATTGCGGTTTGAGGACTCTGATTGAAATATAACTGCATATTATGGGTCCTGGTTTTGATTAGTACAGCCCATAAAATTTTCGTTTAATTCCGATAACGTTTTTGGAATTTGCAGTTTTGGATTGGTATTCGGATTTGACTTTATTAAAATCCAAGATGAAGGGGTAAAAATCCGATATTATTACGAGATGTTCAGTTTTGAGATAGCTTCCATATAGAAGTGGAATTGGATCAACTGGATTCGTATATCAAAAGTTATGGGTACTTTTCCGAGTATACCCCGAAGATGAGAAATCCAGGCAGAAGCCCTGTAAGATGTTTAGCCTAGATTTTGGAATAGCTGGAGAGGTTATTTGATCTAGGTGTAAACAAGAAATCTGTAGATAAACCCTCTTATCTTTCCAATGGCTTTAGAATCGTGCAATTCGGAGCTGTATTGAGGAAGTTATGGCCATTTAAGCGAAGGCTGTTCGGGGTTTTAAGTACGAGGACGACTTGGTCTTTCACTCCACCTTTGCCTATTTAAATCCCCAAATGTGCACGACATTGGGCACATATTTTCCCTCTTTTGGATCTGGTCCAGCCCTTGGTGAAGGTTTGGGTGGAGGAGATGTTGGTGATGGAGAAGAAGGAGTGAAAGAAGGTAAGTTGTTGTTGTTGTTAAGTTGTTGTTGATTCCTTTCTCTCTTCCCCCACCCCTTACTCTTTTTCCTTTCCCCTCTCTAAACCAGCCCCCCATGTGTTTGTGTTTATGCCTAAGTGAAGAAGAAGAAGCAAGGGAAGCAAGATGGAGGTGGTGGCAGCGGTGGTGGCGGTCGAGGTGGTCAAGGGTGCGCTTGCGAGCCCCTACATCTCCCCCTACGTTCCCCCTCTCATTTGGGTGAGTTTTCCCTCTTCTTTAATTGGTTTTTATGCATGGTTGGGAGCTTGGGAGGGCTTGCATGTAAGGGGTTTGGGTTTGGGTGCATGTGGGGGACATGGGCGAGGGTTTGGGAGGCTGGGCGCGCGCGCAGGTGCGTGCGCAGCCTGGCGCATGCATGCAGAGCGTGCGCGCAGGGGGTGTCACGCGGGAGTCGCGCGAGGGTGCGCGTGGGGGGCACGCGCGATCGCGGGCATGTCTGCGCGCGGTGGGCGCGCGGGGCGCGGGGGGCCGCGTTTGGGGCTCCCGGGGGTGCGTGCTGGGCTGCCCGGGGCCCGTTTGGGCGTGCTGAGGGTCAGCAACCTCGGGTGGGTGTCCGGGGGGCTCGGGCACGCGTGCGTACGTGCACGCTTGCTTGCTTTCGAGCCCGTATGCGTGGATGTCCAATCTTAGGCATCCCTAATTGATTTTATATGTTTGTATGATTGTTTTACTCACCCCTTTTGGTACCCTTGACTTACAGATCTCGTCGGATGGGATGCGCGTCAATCCGGGTATCGGTGAGTGGTTTGATTCCAACCCTTCCGGGAGCGCTCGATGCACGTAGTCGTGCTTCGCACTTCCATGGGGCTTTATTTGCACCCTAAATATGTAGATATCATGCATGCTAGGTTGTATAGCTCGTATATTGTGTAGAACCCCTAATCTACCTTATACTTGCCTCTGTATTGTATAGAATATGGCATGACTTAGGTAGTTTTGTTTGAAATACTACCCCTATTTATCAAGCATGTTTAACTTGGGTTAATAATGGGGTGTATGGATAATATTCCTCTGATTTAGGACTTGAGGGTGTGGTATAGTTGTTGCACCCATCTAGTTGGGGCAAAACTATGACCCACTTCAAGAGAGAATGAGGCATTCCCTCTCTCTCGCCCTCCCTCTTTTCACGAGGTGAGTAAGTAGATATAGTTCCTACTTGACTCAGGCTTGTTTGGAATTATTGGCATGCACCTGTTGTTGTGCGGATCGCGTTTAACCCTTCCCTTCTATGTTGGTGATATCCAACGCATGTTAGGTTATTTCTGGTGTATTTACCTGTTTGATGCCATGTATGCATGTTTAGTAGGCCACCATTGGGTAATTAATTGCATATTATATATATGCCTATTGGGCCATGAGCCTTGTCTAATGATATTAGACAAGTGTATGACCGCTGATGGGGTCATACCATGGCATTGTCACTTAGAATAAATGTCTTCCCCGCATCTGAGTTATGTGCCCTGGAGGGAATTCACGAGAATTCATTGCGCTTATCGGTGTTTGATAACCGATGATGCTGGATCCATAGGGATCGTATTCGCGGGTGTCGAGTGTTCTCCCCTTCGTCGGCTCCGAGTAGAGACTGGCCGGCGTAGTAAAGCCCGGTGGATGCCCCCAGGTACTACTCATGACGCTTGTTGGTGTGCTCATACGGCCGAGGTAGCGGTCATGGGAGGCTAGCCGGTAGAGGCCAGAACCCTGTGAGGTGCTCCTAGGAACTGTCCACGACGCTTGTTGGTGTGCCCATATAGCAGAGATAGGGACCTAGAGGCTACCAGGTAGTAGTGGCCACACTGGGAGAGACTACCGGATGACGAGCGGTGTAGAAAAATCGACCTCTTCCCCAAGAGCCTATGTCACCCGAGGAGGGGGTGAGGGGTGAGGGTGTGGTGGGTCGGCGTTGGTTCGATCTACCAGTTTGTGCAATTTCCCAAAATCCTATGTCACCCGTCGGGGTGAGGGTGAGGGTATTGCTCCCAAAATCCTATGTCACCCGTCGGGGTGAGGGTGAGGGTGTAGTGGGTCGGTGTTGGTTCGATCTGCCAGGTTGTGCAATTTCCCAAAAACCTATGTCACCCGTCGGGGTGAGGGTGAGGGTATTGCTCCCAAGATCCTATGTCACCCGTCGGGATGAGGGTGAGGGTGTTGGTGTGAGTGTGGTGGGCTCGAGTTGGTACTCGACCCACCAGCTTGTTTAGTTGGTTTTCCCATGGGGTTCGCGTTGCGAACATGTAACGGTTCCTCCCAATATCGTCGTTCCGGGGCCCCGACATTGAAGCTGCCCTGACAGAGGACTCCCACTTGTAGGTACTCCCGATGCATTCGACGGATGTACTGATCATGGGAGTGTACCAGGTGAGGCTACACGACGGTGGGCCACCGGACAATATTGCGAGTGTGAATTATCGTTCTCCCCTTCGCCGGATCCTTGTGGATGCTTCCTAGGTACGAGCCACCCTGGGTGGACCCCCACCTGTAGGTACCATCGATGCGCTCGATAGTGTACTGACCGTGGCCGGCTCCAGGTAGAGGCTACCCGGGAGAGCACTACCGGATGACGAACGGTGTAGAACAGCAAGTTTTGTCCTTCAAGTCCCTAGGTTCACCCCTGTGGGGACAAGGGCGAGGGCGGGGTATGGTCGTACCGCCGTGTGACCTAGTTAACCGTTGGGTTTCTACCCATGGCTTTCCTTGACAGGAGATTGCCTTAGTATCGAATGATTATGTTGGTGTTTTGTTTCTGACCACTCGCTGAGCTTATAGCTCACCCCTCGCATACTGTTTCCTTTAACAGGGGCGTTGTTGGGCGTGGAGCTGGAGCTTCCTTGTGGCGTGGTCTTGCGTGCGTGGAGCGTTCTGTCCGACGGATTGGCGAGTGCGAGGCTGTCAGCAGTCCTAGAGTCTTGTGTATTTGTAAACCATGCATGTGGCACTTGTTGTATTTCATTTGGCTAGACTTGGCTCTCACAGGACAGTGATTGTGTATTCAGGTCTGTAATAATGTTTTTGATTTACAGACTTATTGACATTTTTATGCTTCCGCCTTTCATTTGAGTTATCAGTTATCATTGATCGCCAGCCTTGTGTATTATTTATTGGAGTCATTTGTTGACCTCTAGTATGATAGCTGATACTTTATATATTTGCCACGTCTCGGGGACGCTTGGGGCGTGACACTCTCGAACAGAGGACGCAGCCCTAGCATATAATTCATGACTCCGAGACGCTGAAGGACAAGAAGCACGGCTGAAGGTGGCCCAGTAGCCAAGGAAGCCGAGAGAGAATGGTCAGGCTCAAGCGGAAGAAGGTCGAAGTCTGCCTCGGTCATAGAGCCCCCTCCAACCAATTTCCCCCTCAGAGTTGCCTCCCAGAGATGAACCTATTGTATATCTCTGTCCCTCTAGCCCGATCCTCAGCAACCCTCAACCTCTCCTCCAACTCCCGTGCCCTCACCTCTGATGCCCTGAGCGCCTCTCGGTCCCTGTCCCCGGCCGCCTGGAGAGAATGAACCAAGTCGCCCATCAAACCTCCAGGAACACCTGCTGAAGCCTCCAACTCCGACTCCCTCATCTGGAGGGAGTCCCTCTTGCGGCCTAGGGTGATGAACCCCTCCTCTCTCGAAGCCATCATGGACCTCAGCCGGTCCGTCTCCTCCTCAGCCCGAGAAGCCCTACCCCTCGCCTGGCCCAACTCCATCCGTGTGGCCGTCAATTCACTCCGGGCTGCATCTAACTCCCTTGTCAGCTCGAGCTCTCGCTCGGAAACCATGGAAGGAGGAGGGGCGGAAGAAGAGGAAGCACCATCGGCTCTCGCTCTCGACAGAGCATCCACTTGAGCCTCGAGGACCCGGACCTGGTCCTGCAAGCGTCTCTGTTGTACCCGCAGCGCCTCTATATGCCTGGCCCACGCTTGGAGGTGCTCATTGGCGGTCTTGAGCCTCTTCTCCATCTCATTCAACTCAACCTACAAGAGAAAGATTATTCAGAAAATATACGAGCAAGAGAGAATAAGGAAGAAGAGAAGGGTTTTCAACTTACGTAAGCGTCCGGGATCTCCTCCTCCATCATCCCGAGGATACCCGCGTATTCCTGAAGATACCAAGCCAGGTATTCGTCACTCGAAGTCACCTCAAGACGACGCTCCACCAAGATACCTCGGCCCATCCATCCCACCACATACGTAGCGTAATTCCTCGAGAGGTTCGCATCCCGAGGACTCCCAGCCACCGGAATCGAGGGGCGCCCTGGCTGAGGATCAGGCACCCACTGATGATACCCAAGCTGGCGGACGACCCGGTTTTTTGCATGAAACACAACCTCATTAAAATAGAACAACCAGACGTCTCGCGCCAGGGTCTCGGGAGCCTCCTCCGTATAAGGTCTCCACGTCATCTAAAAGCATCAAAAGATAGGAAGAGCGCTTAGCCGAAAGAAAACCAAATACAAGCCAAAGAAATTTGAAGAAAACTTATACCTCTTCCTCCGAGAAGACGCGAGCCTCTCGGAAATGGGCGAGGCGGTACAAGCGAGAGGACCCCCGGGGTTCCCATCTCATGGCCCAAGGGAGGGCATGATCAAACGGCGCCAGAGACGAGCGATCGATGGCGAAGTGCTCGTATCCGAAGATCTAGCAAAGTAAGAGGAAAATTATCATGATCAAAGTGAGCTAAACCAAGAAAAGGACATTTACCACTTACACATACCTAAAGAAATGGCGTGAAGCCGCCAAGATTCTTTCCCCCGGCCCTCTTAACATTCTTTGAGAGCTCCGTGAAGAGATGGGCGAGCATCGCCGCTCCCCAGGCATAGCGTCCCATGCCCTCCAGGTCCCTCATTAGCAAAAGAGAGTGAGAGGAAACCTTATCAGAGGCCATCGAGAAGAGGACCCGGCCGAAGAAGTAAAGGAAGAACGCCCTCAACTCCCTCCGTGCGGCCGCCTCTCTCGCCTCGATCATCGCCCGCCTCCTCTCGAAGCTAGCTGCAGCTTCGCCCATCTGACGCTCCGTAAAGGAACCGAAGCCATACTGCCCCAAAAGCCTCCGTAAAGGAATCCAGTTCAGCATCCGCTCCCGCTCCACGAACTCCCACTCTCCAATCAATTCTTGAAACAGCCCCCTATAATCCGCAAGGGTGGCTGCAATCACCGCTTCCCCCAAGACCGGAAGGCCGGTGATCCGATGGACGTCCTCAAGGGTCGGCATAACGGTGCTAGTAGGGAGGATGAACGTACAACTCTCCGGGTCCCATCTCTCCGCCAATGCCTCCACATATGGGCGATGGACGTGGAACGGCTCAATCAGAAAGAAGGAGCGGAAGCCCGCTCCATCCACTAAGCTCCTCTCCTCCTGCCCCAAGGCAACGTACCACCTCTTCATCCCATGCCATAAAGCCCGGATACGATTCGGCCGTTGCAAATAAAAGAAGAAAACATGAGTTAGCTTAAAGAGAGCAATCAAGAGGTAAGAACCCGAAGCCTAAAAATCATTTAGAGATCATGCTTAGCAAAGTAAAATTCTCATATCAAACACAAAAAACACTCACGTAAAGGTTCACCTCCCATTATTCACAAAACACTCCTCATATGATCACACGTGCTAAACAAATATCAAAACATCCCACCGTGGTCACCACTTACTCTCCCGCTTGCATCACGGCCTATCATGCTTATATACTTTCCATAAACACACCTAAAACATATAGAAAGTACTTGGACCCATGAAATGCATGCATACAATCCCTCATGCTCTACCACGATTAAACACATACGAAGTCACGCCTTAAAGAATTATATGCACGTAGAAAAGTATCGCATGCAAGCATACCAGCCATACCATTCACCTCTTTCAAAAATAGAGCAAACATGGATATATATATACAAAAAAAATTGCCCCCCCCCCCTTTCCTAGAAATAAACCCATATCAGCATGCTACCCCACCATGATTACCTTATACACCAAGCATGCTTATCATATACAACCTGTTCATACCACCAAAACACATGCATGTACACCAAAATAAAAGGCTAACACTAAAAGGTTAGGAACATACCAAGGCTCGTGTGGACCCAAGAGCGCCCACCTCGGCCTCGTCGGGATCGTTCATCCCATCGTCATCCCCCTCCTCCTCATCCTCCTCGAACACGGCCTCCTCGGCCTCAGCCTCAACACCAACACCAGTCTCTGCAGCCCCGGTGCCCATACCCTCGGCCTCCCCGGCCTCATCTCTGCCCTCTCCAGTCCCCTCCACTCTCCCCGCGCCGGAGATAAACTCCGCAAAGGCCCCTATAGCCCTATTTTCCTCCTCCTCCTCAGCCCTGGCCTCTGTGGCCTCCCTGTCCAACATCCCAACAAGGGCATCCAACAACCCTCACATCTTCACTGACTCCCTCGGCCTCCACTCCCTCGATTGCACCCTCAGTCGATCCTCCGACCCCCGAAACCACCTCCTCGACCGCCACCGGTCGATCCCCACACCTCCTCTTGCGTGTGTAACCTATCATACTCCCCCCTACCTTCGGGACAGCCCCCAAAGGCAAATCCTCGACCTCACCCACGTCGATGCCCACCGGCGACACCTCCGCCACACCCATAACTTCTTCCACGGCCTCTACCTCCGACCTATCGCTATCCGATGATGACAAGCTCAGGCTACGCTCTCCACGAGCCACCCGTGGTCGTTTCCCCCTCGAGGCAATCGCCTTCGACCTCGTCATCTCCCTCGGATTGAAAAGAAAAAGGAGAACCCAAAACTAGGGATTCAAAATCAAGAGAGAAGGACGGATCTAGGTCGAAATGGAGGAAGAAAAGGCAAAGGAATCAAGGTTTCTCTATTTAAAATGAAGAAGAAGGAGTAATGGAGGGAGAGAAACCGTTTTGAAACGTATGGAGAGAGAGGGTCATTTTGGTTATAAGGGACCCAGTTATGGGGCGGCTACCGGCGAGTAGCCACCCCCTCTCGGGCGGCTAGTTACCACTAGCCGCCCCTCCATGTTTTCCGGTTTTCACTTGAAACCCCTTTCCGATCTCTTTTTAGCCCTAGTTCCAAGGTTTTCTATACCTAACAGCCATGTATTGGCTTATTTCCAGACACTACTTGATCAAACACGACTTTCCCGAAGTTTTTCCGCACTTTCAGTACCATTCAAATTCAAATTTCTTCAGTCCTGGTTCTTTTCCAGAGTTTTTATCCTTCGGATGATCCAATTCACCAAATCAACTTTTACTTGCTTTCTGTCGGCAATATCCCCTCCTTGCTGAGTTTTCCCAAGCACGGGAATGGTAGGCATGAGGAAACTGACGCTGGGCTGCTCCGTGCACTATAGCTAAGAACCCCGACCACGGGTTGGATCACTCACCATTTACTTTTCCCGCTTTCCACCTGGATCATTTTTTTTGGTTAAAAATTCTAAGTCAAGACCTAGCCTCTAACGGTCTATATCAACTCCCTGAATAGTACTGCTTGTTTTGGCATGACTTCTTGAAGGTCGGGCCGGCCAAAATAGGGGTCGCTTTCCTTATCATCGGTCGAAGTCTTTTCTGCTTTGTACAAAGACTCCGTCCGATGAGTGACAATTGTAGATACCCCAATTTTGACCATCCAGAAAGACAGAAATACTTCAAATAACACCCGAAAATATCCCACATTTGGACATCTAAATAGAGAACCAAAGTTCAGGAAACCGGAAACCCTAAACCTAAACCCTAGCCTTACCGGAAACCAAAACCGGAAACCCTAACACTAAACCGGAAACCCTAACCCTAGCCCCAGACCTTAGCCTAAACCCTAGCCTGACCGGAAACCTTAAACTCAACCCTATACCCTAACCCTGACCTAAACCAGAAGCCCAGACCCTAGCCCCAGACCTAAAAACCTAAACCCTACCCCAAACCAGACCCTGGCCCAAACCAGGAACCCCACCTAACTCTAAACCCCAAAAGAAAACTCCAAGTCCCTGGTAAGGGGCGGCTAGCCCTAACTAGCCGCCCCATACCAGGTGGCTAGTTAGCACTAGCCGCCCCCCTGGCCGACCTTGAACAACTTCCCTGGATGGGATATAAAGCAGCATTAAATGCTGATCATTGCGGCGGGTTGTGACCTTTAGCCGCCCCATCTTGGCCGGATCAACCCAACTAACCGACCCAAGCCACCGCTTGTCAGAGATGGGACGTTTGGTAGGTCATGATAGGGGCCCCAAGCCGCCCTTTACCTGGTCCTGACAGAAGAACCAGAGAATTAATGAGGGGTCTAATCACACACACTATTAGCCAAGCCACTCCATTACCCCCTTGATATTCCCCTGCCTCTCTTTTACTATAAATAGAGGTGGTCCAAAGCATTTGAAAACACAATTCACATTCCCAATTCACAATAAAAAACACACATCATTCATTCCCTTTCCCCACTAGAAATCCCAAGAGAGAGAGAGAGAGAGAGAGAGAGCCCCTTTTGTGAGAGAAATACCCATTCCCTACATAAAACACTCTCTCATTCCACCCTCCAGAAACCCGGGCTAAACCTTGCTTAGCCTCTGTCCAAGACCATACCCATTTCCTACCAAAGTTCTGCCCAAACCAGACCATGCCCCGGACGGCTAAACCCTAGTAGCCGCCCTATACCCGACGGCTGGATCCGACTAGCCGCCCCATATCCACACCCCACTTGCTCCCCTTTGTCCCAAGACTTCTTTAGTCATGCCCCGAAAGCATAATAGGATTACCTGTTTTTCACCTCTGTGTACGGTATATCCGTGTCTCAGAGCGGAGACCCCACAAACTCCCCACGTAGGCGATCAAATCCAACCCAACCTTTTCCTGCTTTTAGAAAAAGCAAGTGGTGATCACACAAACCCTGGAATCCTCTTGAGCCGCTGTCAGGCGTCTCAACCAGGAACGACACCTCACCCTTCCGAGAAGACGATCCGACCGATCCCGCCAGGGCACGCATCCGATCCGAATCCCTGAAGAACCCCCACACACGCACACCCCCCCACCGGTGGATTCTTTCTGACACCCACGGAGATCCAACACACCGACAGATACATACAAGAAAAGGGTGGGGTGCTGATGGCCTCTCTCACTCGCAGACCCAAAACGCGAACGCTACTCTGCTACTAGTACTATGCCTCGAAGAGCTCCTCCTTCAGATCCGACTCAGCGACAACTGCAGAAAACATATGCGAAGGGTGAGCCACACGCTCAGTGAATGGTACAATCCATGCAACACAACACATATTAACTTTTATAATCATTAAAGTCCTTAAGATGGGAGTAACTACACAACCTGGTGGGTCTTAGCGATGCCGACCCACCACACCCTCACCCTCACCCTCTCGAGGTGACATAGAACTTTTGGGAGAGACTAGACTGCTCTACACCCTTGGTCCACCAGTAGCCTTTTCCCTGGGTAGCCTCTACCTGGCATACTCCCATGATCAGTGCATCCCGAATGCATCGGTGTACCTACAGATGGGAGCCCTGTGTCAGGACAGCATTTCCAATGTCGGAAAGTTCCTACATGGATCCAACGAAGGGGAGAACAATCTACACTCACGGATACGATCCTCTTGGATCCGTCGTCACCAGTTACTAAACACCAATAAGGTAACGAATTCTCATGAATTCCCTCCAGGGCGCATAACTCAGATGCGGGGTAAACAGATTATTCGTAGTGTCAATTGCCAAGGTATGACCCTATAAGTGGTCGTACACATGCCTAAACTCAATGGGCAAGATTCATGGACTCATAAGTATAAATGAGCATACACAACATGTAATTAATTAAGCAAGGAATTAATCAAGGATGTATTTTAAATAATATAACAACAAGTTGTAATATCATCTAAGACATGATTATACTTATACTTTCTCATTTTGATTTAATTAAATTAAACTAGATGGGAACATGTGTGGATCAAGGTTGTGCATACATGGGACATGGTATCTAGGCATGTATGGGCTCCTATACATGATACATGGATGTATAACCCTAGAATACAATGTCTAACATGGCATGGGTGCATCATAGCAAAACATGCATTAACATATGATCTTATTCACACAAGTTAATATGCAGTTATGGTGCCCCAGGGGAGGGCAATGCACGTCAACGTGCATCGAACGCCTCCCAACTGGGTTGGATTGACCCACTCACCGTAAGCCGGTCGTTGCGTGATCGGTCGCCAAGATTTGCAAGACAAGGGTATCAAATGGGGTGAGTATAACCTCATAAAAACACTTAAAATTAACTAGAAATGATAAAGGCTTAGACACGCACGCATACGGGATCGTACGCATGCGAGTACGCACGTACGCACGCATATCCAAGCGCCCTGACACCTACCCGAGCCCTCGAGCAGCAACATGCGTGGCCCCGCACGTGCATTCACGCGCGCATGCGCCCCCACGCCCGCTGGCGCAATGCCCCGCGCTCAGCCGTGCACCCGGACCACCTAGATGCCCAGCCGCCCCGCACGCACGCCCGCGTGCCTGAGCGTATGCGCGCGCGCCAGCACTGACGTGCGCGCACGCGCGCGGACAACCCCGCGCGAGCACCCGGACCATTCCCGAGCCCTCCCCCGCCCTCACACACACCCAAACCCACATATAAATCATGCTTGACATCCCCAACAGCCCCAACACTTGTAAATCCAAGAAAAGAAGGGGAGATAAGCTTAACAAGGGAAGGGGGAAAGGAAAATGGGAGGGTCGGGTCCCCCGATGCGCCCATGGCCACCTCTACCACCACCACCCCTACCACCACCAATCAGCCTCTCCACCAGCCCCTTCTTTTGGCTGAAAAACAGGGGGGGGGAAGCATGAGAGGGAGTCTAAGAGAAGGGAATCAACATCCACAATAACAACACTCACCTTTTGTGCTTCTAGCCCTTCATGATCGTTTTCTTCTCTTTGTTTTTCTCAACAAAACACACACAAATACACACAAAGCTGGGCTGAAGAGGGAAAGGAAGGAGGGGAGACATTGGAGAGTGAGAGAGATTGAGAGAGCCCCTCCAAAACTCACTTTGGGGGGGGGGTGAGTGTAATGGAAAAAGGCGGAGGTAACAATAACCTAATTTCACCCTCTAACTGTTATATATGTGTCAGTTTTTAGCCTATGGGTCACCATTGGGTCATTTCTGGCCGTTTTTCAATTTTTCTTTTTCGATCAGAACCGCTAAAATTTTGATTTTTAGCATCTACGTGAGCTTGAGTACTACGATTGGAAATCTAACTGTATATTATGGGTCCTGATACCATTTGGTACTATCCATAAAAATTTCATCGAATTCCGGTAACGTTTTAAAAATTATGCAGTTCCGAACCGTATCCGGGTTTTTGTTGTTACTGGTTTCGTTGGAGGAATAGTGATGGAATAGTTTGGTGGTTATGGTGACCCTAGGTAACCTCACCACCCTATTGCTTAATGGTTAAGAAACCATTGGTTATTTTCTTTGTTTGTGGGTGAGTTTAGGTTATACTTACCCCCTCCTTTTTCCCTTCCTATTACCCCCCAAAGTGAGTTTTTACTCTCACTCTCTCATCTCTCTCCCTCCAACGTGGCCCTCTTTCACCCTCTCTTTGGCTCCCTTTGGTGCTAGTTTTGGAGAGGAAAACAAAGAGAAGAAGATGATCTTGAAGGGTTAGAAGCACAAAAAGGTGAGTGTTGTTGTTGTGGTTGTTATTCCCCCTCTCTTAGGCCCCCTCTCAAGCTCCCATTGCCCCTGTTTTTTAGCCATTGGAAGGCTGTGGAGAAGCTGAGGAGGTGGGGGTGTTGGTGGTGGCGGTTGCGGTGGCTTTGATGCGCCAAGAGCCCAAATACACCACCTTTATTTCTTCCCCTCCATTGATAAGCTACCCTCCTCCCTTATCTTTGTTTTAAGGGTTGTTAGGGCTGTTAGAGTAGTCAAGCATGCTAGGTGTATGAGTTTGGGGGTGTGGGAGGGGCTGGTGGAGGGTTAAAGACCCGTGGGCACGCACGCGGGTCTGTCCGCGCGTGCAGAAGGGCCCAGGCAGGCCTGGCAGGCGCGCAGGCACGCATGTGTACGTGCGAGTGGGCATGCGAGCGCGTACGTGAGCGAGGGACAGACTGGGCACAGTGCGCGCGCATTGTGCGCACGGGAGTGGGCTGCGTGTTTGGGCGCGCGTCTGGGGGCTCTAGGCGCGCGAGCAACGCGTTCAGACGCGCGGTTGGGTGCGGGTCAGTGCACCATCGAGCGCGGGGGCGCGTGCGTGCGTGCATGCGCGTGCGTACGCGTGCAAGGCCACACGTGCGGCTGCCCGAGGGCTCGGGTTGGTGTCGGGGTACTCGGACATGCGCGCGTTCGTATGTGCTCGCATGCATGTGAGCCCGTATGCATGCATGTCTAAGTCTTTGACATTTCTAGTTAATTCCTTATGTTTTTATGTAGTTATACTCACCATTTTTTATGCCCTTGTCGTGCAGATCTTGACGAATGGACACGCAATGACCCGGGTTTCAGTGAGTGGGTCAATCCAACCCAGTTGGGAGGCGTTCAATGCACGTAGACATGCATTGCCCTCCCCTGGGATACCATAACTGCATATTAACCATGCTTGCATGTATATGTTATTGTTTGCCTTGCTAGGTTGCATCCATGTCATGTTAGATATAATATGTTAGGATTATACATTCTAGTATCATGCATAGGGACCCATGCCTGTTTATGCATCACGTCCCATGCTAGCATAATATTAATTCCTACATGCCCCACTTAGCCTAAGCATATCCTTAGCCTATCTATGAAAAGTGTAAGTGTAAGCATACCTTAGAAAATACTATAACCTTGTTATTATATTATTAAATGCTTCCATGATTCAATCTTTAATTAATTATATGTTGTATATTTATTTATACCTATGGGCCATGAACCTTTCCTAAAGAGTTTAGGCAAGTGTACAACCACTTAGGGGGTCATACCATGGAATTGGCACTACGAATCTATGTCTTCCCTGCATCTGAGTTATACACCCTGTAGGGAATTCATGAGAATTCGATACACTTAATCGGTGGCTGATAACCGATGACGTCGGATCCAAAAGGATCGTATCCGCGAGTTTAGATTATTTTCTCCCCATCGTTGGATCCGTGTAGGAACTAGCCGACGTTGGAAACGCTGACCTGACAAAGGGCTCCCATCCGTAGGTACTACCAATGCGTGCGGGGACGTACCTTTGAATGAAGTAAATAATTTTGAAAAAATACCCAATAAATTATCATAGATATTTGAAATTCTCATGTCAATTATTTTTAAAAAGTTTACCCAATAAAATCTTTCTCCACCATTTCCATTTCTATATGAAAGAATGTTGTCATACGCAGTCCTTTTTATTGCCCCAAATACAGTCACATTTATCTCATTAGCTGCCACTACCCTATCAATTTGGCTTGGACAAGCTCACTACCCAAATTCAAAATACACATAATCCTTACCCACCCTTTTTGGATAGGGTTAGACACATGGAGTGTTTACAACATTATCAATCCTAGACATTCTTTCCGTCGATGGAAACAGTATGAAATACCCCTAAGTTTTGAATAGGGTTAGACACATGGGGTGTCAATGTCTCTAAGTTACCTAGACAACACTTCTACTGATAGGAACAGAAAAAACCTCCCTTTGGTTCTGGAATGGGTAAGACACACGGGATATCTATGAATTTATATAACTTAGACAATCGAACTATCTAGGTTAACATTATGAAAACTAGTAGGTTTTGGATTGGGTTAAAACGAGTACGAAAACCAGTATGAAAGCCAGTAGGTTAAAATTTATAAATCCTAGACATTTTTCCTATCGATGGGAACAGTATGAAAACCCCTGGTTCTGGAATGGGTTGGACACATGCAATGTTTAAGTTGTTAAATATTCTAGACAATATTCTTGTCTGTGGAAACAGAAAAATAAATTCATAAGTTCTTGAATGAGTTAGACAAGTTTTTAAATAATCTAAATTATACTTATGTCTATGAAAACAGAAAAATCAATCCATAGGCTTTGGAATGAGTTAGACATATATAGTGTGACGATTGCATTTTTTAATTAAAATTTTATTTTATTTTTATTTTTATTTTTAAAAAAATATTCATTGCATACATAATTTCCAATCAAATTTCAATGTTTAATTTCTTTTAAAAGCATAGGATATTAGATTAGAATATGTGGGTGTGTGTAGATGAGATAGGGGTGTTGGGTTCATCCCATGATGGGCTTTGTGAGGGAACCATAGAGGGCCCATATGCATGGGAAAATCATGCATGTGAACAGTGCATGCAATTTCCTTATATGGCATCTCTTCTCGCTTATATACTCACCGTAAATGAAAAAAAAAATTTAGGGTGTAACGCCGTGCCTTCTGTTCACCAGAGAGAGAGAGAGAGAGAATAAGAGTGGTATTTAATCTGATCTTCTTAACTTTTGATTTTCTTCTAAATCATTGTTAATCATTTAGTGATATTGGATTTATGTTTAGGTTATTAAGTTTTTTTTTTTTTTGAAGATAAAATCAGGGTTTTGATTTATTTTAAGGATCGAATATATTTTTAAGTTATGGGATTTTTAGTTTTTGATCAAGTTAGAGTTTTGATTTATATGTACATGTTGTTAGATTCTTATGATTTTATAAATAAAAAAACAAGGATTTTGATTTATTATGTATCATTAATAGATGTATGTTAGATATTTGGATTTTTTTTTAGTTTTCATAAACTTATTTCAATTTATTATTTATTTTAAAGATTAGATATATGCTTAGATTTCTAAAATACATGATAAGTTTTATTTATTTTAAATTTTACTAATTAATAATTATTTTTAATAAAAAATTGTATGTTTTCATAGTATTTTATGAATTTTCGTTATTTATTATTATTTTGAATTTTCTGGATTTTTTTATTTTTTTGTTTTGTCTTTTCTGGTTTTTGTCTTTTCTGATTTGGTCTTTTAGTGCCTGGTTATATTGTAAATAGGTTTTGATCATCTTTTTAGGTTGTGTGGTATATATGGATATGGGTCTATATTGTTGAGTATAAAAATTTATACCCATTAATTATGGATAGGTAATTAGGTCTTGGCTTAGGCTTAAATTATAGGTTTTAATTAATAATTTATTTGATTTATCTATGTTGTAATTTTTGTTATGGGCTTCATTCTCTGGACCTAGGGTCCATTCGAGGTGAGTAAGCCTATCAATTTATTTTATGTGAGTTTTTCTCTATATCGTTGAATTTCATGTGTTAATTATATTTGTGTGATATTATGTGATATCCATGCATCTATATTATAATAATTTTGCATGATTTGGATATTTTTCATATTGATCAAATTGCATTTCTTATTGAATAAAGTTGCAAGATTTAATTCATTCATCATATCATTTAAAATAACATGAATTATGCTACTCATGTTTCAAGAATTAGCATAATACATTTTCTTATGTTTATGTTTTCGAAATAATATTTGAATTAAATATTATCATTTTGAGACTTTTGAAAAAAAATTAGGAATAGTGGAGACAACCTAGTCCTAGGAGATTTTATTAAGATGCACATCATAGCATATTTCAGGAATAAATCCCCCGTTGTATTTCACCTTTGGGGAGGAAGGTCTAGGGCTTGAAGAGTCCCAAGATCGGTAAGGGGTGTGGTAAAACATTCCTTGCAGTGGCGGATTCCTTTGTTTGGAATCTGCAACATCTTGTGCTTCTGTTCTCGTAGTGATGGTAGCGGCGACCCATCAGCGTCTTCTAGATTCGACGTCTCCTCGAGGGAGTTTTTTTAGCGATTTAGTCACTTGGGGCTTGGCACACCTGTTTTGGGGGATTAGTTCTTCCGATTGAGAACCCTACCCAGTCATACTATTTAAGCTGCATGATTTCTATGACGTGGGCCAAGGATTGGGCCACGTGACTGCATAAAAATATTTTTATGTTCATGATTTTAAATTGATTTATTAAAGGAAATCTTTGTTTTCAACATAACTTTATTATTGTATATATATATAACTGTCATATGGGATAATATATCCGTGAGCCTATTCACTGAGTTAAACGCTCACCCTATTCCAAATGGATGGTTGTTTCATAACCAGGTAGCTCATCTTCTAGGGACCAAGACAAAACTTGAACTTTTCATACGCTTCGGGAATCTCGTCGAGGTAGCAATGTTGGAGAATAAATAATTGTCGCAGCCGACTATTTGGATTTATTTCTAGTTTAGATGGCTCCCACATGGGTGTTTTAGTATGTCTTTCCATTCTAGTATTTATATCTGTCATACTCTGATATTTTGTAAGACTATTAGTAGTTTAGAACCTTTGATTATTGTTTTTATATTTTATCACTTTCAGTTTTTATTATATTAGTATTGTTAAAAAAAAAAAGAGTGCAAATTTTGGTTTTGTGTTTTATATAGGTGTGGTAGCGACTTGTTTACCGTCCGATTAGCGGTTAGGTAAATGTGGGGCGTTACAATAGTGTCTAAGTTTTTAAATATTCTAGACAATACTTCTATATATGGAAATAGAAAAATCAATCCAAAGGTTCTGGAATGGGTTAGACTTATGCAGTGTCTAAGTTTTTAAATTTTCTAGACAATACTCATGTCAATGGGAATAGAAAAGTCCTCTATCTGATGTTGGAATCGATTAGACACATGGGATGCCTATGTATTTATATATCATAGACCACCTTTCAGTCGATGGGAACAGAAGAAAAATAAAATAAAATAATTGGGGATTCTATAATGAGTTATAGTAATGTGTTTGACATCATAAATCAAGTTTTCTCATGAAACATGAGGAAAAAAAATCACAAATTCAACAATAGTTGAATTATTCACATGTCTTTTCACATGATTCACCGATAAACTTAGATAAACATTCAAAGTCATACTTGCATTCAAAGCCATCAATACCACCATTCAAATAAACATCCACACTGTCTAAAGTAAGATAGTTGTTGACTTTGAACAAGTGATCCTACAAAAACCTATAATACACAATTGATCAAGCCATTGTTGTTACTTAAATAAACATTCATTTCAACAAATCGATGAAAAAACAAAATGATTTGTTGAATCTAAAAGCTCCATTTACATATCAATTGTCATGCAACCTCTTAGAATGACGATCTCTAGTATATAATATATACATTGCCATTCCAAATACGATATGTCACATGGTGTCGATAGTTGATGAGAAGCTCATTATTTTGCGGACCACTAGGAAAAGGACCCTTCATACTACCATCATCAATATTTGAATATGCTTCTACCTCTACTTCTTCCCTCTCATCTTCCTCTCGTGGTTCAACCACTTCTTGAATGTATGGGATGACTAACGTTGAAGGGACATCTTTAGTCTATCTTTTAGATTGATGTCTCCGATATGAAGCAATCTGTGAATTAATTGTTAAGGCCAACATTAATAAAAAAAACTTGATAAAGAATTAGACTACAAGATAGAGACAGCCGTGCACATTCTAATGGATTCATCATAAAAAAAACCCTCACCATGGGTGAACACTAACAAACCAGATCTAGACTACTGATATAATTATAGCAAACAACCATCCACATAGTAGATCAACCTAACAATCTTATAGAAGAAAACTTAGCCTAACCTATGCATTAACACAAGAATTCCCTTTGAAATCATATCATTATTTTAATCAACCATTTAAAGAATATACAAAAAGAATTAACCCACAGTAACAATTAACAAATAATAGTAAAAAATGTCACAAAAGGTAATTCATGTACATATCCATTAACACAAACAAAGGAAGGACAAATTGAACACTAAAGGCATTATATAAAATCATATTACCCACTTTACAAATCCCTCTGAATAACTAATAAATCCGATCTAAACATGTTCAATGATGATAAAGTATAGGATTTAAACCAAACAAATGCAATCACAAACATATCTTTGAATACAAAAATAAAAAATAAATCGACCCTAAATCATATATTTCCCTAAAAATACCCTAACGTACTATCAAAACCCTAACTTTATATAAAAATACCCCATACTTAGTAATAAGCAATTTAAACCAAATAAATGCAAATTCAATCACAATCATATCTTTGAATATATATAAAAAATTGAGCCTCAATAATACATTTCTCTATAAATACCCTAACTTTCTATCAAAACCCTAACTTTCTAACAAAAACTTCAATAATTATACAATAGTTAGAAATCAATTAATACAGCTCATGAATCACCAATATCATTCATGTAAAGGAGAAATGAAAAATCATATACCCGTTTCTCACTTTGAGAGCGTCGCGAGGTGACGATGGGGAGGGTTGTGATAGGGGACCACAGGAACAACGATGTATGCTCACGGTGGATTCACGACAGCCTGACGGAGGGCTCATGGTGGCCACGAAGGTAGTCCTCGATCGGAGGGAAAACCAGAAAATAGAGAAGAGAAGGGGAAGAAGAGAGATGTTGCTGTGTATTTAGGGTAGGCAGTGGAGTTGGTGTTCTATTAAGTGAGTATTTATTAGGAGGTGGGTGTAATGAAAATCAAAATGGGAGGTGGGGGGCTTAAAAGGGTGGTGGGACTGATAATTTGGGTGGTGGCAGTATCTCTGCCCAAATTGAAATGCATTAATGCATGTACGTCCAAATCATGTATCATATAAGTATTACCACATCGCAACCAAAATGAAAATGTTAGAATCAGTAACATTCACCGACCAAAACTCATACCTCACATTTTTTTCATTTTAAAAATAATAATAAATATCAGTTAACGAGGTAAATGTTTTGATAAAATGTGCATATCACTCAATTTTGAATTGAATGAACCCATCTTTAGTAAGTGTAAGAAAATATTTCATGTAGTATATACAACATCTAACGAGGTATATGCTTCACTGGATTTCTAACGTGGTATATAAGACTGTGTTATGAACTAAAAAAAAACTGAGTGTAACAACACTCAAAATGAAAAACGCACGTGCGCGCACACAGACACACATATAATATAATATGTATAAACACACAGACAAACACACACATATATTTCCACACACACGATATAAATATATTTACATATATATATATATATATATATATATATATATATATATATATATGCGACCGATGATGTGCGGTCGTGCGGTCGCGATCGCGGGCCGTCCGATCGTGGGTCCATCGCATCCAACGGTCGACGTGATGCGCACCCGACCGTCCGATGCGATGGACCCGTGATCGACGGCCCGTGATCGCGGTCGCACCAACCGCACGACCACATGTAATCGGCTCCATATATATATATTATATTGTATCATCTAATATATATATTGGGTATTTTTAAAAATATATATTTTTTATATTGTAATATATGCATTACCAAGCACATGATTGAGATTTGGAATCTCAATCATGTTTTTTGAAATGTTCCTTACCAAATAGGCTGCATGATTCACAATTCCAATCCACTTGGATTTGAAATCCCAGGATTCACGGAATCCCAATCCTATTGTCAACCAAACATGCCCTTACCCCCCGTATGGGGTGTGACATTGAGTTATTCGCTCCTGATAGCTATACTAGGATAGATAACAATTCAGACTGAATAAGCAATTTTTTGTTATTCTCATTGGAAAACGTAAAAATGTTTTTTTTGTTGTTTGGTTAATCTTGGATAAAGTGATGATAAATGGTTGATAAGGGATGAATAAGAATTTATAACTTTTTAAATGACAACTATACCCCTGGGAATAGTGTGATAAATATATGATTGATTTGATAGATGTGACAGTTTTTGAAATCTGTGTAAGACTGTTAAGTGAGATAAATTTTTTAAAATGACAGAGAAGGGTATTTTTATCCATTTGCATAGATAAGGTCTGATAAGCAATTCCAACATTTCCTTATAATAGTTATCAGGCCTTATCCTAACTTATCCAGACATAATTATCGGGGTTTGTTCTGTCAAAACAAACAACTTTTTTTTACTATTCTCATGTATTCTTCCTTATTCTGGCCTAATTCTTCATGCCATACGGGGGGTTATAGAATTGAGATTTTGTGAATTTTGTTTCACATCTAGCCCCAATTCCAGCTCCAAGTGCAGTTTGCATCGTTTTTTTTTAAATCATGCACTCTTCTATTGAAGTAAATGCTATTATACGAAATGATGCATATACTGAGATACATTGCTGTAATTTTTTTTTAAATTTTTTTTTGTTACACACTATGATAGTGCATTATTTAGTGTGCTGCACATGAGACTGTTAAACAGAGTGAGTGTATAAGCCTCTTCTTCAAAACGTTTAATTTGATGTCAATGTGCTCGATTTTAAATATTAACATGGGCTTTCATAGTCATTCAATGTGTTCAAAATGTGATTATTATTACATCTACTCCTCATATATATTAAATCATGGTCTCCAAATTTAACACACATCCAATATTATTTGTTGGGTTTTTATCGAGAAAAAGCTATTTCCTAAGAAGGATCTGAATTCTTATTTTATAAAATTATATAAGATAAAATTGTTTTCAAAAAATGATTTCTGAATTATTGACCGGATTTCAATAATTTGAAAAGTTACAAAAAGGTCGCGCACTAGGCAGCCTATAAAGAGGTCGCGCGCTAGCACTCTAACGGCACAACCAGTGATATAGAAAAATACAGTCATTGTTTCAGTCAATCATAGTCCTAGCCTTCCACGCAAAAAGTCCTTACATAAGCCCTCGAAAAAATCCTCTAGAGTTTCAGTCCCAAGTTACAAATCTAACTATGGGAGGGGGGGTGGGAGGATATCCACCTCAATGATAATACCACTTGTCTATTATTTTAGATAGTATAACTCAAAGCATAAATGATTTTGAGCATTTATTCCCTGCAATTTCAACTTTTGTTTCACTGCATTCGCATGCTACATCTATTTCGATATTTAGTGGGACAAATCTTTAAAAATTGTCTGAACAAGTTCAATTTCACCTTGATGTTCTGGATCTTGATTTAGCACTTTAAACAGCTAAACCCGCTAATCTTACTGCTACAAGCAGTGCAGATGAGAAAACTTTGTTCAATGCATGGGAAAAATCGAACAGACTGGGCCTTATGTTTATGTGAATGACAATGGCTAGCAACATTAAGTCTACACTTCCTGCTATCTAGAATATCAAAGAATTCCTCAAAATAATATCAAAGAGCAGTTCAACATTGCTGATAAATCATTAGCCAAAACATTAGTGGCCTAGCTGACAACAATGAAGTATGATGAGGTTAGAGGAATGGATGACAATATCCTTGAAATGACAACCCTCACTACAATATTAAAGAATTTAGGATTGAACATGGATGATTCCTTTCTTGTGCAATTCATTTTGAATTCCTTGCCTCCCTAGTATGGTTCATTCCAGATACATTACAATACTATTAAAAATATGGAATGTGAATGAATTAATTGTATGGTTGTTCAAAAAGAGGCAAGGCTTAAGCAACAAGAAAAACATTCAGTTCAGATGGTCACTCAAGAAGGTAAGAAGAATTTGAGGAAACCCCGAAAAGGCAATAAAATGAGGATCACCAAAGAATGATGGATCAACTGAAGAAAATAAGGTCACTAAGAAAGGGAAGGGAAATGGCAGATAGTGCTTCTTTTGTAATAAAGAAAACATTTTCAGAAAGATTGTCATAAACGCATAAATTGGTTTGAAAAGAAGGGTTAGTCATTATCCTTATTATGTTTTGAATCAGACATTGCTGAAATTCTCTCTAATATTTGGTGGATTGACTCGAGTGCCACTACCCATGTTTCGAATTCTATACTAATATTCCTTATGACCTAGAGCATAAGCCTAAATGAGGAGTTTCTCCATATTAGGATTCAAGTTAAAAGCTTCGATTAAAGTTGTAGAAACTTTCTATTTATTCCTAAACAGTGGTTTTTAGCTAAATTTACAATACACTTTATGTTTCTTATATCTTCAGAAACCATATTTTATTATTCATACTTGACATTGATGATTATTTGTTTAAGTTTAGCAAAAGATGTTTCATTATATTTAAGAATACATCTTTTATTTGTTCAGGTATTTTGTGTGATGAGTTATGCAAGATTAATCTTGATAATATGTTTGCTGAAACCCTTTTAACCCGGCATCTTTATGTTGGAACTAAATATTGGTTAATGAATGAAAATTCCTCCTACCCGTGGCATAAATGTTTTGAACATATTTTCAGATAGATTAGAAAGATTAATGAGAGATGGGATTCTCTCAACTTCAGATTTTTCTGATCTAGGTGTGTATGTGAATTGTATTAAAGGAAAATAAGTCAAATACACCAAGATTGATGCCACAATAAGTATGGAGCTTCTTGAGATTATCCATATGGATATTTATAGATCAATAATCTTCACTTTGTGTTTCAGTGGAGAAATGCATTTTATTATTATGTTTGTCAAATTCCTAGAAAATGATGATTATGTTAAGTGGTTCCAATTTACCTATAATGTTCTGGATGAAAGCCTTTTCACATGTAAAGAAATTGGACTTTAGAATGATTCGTGATTATTTTATTGGTTATCCAAATAAGTCCAAAGGGGGTTTTACTATCCTGACCATAGTACGAAAATTATTAAGACTGTCACTATTAGATTCCTTGAGAATGGTGAGACTAGTGGGAGTGTTGAACCATGAAATATGGTCATTAAAGCGGTTAGGTTACATATCCATTTAACCATAGCCTCTAAAGAAGTTAGTATTGTCATGGTTGTTGATTAGTTCAATAACGTTAAACAATAATTAAATAAATAAGCACTCCATAATGAGGTTGTCATCAATGAAATAAATGTTGAAAAACAACAAAAGGTAGCATTAAGAAGATTCAATAATAATAAATTAAAGAATATGCTATTTCGAATGATTATGTGGTTTATCTATAGGACTCTGAATGTGAAAAGAGGACAAAAATGATGCGGTGCCATTTCACTGGTCATAGAATATTTTGATTCTACTAAATGGATTAACGCCATGAAAGAAAGATGAAATCAATAGATCAAAATGAAGTATGAGATCTCGTCGAATTGCCTAATGTAAGCAATATTGATCGATATAAAACTAGACTTGTGGTCAAATGTTTCATCAGAAAAAAGGTGTTGAGTACAAAGAGACTTTTCTATATGAATCCAAGAAAGACTTATTTAGGATCATTATGGCATTGGTGGTGTCACACCCCAGGGCGCCCGTCCCCGAGACGTGGTAAGTATATATATGATATCAGTAATCCATACACGAGGTTAAATAAAGACTCCACAATATAAAAGGCAATAAAGCAATAACCAAGTAACCGACATCAAATATATACAAGTAGCGGAAGCTCAACGACTAAGTCTATAATTCAAAGACATATTTACATACTAGAGTACACAATCAAACTGTCCTGTGAGAGCCAATATACACAACAAAAGATATCAACAATCCACATACTATGCACAAGCACAAGTAGAATACATACAAGGAAAAAGGGGATGCTGATGGCCTCTCACTTGCAAGATATCCAACGCGAACGTTGTTCCTCTACTCGTATCGTGCCTCAGGGAGCTCCTCCTTCGGGTCCGGAAGAGCGACAATTGAAGAAAACATATGCGAGGGGTGAGCCACATGCTCAGTGAATGGAACAATTCATGCATCATAACACATATAAATTCAAACAATCATTCAAATCCCTCACCCTCACCTCGAAGGGTGACCCAGGTTGTTGGGAGCAACTGCACTAACCCTCGCCCTCACCCTCCCTAAGGATGACCTAGGCTTTGAGAAATTGCACAAACTGGCAGATCGAACCAACGCCGACCCATTACATTCTCACCCTCACGCCCTCCTCAGGGTGACATAGGCTTTGGGGAATAGATCGACTGTTCTACACCGCTCGTCATCCGGTAGTCTCTCCCGGTGTGGCCTCTACTACCTGGTAGCCTCCCAGGTCCCTATCTCTGCTATATGGGCACACCAACAAGCGTCGTGGACAGTTCCTAGGAGCACCTCACAGGGTTCTGGCCTCTACCAGGTAGCCTCCCATGACCGCTACCTAGGCCGTATGGACACACCAACACGCGTCATGAGTAGTATCTGGGAGCACCCCACCAGACTTTACTACGCCGGACAGTCTCTACATGGAGCCGACGAAGGGAAGAACACTCGACAAACGCGAACATGATCCCTATGGATCCGTCATCACCGGTTGTCAAATACCGATAAGCGCAATGAAATCTAGCGAATTCCCTCCAGGGTGCATAACTCAGATGCGGGGAAGATATTTCATTCTAAGTGTCAATGCCATAGTATGACCCTATAGGTGGTCATACACTTACTTAATTTCATTAGGCAAGATCCTTGGCTCTAAGCATAACTATTACTTATATAACAAACATACTATCAGACATGGAATATTAATTATAGGCCATCTTGAATAAATAATACAACATGCTCAAAATATCGTCTAAGTTATGTTTGTCCTATGCATATACATATAAGTTAGTCAAATTAACGAAGTGATGACATGCATAGTGGGGGTTATGCTAACATATGACATGATATCTAGCATATATGGCTCCTATACATGATATATGGACATATAATCCCTAACATTCAATATCTAGCATAACATGATTACATGCTTAGCAAGTTAGATAACAACATGCATGCATTCATCAAGTTATATGCAATTATGGTGTCCCAGGGGAGGGCAATGCACTCCAACGTGCATCGTACACCTCCCAACTGGGTTGGATTGCCCCACTCACCGCAACCCGGGTCGTTGCGTGACCGATCGTCAAGATCTGCAAGACAAGGGTATTGAATAGGGTGAGTATAACCGCATAAAAACATTTAAAATTAGCTAAAAATGCCAAAGGCTTAGACATGCACGCATACGGGCTCGCACGCATGCGAGTACGCGCGTACGCATGCATATCCGAGCACCCCGACACCTACGCGAGCCCCCGGGCAGCCACACGCGTGGCCCCTGCACACATGCACACGTGCATGCACGCGCGTGCCCCCGAGCCCGGCCACGCCCAGACGCGCTGGTCGTGCGCGCAGGAACCCAGCCACACGCGCACGCGCCCATTTGCGCGCGCCTGCGGGTCCCCGCGCACCCGCACGCGCCCTCCCACGCGTACACGCACACCCGCTCGCCCCGCTCGCCCGCATGCGCACACGCCCGCGCACGCCCACCCGTACGCTCACGCGCGCCCCTGCGCATCCGCCCGACCCAAACAGCACCCGCCAACGCGCGCACGCGCGCGGACAGACCCGCGCGCGCGCCCAAAGCTCCAACGCCCCCCTCCCTCACCCCCACACACCCAAACACATGCATATGGTGTGCAAGGTCCCCTAACACCTACCCAAACTCAGAAAACCAGAAAAATAAAGAGGGGGAGAGCTTACCAAGAGAGGGGGAGTGAAAGGGGGAGATTCGGTGCCCTCCAAGCACTCGCAACCACCTCAACTGCTGCCACCACTACCACCACCTCCTCAGCCTCTACTTTGCTGGGAAAATATGGGAAACCAGGGGGGGAATAAGAGAGGGAGCTTGAGAGAAAGAGAAACAACAACAACAATGGCACACACCAAAACCTACCTCTTCTTTGTTGTGCTTCCTCTTCTTCTTCTCCAAATAAACCAACACTCACACACAATACACTCAAAACAGAGAGGGAATGAGAGAATGAGAGAGAGCAAAAGAAAGTGAGAGAGAGCCCCGCGGGGGGGGGGGGGGGGTGAGGGGAGTGGAAAAAGAGGGGGTAGGGTTAAGCCTAACCTCACCCCCTCTCAAGCCAAATAATCAAGTGTTTACTTGGTGGCTAAGCAAGGGGAGGTGGGCTTACCCAAGGTCACCATAACCACATAAATATCTCATTTACTATTCCACCTACCAAATCAGTTCAAAGAAAACCCAGATACGGTTCGGAACTGCATAATTTTCCAAACCACCAGAATTTGATGAAATTTTTATGGGTGGTATAAAATGGTACCAAGACCATAATATGCAGTCAAATTTTCAATCGGAGTTCTCTAGCTCACGTAGATAGCTAAAAACCATAATTTTAGCGGTTCCGATCGGAAAAAAAAATTTCAAAAATGGTCAGAATTGACCCAAAGGTTACCAATAGGCCAAAAAGTGACACATATATAACAGGTGGCTCATAATGATTTGGAATTACACGGAATGGATGTGGAAAATAACTTTTCTGAATTGGAAGTTAGATGAAGATGTGTACATGGAGCAACTTCTGAAGATTTCTCATTAAAGAATAAGAACACATGAATCGCAAGCTTAAGAAATCATTATACACACTTATGCAAGTATCCCAATAGTGATATCTAAAATTCAACGATACCATAGCATCCTTCATTTTTAAGGAAAAAATCGTTGGCTGATGTATATATCTGAAGGTTAGTGGGAGCGAATTTATATTTTATCTGTATATTGATGATATATTACTTGCAAACAACGATTCAATATAAGTAAATGTCCAACTGGTAATATTCCTACTATAATTCGGAATGTAAGTAAATAGAAGGAATTCATTATGCTTTGGCCTTAGGAAGTCTAATATTTGCTCACATTTTGGAGATCAGATTACCTGAAAGTGATTGGTAATTTTGAATCAGATTTGAAGGTTGTCCTGATAGTAGGAATAAAATTTTTGCTACATATTCTACTAGTATAAGGGACTATTATGAAAAATACAAAGCTTTATGTAATCGCTTTGTTTACGATTAAGGTTTGCGGCATGCTTTGAGGCCACAATTAATGATTTATAGTTGTTAAACTTTATCTCAAGTATTGGAGTTGTCGACCCTAAATCTAAACCGTTGAGAATTTATGCGGCAATTGTCTTCTTCTTCTTCAAGGATGACATGTACTATAATGATGCCAAGCTTATGGAGTTGAAATACTTATTTATGAAAAAGGAGATTCAGAAACAATCAGTGTCGACAGAAACAATCTTTTAAAGCTCATTATTGTTGATCCATTAATCAAGGGTCTTATGCACAACCCATAAAGTGTATCTTTTATGTTAATATGGATCTTATGATTGTTTATTATATCAACATTTAGAGATCTCATTATAGTATGTTTTTTATATTTATATTTTTCATTATGGTGTACACATAATGGGACCTGATCGATTGAATGATAATAGTCCATATTCCTCATTTATTAGTCATGTTAGACTAGTTATTAATGTTGTAGAACATGGAAGGGAATGTGTCGTATTAATTGGCACATGACCGCCATGACTTGCATTGACATACTATATAATGATGACATTATGATGGTGACCAATTAAGGATGATATTGATTGTATGTATTCAAAAGGCTAAATTATAATTGTTTTCTCTTGATAAACTCATGAGAGCTATTTCCAAAATAAAGGTTTTATTTTAAACTTGAATGATCGATTTTGAAAATTTATTTCATGTGGATTAAGTGAGAGAATGTTAGAATATATCTTAAAGTGGCCCACATAAAGAGATCCCACGTGTAATATTTTAAATTTTAAATATTGAGTTTATCACCAATGACTATCATCATCTAAACTTGGTCAAAGAGGAGATCATCCTATATCCTAACAAACTCTTGATGGGAGGATTATAACTGATTTTGAGGATTGAATTAAATCCTCTCTCCACCTTATAAATAGAGCACTTATCCCATCAATTGTGTATTATAATTAAGAAGTACGTATGAAAGGTGCCTAATGTTACACTTCGGAGTGGCCGTCCCTAGGACTGTGCCAATCATATAATATCAGAAGTCATACACGAGAGGCCAATAATGACTTCAAATAAAATGCAATAATAACCAACAAGGATCGAATAAGACAACAAGGGAACAGAGAAGCGACGACCAATTAAAAATGCCTAAGCATAAAATAGAAATAAGTTTCTAAATCAAAAACATTATTATATACTCGAATACACAATCAATGTTTTGGGAGAACCCAAGTCTAGTCCAAATACAACATGTGAGACACGCACGATTTTCAATTACATACATAAAGAAAGGATTGCTGACAGCCTCACACTCACCAACTGAAAGACAGGACGTTCCATGCACGCTGAACCACACCAGAGGGATGCTCTAGCTTCACGTCCAACTCAACCCCTGGTGAAAAAATAACACACCAAGGGTGAGCTACAAGCTCACTGAATGGCAAGAATTCAAGCACCACAATAATAATATATATAATTATTAGCATTTTTTCTTTCAATGAAAAAGAATTATGGGAGAAACCCAATAGATATAAATGTCACGTGGAGACGTGACCCCACCTCACCCTCACCCCTCACGCTCACACCGGAGGGGAACTCTTGGGTCCCTTGGAGAGGAATGAAACGGTTAACCACAACGCATAGCATTACTGGATAACATAGTACTATAAGTCTATTCGCATTGAGGTATGACTATGATACGATGCCTCACATCATCTAGTAGATTTATGGTACTTTGGGCATTCTCAATGAATAAAAATGTCACATGACAACATTGCCGGCGTCGGATTTTCGTGTCGGTGTCGGAAAGGATCCGGCGGTGCGTGGGTGCGCGCGTGTGTGGGGGTTCTTCAGGGATTCGGATCGGATGCGTGCGTAGGCGGGCTCGGTCGGATCGTCTTCTCGGAAGGGTGGATGTCGTTCCTGGTTGAGGCGCTCGACAGCGGCTCAAGAGGATTCCACGGGTTTGTGTGATCGCCACCTGCTTTTTCTAAAAGCAGGAAAAGGATGGATTGGATTTGATCGCCTCGCGGTGGGAGTTTGTGGGGTTTCCGCTCTGAGACACGGATATACCATACACAGAGGTGAAAAACATGTAATCCTATTCTGCTTCCGGGGCTTGGCTAAAGGAGTCTTGGGACGAAGGGGTGCAAGTGGGGTGTGGATATGGGGCGGCTAGTGGGATCCAGCCGTCTGGTGAGGGGCGGCTACTAGGGTTTAGCCGTCTGGGGCCTGGGTTTGTTTGGGCAGAACTTTGGTAGGAAATGGGTTGGGTCTTGGACAGAGGCTAAGCTAGGTTTAGCCCGGGTTTCTGGAGGGTGGAATGAGAGGGTGTTTCTTATGTAGGGAATGGATTTTTCTCTCACAAAAGGGGCTCTCTTTCTCTCTCTCTTGGGATTTCTAGTGGGGTAAGGGAATGGATATCAAGGGGATGTGAATGGTGTGTTGTTGGTTGAGGATGGGGATTGATGGATTTGTTGAAATGTTTTGAACCCCCTCTATTTATAGTAAAAGAGAGGCAGGGGAATATCCAGGGGGTAATGGAGTGGCTTGGTTAATAGTTTGTGTGATTAGACCCCTCATTAATTCTCTGGTTCTTCTGTCAGGACCAGGTGAAGGGCGGCTAGTTCTAACTAGCCGCCCAGGATGGGGCAGCTACTTCCGGGTATCCACCCCTATCATGACCTACCAAACATCCCATCTTTGACAAGCGGTGGCTTTGGTCGGTTAACTGGTTTGATCCGGCCAAGATAGGGCAGCTAAAGGTCACAACCCACCACAATGATCAGCATTTAATGCTGCTTTATGTCCCATCCAGGGAAGCGGTTCAAGGTTGGCTAGGGGGGCGACTAGTGCTAACTAGCCGCTTGGTATGGGGCGGCTAGTTAGGTCTAGCTGCCTCAGGGTTTTTGGGTTTTTTAGAGCTTCTCTTAGGTGGGGTTCTGGTTTGGGCCAGGGTCTGGTTTAGGGATAGGGTTAGGGTTAAGGTAAGGGTAAGGGTTTGGGTTTCCGGTCAGGCTAGGGTTTAGGTTTAGGGTGGCAAAACTTCAGGAAAGTCGTGTTTGATCAAGTAGTGTATGGAAATAAGCCAATACATGGCTGTTTGGTATAGAAAACCTTGGAATTAGGGCTGAAAAGAGTTTTGGAAAGGGGTTTCAAGTGAAAACAGGAAAACTGGGAGGGGCGGCTAGTGGTAAGTAGCCGCCCGAGAGGGGGCGGCTACTCGCGGGTAGCCGCCCCATAACTGGGTCCCTTATAACCAAAAAGACCCTCACTCTCTCCATATGTTTCAAAACGGTTTCTCTCCCTTCATTACTCCTTCTTCTTTGTTTTAAACAGTGAAACCTTGATTCCTTTGCCTTTTCTTCCTCCATTTCGACCTAGATCCATCCTTCTCTCTTGATTTTGAAACCCTAGTTTTGGGTTCTTTTTCTTTTCAATCCGAGGAAGATGACGAGGTCAAAGGCGATTGGTTCGAGGGAGAAGCGGCCACGGGTTGCTCGTGGAGAGCGTAGTCCGAGCTCATCATCATCGGATAGCGATAGGCCGGAGGTAAAGGCCGTGGGAGAAGTTATGGGTGTGGTGGAGGTGCCACCGGTGGGCATCGGCGCAGGTGAGGTTGGGGATTTTCCATTGGGGGCTGCCCCGGAGGTTGGGAGCAGTATGATAGGATATACATGCAAGAGCAGGCGTGGGGATCCACCGATGGTGGTCAAGGAGGTGGTTTTGGGGGTCGGAGGACCGGTTGAGGGTGCAACCAAGGGAGTAGGGGATGCGGGAGTTAGCGAAGATGTGAGGGCATCGTTGGATGCCCTGGTTGGGATGCTGGATAGGAAGGCCACAGAGGCCAGGGCTAAGGAGGAAGAAAGCAGGGCTATGGGGGCCTTTGCGGAGTTTATCTCCGGTGCGGGGAGAGTGGAGGGGACTGGAGCGGTTAGGGATGAGGCCTGGGAGGCCGAGGGTATGGGCAACGGGGCTGCAGAGGCCGGTGTTCGTGTTGAGGCTGAGGCCGAGGAGGCCGTGTTCGAGGAGGATGAGGAGGAGGGGGATGACGACGGGATGGACGATCCCAACGAGGCCGAGGTGGGCGCTCCTCGGTCCACACGGGCCGTGGTAATTTCCTTGACCCCTTTTAGTCTTAGCCTTTTATTTAGGTGTAAATGCATGTGTTTTGGTGGTATGAAGATGTTGTATATGTGTATTTTTAATAAGCATGCTTGGTGTATAAGGTAATTACGGTGGGATAGCATGCTGATATGGGTTTGTTTATAGGAAGGGGGTGGGCAATTTTTCGTATATATATCCATGTTTGTCATATGCATATAAAGGAGAGAGGAACGATATGGCTAGCATATTTGCATGTGATACATTTTTGTGTGCATATAGTTTTTTTTTTAGGGTGTGACTTCGCATGTGTTTGATCGTGGTAGAGCATGAGGGAGTATATGCATGTATTTCACGGGTCCAAGTGTCTTCCATATGCTTGTGTGAGTTTATGGAAAGTATATAAGCATGATAGACCATGATAAAAGAAAGAGTGTGAGTGGTGACCACGGTGGGATGTTTGATGTTTGTTAGCATGTGTGATCATATGAGGAGTGTTTTATGAATAATGGGAGGCGAACCTTTTCGTGAGTGCTTTTGTGTTTGATATGAGAATTTTACTCTGCTAAGCATGATCTCTAAATGATTTTTAGGCTTTGGGTTCTTACCTCTCAATTGCTCTCTTTAGACTAACCCATGTTTTCTTCTTTTGTTTGCACCGGCCGAATCGTATCCGGGCTTTATGGCACGGGACGAAGAGGTGGTACGATGCCTTGGGGCAGGAGGAGAGGAGCTTAGTGGATGGAGCGGGCTTCCGCTCCTTCTTTTTTATTGAGCCGTTCCACGTCCATTGCCCATATGTGGAGGCATTGGTGGAGAGATGGGACCCGAAGAGTTGTACGTTCATCCTCCCTACTGGTGCCGTCATGCTGACCCACGAGGACGTCCATTGAATCACCGGCCTTCCGGTCTTGGGGGAAGCAGTGATTGCGGCCACCCTCGCGGACTATAGGGGGCTGTTTCGAGAATTGATCGGGGAATAGGAGTTCGTGGAGCGGGAGCGGACGCTAAACCAGATTCCTTTGGGGAGGCTTTCGAGGCAGTATGGCCTCGGTTCCTTTACAGAGCGTCAGAAGGGCGAAGCTGCAGCTAGCTTTGAGAGGAGGCGGGCGATGATTGAGGCGAGAGAGGCGGCCGCATTCCCACAGAGAGCACGGAGGGAGTTGAGGGCGTTCTTCCTTTACTTCTTCGGCTGAGTCCTCTTCTCGACGACTTCTGATAAGGTTTCCTCTCACTCGCTTTCGCTGATGAGGGAACGGCGATGCTCGCCCATCTCTTCGCGGAGCTCTCGAAAAAAGTCAAGAGGGCTGGGGGAAAGAACCTTGGCGGCTTCGCGCCATTTCTTCAGGTATGTGTAACTAGTAAATGTTCTTTTCTTGGTTTAGCTCACTTTGATCATGATATTTTCCTCTTGCTTTGCTAGATGTTCGGGTACGAGCACTTCGCCATTGATCGCCCGACTCTGTTGCCGTTTGATCATGCCCTCCCTTGGGCCATGAGATGGGAACCCTGGGTATCCTCTCGCTTGTACCGCCTCGCCCAATTCCGAGAGGCCTTCCGCGTCTTGTCGGAGGAAGAGGTATAAGTTTTTCTTCGAATTTCTTTGGCTTGTATTTGGTTTTCTTTTGACTAAGCGCTCTTCCTATCTTTTAATGCTTTTTAGATGACGTGGAGGCCTTATCCGGAGGAGGTTCCCGAGGCCTTGGCACGAGACGTCTGGTTGATCTACTTTAATGAGGTCGTGCTTCATGCGATCAGCCGGGTCGTTCGCCAGCTCAGGTATCACCAGTGGGTACCCGATCCTCTGCCGCGGTGCCCCTCGATCCCGGTGGCTGGGATTCCTCAGGACACGAACCTTCCGAAGAATTACGCTACGTATGTGGCGGGATGGATGGGCCGAGGTGTCTTGGTGGAGCGTCGTTCTGAGGTGACTTCGAGCGACGAATACCTGGCTTGGTATCGTCAGGAGTACGCGGGTATCCTCGGGATGATGGAGGAGGAGATCGCGGACGCTTATGTGAGTTGAAAACCCTTTTTCTCTTCCTTGTTCTCCTTCTCTTGAATATCTTCTGAATAGTGCTTCCTTTTGCAAGTTGAGTTGAATGAGATGGAGAAGAAGCTTAAGACCGTCAATGAGCACCTCCAAGCGCGGGCCAGGCAGATAGAGGCGTTGCGGGTACAACGGAGACGCTTGCAGGACCAGGTCCAAGTCCTTGAGGCTCAGGTGGATGCTCTGTCGAGAGCGAGAGCCGATGGTGCTTCCTCTTCTTCTGCCCCTCCTCCTTCCACGGTTTCCGAGCGAGAGCTCGAGCTGACGAGGGATCTAGATGCGGCCCAGAGTGAATTGACGGCCACATGGATGGAGCTGGGCCAGGTGAGGGGTAGGGCTTCTCGGGCTGAGGAGGAGACGGACCCGGCTGTGGTCCATGATGGCTTTGAGAGAGGAGGGGTCGTCACCCTAGGCCGCGAGAGGGACTCCCTCCAGATGAGGGTGTCGGAGTTGGAGGCTTCAGCGGGTTTTCCTAGAGGTTTGATGGGGGACTTGGTTCGTTCTCTCCAGGCGGCCGGGGACAAGGACCGAGAGGCATTCAAGGCATCAGAGGCGAGGGCACGGGAGTTAGAGGAGAGGTTGAGGGCTGTCGAGGATCGGGCTAGAGGGACAGAGAGTCACCTTCGACAGAGATTGGAGAGGAGAGACAGAGATATGCAGCAGGTTCATCTCTGGGAGGCCACTATGAGGGGAAAATTGGTTGGAGGGGGCTCTATGACCGAGGCGGACCTCGACCTTCTTCCGCTTGACCCTGACCATTCTCTCTCAGCCTCCTTGGCTACCGGGGCCACCTTAAGTCGTGCTTCTCGTCCTTCGGCGTCTCGGAGTCGTGGGATATATGCGCGGGCTGCGTCCTCGGTTCGAGAGACTCCTGCCACTCCTGATGCTCCAGTGGTTCAGTCCTCTCCTTAGCCGCCACTCCCTTCTCAGCCAAGTCAGGATGTTCCTCCTACTCAGCCTCCAGCGGATGACGATATGCCGAGGTATAGCTTCTTTGCGTCTTGGTTTTAGGTTGAATAATAGTATATATGCAAGGAATTCATGCTTTTCTTCTTTTCCTTTTGGTTTAGGTGATTGTTTCGGTGATGCATGACTCAAGACACATAGAGGGGAGCTTTGGGCGGATCCTTAGATACCTATCCTCAGTTTATTCGCTCTAGAACGTTCCTCTAGTTTAATTAGGCCTGAATTTTCTGGTTTTCATGAACAATTTTTCCAATCTTTCTTTGGTGTATAAACAAACATGGGTGTTTTTTTTTAATTTCAGCTTATTGGTTTCAATTTGGTGGTGTATGTGAAATGGTTTATAAGGTTGTATGGGTGGATGAAAAGGATGAATAGGGGCATGGTTTGGTATATGATTTTCGTTTCGGTTGTTATTTGATAAGTAGTTATACTGTTTTTATGTGTGTATGAATGTATGAAATGTGTGTGCACAGGTTTCGGGGGAGAATGTTTTCTATAGGTACCAAAGGAGTCGAAGAGATGAAAAGATGGGAGTGACAGTAGGTTTTCGGGCAGCAGGTGGGGCGCGGCTAGTGAAAACTAGCCGCCCAGAGAGGGGTGGCTAGTTAGGTTTAGCCGCCCCCTTCCTGGGGCATGCTTACCTGAAACAAGGGCTGGGGCGGCTAGTGTAATCTAGCCGTCTGGTGAGGGGCGGATAGTTGGGTTTAGCCGCCCCTTGCCTGGGACAATTCTTCTGGTTTTGCTGCTCCTGCCTACTGCTACTGAAAGCCTTTGTGACCGTTTCGACTTTTGAGACCTATAAAAACATCCTTTCCATGGACCAATTGTTAAATCTGTCCAGATTTAGCCCTGCACTGACTTTCGAGCCCTTCTTGCTTGAATTGTCAAGGGCTACAATCCATCTTAAGGTAAAATGAAAATCGAATGGGAGAAAGGAAAGTGCGGGAAACCATGCTTTAGTATGCAAGGGAGGGATTCCAAGTGCGTGAGTGAAGAAAACTCTTAAGTATGTGTGAAAGTGGGACAATTTCTTCTCAAACATGTGCGGAAGGGCTTAGAATGAGTGTAGATGGGGGTAATCTTATCATTGGTACGGGGGGTCAATTTTAGCATTTCAAGAAAATCGAATGCCTAGGTGTTTTGGAAAAGGAAAATGCGAACTTATGCGTAAGTATTGTGGCATAAGTGGGCATTTTAATTCTTCAATGGATTTTTACGTGAGAGGGCAGTGTTTTCGACTTTCTAAAGTAAAAGATACCATCAAGTCCCCGTGGAGGAGCCCTTGTGGTCACCTATGTCCAAACCATGGTTGTATTTGAAAGGCATAGGCCTTAGGTGTCGGTTTTTCTAGGTTCATGGATCTCAAATGCTTGATTGTATTATTCTAAACATGCTGAAAAATCCATGAGTGTACCAGGAGTCAAGTTAAATAAGCTTCCTTTGGATAGGCAAGTTTCTAAGTGAACTCATGTGAGTGTGTGTAGTTGTAAACCCGGAAACGATCTACCTTTGGTCAAAATTTCGCCTTTCCCGGTACACATAGTTCAATTTCGAATCCCATTGCGAAAATAAAAAGGGGGGGTGAATGGGGTAAGAGTAATATCTTCCTTTCAGGCAATATTTTAGAATTGTCCCAGTCTAGCATATGTCCTACTTTCTAGGTCCCTCTGGCTTTCTTCTTTTTATCACTTCTTTATTTTGGGTGGAAAGTACAGTCCGTTGTATGGACCCTGTACTAGTATAGCCGTTTGATTGGCATATACTTGTGCGTAAAGGCGTGAAAGCCTGCTAAAATAGAGAGTTTAACCCGTTTCACTTGGGTGTTATTTTTCTTTTGTTGGCCTCTCATTGCGTGATTTTGGGGGGGGGGGGGCTCTTCTGTTTTTCATCCCGATTCTTTCCATGCTTCCCCTCTAGAAGTGTTTGTATAGTGCCAGAGCCAGTTTTGGGACATATGCTAGGTCCAGGTAACTCCTCATTTTGACCTGGGGTTAATACGAGTGGGGCGGAAATAAGGGAGGTTTGCTTTGGGGTTTTAAATTGTCCCAGGGTAGGCAATTTTTCTTCTATCAGGTAAATCTAGTCCAGTCATACCGCGGCATGATTTGGTGGAGATGTGTTCAAATAAATACGAGTTTATCTTGTGAGTCTTATAATTCTATCATCAAGTACTAAACACTGAAAATTGCAGGAAGAAAGAATAATAGTTCTCAAGTATTGAAAGCTACTCATGCATGGAATTTCTTTAGATAAAGTGCATTCCACGAACCTGAAACCTCGACTCCTTCGGCATCTACCAGGCAGTAGGCATTCCCGGAATAGGCACGGGTGACCACATAGGGTCCCTCCCATGTGGGTTGCAACTTCCCTCTTGGGTGAGGCTGGCATGATTTGCTTAAATACTAATACTAATTCCCCGATTTGAAATTTTCTTTTTATTACCTTCTTTTAAAATGCCCTTGCCACCCTTCTTTGGTAGGCCTGAGAATGGTCTGCCGCTCTTAATCTTTTCTCGTCTAGTAGTTCCCTCTTTTGGTATATATATATATTTTTTGATATTTTATGTTTTTGAAAGTGTGAAGACAGATGCATACTTACGGTTTTGAAAAGGCCTACGTTGGCGAATAGACATGATTTTGGAAAAAGAATGGAGATAACGTTTGGAAAACGATTTTGTTTTTAGAAGGAAAGCATGAAAAGACAGTTTGTAAAACGTTTTTTTGGCGGAAATCATGGAAGTACGGTTTTGTAAAACATTTAGTTGTGAAGAAGCGCAGTTTGAAAAAAAACATTTTCATTTTGAAGAAGAGTGTGGAAATACAGTTTGCAAATATTTTTGTTTGTTTGGTAAACAGGTAGAGAAAGTTTGGGAAAGTGCTTTATTTTGTTTGGAAGTATGGAAATACGATTTTTGTAAAACTTTTGTTTTGAAGAAGTGTGTGAAAAACATGTTTTTAGAAAAACATTTTTGTTTTTAAAGAAGAGTGGAAATAAAGTTGGAAACAAGTATGTTCAGAGTTGGGGAATGAAAGCTTAATAGCATGTATTTTTGAATTTTTGATTTTTTTTTAGGAAAGTAGGTAAACAAATATGTATAGGGTGATGAAAACGAAAGCTGGTAAACAAATATTTTGATCCTTCGATGATTTTTTTGGAAAAGCTATAAACAAATATGTACAGGATGTGAAAGCTAAAGCTGGTAAACAAATATTTTAATTTTTTTTGATTTTTTTGGAAAAAGCTGTAAATATGTACAGGGTTTTGAAAGCTCACCCGGGGGGATCGGTACCTGGTTCTTGGATTCGTATTGTTTCCTCGAGTCAGCTTCTTTTTGGCGGCCGGCTGATGTCCGGTGGGGGCTCCCTATTGCCGAACTCTTCCTCCCTGAGCCTCTTCAAGGGCCTTCCTTGATGGAGCAGTTCTTAGTCGGTGGAGCCTGGATGCCAACATGCGAGCACCTCTAGCCGGATGCGCATGGCACAGACGCTCCAGTTCCGGGTCCGAGTTTCGTTAAAGCGTGCCTCAACCCATATGGATATCACTTCCCCGCGGTACGGGAAGCGAAGGCATTGGTGTCGGGTGGGGTGATCGAATGTCCATTACCATGCAATTGATGATGGTAGAGATCGAGCCGATCTTTAGTGGGAGCGTGACCAGTCCGCAAGCATTCTTGCGCGTGCTGTCGAAGGCGTAAATGTATTCGTCCGAGGGCTCCAATCTAGGAACCCTGCCTTCTAGCTTTTGGTAGGCGGAATATGTGAGAACGTTAGTTTCCGCTCACGTGTCGATGAGAATGTGCTGGAATTCCCTCCCTCCAAGTATGGTAGTGATCGCGAGGGGTGCGGAGCGTGCTCTGGCTTTTGCGACTTCATGGGGGAGAAAGGTGATCGAGTTGGGCTCGGTCAGATCGCTTGGTGGATGCAGGGTCCTAGCCGCTTCTTCTGAGGGATAGTTGTCTTTATAAGGGGACCCAGGTGGGCTACCACCTTCATCCTTGTTCCCCGGTCGCAGGGCTAGTGTGAACATATTATGTATTGCCCAGTTGTTCTCGTTCTCGTACTGGAGGCGTGCCTCTCCCCAGATTGTCAGCGCATGACTCATGAAGGGTAGTCGAAGGCATTGGTGCCGGGGAGAACAGATAGCTTGGATGCTATCCAACCATGGTCGTCCTAGCATCAATGGGTACCTTGTGTTGATGTCGGCCATGAAGCAGGCTACTTCACAGATAAGAGGGCCGACGGATAGCTCGAATGTTCCGGGGCCGCGGAGTGTCTCCCCGGTATGGTTGAAAGCTTGAATAGTATGGTGGGCCGGTTGGGCGGGAGTGTCGGTATCGTCGGAATCTTCCCCCGAAGTGTGGGTGGTGTGTGTGTCGGAGGTGGGGATCCGGCGGGGTGCGCGGGTGCGCATGCGTGTGTGGGGGTTCTTCGGGGATTCAGATCGGACGCGTGCCCTGTCGGGCTCGGTCGGATCGTCTTCTCGGAAGGGTGAGGATGTCGTTCCTGGTTGAGGCGCCCGATAGCGTCTCAAGAGGATTTAGGGGTTTGTGTGATCGCCACCTGCTTTTTCTAAAAGTAGGAAAAGGTTGGGTTGGATTTGATCGCCTACGTGGCGAGTTTGTGGGTTCTCCGCTCTGAGACACGGATATACCGTACACAGAGGTGAAAAACAGATAATCCTATTTTGCTTCCGGGGCTTGACTAAAGGAGTCTTGGGACATAGGGGTGCAAATGGGGTGTGTATAGGGGGTGGCTAGTTGGATCTAGCCGTCTGGTAGAGGGTCGGCTACTAGGGTTTAGCCGTCCTAGGTCTAGTCTGGTTTGGATAGAACTTCGGTAGGAAATGGGTTTAGTTTTGGGCAGAGGCTAAGCTAGGTTTAGCCAGGGTTTCTGGAGGGTGGAATGAGCGGGTATTTTATGTAGGGAAATGGGTATTTCTCTCACAAAAGGGGCTCTCTCTTTCTCTCTCTCTCTCTTGGGTTTTCTAGTGGTGGAAGGGATTGATCAAGTGAGGATGGTGGGTTGAAGATGTTGATTGGTGATGTTGTATTTGGGCTTGGGACCTCCTCTATTTATAGTAAAAGAGAGGCAGGGAAATATCCCGGGGGTAATGGAGTGGGTTGGCTTTGATTAGTCCCCTCATTAATTCTCTGGTTCTTCTGTCAGAGACCAGGTGAAGGGCGGCTAGTTCCAACTAACCGCGGCTACTTCCTGGTAGCCGCCCCTATCATGACCTGCCAAACGTCCCATCTCTGACAAGCGGTGGCTTGGGTCGGTTACTTGGGTTGATCCGGCCAAGAGAGGGCGGCTAAAGGTCATGACCCGCCGCAATGATCAGCATTTAATACTGCTTTATGTCCCATCCAGGGAACTGGTCCAAAGTTGGCCAGGGGGCCGGCTAGTGCTAACTAGCCACCTGGTATGGGGCGGCTAGTTAGGTCTAGCCGCCCCTAGCCAGGGACTTAGGGTTTTTGGGTCTTAGGGTTAGGGTTAGGGTTTCCGCTTTAGGTTTAGGTTTAGGTTTAGGTCAAGGCTAGGGTTAGGGTTTCCGGTTTAGGTTTAGGTTTAGGGTTCTCGGTTTAGGTTTAGGTCAAGGCTAGGTTTAGGGTTTAGGTTCAGGTCAAGGCTAGGGTTAGGTTTTAGGTTCACCGAACCTTTGGTTCTCTACTTGGATGTCAAACTGTGGGATATTCCGTGTGTTACTTGAAGTATTTCTGTCTCTCTGGACGGTCAAAATTGGGGTATCTACAGGGAGGACGGCCTAGTCCGGGTATCTTTTGGTAGGTGGAGCATGTCATTATGTCCATTCCTGACCCTGGGTCCACGAAGATGTTTTTTAGCCACAACATTTGAAGTCATCCGCGAATGTGTAGGGGGTAGACTCGCAGTCTGGGATCCGGGAGGTCTTGGTCAGTGAATGATATGGTCATTGGGCAGCGGGGGCCATCGACAGTGTCGGTACTCTTGGAGGACCCATTGTCGTCCGGATGCAGATCATCCGACGTACATTCCCCTCCCTCGGGTCCTTTGCTAGCTCCTTCGGGGATCTCCTCAAAGGGTTCTTCTTCTTCGTGTCGTCCTGGGTTTTCTAGCCCGCTTTCGTCGGACTCGATGTTGATGACCGCAGGTAGGGCGAGAACTGCGTCTTCTTCTTCACCATAGAGTATGGCGAGGTCATGGTTGTCGAGGTTCAGCTGGAAGGGTTCATTCTGCTCTTCCTCCTCGGATTCTTCGGACAGACTGTCATCAGTGACGTCTTCTGAACTGCTTGGTTGTGGTGATGGTTGTCTCCCTCTCCTGACCATGTTTACCATGTGGGCTCCATATGTCGACGTTTGGTTGTGACCTGGCAATGGATCAGTAAATATGCCAAGTGGCTTGGAGGCTCGAGAATTGCCCTGGTTTAAATGGCTTTTGATCATGGCCCAATCAAGGCGCCTATCATCATTTAAATTATAAATAAAATCCCGAAAAACAATGCATTGTTCTACGGTATGACCATGCTGTTGGTGGTATTGACAGTAACGCAGTCTGCTGGCCCCGGGGAATGGAGGCTTAGCAACCGGGAGGGAGATACTATTTGTGTCCATTAGTACCCTAAAAATCCTAGTTAGTGTTTCTGGGAGGGGAGGGTAAGAGTCCCTCTTTCCCATTCATCTCTGATCATAGGATGTCGGAGGGGAGACCTCATTATAAGTATTTTGGGTGGGCTGCCTAGGATTTAGGTTCTGACTTCTTAGGAAGGTGGAATAGAAAGGGGTCCTAGGCTGGCCTTGTCTTGAAATTACAGGGCTTTGGACCGAAAAACTTTGGATTACTGGGTTTTGTTGTGTCGGCATGGGGACTGGTACTGATCGAGTAGCGAAGTTTTCGTTGATTGGCCGAGGCGGCGCATACCCGGATGAATCAGACGTGTACTGTCTCGGGGCTGTTCCTCGATCAGGAACTCACTCTCCGTTTGGGTAGAGTGCCGATACTTGGTTAATAATCCCCTCTACCGTGGGGGTTTGTGCCTTACGAGGCGGTTGTCCAACCCTATGGCTGATAGGTGGGGACTGGGTTTGGACTACTAGGGCTGCACAATGGGAAATCTTGTTGTGGAGGTCAATTAGAAGCTGATACGTAGTATAGTCTCCGTACGAAAGGCTCGTACGAAGCTCTGGACTCAAGCTCTGTAACATCATGTCAATTTCTTGACATTCTGTGAGTTGCACGCCGGTCTGGTGAACAAGTGTGTGCCACCGAGACACGTATTGTTCAAATTCCTCCCTAGGCCTCATTCTCTCTACGGTTAAATCCGAAATAGAGGGGGTTTTGATCCTCTGGTAACCGTAGCGGCCTACGAACTTCTCGCTTACAGCCGAGAAGTTCGACAAGTGATCTACAGGGAGGGTGGAGAACCATTGTAGTGCTTCTCCTTCCAATGATTTCTGGAAGAGGAAGACTAGTAGAGGTTGATTATCTAGAAAGGGGTGGGTGTCTAGATAAAAAGCAGTAAAATGGATGTCTGGGTCTCCACGACCGTTATACCGGTGGAATTTGGTGTTTTTGAATACTTCCGGTAGATGGACTGACGGGATTTGTCTCAGGTTATGTAGAGACATGTGCTTGGGGGCTGAGAGATCAATCTCGGAGAGGATTTTCCGGATGGTTTCATCTAGTGTTTCTCCCCTGGGAGGGCTGCCTAGCGGTCCCGGGTTAGGGGTGGCCTGGTAAGGGCCTGGGGTGGAAACGGTTGGGAATATTGGATTCGCGGGGGAAAGGGGGGTGAAGGAAAAAATGCTCGGATTGACCGAGTGGATGGGTGTGGACGGGGTTTTGGGAATGGTCTTAAGGGTTTCGACAGGAGCCTCCTGTCTCAGGGTTTTGACCTGATGGTAGTCGGCGAGGTCATGAAACATGTCCTCTACGGATTGGTATTCTAGACTGGCCATCTTTTCCTCTAGATGGTTCAGGAATTGCGTGGCCTGACCCTCTTGGTGGATTCTCTCCTCTAGTATCCCTTAAGCGGTAAAGCAGTAAATAAAGCGGTAAAGGCTTGCGTAGCGGTGTGCGACTTACAAAGCAGTAAAGGATTGTGCAGCGGTGTGCGACTTACAAAGCAGTAAATGATGCTGTGATGCGAAGTAAAGGATAATCTGATTCGAGGGGTGGGAAACTCCAACCTTCCAAAAGGGTTGATAGCATTCTAGTCAAGATTGTAAAAGGGGGCAAAAGAGGATTACCTTTTGTTGTTTTTTCACGAGGGAGGTCCCACCGTGATCGCTAGATTTTTCAGCGTTGGATTTCCGTGTCGGTGTTGGAAAGGATCCGGCGGTGTGTGGGTGCGCGCGTGTGTGGGGGTTCTTTGGGGATTCGGATCGGATGTGTGCCCTGGTGGGCTGGGTCGGATCGTCTTCTCGGAAGGGTGGATGTCGTTCCTGGTTGAGGCACCCGACAGCGGCTCAAGAGGATTCCAGGGGTTTGTGTGATCGCTACCTGCTTTTTCTAAAAGCAGGAAAAGGTTGGGTTGGATTTGATCGCCTCGCGGGGGGAGTTTGTGGGGTCTCCGCTCTGAGACACGGATATACCGTACACAGAGCTGAAAAATAGGTAATCCTATTCTGCTCCCGGGGCTTGGCTAAAGGAGTCTTGGGACGAAGGGGTGCAAGTGGGGTGTGGATATGGGGCGGCTATTGGGATCCAGCCATCTGGTGAGGGGCGGCTACTAGGGTTTAGCCGTCCGGGGCCTAGGTTTGTTTGGGCAGAACTTCGGTAGGAAATGGGTTGGGTCTTGGATAGAGGCTAAGCTAGGTTTAGCCCGGGTTTCTGGAGGGTGGAATGAGAGGGTGTTTTTTGTGTAGGGAATGGATTTTTCTCTCACAAAAGGGGCTCTCTTTCTCTCTCTGTTGGGATTTCTAGTGGGGGAAGGGAATGGATATCAAGGGGATGTGAATGGTGTGTTGTTGGTTGAGGACGGGGATTGATAGATTTGTTGAAATGTTTTGAGCCCCCTCTATTTATAGTAAAAGAGACGCAGGGGAATATCCAGGGGGTAATGGAGTGGCTTGGTTAATAGTGTGTGTGATTAGACCCCTCATTAATTCTCTGGTTCTTCTGCCACGACCAGGTGAAGGGCGGCTAGTTCTATTTAGCCGCCCAGGATGGGGCGGCTACTTTCGGGTAGCCGCCCCTATCATGACCTGCCAAGCATCCCATCTCTGACAAGCGGTGGCTTGGGTTGGTTACTTGGTTTGATCCGGCCAAGAGAGGGTGGCTAAAGGTCACAACCCGCCGCAATGATCAGCATTTAATGCTGCTTTATGTCCCATCCAGGGAAGCGGTTCAAGGTCGACCAGGGGGGCGGCTAGTGCTAACTGGCCGCCTGGTATGGGGCGGCTAGTTAGGTCTAGCCGCCCCTTGCCAGGGACTCGGGGTTTTTGGGTTTTTTAGAGCTTCTCTTAGGTGGGGTTCTGGTTTGGGCCAGGGTCTGGTTTAGGGTTAGGGTTAGGGTTTAGGTAAGGGTTAGGGTTTGGGTTTCCGGTCAGGCTAGGGTTTAGATTTAGGGTTTCCGGTTTACTGAACTTTTTGGTTCTCTATTAGATGTCCAAATGTGGGATATTTCCGGGTGTTACTTGAAGTATTTCTGTCTTTCTGGACGGTTATAATTGGGGTATCTACAAACATGACCCCAACTTACCCTCATCCTCACTTCTTGGAGTGACATGGGATTATTGAAAAAGAAATCAACTCACTAACTCCATTAACCTTCCAATAGCCCTCTCCTGGACAGCCCTCTTTCTGACAGCCTTTCAAGAGAGGTATGAAACCACAAGGGTATTGAAATACACATTGGACATCCTATGATGTGGTGGCACAATACAGGACAACTTCAACACTGGGTAGCTTCAACGCGGATAAGAGGTAGTGGAGAAGCATTTCACGCTCGCAATATGATCCTTACAATTCAATTATTATCAACTACAAAATACCAATATCATTTGGTAGCCCTCTCCCACGTAGCCCTCTTTCTAACAGCCTTCCAAGATAGGTATGTAACAACAAGGGTATTCAAATACCAACTGGGCATTTTATGATGTGGCGACACAATCCAAGATAGCTCCAACACTGGGTAGCTTTGATGCACGATGATACGGGAAGAAAGCACTCCACGCTCGCAATACGATCCTCGTGGATCAACTACTATCGATTAGCAAATACCGATGCTAATTGAGTTCTCTTAAATTCCCATAGAGATGCATCATTCGGATGCGGAGAAAAAATAGTTAAATTCACGCACTCAACAATAAAAGGCATGACCCTAAAGGCGGTCCATCCACGCGCACCTATTACAGGTAGGCCAAGTATACTATGATAATTATCAGTTAACGAACACTGATATAATAATAAATTCTCATGAATTCTCATATGAGCGCATCACATGAATGCAGGGCAATTAATTACCTACCCTAACTCTAGTAAAAATGTATGAGCTTGACAACAGTCATACATATGCCTACCACTGTAGACCTGATTAACATATTATACAAGCAATTATAATAGATAATTCTATCACCTAAGAGATACATGAATTATATCTCCAAATAAGAAAGCAACCAAGAACGGACTGTGCATAATTAAGTCCTAAATCATTCACACAGTTCCACTATATTCACACAATAATAGTGGAACCCAAACCATTGAGCTATCAAGTGTGTATATATACTAAGGAAAATCTTAAGGTACATTAGGGGATATGTTCAAGCAAGGGTTAATTATCGGTTAATAAAAGTTATCTAGGCATGGAATGACTAATATGACATATGATAACTAAATAGACTAGGAACGGCCTACATTACACAGATGAACACAAATGTAATTAATTTAACATACACACAAGGTATAGCCCACTCAAGGCTTCAACCAGTTCACAAGAATGAGGTAAAATAGCATAACAGGGCATGCAACACAAGTCATATACCAGCATGAAAGGGGCGTAAGACGTTCCTGCTAAATAACCCTCAAGCAAACTAGAAATTTAAGTAGGAACCACCTCTACTACTCATTTTCTAAAAGGGAGAGAGAGAGAGTCTCATCACCTCATGAAAAACAGACAGCCTTGCCCCAACATCTATGGCGGCAACAACATCACCACACATTCAAATCGACAACAAGGCCCGAAAAATATGCACCAAATGTTTCACGTTAATCGATTATCAGCTCTTATTCACATATACATGTCATATGACATCTCAACATATGCTTACTAGTAAGCTAGTACAAATGCCCTAGCAACGGTTAAGCATAGAATTATATGGATCAAGAATGATTAGCCACACTAAATATTTACTAATATAGAGGTAGTAGTACAAAAGGACTACCTATGACATGCCATACTTTATATTTCATGATATATCAGATACCTGATCATACTAGCAAGTAGTATATAACACACGGGTTATTATACAAGTATCACATGAAGCTGGATACTTGAGCATGTGTTTAATATTTAACATGCCTAATTCACAATGAGAGTATAGTCTAACCCGGATCCTTAAGTGAATTTATATAACACTAAGAAAACTAGTACAAGGCACGACATTTAAACATGTAATGCCATTGAAGAAGTGATGCATGCATAACTCACTATAATAGCTAATGACTCCTTAAATACTTAACCATAGGTTAAAAAACCAAAGAAGAGCAACTCAACGATTGGCATTTATATAGATACATATAGGCTCATAAAATTAGACAATTCAGTTAATACCAATCGCAAAAGAATTAACTACTAAGCAACTACTTATTCAAGGAAACAATTGCATCTCATAGATTAGATCACAACATATGAAAGGGGACTAAGACATGCTCGGTAAAGTTCAAACGACCTACCCTAATAGCATAAACAATAACTACCAATGCATATCAATTTCCAGACGGTGCGAATCATACACCTATTCCGTAAGCATGTAACTCGTGACTAATAGCGTGCACACACATTCGTCTCCCCCGGTTCATACGAGTATAAATCCTCACATGCTACAATAACAGTTATATAAATATCCTTCAAGTTTTACAATACTCGTGAGTTGGTTGAACCACTCACACAATGTGTGCTTTGACTGATGGTCCACACAATCTGCATAAGGGAAAATAATTAAACTAATAAGTGACACATTAGCTGACAAGAGAAGATTGTCCCGATAATATAACATGGTGTGAATAGAGAGCATCGGACTGATAACATGTTATAAATCGTAAAAGAATAAGATTCAACATACCAATCATAAATCATAAAGTAGAAAGATGGAAGAGAGAAATCATGACCCTTTCTGTATTTACTCATTTCTTAATAATAATACAATGAATACAGTACAAGCCTATATTTATAGGTAAAAAAATATAAGATTTTGGGGGATTTGATTTTACCAATCCTTTAGGATAAAGATAAGTGGTTATAAAATCAAATGGTTATCCATAGTTGTCATCCATATTTACAACATTTTACAATAAAACCTACACTATTGGTCACATTTTATTTACTTTTGTTTTTTGATTCTTTTTTTTTATTCAAGATTTTTTAAATTTTTGAATTAATTTAATAAATTTTTAAAAACTCATTCATATATTCGCTTTGTTTGTTAGTTTTGTTTATTCATTTTTATTAGGCTTAGTTGTTTAAGAAACTGAAAATTAAAATTTAAAAAATATTAAATATTTAATAATAATAAAAATAGAAAACAATTAAGTGAATTTAGGGGCTCCTTTTACAAGAACCCCTAGGGTCCCATATCTTTTTGTCATTCTCAGGGGCGGCCCTGATGACAACAATAGTTCTTGTTAATCTTTTGTCAAACCAGGTCATTCGAACCATGAAGGATCATCTACATTATCTGTGTAATATCAATAAATTTCACATTAAGCGTTGATACGTTCAATCTGTTTTACAGTCTAGTTTGCAGTACAATTTTTTTTTGTTATCGGAGGGACATCCCGTGGCTGATCTTATGGTCGATCTGGGAAAGCTACCTACGCCTGTTTGCCCCGGTCCCACGAAAAATTCTTTCGAATAATCGCCAACAAACAGGTTGGTAAGTCAGCGCCAAGACTCAAAATCAAGACCTCCCCTTTAACCAGGCAAGCCCTGAACCATTGTGCTATGGCCACTAGGGACTTGCAGAATAAAATTGGTCCCCCATAATCGAGTTCAGATCTTTTGTGTGACAATTACATAAAATATATGTTAACTAACCAGTAGGCATCATGTAGATAGTTCAAAATTTTTTTCAAGTGTGCAAGTAAATAATATCACAAATGATGATATTTTCATATAGTTGGTTTTCTCACATCTACATGGCATCTACTCATTGGTCAAAATGCATAATGTATTAAAATTTAAAATTATTTCATTTTTTCAAAGAGAAAAACATATGTTAGTTTATCTAAGTATATACTTCACTTTTTATAACAAATGTATACAATACAATGACCAGGTGTATATTTAAAAAAAATCGATGAATACTGCATATGGGACTACACATATCATTTTCCTTCAAACATTTTTTCTTAGTTATTTTTTTTAATCTTGGATTAGAAACAAATTTCTATTATTAGATCCCAATTTTCAAGAAAGAAGAATAAAAATATTAAAAAACTATTTGTTTAGAAGGATAATATGGATATAACTATTATAGAATATTAGGGAACCATTCTACTCGTATAATTAGATCACAAATCAACAGTCACCACCTCTTTTCATTCATGGGGTCTATTGGCAGGGGTTATGTCAATAAGTATATAGATACAGTAAAGGAAGAGCTGAGAGGATTGACAAGTGGCCTAATACGAACACGAACTAAATAAAAATGACAATAGTGAGTCTCTAGAGTCCCTAAGATTGGCTATATAAAGGGATTCAATGTGTTCAACAAGATGGGCTATATTTTACATTGAAAGAGTATTGATACACTCATTTTATTTTGTAGCTTCATCTACAATCTCATACGTTATGATATGACAATATACTATAATGGAACTCATATTATTATATGTTGTGGTATCATAGTGTTTGTAGTCTATGGACTCTATTGTGCTTGTCACACCTCAGGGAGGCCGTCCCCGAGACGTGGCAATAATATAAAGTATCAGCTATCAATACAAGAGGTCAACAATGACTCCAATAAATAATACACAAGGCTAACAAGCAATGATAACTGATAACTCAACTGAAATGCAGAAGCATAAAAATATCAATAAGTCAGTAAACCAAAAATATTATTACAGACTCGAATACACAGTCACTGTCCTATGAGAGCCAAGTCTAGCCAAATACAAAACATGATGTGCAACTCGCACGATTTACAAATACATGACTATAGGACTGCTGACAGCCTCGCACTCGCCAATCCGCCGGACGAAACGCTCCATGCACGCAAGACCACGCCACAGGGAAGCTCCAGCTCCACGCCCAATAACACCCCTATAAAAGAAACAGTACGCGAGGGGTTAGCTACAAGCTCAGTGAGTGGCTAGAAACTAAACACCATAACAATGATATGATATTAAGGTGATTTCCTTTCAAGGAAAACATGGGGGGAATCCCATTGGATAATAGGGTTATGTGGTGGCGCAACCAACCTCACTCTCACTCTCGCTCCCGAAGGGAGACTCTAGGGACTCTTTGGGAGAGACCACACTGTTTGTCAAGGAGACGCAGAATTACTGGTCTACACAACACTACAGGATCATCTACATAGAGATAATTGTCCACCGATGTCTCTCAACATCGATACCTGAGCGGACCAAACAACTATGGGAACAGACAAACAAACGAATAGGTCACATAGCGACGTGACTTCAACTCATCCCCTCGCCCCCGCTCCCCGAAGGGAAGCTCTTGGGAGACTCGGGGAGAAACAAGGGTTAACCATAACACCTGGTGTTATTGGGTAACGAGACACAACAAGTCCATCCGCTACGAGGTAGAGATATACTTTGATACCTCAAGCGTTAGGAGCAGCATACCCAGAGTATACTCGATGAATATAGGAACACGTGACGGCGTGACTTCAACTCATCCCCACTTTAGCCCCCGGAGGGGTGACCCTAGGGACTTTTGGGATGAATTATTATGCTCTATACCCTTCGTCATCCGGTAGCCCTCTCCCGGGTAGCCTCTACCTGGTATAATTCCATGATCAGTACATCTACCGAACGCATCGGTAGTACCTACAGATGGGAGCCCTCTGTTAGGACAGATTCAACATTAGGCAGCTTCAACAAGGATCCAACAAACGGGAGAACGATTCCATATTTGCAATATCATCTGGTAGCCCTCTCCCGTCTAGCCTCTACATGTCGGCTTTTCACTATCAGTCCATCAGCCAGATGTGTATCGCGATACGCATCGATAGCACTTACAAGTGGTGGCACCAAACAGGACCTCTTTGAAGTCGGGTAGCTTCGACACACGACGATGTCGGGAGGAAGCACCTTGCGTTCGCAAAGCGAACCTTATAGAAAAGTCAACTACCTCGATAATCACATATCGATGATATCGAAAAACTCTTGAACATCTACGCTGATGCCTCACTCAAACGCGAGGAGTTACCTCTACACTTGTGTAGAAAAGCCAAGGGCATAACCCAATAGGCGATTCATGCACATGCCTAGCACGGGTTGGCCTAACATATTGTCGTAGCAACAACCATACCATGCCCTCCAATCTAATCGTAAGAGAATATTAGTTATGCATCCGGTTATTAACCCAGGATTTAACATGCTGGATATTACTCATATAGGGGGGAGTATTACAATACTACATAAGGTATGCATATTCTATACATCCCTATAAACACACATCATACATGCCCATACAAGAAGAGCGCATGCAAACATAATAATACACACTTGAATACGATACATAGGCACGTATAGGGTAGAAAAAGGGGGGTTCTACACAATATACGTGATACACAACCTAGTATGCATGATATCTAGCATATTTAGGGTGCAAAGAAGCCCCATGAAAGCGCTCCTAGAATGGTTGGAATCGAACCACTCACCGATACCTGGATTGTTGCGCATCCCGTCCGAATAGATCTGCAAGGTAAGGGTATCACAAGGGGTGAGTATAACTACACAATAATACAAATAAAATGATTAAATAGGCAAAGGGCTTAGACATGCATGCATATGAGCTCGCACGCATGCAAGGACGCACGCACGCATGCCCGAGCCCCCTGAACCCACACCCAAGCATGCTGATCCTTAGCGCACCCGAACAGGCCCCGAGTAGCCCCGCGTGCGCCCGCCACACGCACTGTACGCAGACAGCGCGCAGTCGCGTGCACCGTGCGCACCCACGCACACTCGACGCGTAGACGTGTGAACCCGCGTGCCCCCCTGCGCGTACGCACGTGTGCTCCCGCGCGCACAACCACCCAAACCCTCCCCCAAGCCCCTACATGCACCCTAACTCAAACACCTCACATGCATGCCCTCCCAAACACCCCAAACATGCTTAAAAATCATATAAAGAAGAGGGAAACTCACCAAAATAGGAGGGGTAGGGAAGGGGGAGATGTAGTGGCTCGCAAGCGCACCTATGACCACCTAAACCGCCACCACCACTACCACCACCTCCATCTTCGCTTCCCTTCTTCATGGCTAACCACGGGGGAAAGGGGGAACATGGGATCAGCTAGGGGGGAGGAGAGTTGGGAGAAACATCAACAATAACAATGGCACACACCATCCTTGATCACTTCCTCTTCTTGCTCCACCATCTTCTCCTTCTCTTCTTCTTTCATCAAACACTTGGGGAGTGAATGAGAGTCCAAGATAGAGCAAAAAATGCTCCAACGGATGAGAGAGGGGAGTGACAAAAGTCACTTTGGGGGGGGGGGTGAACACAAGGGAAAAGTGAGAGGTGAGTCTAAGCCTATGGTCACCCACTCACACCCCAAAAGACCAATGGTTTCTTCACTACTAAGCAAGGCGGTGATAAGGTTACCAAGGGTGATCATATTCACCAAATATCCTAACACTATGCCAACCACCAAACCAGTAACGACCAAAACCCAGATATGATTTAGAACTGCATTTTTTCCCAAACGATATCTGAATTTAATGAAACTTTTATGGGTAGTACTAAACAGTACCAGGATTCATAATATGCAGTCAGATTTCTGATCGGAGTACTGAAACTCATGCAGATAGCTAAAAAGCTAAAATTCTAGCGACTCCGATCGAAAAAAGAAAAGGCCCTAAATGACCTAGATGTGATCAAGTCTTAACCGAAATAGCTCCAAATGACACAAGCACAACAGTGCTAGATGAATGGCAACTTTTTTTTAGTTTTTTTCCAAAACATAAAATACCTTTCTATCTCAGTATCTCTTTTCATATATCAATATGTAATTCAATGAGTGATTGCACTACACACACACTGTACTATTTTTTTTTAAAAAGGAAAAACAATGCAGACAGTGTGGACTACAAATGGAACTATACACAAGGCTGAGTATAAATTTTTTTGGTTACATGTGTGGGGGATGAAATCAGGTCTTCCCTTCCTGGGCCAGATCTTTGTCGATCCGGGCTTTGAATGTAGGTCCGAGAAGATGTTGTTGTGAACTCCTCTTTACGACGATCCGAAGCAATCCACTTCCACTCGTTGTCCGCCTTCTTCTTCAACCTTCGTTCACCTGAAAGTCACACCAGTGTGGTGCCGGTTAACGCCCCTCCAACGCTCAAGTCAGTGACTTCTCCATGAGAAGAAGAAGAACTTAGAATTCTGGAGTGCAAGTAGGGGAGGGAGTGAGTGCATACCTTGAGTGGGAGATGAAGTCCCCCTTTATTACTAGAGAAGAGGCGTACCGAGCTTAGTCTTGTGGAATGAGCATATCATGAGATAGAGTCTCCACGTGGCTCTGTAACAGATTTTTTGACACCTAGTCCTTTTCCTTTGTCAGGGAATATAGCCGACCTGCATTTCATTTTGGGTATTATGGTTTGGTCAATTTGCACTTTAGGTCGGACCTTTTGTGCTTGGCCATCTCGACTTGGTTGGGTAACACTATGTGTCCGACCTTGGTTAGCCAAGAATTAATCGTCCGATCCGTTGTGAAAGTCTGACTTGACCTAGTTGGGCAATTTCGCTTGCCCGACCTGGTTGAGGAAGATGGGCATGTTTAACTCGTAGGACAATTTGGGACTTTGGGCCTTCCCATTCTAGATTTCCTTCTAACCATGATGGGCTTTCTCCATGCTTAATTCTCTTACTTATGCAATCTTATTCCTTATTTCATTTTGTGACAAATTTAGTCTCTTACAATGCCCCCTTCTTTTGGTCTCTCGATTACTTGGAGACCAGAAGAACTAATCTTCAGGAGACCCCATTGTAGATACCCCATTTTGATCAGTCTGAACTGTGAAACACTTATCACTTGTGATATCTTAATTTGCAGGTCTAAACCCCGATGATCTTCTCTGAGCTAGAACAATCACCTGAGTGAAGAAAGGAAAGAAAAGAAGGCATGAGCATACAAGTTCTTAAATAGTAGCTTAGAGAGCAGTACCATTGCCTGGATCGGTCAAGCCTTGGGTTATTGAACAAGACATCTGAAATTCTGTCTACTGACCAAGACTAACGGCCAACCACTTGTCATCATAGACAACCCCTCATGGATAGTCGACCGGTACAATCCATTGAAGATTGTCGACCAAGACGATCTCTTGAGGGATTGTCGACTTCGACGACTTTGGAGGGATTGTCGATCAAGACGATCTCTTGAGGGATTGTCGACTTCGACGACCTTAGAGGGATTGTCGATCAAGACGATCGCTTGATGGATTGTCGACTTCGACGATCTTTGATGGATTGTCGACCTAGACGATGGGATGACGGATCGTCAAAAATACTGGGATAATTTCAACTCAAAAAAGGATGGCATGGGCTTCATTTTGCGACCTCTCTGCCGACGTTAGCCACTCCGAGCGACGTGGGAGCGTCGTGGGGCACTCATTACCTCCCCAAACATGTGTCAAGAAGGTGGTGGCTCGTTTGGGCTATAAAAGAGAGACAATGGGAGGCTTAAAGGGGGGCATCCATCACATATCTTTCACTCACCAAAAGCTCTCCAAGCCTTCCCATCCGAGACCAGCAGCTCCTCACCACCCTCCACCCTCCATTTTCGAGCACCACTGTCCCCTCACACCAGTAGCCACTTCAACAGCCATCCACCACCCTCATTCACCACCTAAGCCCTCCTCTCTCTCTCCCAAAACCACCCATCCGAACCCATCCACCCTTTTTCATCACCAACAGTCCCTCACCATCCTCCACTCTCCATTTACGAGCTCTACGACCCCCTACACCAGCAGCCACTCTAAATAACCATTAACCTTCCCTTATTCACCACCCAAGTGCTTCTCTTTCCCACCAAAAATCACTCAACCGAACCCACCTACTATCACCCAAAGGTAACCACCCTTTTTTTTCATCACCATCATCTATCCTCCACCCTCCCCTTTCCAAAGAGAAAGAGAGAGCTCATACCTCCCTACCCTCACTTCCATTTCTTTTCTTTTCTTTTCTTTTTTACTTAAGAACTTGTATAATATATCATCTTTTCATAATAAATAAATAAATAACCTTTAATCAACTTGTAATAAGCTTATTAATTAAATAAATATAAGTTTAATCAAAGTTGAGAGTGTTGGAGTACATCTTGGACTATTATCAGTTCTTTTGGAAACTATATGCAGCTGACGGTCAACCCTAACTTGGATCGTCGGTCGGTTGGTCTAGGGACCATTTGAACACTCCCCTTTGCAAGTTTGGGTACCTCCCAAGGACTACTAACCCCTTTTGTTTACTTTGTTTACTTCATTTACTGCTTTATATGCTTGTTATTTTATATACTATTTTATTTTGTTTTTATGCTGTTTTTATTTTTATTTTTATTTTATTTTGTCTTAGTTTCTTGTTAATATAAAATCTTCCACTAATTTTGTTGGATTTTCTTTGAGTTTAACCCTCGACAATCACCCCCCACTCGTTGAGCCCGACAAACACCCCCAACTCGTCAAGCCCGACAATCACCCCCCACTCATCGAGCTAGACAATCACCCCCCACTCGTCTAACCCGACCATCACTCCCCACTCGGCTAACTCGACAATCATCCCCCACTCGTCTAACCCGACGATCACCCCCCACTCGTCTAACCCGACAATCACCCCCTACTCGTTTAACTCGACAATCATCCCCCACTTGTCGATCCCGACAATCAACCCCCACTCGTCGAGTTTGACAATTCAACCCTGATTCATCAATCTCGACAATCCTCCCTGACTCGTTGACCCCGACAATCCCCCTTGGTTCGTCGAGACCAACAAACCCTTCCTGGTTCGTCAAGCCCTATAGTTCACTTCCAACCTGTTGACCAGAAAGAACACCCTTTGCCTTTAGTCTATTTGTCAACCCTGTCCAAAAAAGTATCTTTCTCTCTCTTTGGGTTTACAGGATCAATCTGAGCTTGAACACCTCAAGGCACGGCCGACCGTGATCCTTGAGAGGAGAACCCGCATCCCCCTTTGAAGGTGAATAATGGAAGAAACCCTCTTTTCTTGCTTCTGAGAAAAAGCAAGTGGCGATCACACCAACGTCCTTGGAAGTGGTCGGGCGACCTTAGACGATCCATCAAGTGACGATTCGGAGCGCCGTGCGCGTAACGGAACCAAACTTGAAAGAACCGGATTCACGACACAACACATTCGCCATCAACGTGTCAAAATCCAGTACCAACACCGATCAGCTTATAAGCTTGTCCGACAAGCTTTCTGGGTCGATTGGCCTTGGTCCTTGGGTTTGATGATTTGTCAGTGTGACACTTGTCACTCATTTTGTGTTTTCCTTTATCATTAATCACAACCCTCTTGCGTTCCTTTCTCTGCTTCAATGGCGCATTCTCCTGACAACCTGGTAGTTGAGGATATGTGGGAGAGGTGCTTCCTTCCCCAAACCCCGAATTACTCATATTCTTCTCTGGCCAGATCGAGGTGGGTGCGTTCGCCTTTCCATTGTCTCTATCGATAATGAAGTTTCCAAGCTTCTTTGATCTTCATTGAAATAAAGGTGAGCATTAACAAGTTTTATAAATTTTGGAACGATCGATTCCTCGTATTCAAGGGGTCTATTGCGATTCACGATGGACTTTGGGTAAATGAAGCTGGAATTAAATGCCTACATGTCTCTATATAAGACTGGCTTCCATGGCACAATCATCTATCTCACTGAACTTCCTTGTCCTTGGCACTTTATCTAGACGTTATGTCTCATACTTTTGGAAATATTTCAGTTGAGGAGTATCATGGCAGGATGCCCCCAGTACCCAACCCCTCGTCCTACGTTCTGTATCATGGTCAGATTGAGGTGGGGAGATTACACTTTCCTCTTCCCGGCCTAGTCAGGCGTTTCTTAGAGTATTTCAAACTTCATCCCCTACAATTAGTTTCTGGGGGATACAGAATTCTGATGAGTGTAATAGTGCTATGTTCGGCCGTCGGGGTCCAGCTCAATTTGGGGGAGGTACACCGGTTCTACCAAGTCAAACTGCTTTTGAAGGAGGAGTGTACCTATTATCTCGCCAAGGGATTATATGCCCCTCCCTTGATTTTGGATGCTGGGGACGCCATACAAGGCTTGAAAACTTAAACTTGGCCAGTGAAGATATCCGACGCATGGAAACCTACTGGATCGAAATCGCAAGTTCCTCTTGTAATGAGGAGGATGCCGCTGCCTAGTGACGGTTTGTAATTTCAAATATCTGTGCGCTATCAATTAAGTGATTGTTTGTTAACCATTTCCTTATTTGATGCATCAGATGGCTCGGGTTGTCTGGCATGTTCTCCCAACAACGAGCTAAGGTTGAGGGACATTGCCAAAGCGTTAGATTTCCCCGGACGAAGTTGGATAAGCCTGCTTGGAGATGCTTCATGTCGGTTGGTGCTGGTAAAAGCCTTCTATGTGAGGCCGATTCCCCCGGTTCCTCTTGTCACCCGGGGTGGTGAAGCGTTCACATCCAGAGGCCAGCACACTCCATCTAGTAATTTGCCTTTGGCGGAGCCTCGTCAATCGACCTCAACGCCCAAATACTCTAGGAAGAGGAAAGGCGTCGACCACACTGTGGCGGAAGCAGACAACCCTGCCTTTGTCTACCCTCTGCCGGCGAGGGAATCAAGTGTTCCATTTGAGATGCTGGAAACTTCCCTCATGATAGAAGAGCAGATGATGAAGTTATGCCGGCTGGCTCAAGACTTGGAGGATGAAAGGGTAAAGGACTACGCATCTGGATACCATGCTGGATTCGAAGACAGCCGCTTGGGGTGCGTCTTCCAATCCTGCCGACAACTTGATGAGTCCTACAAATCATCGCTAGAGTGTTGGCGTGCGGCAGGCCGTACTGGCAAAGGTGCTACGAAAGTTCCTCAGGCTTCCGAAAGCTGGGCATCCTGAGCGTGGTTGTTTTCCCCCTTTGTCTTCATTTCTCAATCATGTAATCGATGCTTCTGGTTATCTTATGTAATTGCCTGGTGAATGCTTGTGATGGTATGATTTAATGCTAATGAAGAATGATTTGTGCATGTATGTGTATGCACTATGTGTTTATCATTATTGTATGCTATTACATTTGCATGCCATTGTTTGTCTGGTCTGGGTTTTCATGTCAGACTTTACAGAACCGACTTTTCAAGTTGGACTTCCTACGTCGGGCTTTATTTATAGCCGTTGATTTTCCAGCTGAATCAACCTTTGAACTTCATCTGACCCAATGGAATCCCAACCTTTTCAGGGTTTTAATGTGTTACGTAACATTCAATACGGATTTCAACCTAGATTTAGGCGTTCCCGAGATAATGTATACTTACAAACTTTGAAAGTCCGGCAAAGGTTATCATTTCCGGGCCCAGGATTCCAAGGAAAAGTTCATAGATGAGCTGCCGGATTCTGATAAGAAATGGTCTGACAACTAATTGATTATCATGTCTGGCAATTGTGAGTTTGGTGATGCTCTTGAAGATGTATGGAAAGTCCCTAGATTCATTCTGATGTCCCCAAGATGTATGGAAAGTGAATCCATATATGCTTCTTATCTGTCTTTCTTGTTTGTGATTGCTTATTTATTAATTGCACCCTTGTTGGTTCAACTCCTGCAGCAAATTCTTGCCCATCCCAGAAGTCGGTGAAGTGGGAGCACATTCGAGTTGCTTTGAAGAAGAGTTCTTGGTTGGGACAACCCGAACCCCAGTAGCAGTCACCGACTAGGGCCACGCTTTGGTGACGTATTTGCGGCTCCACCTTCTCCTCCTGCCAAGCAGCCTTCTTGCCTTCCTTTGCACATCGGACAATCTTTGGAAGCAGAGGAGCATTCAGAGGAAGATTTAGAACCACTTTACAAGTTAGGCTTTGGTGATCCGATGGCAACTTAGAGCTCTTCTAGTGGTGCCCGACATGGTTCACACCCCCGAAGGGATCCAAAAATAGTCCCAAGCCCCGGGAGAAACCTGGTCCTAGCTCTATTGAGAGAACGGCTCTAGGCTCTAGTGAGAAGGAGAAGAGGGCCAGACTTGCAACGCTCCATGCTAATATTGACAGGTGATCAGGGAATATCGGCAAGCTCCCAGGTCCAGAAAAGAGAAAACACTCGTCGACAAGTCAGGCTGCAAGTACCCTGACCAAGAAGAGCAAGCAATCCTTGGTCGGTCAACCACCCTCAGCTCCCAAGTCTTTGCCACCTGCCCTTAGTGCCCCTTTGAATAAGGGCAAAGAGGTCGTTTCGGCCTTTTAGTCACCACCTCCACCAAGCACGCCCCTGAACTTAGAGCTTCAAGTGCTTGTACCCGCCCCCAGGATTAAGACGCATCATGTTCAGGTTTTTTACTCCGGTTTGAAGGATCGTGAGGTTGTAATTGGTCTGATGAATTCTGTCATTCTTGAGAAGGACAAACCTCTTTCAGACAACATATCCGCTTTAGAGATAGGATCAGTCCTGTAGGGTATGGCCTACCAGGTATGCCTTTTTTGTTATGACATGTGTTGCAAAGGATTTTACTCTTTTTAGCATACCTCATGGTTTCTGTGTTATGATGCAGCTTAATGTTTACTCTAGCATGATAAGTCATTAGTGTCGATGTCGTCGGGAAGGCCTTGGAATGGCCGCGTTGTGTTGTCGGTGCTTTCGGAAAGGGTCCCGGCGGTGCGCGGGTGCGCGTGCGTGTGTGGGTTTCTTCGGGGATTCGGATCGGATGCGTGCCCTGGCGGGCTCGGTCGGATCGTCTTCTCGGAAGGGTGAGGGGTGTCATTCCTGGTTGAGGCGCCCGATAGCGGCTTAAGAGGATTCAGGGGTTTGTGTGATCGCCACCTGCTTTTTCTATAAAGCAGGAAAAGGGGTGGGGTTGGATTTGATCGCCTACGTGGGGAGTTTGTGGGGTCTCCTCTCTGAGATACGGATATACCGTACACAGAGGTGAAAAATAGGTAATCCTATTCTGCTTCCGTGGCTTGACTAAAGGAGTCTTGGGACATAGGGAGTGTAAGTGGGGTGTGTATATGGGGGGCGGCTAGTAGGTTTGAGCCGTCTGGTTAGGGGCCGCTAGCAGGGTTTAGCCGTTCGGGGCCTGGTCTGGTTTGGGCAGGACTTTGGTAGGAAATGGGTTTGGTTTTGGACAGGGGCTAAGCTAGGTTTAGCCCGGGTTTCTGGAGGGTGGGATGAGAGGGTATTTTATGTAGGAAAATGGTTATTTCTCTCACAAAAGAGGCTCTCTCTCTCTCTCTCTTGGGATTTCTAGTGGGGAAAGGGAATGTGGATTGTGGGATGTTGGTGTTGAATGGTTGTTATGAGTTGGTGATGTTGTATTTGGGCTTGGGACCTCCTCTATTTATAGTAAACGAGAGGCAGAGAAATATCCCGGGGGTAATGGAGTGGGTTGGCTTTGATTAGACCCCTCATTAATTCTCTGGTTCTTCCGTCAGAGACCAGGTGAAGGGCGGCTAGTGCTAACTAGCTGCCCAGGATGGGGCGGCTACTTCCTGGTAGCCGCCCCTATCATCACCTGCCAAATGTCCCATCTCTGACAGGCGGTGGCTTGGGTGGGTTACTTGGGTTGATCCGGCTAAGGTTGGGCGGCTAAAGGTCATGACCCGCCGCAATGGTCAGCATTTAATATTGCTTTATGTCCCATCCAGGGGACTGGTCCAAAGTCGGCCAGGGGGGCGGCTAGTGCTAACTACCCGCCTGGTATGGGGCGGCTAGTTAGGTCTAGCCGCCCCTTGCCAGGTACTCAGGGTTTTTTTGGGTTTTAGGGTTTTTCCTAGGTGGGGTTCTGGTTTGGGGTCTGGTTTAGGGCAAGACGAGGATTAGGGTTTAGGTTTAGGTCAAGGCTAGGGTTAGGATTTCCGGTTTAGGTTTAGGGTTCCGGGGCTAGGGTTAGGGTTTAGGCTTAGGTCCGGGGCTATGGTTAGGGTTTTTGTTTTAGGTCAGGGTTAGGGTTTCCGGTTTCCTGAACTTTGGTTCTCCACTAGATGTCCAAATGTGGGATATTTCCGTGTGTTACTTGAAGTATTTTTCTCTCTCTGGACGTTCAAAATTGGGGTATCTACAATTGTCCCTCATCGGACAGAGTCTTTGTGCGAAGCAAGGAAGGCTTTGACCGATGATAAGGAAAGAGACCCCTATTTTGGCCGGCCCGACCTTCAAGAAGTTATGCCGATACGAACAATACTATTCGGGGAGTTGATTTAGACTGTCAGAGGCTAGGTCTTGACTTAGAATTTTTAACTGAAAGGATGATCTAGGTGGAAGGCGGGGAAAAGTAAATGGTGAGTGATCCAACCCGCGGTCGGGGTTCTTAGCTATCGTGCGCGGAGCAGCCCAGTGTTAGTTTCCTCGTGCCTACCGTTCCCGTGCTTGGGCAAACTCAGCAAGGAGGGGATATCGCCGACAGAAAGCAAGTAAAAGTTGAGTTGGGTGAATTGGATCATCCGAAGGATAAGAACTCTGGAAAAGAACCAGAACTGAAGAAATTCAAATTTGAATGTTACTGAAAGTGCGGCAAAACTTCGGGAAAGTCGTGTTTGGTCAAGTAATGTCTGGAAATATACCAATACATGGCTGTTTGGTATGGAGAACCTTGGAATTTAGGGTTGAAAAAGAGATTGGAAAGGGGTTTTTAATGAAATGGAGAAACTAGGAGGGGCGGCTAGTTGTAACTAGCTGCCCGAGAGGGGGCGGCTACTCATGTGTAGCCGCCCCTAGACTGGGTCCCTTATAACCGAAAAGACCCTCTCTCTCTCCATACGTTTCAAAAACGGTTTCTCTTCCCTCCTCTCTTCTTCTCTTCGGTTTCAAACTCAAAAACCCTAATTTCTTTGCCTTTCTTTCCTCCATTTCGACCTCAATCTTTCTCTTTCTCTTGATTTCGAAACCCTAGGTTTGGGTTCTCCTTTTTCTTTTTAAATCGAGGAAGATGACGAGGTCGAAGGCGATCGTTTCGAGGGAAAACGACCACGGGTGGCTCGTGGAGAGCATAGCCCGAGCTCTTCATCATCGGAGAGCGATAGGCCAGAGGTCAAGGCCGTGGGAGAGGGTACGGGTACGACGAAGGTGTCGCCGGCGGACAGCGTGGGTGAGGTCGGGGATTTGCCTACGGGGGCTGTCCCGGAGGTAGGGGGAAGTATGATAGGCTATACACGCAAGAGAAGGCGTGGGGATCGACCGGTGGCGGTCGAGGGAGTGGTTTCGGGGGTTGGAGGATCGATTGAGGGTGCAACCGAGGGGGTAGGGGTCGAGGGAGTTAGCGAGGAGGTGAGGGCGTCGTTGGATGCCCTCGTTGGGATGTTGGATAGGGAGGCCACAGAGGCCAGGTATGAGGAGGAGGAGAGTAGGGCTATGGGGGCCTTTGCGGAGTTTATCTCTGGTGTGGGGAGGGTGGAGGGGATAGGAGAGGCTAGGGATGAGGCCGGGGGTATGGGCACCGGGGCTGCAGAGGCCGGTGTTGGTGTTGGGGCTGAGGCCGAGGAGGCCGTGTTCGAGGAGGATGAGGAGGAGGACGACGATGGGATGGACGATCCCGATGAGGCCGAGGTGGACGCTCCTGGGTCCACACGGGCCGTGGTATGTTCCTAACCTTTTAGTCTTAGCCTTTTTATTTTGGTGTATATGCATGTGTTTTGGTTGGTATGAACAGGTTGTATATGTGTATTATACTCGTATATGTGTGTTTTAAATAGGCATGCTTGTGTATAAGTTAGTCATGGTGGGATGTGTAAGCAAGCTGAGATGGGTTTGTTTTTATAGGGAGGGGGACAATTTCTATATATATATCCATGTTTGTTATATGCATATAAAGGAGAGAGAAATGATATAGCTAATATGCTTGCATGCGATACTTTTCCACGTGTATGTGATTTCGTACATGTTTGTTCGTGGTAGGGCATGAGGGAGTGTATGCATGCATTTCATGGGTTCGAGTGCTTTCTATATTTTTTAGGCGTGTTTAGGGAAAGTACATAAGCATGATAGGCCGTGCCGTGAGAAAGAGTGTGAGTGGTGACCACGGTGGGATGATATATTTTTGTTTGCATGCGTGGTCATATGTAGTTTCTTATTTTCATGCTTCGGTCTTTTATTTTAGTATATGGAAGTTTTACTTTGCTAAGCATGGTTTAAAATGAATTCATAGATTTTGGATTCTCACCTCTTGATTTTTTTAACTAACCCATCTCTTCTTTGTTTGTTTGTAGCGGCCGAATCGTATCCGGGCTTTATGGCACGGGACGAAGAGGTGGTATGATGCCTTGGGGCAGGAGGAGAGGAGCTTAGTGGATGGGGCGGGCTTCCGCTCCTTCTTTTTGATCGAGCCGTTCCACGTCCATCGCCCATATGTGGAGGCATTGGCGGAGAGATGGGACCCGGAGAGTTGTACGTTCATCCTCCCTACCGGCGCTGTCATGCCGACGCTCGAGGACGTCCATCGGATCACTGGCCTTCCGGTCTTGGGGGAGGCAGTGATTGCGGCCACCCTTGCGGACTACAGGGGGCTTTTCCGAGAGCTGATCGGGGAATGGGAGTTCATGGAGCGGGAGCGGACGCTGAACCGGATCCCTTTGGGGAGGCTTTCGGGGCAGTATGGCCTCGGTTCCTTTACAGAGCGTCAGAAGGGCGAAGCTGCAGCTAGCTTCGAGAGGAGGCGGTGTGATCGAGGCGAGAGAGGCGGCCGCATGCCCACAGAGGGCACGGAGGGAGTTGAGGGCGTTCTTTCTTTACTTCTTCGGCCGGGTCCTCTTCTCGACGGCCTCCGACAAGGTTTCTTCTCATTCTCTCCTGCTGATGAGGGACCTGGAGGGTATGGGGCGCTATGCTTGGGGAGCGGCGATGCTTGCCCATCTATTTGCGGAGCTCTCGAAGAAGGTCAAGAGGGCCGGGGGAAAGAACCTTGGCGGCTTCGCGCCATTTCTTCAGGTATGTGTAGTGGTAAGTGTCTTCTTCTTGGTTTTAGCTCACTTTGATCATGATAATTTCCCTCTTGCTTTGCTAGGTCTTCGGGTACGAGCATTTCGCCATCGATCGCCCGACTTTGGCTCCGTTTGATCATGCCCTCCCTTGGGCTATGAGATGGGAACCCCGGGGGTCTTCTCGCTTGCACCGCCTTGCCCACTTCCGAGAGGCCTTCCGCGTCTTGTCGGAGGAAGAGGTATAAGTTTTTCTTCTAACTTCCTTGGCTTGTATTTGGTTTTCTTTTGACTAAGCGCTCTTCCTATCTTTTGATGCTTTTTTAGATGACGTGGAGGCCTTACTCGGGAGAGGTTCCCGAGGCTCTGGCGCGAGACGTCTGGTTGATCTACTTCAATGAGGTCGTGTTCCATGCGATCAGCCGGGTCGTCCGCCAGCTTGGGTATCATCAGTGGGTGCCCGATCCTCTGCCGCGGCGCCCCTCGATTCCGGTGGCTGGGATTCCTCGGGACACGAATCTCCCGAGGAATTACGCTACGTATGTGGCGGGATGGATGGGCCGAGGCGTCTTGGTGGAGCGTCGTCCTGAGGTGACTTCGAGTGACGAATACCTAGCTTGGTATCGTCAGGAGTATGCAGGTATCCTCGGGACGATGGAGGAGGAGATTCGGATGCCTACGTAAGTTTGGAAACCCTCCTTCTCTTCCTCGTTCTCCTTTGCTTGAATATTTTCTGAATGGTATTTGCTTTTGTAGGTTGAGTTGAATGAAATGGAGAAGAGGCTCAAGACCGCCAATGAGCACCTCCAAGCGCGGGCCAGGCAGATAGAGGTTGCGGGTACAGAGAGGACGCTTGCAGGACCAGGTCCGAGTCCTCGAGGCTCAGGTGGATGCTCTGTCAAGAGAGAGGGCCGACGGTGCTTCCTCTTCTTCCGCCCCTCCGCCTTCCATGGTTTCCGAGCGAGAGCTCGAGCTGACGAGGGAGTTAGATGCGGCCCGGAGTGAATTGACGGCCACACGGATGGAGCTGGGCCAGGCGAGGGGTAGGGCTTCTCGAGCTGAGGAGGAGACGGACCGGCTGAGGTCCATGATGGCCTCGAGAGAGGAGGGTTTCATTACCCTAGGCCGTGAGAGGGACTCCCTCCAGATGAGGGTGTCGGAGTTGGAGGCTTCAGCGGGCGTCCCTGGAGGTTTGATGGGGGACTTGGTTCGTTCGCTCCAGGCGGCCGGGGATAGGGACCGAGAGGCGCTCAGGGCATCAGAGGTGAGGGCGCGGGAGTTGGAGGAGAGGTTGAGGGCTGCCGAGGATCGGGCTAGAGGGACAGAGAGTCGCCTCCGACAGAGATTGGAGAGGAGAGATAGAGATATGCAGCAAGTCCGTCTTTGGGAGGCGACTATGAGGGGGAAATTGGTTGGAGGGGGCTTTATGACCGAGGCGGACCTCGACATTCTTCCGCTTGAGCCTGACCATTCTCTCTCGGCTTCCTTGGCTACCGGGGCCACCTTCAGCCGTGCTTCTCGTCCTTCGGCGTCTCGGAGTCGTGGGATATATGCGAGGGCTGCGTCCTCGGTTCGAGAGACTCCTGCCGCTCCTGACGTTCCAGAGGTTCAGTCCTCTCCTCGGCCACCGCTCCCTTCTCAGCCAAGCCAGGATGTTCCTCTTACTCAACCTCCAGCGGATGACGATACGCCGAGGTATAGCTTCCTTGTGTCTTGGTTTTAGGTAGAAGAATGGTGTATATGCAAGGAATTCATGCTTTTCTTCTTTTCTTTTTGACTCAGGTGATTATTTTGGTGAAGTATAGCTCAAGACTTCGGAGTTTTGAAGCTCTCGGTGGACAAGATTCCTTTTTTATGCACTCCCTTAGGTTTTAGAAGAACAATCTATGTTTATGGTTTTGGTGGGACAATTTAATTTCTTGTTTTGTATGCATGGTTTAGAGTAGTTTAGCATGGATTATGGATACGTATGTGCGTGTAGGTGAATCTTGGCTTTTATAGGTTTGATTCATGGATGGATGTAGGGTTTTGATATATAATTGTTTTAGCATGGTATCTATATATGTTTTGTGTATGAATATGTGTGTACATGCAGGTTTTGGAAAGAATTAATCTTTATAGGTAAAGAAGTGTTGAAGAGTTGGATATGGGCTGACATAGCTGAAATGGATGCAGGCAAGGGGCGGCTAGTGTAAACTAGCCGCCCAGTGAGGGGCGGCTAGTTAGGTTTAGCCGCCCCCTGCCTGGGGCATCCTCACCTGAAACAAAGGGCAGGGGCGGCTAGTGTAAACTAGCCGCCCAGTGAGGGGCGGCTAGTCGAGTTTAGCCGCCCCCTGCCTGGGGCAATTTGGTTCTGCTGCTCCTGTCTGCTGCTGCCGCTGAAAGTCTTTGTGACCGTTTCAACCTTCGGGGCCTATAAAAACATTCCTTCCATGGACCAAGTGTTAAATCTGTCCGGATTGTGCCCCTGCACTGACTTTCGAGCTCTTTCTTGCTTGAATTGTCAAGGGCTACAATCCATCTTAAGGTGAAATGGAAAAGATAATGCGAGAAAGTAAAGTGCGGGAGACCATGCTTTAGTATGCAAGGAAGGGATTCCAAGTGCGTGAGAAAAAAAACTCTTAAGTGTGTGTAAAGGTGGGACAATTTCTTCTCAGGCATGTGCGGTAAGGGCACGAAATGAGTGGGGACAATTTTAATATTTAGGTACGGGGGGTCAACTTTAATATTCTGAGAAAATCGAACGCCAAGGTGTTTTGGAAAAGGAAAATGCAAGCTTATGCGTAAGTGTAGTTGGCGTAAGGGGGCATTTTAGTTTTCAATGGTTTCTTACGTGAGAGGGTAACGTTCTTGACTTTCTGAAGTAAAAGATGCCATCAAGTCCCTGTGGAGGAGCCCTTGCGGTCACCCATGTCCAAACCAGGATTGTATTTGAACGGTATAAGCCTTGGTGTCGATTTTTCTAGGTTCATGGTTTTCAAATGCTTAATCGTATTATTCTAAACATGCTGAAAATCCATGAGTGTACCAAGAGTCGAGTCAAATAAGCTTCTCTTGGATAGGCAAGTTTCTAAGTGAACTCATGTGAGTGTGTGTAGTTGTAAATCTGGACATGATCTACCTTTGGTCGAAATTTCGCCTTTCCCGGCAGACGTAGTTCAATTTAGAATCCCATTGCGAAAAATAAAAAGGGGGGGGGGGAATGGGGTAAGAGTAATATCTTCCTTTCGGGCAATATTTTAGAATTGTCCCAGTCTAGCACATGTCTTACTTTCTAGGTCCCTCTGGCTTTCTTCTTTTTATCACTTCTTTATTTTGGATGGAAAGTACAGTCCGTTGTTTGGACCTGTACTGGTATAGCCGTTGTCTAGCGTATACCGTGCGTAAAGGCGTGAAAGCCTGCTAAAATAGAGAGTTTAACCCGTTCACTTGGGTGTTATTTTTCTTTTGTTGGCCTCTCATTGCCTGATTTTTTTTTATTTGATTTGAGGGCTCTTCTGTTTTTCACCCCGATTCTTTTCATGCTTCCCCTCTAGAAGTGTTTGTATAGTGCCAGAGCCAGTTTTGGGACATATGCCAGGTCTAGGTAACTCCTCATTTTGACCTAGGGTTAATACGAGTGGGGCGGAAATAAGGGATGTTTTGCTTTGGGGGTTTTAAATTGTCCCAGTCTACGGGGTAGGCAATTTCTCTTCTTTCAGGTGAATCTAGTCCAGTTATACGTGTGTGAAGAAAAGGCATGATTTGGCGGAGATGTGTTCAAATAGATACGAGTTTATCTTTGAGAGTCTTATAATTCTATCATCAAGTACTAAACGCTGGAAATCGCAGGAAGGAAGAATAATAGTTCTTAAGTATTGAAAGCTATTCATGCATGGAATTTCTTTAGATAAAGTGCGTTCCACGAACCTGGAACTTCGACTCCTTCGGCATCTACCAGGCGGTAGGCATTCCCGGAATAGGCATGGGTGATCACATAGGGTCCCTCCCATGTGGGTTGCAACTTCCCTCTTGGGTGAGGCTGTCTTGATGGCATGATTTGCTTGAGTACTAATTCCCCGATTTCAAATTTTCTTTTTATTACCTTCTTTTCAAATGCCCTTGCCACCCTTCTTTGGTAGGCCTGGGCATGGTCTGCCGCTCTTAATCTTTTCTCGTCTAGTAGTTCGAGGCGTAGTAGGAGTGCCTCTCTCCTTCCTCCTCATTTGGAGGTCTT